>OZ035882.1:21454231-22174895 GCA_964034835.1 Muscina levida | reverse complement strand
ATATCAAAAATATTAAATATATTCAAAATATAAAATGTTTTAAAAATAATAACAAAAAATATTACCATTATTACAAAAATTAACTATATTAAAAATATTGAAAATATTAAAAATATTACATTAATTACAAATATTAAGAAATATGGAAAATATTAAAAATATTACAATTATTACAATTATTACAAATATTAAAAATATTAAAAATATTAAAAATATTAAAAATATTAAAAATATTAAAAATATTAAAAATATTAAAATATTACAAATATTAAAAATATTACAAATATTAAAAATATTAAAAATATTAAAAATATTAAAAATATTAAAAATATTAAAAATATTAAAAATATTAAAAATATTAAATATATTAAAAATATTAAAAAACATTACAATTATTACAAATATTAAGAAATATGAAAAAATATTAAAAATATTAAAAATATTAAAAATATTAAAAATATTAAAAATATTAAAAATATTAAAAATATTAAAAATATTAAAAATATTAAAAATATTAAAAATATTAAAAATATTAAAAATATTAAAAATATTAAAAATATTAAAAATATTAAAAATATTAAAAATATTAAAAATATTAAAAATATTAAAAATATTAAAAATATTAAAAATATTAAAAATATTAAAAATATTAAAAATATCAACAATATTAAAAATATTAAAAATATTAAAAATATTAAAAAAATTAAAAATATTAATAATATTGAAAATATTGCAAATATTAAAAATATTAAAAATATACAAAATATTAAAAATATTAAAAATATTATAAATATTACAAATATTAAGAAATATGAAAAAATATTAAAAATATTAAAAATATCAACAATATTAAAAATATTAAAAATATTAAAAATATTAAAAATATTAAAAAAATTAAAAATATTAATAATATTGAAAATATTGCAAATATTAAAAATATTAAAAATATACAAAATATTAAAAATATTAAAAATATTATAAATATTAAAAATATTAAAAATATTAAAAATATTAAAAATATTAAAAATATTAAAAATATTAAAAATATTAAAAATATTAAAAATATTAAAAACATTAAAAATATTAAAAATATTAAAAATATTAAAAATATTAAAAATATTAAAAATATTAAAAATATTAAAAATATTAAAAATATTAAAAATATTAAAAATATTAAAAATATTAAAAATATTAAAAATATTAAAAATATTAAAAATATTAAAAATATTAAAAATATTAAATGTATTAAATGTATTAAATATATTAAAAATATCAAAAAAAATTACAAATATAAAGAAATATGAAAAAATATTAAAAATATTAAAAATATTAAAAATATTAAAAATATTAAAAATATTAAAAAAATTAAAAATATTAATAATATTGAAAATATTAAAAATATTTAAAATATTAAAAATATTAAAAGTATTAAAAATATTAAAAATATTAAAAATATGAATAATATTAAAAATATTAAAAATATTAAAAATATTAAAAATATTTAATATATTAAAAATACTAAAAATATTAAAAATGAATATGTTTTTCATTGTTCAGTTTGAGATCTGTTTCTATTATCGCTAATAGAATTTGTTTTACAAGAGCTGTGTGAAATGTATTATGTTGACAGCTGGCAGGGCAGATAGCTATTTCGATGGTTGCCAAACCATCATCATCAGTGCCGTTTGCTGTGCCTTCTCCACTCATTATCACAACCTTAAGTGTTAAAAGCTTCACACAATCAATGTGAAGCTCACACACACCGGTGCGAAAATGGTATCAACGAAGACAACGTCAACATAATCCACACAAGCTCTTGTCTATGCTTTGTCCATCGGACAAAATTGCATAGAAATTGTTTTTGGCACCAAATGCCAACCCAGTGTACCTCCCGTGTATGTATTCTCTTGTTTGTTTTAATCGATCTGTGCAGAATTGAGATATATTCTATTATTGCTAATAGAATTTGTTTTTACAAGAGTTGTGTGAAATGGATTATGTTGACAGCTGGCGTGCAGATAGCTATTTCGATGGTTGCCAAACCGAACAATGAAAAACATATTCATATTCTGCACAGATCGATAAAAAAACAAACAATATTAAAAATATTAAAAATATTAAAAAAATTAAAAATATTAAAAATATCAAAAATATTAAAAATATCAAAAATTTTAAAAATTTTAAAAATTTTAAAAATTTTAAAAATATTAAAAATATTAAAATTATTAAAATTATTAAAAATATTAAAATTATTAAAATTATTAAAAATATTAAAAATATTAAAAATATTAAAATTATTAAAAATATTGAAAATATTAAATATATTAAAAATATTAAATATATTAAAAATATTAAATATATTAAAACTATTAAAAAATAAAAAAATATTTAAATATTAAAAATTATATTATAAGTGTTAAAATATTAAACATTTGAACCCTGAGTTTTTTTACTCCCATCCAAATTATAGGTAACCAGTTTCCAATATCGAGATTTGTTTACTCAAATCGATCAACAAATGCCTTATTTCTTTACTCAAAATGTAATACAAGAATTTTAATTATAATCTTAACATATATTCCCAATAATTTCCATCGAATTATTTGTAAATTTCCCAAGACAACAAAAACAGCAACAACAAGGTGCGCCAACTTTTTCCTTACATATTTTGTCTTTTAATTGAAAACACCAAAAGTTCAAAAGTAAATTGGAAACGCGACTTCAATTAAAAGCGTATAGTGATGACAGAAACATACAATAACAACAACAACAACGTATTATCCTTGCAGAGAATATAACAACAAACAGCTTATTTGAATATTAAATGTTATTAACGATAGAAACTGAAATAAAATTAAATAAAGGGACAAGTTTAAAACATTTTTAATTTACTCTTTATTATTATGCACTCAAATAACTTTTTAATCAAGTTTTTGTTTTTGTCTTCGACGACATTACGTCGTCCCGTCCCGTCCTGTCCCGTCTCTCGCCACTGTGTCGCGTCGTGCAGTTTCACAAAACAATACCGATCCTTTTGGTAAATTGTAAAGAAGCAAAGAAATAAAAAAAAAGTTTTGCGTTGAACACGTTTCGCTGAACGATGGTTTGTGTTGTCCTCAAAGGAACTTTCATCCATCAACATTGAACGCAGAACATAACGCATTTTTGTTTTTGTATTTTTTTTTTGGGTTATCGTCTGTCGCCTACTATCGCTCATATAGAAAATTTGTTTTACAAATTGTTGTTATTAATCACTTTTTGCCAAACTTATACATACACTCAAATCAAAGTGATTGAGGGGGAAGAGTACACTCAAGGGGAAAATGCTGCCTAATTATAATTATGACTAACGGTGTCATTAGCAACCAGACAGAGGGGGGAATTCCCCAGTTACAGTTATCGTTTTACATTGAAAGGTAATTTTGTGAAAGGCAAATAAGTCACTTAGATATGCTAGTATTTTAATGAACTTAGTTTTAATAGAAACCTCCTCAGACATACTTGAGTAATATTTTAATGAAGTGATGAAAATGAGAGTGTTTATTAAAATAGTGTATTTGTGATTAAAGTGTTCCGGGTGCAACAAGTTACTATAAGTTATATTAAATAACTGCAGATGAATGTGATAGAACTCGAACCCAGTTCACCTTTCTGAGAGTCGCGGGTTCAAACCATTATGTCACGGTCGGTACCAATGATGTTACGCATTTGATGCTAAAACTTCTCTTAAACTTGAAATGTTACTTCCACTTTTTATTTAAAACTTATCGTCCACTTTACGCTAAATTTTCTCCTTGAGCGTAATATAGTTCCAACACGTAAGTAAATACAACTAACGAAAGGGTTGGCTGTAAACAAATTGTATGTGGTCTGCGTTTTCAGCCAGTTTTACACAATTAATACCCCACCCCCACTGCCTAACATCTCATCCATAAAGCCAACACTTTAAATTTGTTGTCAAATTTTCTTAAGATGAATGAGCAACACCCCATTACAGCCGATAACAATTCCAAACTCATTTGTTAAGTAATTCACAGCCCATGTAGTTGGATGCCAACCAGGGTGAGAGCAAGGGAGGTTATGGTTATTTGATAAGTTGCTTTTTGCCGAAAATGAAAAATTTATTGTCTGAGAAATTAATCAACAATAATAACAAATGTTATCATGAGCTTAGCCAACCCATTTACTAACAATTAAAAATATCCCCGCCCCCTCACCCACTTTAAACTAATGCCAAGAAGAGTAATCTAAAGTGGATTGGTGTTATATGAATCCTTTCACTTTGAATGTGTAATGCTCCACATTCTCCCAACCACACTGTCATTGCCTGTACCGCCGCCACCCCTCTCGGATGGCCATGCAAAAGGGCTATCATTATCATACCATATCACCATCATTACTCAGCGAGCCTCCGGTGGAGTATTTAAGTAATTTTATCGCTTGGCTATTCAAAAGATTTCAGGCTATTATCCTTTTAAGCAATTCACTGCCTGCTATTGCTTAATGGCTTAACTACTACTTAAATACCTTACGCCCACTTGGCCCGGTGGTTTGTTGGATGTTGTATGGATCGGTGGTTGTTGGATGGTAATGGTTCAATTGTAACGTTAAATTGATAGGGTATCCCTGGAATCGATACAATGGGATCGACTTTTCCCCCTCCCTCTTACTCAAAATGGACGTAATGAGCTCCAAGTGCGTAAGAGGATATCTTCGTTTTGCCCAACGTTCTTGTTGTCGGGCGGCTCTTTAATTTGAGGTTATATGCCGAACACAAAAAAAGGATCAAAGAAGAGCCTACTAAGGGATAATACTCTTCAAGCAATTGATTGTGCCGCGCCATGGCTATATGCTTGGGGTTTGTGTGCAAATTGTAAACTTTCACGTTTTAATGGATTCTTTTTTGTTTTGCGTTTGTTTGCTTTGGGGTATCCCCTTGTTCGACGTAGACGTTTTTCGGTAGAAAATTTATATTAACATGTATTTATTTGTGGGGGTTAGTGCATTATGTTAATGGAAATTGATGTAAATGTACAAAAGGCGATAGAGGGTTTTGCCGGTTGTTTGAGAGTTTCACGTTTGTTGTAATGGCCTTTAACCGCTGTGTCAAAATTAACAGCTAAGTTATAGGAACTGAGAGTCCATGTCAAATGTATAATGTGATATAATAGATTTGTATGTAAAACGAATTTGTGTACACTAAGAAATTAATCCTTGAGAAGTAGGTAGCGGATTATGAATGGGCAAGGCATATATTGTGATATTACTTGATCCCTGTCAAACTAAAAACCTTTAGGCTGATTTTGAAGTTTTTTTTATAAGTAAATATAAACCATTACTGCTGTTATTGATTTATACAACTGTAATGAGACCAATACTTTACTATGGTATTAAAGTTTGGTCAATGCCCCTTCTTAAGAAATACCTACCTAATTCCTTAAAAAAAATTTGAAGATTAGCTCAACTTCAGGTATAGTACTTAGTGTCATTCTGCCGCTGTGTCTCTGATGAGAATCAGAGAATGTCCCAATAAGCTACCGGAGCATTCTGAACATGCGAAACTACTACAGCGGATCAGCTCAATTCCCATAAAGCCGGACAACTGTATCCCATAGCTATTAACAGGACTATTATTCAGAATATAAATACACGGAAAAAAGTTACTGGAGGGGGATACTAGTAGTAACCGATTTTCCACGGATGAATGAAAGTTGAACAAAAGTGTCACGGGACCGTAGATAATTATCTCCTACAAGCTGACATATCATTGCAACATGTTTCAGGAAGAAATCACTGCTATACTTGAGATAGCTGAACTTCTGAAAAAATTAGTCACCATCCTCGAAGAATCTGCATCTACGCAGCCAACAAGGCTGTGTAAAACATCCCTGACAGTGAAGTAATGCCAATTACCACTAAAGGTTTGGCTGAGTATTTTACATCGAGCTCATCTGAGTACCAGGACACAGCGACATACCGGGCAATTGTTTAGCGGATCAGCTAAACAATACGGTACAAATATTTCATGCAGGAGAAAGTGCCAATATTAAATTATTAATGGAACAAGCTAGAGTTCTCTGGCCGCAGGTGAACAAAATGAGGATTAAGCAACTACTTGACTTGCCAAGAGGTAGAATATCAGCAGAGGTAGATTACGTTTTACAAATTCAACTCTCTGTATATGCTGCATAAAGAAGGAAGAAGGGAGGAAGAAGGAAAAACTACAAAACACCATTTTAGATTGCACAGCATTACCTGGATCATTATTGTCTACCATATAGTAAGCACCGAATCACAGCAGGAAATACCTGTGGTTAGATAGCTTGTCAGTGTTTGCTAAAGGGAAAATTGCAGGTATTGCAATAGGCTTCAATAGCCTAAGTATGCTAGACATTATGCTGTCTTTCTAAACTTACACACATAATCTAAATATAAAACATACAAGTTTGTTTTTTTATTTTTAATGTAGTATTTATATTTTATTTGTCAAAATCATGGAAAAAGGATTAATATCTTAAAGGCTGTAGCGTGGAAATGCGGTTACAGAATTCGTTCATCACAATAAGTATGGATAACTACTCCTTGATCCGATTCATTAAACGAAGTTTTGTCCGCCCCCTTCTGTACCGCATTTCGATCTATAACCAAGACATTAAGAGCTGGATTAAATTAACCAATCGTACTAAATATCCCAGACAGTGCATTCGTTCTATTTTGATGCACTTGGCCGTGTCGATGTCGTCATAGACCTTATACAATACATGATTCATACAACGACGGTGATATCCGTAAACGATTAAGGGTTTAAAAATGTTTCGGAGTATTTCTCACTCGCTTAGTGTAATTAACTAGGATTCTGCGACGTGACCTTTATCGTAGCAACGCTTGATAAGCACTTAGTAGCTGTGGTTTGCGAACAATACCCGTCTCTTGATCTTCAGGTTATTTTAATTTATGGCGTAGTCAAAATATAATATATGCTTAAAAAAAGGATATATTTTTAAAAATTTGGCCTTAAAACCAAATTATGACTTTATGTGTAAAATATATAAAAATATGCTCTTACAAATAGGTGCCAAAACACTTGTAGAACCATGAAACATATACAAACCTTACCCATCTTCTTACTTACTTACTTACTTAGCTGGTACTTCTTTGCAATCCCAGTGGATTATATACCGCACGTAGAAAAATATTATAAGCGCCTCGATCTTCTGCGCTTCTTCTCCAGTTAGTAACACCAAGTTCTGTAAGGTTCTCAGTAACCTGGTCTTTCCAACGGAGTTTTGGTCGCCCTCTTCTGCGCCGTCCATCGAGTTTATTGTCGAAGACTTTTCGAGCTGGAGCATTTTCGTCCATGCGTACAACATGTCTTAGCCAACGCAACCGTTGCACCTTAATGCGTTTGACCACGTCAATGTTAGTGTAAAGCTCGTACAGCTCATGATTCATACGACGCCGATACTCTCCGTTAACCATGATGGGCCCATATATTTTACGGAGAATTTTTCTTTCGAATACCGCCACAACCGATTCATCCGCTTGTATCATAACCCAGGATTCTGAGCCATACATTAAGACAGGTAGAACCAGTATCTGGTATAGCTGGAGTTTTGTTCGTCAGGAGAGGGCTCTGTCATTGAATCGCTTGCTTAGTCCGTAGTTGCATTTATTTGCAAGCATGATTCTTCTCCGGATTTCTAGGCTGACATTATTTGCTTTGTTGATGGCGGAGCCTAGGTAGACAAAATTTCTACCACCTCGAACTTATAGTTGCCAACGTTCACGCAGTTTCCCAAACGAGTAGAATCTTTTTTCGTTGAAAATAATAACTTCGTTTTGTCCTCGATCACCGTTAGGCCCATTTTCGCTAATTCATTCTGTATACCTGAGATGGCTGCAGTTACATCCCGCAGTTTTCGAGCGATGATGTCTACGTCATCAGCGTACGCGAGTAGCATGTGGCTTTTGTTGAATATAGTGCCACTCTTGTGTACTGCATCTTTTTTCATTATCATGTCCATCACTATGTTGAAGAGATCGCATGATAGGCCGTCGCCTTGTTTTAGGCCTCGTCTGGTATAGAATGGCTCCGTAAGGTCCTTGTCAATCTTCACTGAAGACTTCGTGTCAGTCAGCGTTATTCAGCAAAGACGTATCATCTTCGCTGGAATACCAAACTCAGCCATGGCTTCGAGTAATTTCTGCCGTATCGGGCTTTCGAAGGCAGCTTTATAGTCGACGAAAAGTTGGTACGTATCGATCTGTTTCTCTTGGGTCTTTTCCAGGATTTGCCGAAGTGTGAAATCTGGTCAGTTGTTGATTTTCTAGGTCTAAAGCCACTGGAAGTGTTCTCTCCATACACTCTCTCCAGTCACGTATCCGTGACCAGATTTCCATCCTTGTCCTTACAGGTGGGGAGGGCATTACCGTATTCATTTGCTCTTACTTTCTTGTAAAATTTTCGGGCCTCACCTCTATCCCTCTATCCCTGTATCGCTCTATATCCTCGTTCTCCCGTTTCTTCATCTGACGTTTTTTTCGCCTAAATAGCTGTCTCGCCTGTTTTACTTTCTCATTGTGCCGTTCCTTAACAGCACGGGTTACAGTTGGCTGTATCGTTGTCCTATAAGCAGCATCCTGTTCCTCAGACGCTATGCGACATTCTTCATCGTACCAGGATTCGTCTGAGCCCCGTTTTTCATACCCTAGCACGGTTGTTGCGGCTGTTGCAATGGAATGCACAATATGCTGCCACTGTGTATCGGGACGTAAGAAGTAGAGGCGTTGTGTCGTAGAAGTTGGGAGAGCTGGTTGGAGTAGCCAGCAGCTATCTCCGGGGCTTGCAGCTTCGCTATTTCCAGCTTTCTTTGTGTTTGGTTACGTGCGTTTTTGCTCTGCTTAATCTTGTGCGCACCTTGACTGCAACCAGGTAATGATCCGAGCCAATATTAACACCACGGATCACACGCACGTCCATGAAATTAGATGCATGCCTGCCATCAATTACCACATGATCAATTCGATTTGTGGTGTTTTGATCGGAGGATAGCCAAGTTGCCTTGTGGATATCTTTGTGCTGGAATCTGGTTCCACTCACTACCACTCACAATAAACCCGATCGATGGACCAAGAACATCTTCCCTTCCTATTTTTGCATTAAAATCTCCCAGAACAATTTTAATGTCGTGGCCAGGGCAGCGGTCGTATGTTTCCTCTAGGCGCTCGTAAAATGCATTTTTAATCTCATCGTCTTTATCTTCCGTCGGGGCGTGTACACAAATCAGCGTTATGTAAAAATATTTCGCCCGGATGCGAATGGTGGCTATTCGGTCACTTACAGGATTAAACCGCGAGAACAGGTGTCGGAGTCTCTTGCCGACTATGAAACCACGTCCAAATTCGTGTCTTTCTGCATGGCAGCTGTGAAAGATGTGACAGTTCTTTCGTCGTGTGCATCACTGTCCCGTCCATCTCATTTCCTGTATGGCGGTGATGTCAGCCTTGTATTTGTCAAGGACATCCGCCAGTTGGATAGAGGCACCATCTCTGTATAGAGTTCGGATATTCCAGGTGCATATCCTTAAATCATGGTCCTTATATCGTTTGCGGGGGTCGTCAACATTTGGGGGGATCTTGTTTTTTCTATTCTTCGTGTTTTCTTAATAAATTTTGTTTAAGGAGAGTGGCTTATTAGGCCACCGCTCCTGATCCTAGTTTCTTGGGGCTGCCAAAGCCATTAAGAGAGCCTGTGTTGAGCTTCAGTAACTTCTGTTACCTACTTCTTAAGACGCATCGGTGGTAGCATGCCGATTAGGTTACTCAACATTTCGCCTTCCAACTCTAGCTAACTTCTAAGCGGTTGCTTTGATGTCATTACCCGGGGAATACTTGGTCTAAGACCGGACAGTGTCACAAAGGAATCGCTTCTGGTCACTCCCAAGTGAGTGACAATCAGTAACTCAGTGTTGCCTCGTACGCACCATCCTCTAACAAAGCTTGATTTTTCATACCCAAATATGGTCGTATGGGACCGGCCGTGGTATGGTGGTTAGAACACGCGTCTACCATGCGCTAGATCCGTGGTACAATTCCCGGCTCCAGTCATCTACATGTTTTTTTCAATGCCGGCCTCTCGATGTTGTAGACAGCAACTTCGCAGTATACTGTCGAGTCAATCGGCATGTCTAGTAAAAGCTTCTCAAACAGTAACGTTTGCATTCGTCGATAAACAAGTCGGTGCCGTTTGTTGTGAATGTAAAATAGAAAGCGTGTTCATTCACTTTTAATATGTAATCAATAACTCTTTTGGTCTATACCAACAATAAATGAGCTTACTATGAAGTAGTGAAAGGAGCAGAATTACTGGTCCGGAAGTACTTTGAATTTGAGTGAATCACCAATGTAATTTTTTGAGAATGACTTCTCTTATTTCTTAGCTGAGATTCGTCAGGTATTGTTCAGGTTGTCTTGTGTGAAAATATTGTTCATCTCATTACCATGTTTCTTGCCAACGCGAAACTAACTAGTTTGAATCCTTTGGCGGAGGTGTTGTTGTGTAGACAGAAATTTCCAACTGCTGAACCATGAGCATCGTTCCTTCTTATTTTAGCAATAAAATCTATCAGAGAAATTTTAAAGTCATATCCAGGGCAATGACTATTGATTACTCCAGGAGCTTACAGAATGCATGTCTAGGCTCCTGGTCTAAGCTTTCCGTCGTGGCGCGAACGCAAATTACAACGATATATTCAATGATATAATGATTATAAAGAGAATTTTCTGTGTAAAAACTTGTATTTTAAATCGATACATCGATTTCTTATAGTGAATAAAATAAAATTAATACACAATTTCCTCAAAGCAAAGTTTTTAAAGTTTTCAAAAACGTTTTGTACTTTAATATCTGAGATATTATATAATATACGATTTATCAATTTGCGGCCATGAACAACGTTTACGTAAAACGCCACCACATATTTTTTGTTTTATACCCACTCAAATACAATAGAATGAAATGGCTTTCATTCAAATTCAATAAATTTTGCGCACATTAAATACCATTAGTTTCGAATTTGGTTTGAGCACTTGCTGCTTCATCTTTAGCATTTCTTTGTACTCATTTGCATTTTGAGAATATTTTAACAAATTTTCGTACGGCTAAGAAACGACCTTTTTTCTGGTCTTGGTAGATTAAGGCCAGACAACAACAACAAAAAAGCGTTTGAAAAATAACATTAAAACCCAAAAGGAATAAACGATACGCAAGTGGATACAAACACATTTTATGATAAAAGCAAATAAAGATATGTTGGTAATAAATTTAAGCAAAAGTTGAAAAAAAAAACAAATAAAAAAATATATATTGTAAATACATTGTGTTTAATATATGTTACAGTGGTTAAAATGTGTGAGTACTAAGGCAGCATAAATTATTTTGATAATTGCTGAAAAAGAGTTGTATCCTGTTGAGTCAGACACTGGCATGCTGGTTAGAACACTTGAATTTCATGCGGATGTCATCGGTTAGAGTCCCTTTACTGACATCTGCCTTTTTTTGACATATACCAACATATATTTTAAAAACGCAATATTTTGATGTGAGTGCATGTAAGATGTTTAGATCACAAACAAAGCTCGATTTTGGCGGTAGGCGCGTAATTTACTAGAAAAATGCTAACAAAGATTGGCAGCAGCAACAGAAATGCATTTATCAGTAGCCGCACGTAGAAAAGAATTTCAAGCGCTTCGAACTTTTGCGCTCCGTAGATAGTTACTCACTCCAAGTGTAGGTGACAGCTCTTTCACCTGGTCCATCCAACGCAGTCGCCCCCTCCTCCAATCGAGTTTATTGACGAAAACCTTTCGACCTGTAACATTTTCATTTCATCCATTCGTACGTATCGACTACGTCGATAGCGTTAGACAGCTCATACTGCTCGTGGGTGATTCGACTACGATACTAACCATTAACGATGATGGGTCCAAATATATTGCAAAGTATTTTTTTCTCGAAGACTCCCAGAATAGATTGATCCGCTTGTGTCATTATCCAGGATTCTACGCTGTTGAGCAAGACAGGTAGGATCGGAGTCTTGTAGAGTTGGATCATCGTTCTTCGAGAAAGGGATCTGTCATTAAATCACTTGCTTAGCGCATAGTAGCAGCGGTTCGCGATTAATAATCGTCTTTTAATTTCCAGGCTGACATTATTATTTTTGTTTGTGGTCAAAATCGTCTACCACTTCAAAGTTATATTTGTCAACGTTCACGCAGCGTCCTAGACGAGTGGACTTTTTGTTCGTTGAAACAAATAACTTTGTCCTCATTTATCACCAGACCCACTTCTGCCCACTGATTTTCAATTCTCAAGTAAGCCGCAGTAATATCCCGCAATCCACGGCCAATGATATCTGTATCCTCGGCAATCGCAAGTAACATGTGACTTTTGTTGAAGGTGGAACCATTCCTGTTTACTGCAACCTCCCGCATGATCATCTTCATTACGATGTTATAAGGATCGCAAGACAGACTATAGCCTTGTCTAAAGCCTCGCTTGGTAGAAAATATCCCTGTCAGATTTTTGCCAATTTTCAGCTTAGCGGGATACCAAACTCAGCCATAGCATCTAACAATTTCAGTCGTATCGGACAGTCGAATGCAGCTTTGTAGTCGATGAAAAGATGGTTGTTGACGATCTGGATTTCTTGGGTCTTCTCCAGGATTTGTCGTAGTGTGAATATCTGGTCGTGGATTTACTAGCCACGCTGATAAGGTCCAATCAGGCTCGCCAGAATGGGCTTTAGTCGTTCACATAATACACTAGACAGGACCTTGTATGTGATGGTTAAAAGGCTGATCCCGCTTTAGTAGGTACACACACTCTGAGCGTCAGTCTCTGTCTTTACAGGTGGGGATTCCTGTTCCAAAACCTTTGCTTTTAACCTTTTGGTAGCACTATCGGGCTTCACCTCTATCCCTGTAGTTTTCGATATCCTGGCTCAAAAGAGCCTAAAGCGTGACAAATTCCCCTATACGATACTTACTAACTTCAAATCGATACTAAATTATTATGGCAAGTAACTTGACAAACGTATGATACAGAACTTCTTATTTTTGGGATTACTTTCACGTGCAGTTCTCAGAATAGTCCCAAAATCATGTGTTGTACTGTGAAGTAGTCCTTTTTACGGTTGGATACTTAGTTTTCAAGATAAATGCATTTAAACATTTTTTTATGGATTTTAGCGATTCCTTTACCGTTATATGGGGAATTTCCATCTTTTACCTAGTGATTCCCCCACTTTTGCGTTCTGATTACACAATAAGCAACTTTTTGCGATTGAGCGCTTAGTTTATGCGATAAATGGACTTGGGCAATTCCTATAGTTTCTATAGTCATTCATATTGTTTTGTTTATGTTATAACATTCGACTTACGACGTCCTACGCACCACTGTACTGCGCTGAAAAAAAAATATACAAATAATGAGATCATTTATTCTACGGCCTCTAATATCATTGCATACATTAGGACTCAAAGAATTTCTCAATATTGAATTCTCAAGAAATGGAAATTGAAATTTGCCATAACAAGAAACGCAAAAACTGTAAAATTCAATTAAAATGAAATCACACAATGCGTGTACAGTGAAAGAAACCAACCCGAACCGTATCGAAAGTTCAGTTAAACCCACCAACAAAAATACAATGGGGAAGTGGGGACACCCCAGCATAATAACGAAAAACCTCTCCTACAATAATCCCAGAGGCTTATGCTAAATGGCGTTTACTCGACGTCCAAAAGGAAAACTTGCCAAACAAAATCATTCCTTTACACACAAAACACCAAACTTAAAATGTTTATTTTTTTCACATTCATTCTAAGTGGGGTATCTCTAAACCGAGAGCTCAACAAACAATTGCTACAATGTGAGCCCAAATGTTAGAATGTGTTTTTATGTTGAGGCTCCCCAATTCAAATGCCCTTTACAAAGAGAGACAGAGAAAAAGGTATGGAATACACCCTTTTGTCTTGATGTAACTATAGAGGGAGAATGAAGGGGTATTTGGGGTGAAAACCACAATTTTCCGCTATTGTGTTGTTAAATGAGTTCCGTATTAAGACCAGTAGTCCATCGCTATACAAATGTATGTCAGAACACATAGTCATTTACTCTTATACCACCTAAGGTCCTTGATTTGGACGTGAGATGAGAGCGCGTGCGAAAAACGGAAACAATTACCCGATTGATGGTTCAACACTTAAAGCCATACGCACTACCGCCACCATCAGTACCACCATCACCAACCACTAGGTATCATCGGCCATACAACAGACCAACCATCAGCCAGATAGACGGACATTCATCAATAGCTATCAATCAAATACGGGAAATTTAATATTGTGTATGTGTGCGTGCCTGCGTGCGTATCCGTAGTGCAGTGGACGAGGCGCGAGATTTCGATGAGTTATTAATGAAGCCTGTAAGTGTGCTATAGTTATTATTATAACAAACTTGTAATGATTGCACAAGCAGCAGGATGAAATGAATATAATTTTCGGTTTTCTCTTTCAAAATTAATTCATGTATGCAGAGAGTATAATTTTGAGATTAAATTGTACAAAGGACGTAATGTGGCACAGTTTTTTGTGTACGGTTTGGATGAATTATGCAAATTAGTGGAGGCGATTTTAAATTGGATGGAAATAATTTATTGTAACATTTATGGAAATATATTAACGGTAGTTTGGTACACATTGTTATTTTTGAACACTTGGTAGGTTTGGGTGAAATTAGTAGTATTACAATGTATTATGTTTGATTGCACAATGCTTTAGTCATTTGAAACTTGGAAAGTGACCTGTGTATATGTAGTATGAATCTGTATACCAAAGTTCCCCAACACTCCCAAAATCTTGACTTACGGTTCAAAACCCGGCTTATCGATTTTATAAAAGACATTTAAAGTGCAAAATTTAAAAAAAAAAATATATCGATACCGTAATTCTCAAGTATGTAAACTTAGCATGTTTTCTATTATTCAGTTTACTTATACTTCTTCTTCTTTAATGGCAGCAACAACAGAAATTTATCCATCAGGAGCCGCATTGGGACTTTGCCCAGAGGCTGAAAGTTACTGATTGTCACTCACTTGGGAGTGACCAGAAGCGATTTCTTTGTGGCACTGTCCAAGCAGCTAACTACTTCCGGTCTTAGACCAAGTATTCCCCGGGCAATGACTTTAAAGGAACCACTTAGAAGTTAGCTAGAGTTAGAAGGCGAAATGTTGAGTAAACTAATCGGCATGCTACCACCGATGCGTCTCAGGAACTAGGTAACAGATGTTACTGAACCTCAACACAGGCTCTCTTAGTGGCTTTGGCGGCCACAAGAAACTAGGATCGGGAGCGGTGGCCTAATAAGCCACTCTCCTTAAACAAAATTTATTATAAAAAAACACGAAGAAAAGGAAAAACAAGAACACCCCCATATGTTGACGACCCCCGCAAACGATATAAGGACCATGATTTAAGGATATGCACCTGGAATGTCCGAACTCTTTACCGAGATGGTGCCTCTATCCAACTGGCGGATGTCCTCGACAAATACAAGGCTGACATCACTGCCATACAGGATTTTTGTTTATGGCGGAGCCAAGGTAGGCAAAATCATCTACCACTTCAAAGTTATAGTTGCCAACGTTCACACAGCGTCCCAGACGAGTGGACTCTTTGTTCTTTGAAACAAATAACTTGGTTTTGTCCTCGTTTCACCCACTTCAGCCGAAGGGTTTTCAATGCTCGAAAAAGCTGCAGTAATATCTCGCAATCCACGTCCAATGATATCTATATCATCAGCATACGCGGGCAACATGTGACTTTAGTTGAAGATGGTACCATTCCTGTTTACTGCAGCTTTCCGCATGATCATCTCCATTACTATGTTAAAGAGATCGCAGGACAGACTATTACCTTGTCTATGGCCTCGCTTGGTAAGAAAAGGCTCTGACAGATTTTTGCCAATTTTTACTGAAAACTTCGTGCCAGTCAGTGTCATCCCGCAAAGTCGAATTAGCTTCGCGGGGATACCAAACTCAGCCATAGCATCCAACAACTTCTGTCGTATCGGACTGTCGAATACAGCTTTGTAATCAATAAACAGATGGTAGGTGTCGATCTGCATTTCTTGGGTCTTCTCCAGGATTTGTCGTAGTGTGAATATCTGGTCGGTCGTAGATTTACTAGGACTAAAGCCACACTGATAAGGTCCAAACAGGTGCGCCAGAATTAGCTCTAGTCTTTCACATAACACACTAGACAGGACCTTGTATGCGATGGGTAAAAGGCTACTCCCGCTATAGTTGGTACACACACTTGGATCGCCTTTCTTAAGCACGGGAACACTCAGATTCCAATCATCAGGCATGCACTCCCTGAGCCAAATCGTGTTTATCATTTGGTGCATGCATGTTACCAGCTCATCGCAGCCGGCTTTACAAAGCTCTGGCGGCAGTCCATCGACTTCCGCAGCTTTATTATGCTGCCTTCGGGAACGAGTAGAGATTGAAAGTGTTCCCTCCATATTTGCAGCACACTCTGAGTGTCCGTGACCAGATTTTAGTCTATGTCCTTACAGGAGGGGATCCCTGTTCCAAAACCTTCGCTTTTTACCTTTTGGTAAAACTTTCGGGCCTCACCTCCTGAACACCGCCTGAACAGGCGTTTCATCTTCTTCCTCTTCTTATTATGACGCTCCGTCACCGCACGCATCGCCATTGGCTGCCGCTTTGCCCTGTATGCAGCATCCATTTCCTCAGACATTACGCGACATTCATCATCGTACCAGGGCTTGTCTGAGGGTGGTTTTTCATAACCCAGTACGGTCGTTGCGGCAGTGGTCATAGAATTTGCAGAACTAGAGCGGTTTGTTTGGAGTAATTGAGAGAGTTGGTTGGAGTAGGCATTGGCTATCTCGGTGGTATGCAGCTTTTTGATGTCTAGCTTCCTTTGCGTTTGATTACGAGTGTTTTTAGCACTACTTAATCGTGTGCGTACCCTGGCTGCAACTATGTGGTGATCATCACAAGCACGTCCACAACGCTTGGGACATGCCTTCCATCATTTACCACGTGATCAATCTAATTTCTAGTATTTTGATCAGGAGATATCCAGATTGCCTTGTGGATATCTTTATGCGGTAATCTGGTTCCACTCACAACCGTGTTTCTTGCCGCCGCAAAACTAACCAGTCTGAATCCGTTATCGGAGGTGTTGTTGTGTAGACTGAATTTTCCGACTGCTAAATTAACAGCATCTTCCCTTCCTCTATTAGCATTAAAATCTCCCAGAACAATTTTAATGTCATGTGCAAGGCAGCGGTCATATATCTGCTTCTCATAGAATGCTCATAGAATGCATCTTTAATGTCATCGTCTATGTCTTCCGTCGGGGCTTGTAAACAAATCAGCGTAATGTAAAAATATTTCGCCCGGATGCGAATTGTGGCTATTCGGTCACTTACAGGGTGAAACCGCGAGACCAGGTGTCGAAGCCTTTTGCCAACTATAAAACCACATCCAAATTTGTGTCTTTCTGCATGTCTGCTGTAAAAGATGTCACAGTTCTTTCATCGTGTGCATCCCTGTCCCGTCCATCTCATTTTCTGTATGGCGGTGATGTCAGCCTTGTATTTGTCGAAGACATCCGCCAGTTGGATAGAGGCACCATCTCTGTATAGAGTTCGGACATTCCAGGTGCATATCCTTAAATCATGGTCCTTAAAATGTTTGCGGGGGTCGTCAACATTTGGGAGGGTTCATGTTTTTTCTTTTCTTCGTGTTTTCATAATAATTTTGTTTAAGGTGAGTGGCTTATTAGGCCACCGCTGCAGATCCTAGTTTCTTGGGTCTACCAAAGCCACTTAGAGAGCCTGTAATGAGATTCAGTAACTTCTGTTACCTACTTCCTAAGACGCATCCGTAGTATCATGCCGATTAGGTTACTCAACATTTCGCCTTCTCACATGTTCTATCACTGAACGGAAGTTCAGTGGCATTGCCCGGGGAATACGTGATCTCTCGGCAGTTGTGAGCTGCTTGGGAACCTCCAAAGAGAGCTTATGGTTATTCCCAAATGAATTACAATCAGAAAGACTCAAATAAGAAAATTCCCAATTCATTTTACTTATATCACATGTTACATGTTACTTATATCACAATAGCAGTTAAAACGAAATGAAAACATAGCATATGACTGGAATCTATATAAATCTTATACTTTGAATGCGTTTAATGAAGAACTTTTAATTTCTATTTAGCATTGGTTATAATTAAGGTATCATGTATTATGTATCATATTTCTATGACCAATTATTTATTACTAATAATATGTCGGTGGGTTGCAGTGACTTTCCTATATTATCCACCTGTTATTCTTTTTTATAATCTTCATTTCGTTCATTTCATCATCTTGCCCATGTTGCTATCACCAGGAAGTCAAACACTCTGAAAAAATAAAAATCATAGAAGCAATAGAACCCCCTGTGCGAATACCGCATTAAGTTACCCCAATATCCAACATTTAATTAAACAGACCCCCCGCCAGGCGTCCTTATTGAATGACCTCCTCCCACATAAGTCGATGTAGTATGTGAGATATGAAAATGCATGAAGGCACTCACTGCAGTGCTATTGTTTTTGTTTAAATTATCAGAAGGAAGTTATCTTTCTCTTGCCTGATAACAAGAACAACAACAAATGACTCAAGTGCACACACACATAGGCAAATCCGGAATCCTTTGGCATAACGATGACGAATGATGAATATATAGCCCTGGCGTTGTTGGTTAATGAACGTCATAGAGAAATGTAAAGACACAGAGTATGTGAACCGATGCAATGATGACACTCCGATGCTGCTGTTGATGATGATGATGACGATGATAACGATGGTCTAGTCACTTAAAAGTGCCACTTGTCAGTCAGGTTCATTAAAAAAATAATATAAGCGGATTGCATGTCATTACGTAGCTCAGTACTAGTGTTGCTTTTGTTGTTTTTTTTGTCGTTGCAGGTGCAAGTAGGCGTCACATGAGATGTTGGTGCCAAAGAGTGTCAAATAAACGGAAATAGAAAAACGTGAACATAAAGCAGGCTTTATGTCCTTGTATTGGCATGTGTGTGGGTGGGTGTGTGTGTTCATGCAACTACACATATGTAAGTGTGTTAGTGTGTATTTGTATATAGCAACGTAGATATGTACGTATGTGTATATCTCTAACTGCTGTTATCTACACTCACTTTAGTTGTTTAGAGCTCTTGTAGTTAACTCGACTACAAAAATAATCTATTATAAAGTTATTATAAATATACAAGCAAAAAATATAAAAAAAATACTTTATAGCTAGCGGAAAAAATGCGGAAGATATGAGAGTGCTTGTGAAGTAGCTAAGATCAAAGGCGTGGTAGCAGCGATGTGTCAGCAACAGATGTGTTGTGTATGTTGTATAAAAGTGGACATAGATTCTAGGATGCTTAGAAAATTTAAGGGGAAGTAATATTAAAATCTTTATTATTTATAAAGATTTGATAAAAACAGTTAGTTTTTCTATGACAAGCACAAAAATTCACATGGACATTGAACATCCTATCAATGATGATAGTATAAATTTAAGAAACGAAACATAAAACATTTAGTCATATGATTCAAATTCCCAATTTTGTGTTCAATCTCATCATTTTCTCTAAATTTTTGATTTTCTGCAATCGGCTGTGTGTGTGTGGCGTAGTTGACAATTTTCTCTTCGGGGTTTGCACATGTGTGCCGATTTTTGTCATTTCTTTTGATATCGACAAGTGTGTTGCAAAACAACTTTCAACCGATCGTAACGATTTAATGAAAGTGTGTCAGCCGCTGTTGCCAATCCTCTTGGCTCAATCAGCCATGAAACCTACTTAATCAGATTGAGGAGTGAGACTATAGGCTCGTCATAATAAAAACCTTTATTTAAAGTCGGCACAACTACAAAGAAAATATGCCATTGTCTAGGACGCTTCAACCTCCTGTTCACACATGCGACAGCTGTCTGGTATTTCAGTGGCCAAGTAGAATTCCATACGCCAGTCTTCAAGTCAAAAGGCAGATTCATTCCCAGGAATATCATTATGTCCCAACAGCCTACATAGGCTTATTTTTAGAGGCTTTTAAGCACTCTCTTTACAATTCCTCTAGCTAGTATCGATTACACATCCGATAATAACCTTGCTGTATACATAAGCTTCCTTGCCACGATTCATCTTTGATACGTAAGGACAAAGTCAGAGTAACCATTGGGATTTCCTCCGTCATACCATTCAGATCCACTTGACGTCTTTACCCAAAAGCTGGAGAATATTTGCATGATCATGCGAAGAATATTTTTGGGCCAACTGTGGCATAATCACGCGACTATAATGCGGCAGATCTGGGTTCGATTCACTCATCTACATTTCTTTCATCTACAGCTGTCGAGCAACGTCGCAGTAGTGTCGAGTCATGTTTTGTAAACTCTTTTCAAAAAGCTGACGTCAGGATTCGTTGTTATATATCAGGCGACGTTGTGTGAGACTACAAATAGAAGAGTGATAATGAAAAATAATATGTGGAGTACTCCTATATAGCATTCATGGTATGTAAAGGAAAAATACTTTTTTTTAGTTTGATGCCAAATGACAACTTTCCTCGGTCAGAGTACCTCTCGGACTGTAGTTGCTTTAGCGTATGTGTCTAGGTGCGGAAAACACAGATGACAGTTTGTGGTGTTTTTCTTCTAGCTCGAATGATCCCCAAGATAAAAAAAACCACCAAACAAGATAAAAAAAAATTATTTCCCTTTACACCCTATGAATGAGATATTCGATTCCCGCCACCAATCATCTAAATTTTTCTTTTATTGGCGACCCCCTCGATGTTGTCTGCAGCAACTTCGCAGTATTGTGTCATATCTAGTAAAAGTTTCTCAAACAGTGACGATCTCATTCGTCGATAAAAAAGCAGATGCCGTTAGTTAGTTGTGAGTCTAAAAAATTGAAAGCGTGTAAATACACAACAACGCGACAAGCTATCACATACCAAACAAGAAATCCATACGTGATCGTAGATTCTTGGAATCCGTAGAGAGCTTTAGTTCCACACCAATAAGTCTCGGTGAAAGGAAGTCCCTAGTCTAACATCTACTGAAGAAGATAACCAATTTCGTTTTCTGGGTGGTTCACCCCCCAACCTACAGGTCATAGTCCAGTATAATAGAGAGCATTATCTAGATACATGGCCTGCGTTGAGAGCTTCAATTCCACACCGATCAGTATCGGTGGCCTCAAGTCTATAATCCTACATCTACTGGTGAAAATAACCAATTTTGTTTTCTGGGTGGTTGATCTGTAAACTAGATGTCGTAGTCCAGCGTAGTATCTTTGCAAGGGCAGTTTGCATAAGGTTACACAACGTTAGTTGAAATTTTCCACCTATCATAATGACCCCGTCGTCCACGTATGTCGCAATTTGTGTATCATCATCATTGACCGTTTTTCTTAATTCATCGTTGAAGGTTTTAAGTACTTCGTTTATCACAAGGAGCCATAGGAAAGGAGACAGAGTTTCCGATAGCCTTGAAAGGTGTTGTGAGGGACTCCGACCCAACGTGGTCCTAGATCAGCTATGCCCACCGCTTGAGCTCGCGAGCGAAAGCAGCTTTTATGAAATTACATATACACATAAAGAGCTTTGTGCTAGAAGGTAGTACACGCAAATCCGAAAGCGAATTACAGTATTGCTTAAAATGTTTAATGATGTTTGGGAAAATGATTTTTTGTTTACGTAAAACAGCACACTCGAACAAATCGTATACATTGATGTTGGGCATAGCTGTCCTTGATACACTGCTGATTCAGAACGCAGTGGACGTTTAAATGGGCGGTAACACTTGAAAACATTGGAAAAAAAAACATTGATCGAAAAGTGCAATGAGCTGACATCGTAAAGATAACAAATATATGTGTTGGCTTTATATTGCATTAACATATGCCCTCAGGACCGGCCGTGGCATAGTGGTTAGACGACGCGACTACCATGCGGCAGTCATCTTAAAAAAAAAAAACAAAAAAAAATTTCTTTCATTGTCGGCTCCCCTCGAATGCTGTCGACAGCAACTTCGCAGTATTAGTGTCGAGTCAATCGGCATGTCTAGTAAGAACTTCTCAAACAGTGATGTTCGCATTCGTCGATAAACAAGTAGGTTCCGTTAGTTTTGAATCTAATAATAGAAAGCGTGTTAATTCACAACAACGCGAGAAGCTATTCCATACCTCATTCATGTCCCGCCTTTGCATTTATCCCAGAGAACATAATTACTTCATTGAAGTTCGAATTGCTTCCGCATCGAGATTTGGCTCCCAACAACTTCTGGTTATTAAAGAAATTAGGGCCTATTTTGAGGTAAATAAATAAATCTTTTCATAAGGTACTATCAAAAAGTAATAGCTGAGCTTGAATAATTGTGTTGATCGTGATACAGACTATATTGATGAGTAGTCAATTTGTAACGAAAAAATTGTGGTTTTATTACACGGTGAAACATTTTCGAGGTCATTATAAGCGATAAAACATCAAGATAAGGACAAAATATAAAATGTCAAAAAAATGTTTGGCCTGAGAACGTCAAACGTTTTACTATACTGACTTATTACCATCACCCTGACTTGCAATTTATCAGCACCCAAATTGGCTGCTTCCCTGGACTTTTTAGTCTATGTGCTATATTTAGGAAGGCAGCTAAACTCAATTCACCTGAACTTTGATTGCGATCCACAAAGCCAACAGTATCATGACGCTCTGAACTGATTTTTCAGCGATGAAGACGTGTTAAAAAAAGTTTTAGATGTAAGGACCATGACTGAAAAGGCTTAAACAATTTTAACATGAATTTGTTAAATCATGCTAAACGATCAGAAATTTACTTTGTTTGAATTATGTCCTGTCCAAAGTGTATCAAGTTTTTTTTTGTATTAAAAAATATTTTTAGTCTTCCACACCAATTTTATATAATCCACCTGCCAACTACGCCAATGGTTTCGTACACATATATGTTTGATGTTTGTTAGCTTTTCTTTAATTCTTAATGACATTTCGTCACTATGCCAGTGAAATTGTGTGTTTTCGAGCAGCCACTTTTTATCAATCCAAATGAAAGGGAGTGAATATGTTTGTCATTCTCACCGCTTATACTCGTACAAATATTACTTTGTGTGCATGAATGTTATGTCTATGACTGCAATTCTCTTGTACATAGGTGTGGTACGTATCAGAGATCGGAACCGATAGACCGCAACCGCCGGTGCACCGCGTCCGAACTTAGTATTTTTCATACGCAAGTGTTCGAAATATCGAACGAAAACTGATGCGGTGGAGTAAAGCTCTTTCTTGTGTTTACTTTTTTTGTTGCAATAGTTTAGCATCGTATCAAAAAAAAACAAAAACACAAATATAACGCTTTGTTGTGTGTGCTTGTTTATGGTGGTGGTTTAGCACAACAACGAAGAAACACAAACAAAAATATTACGAAGAAGAATACGACGTCGGTGCGATCGCCACCAACATACTAACCGCCTCGCTGTGGATTTGTACCCTTTTCTTTGTTGCTTATTTTTTGGAGACATTCTTTATAGGTCAGGAAACTGCAAGAAAAAGTTCAATAGTTTTGTCTAAAACAAATGTATGATCTGATATTTTAAAACTCTTTTGTTTCTGTTGGAAATCTGTCGGCCTAATCAACTTGTTTTAACATTTGTCGCCAAAACATAAGCAAAAAAAAAAAACCTAACAAATCGACAGCGACGCGGTTAGTATGTTGGTGGCGATCGTACCGACGTCGTATTCTTCTTCGTAATATTTTTGTTTGTGTTTCTTCGTCGTCGTGCTTAACCACCACCATAGAAAAAGCTCACACAACAATGATTCATTTTTTGGTTTATTGTTTTTTGATGCGGTGGCAAACTATCCCGGTAAGAGAAAACAATATAACAAAAGGCACAAAAATATCCAAGCAGTTTGTTACCGCAGCTGCATAAACAGCGAGTACACCAGTAGTGGCGAAAACTCCTATCGCCGCAGATCACTGGTACGTATCATCATGTCAGTATTTGTATTGCATTGTTGCCCATATGCATACTCACACAAGTTATGCACAAACATACATACATACATCAACAAAAGTGGATCGGGTGCCATTGCATGACAACACCTTTTGCGGTGAGTATTTGTTTAAGATATGAAATGGCAAATATACAAACACTAGGGGCAAATAAAATAAAACCATTGTGGAGTCAAGAAAAAAGGACATAAAAGTAGATTGGTGTGTGTATGCTATATATATTTAAAGGTGTTTTTCGATGAATGTCATACATATTATATATCAAGGTGCTTATGGAGAGATTTGTTTAAATCAGACGCCACCTTATAACAATTTAACAAAAGAGCCTAAAACGTGACAAATTCTCCTATACGATACTTACTAACTTCAAATTGATATTAAATTATTATGACATGTAACTTGACAAAACGAATGATGCACAACTTCTTCTTTTTGGGGCTATTTTCACGTGCTGTTCTCAGAATTGAGTCCCAAATCAATGAGCTGAAAAATTATGTACTGTGTTATTTAATCGAATGTGATCATGGTTGTAGCCTGTAATATGTTGGTCGGTAAGTAAAAATTTCATAAAAATTTAAATTTAATTTCATAACAGTAAGAGACCGGCCGTGGCATAGTGGTTAGAACACGCGACTACCATGCGGGGGAACGCAGTTTCAAACCTGGCTCCAGTCATCTTAAAAGAAAAAAAAAATAAATAAAAAATTTTTCTTTCATTGTCGGCTCCCCTCGAATGTTGTTGACAGCAACTTCGCAGTATTAAGCGTCGATTCAATCGTCGTGACTAGTAAGTGCTTCTCAAACAGTGACGTTCGCATTCGTCGATAAACAAGTAGGTGCCGTTAGTTGTGAATCTAAAAATAGAAAGCGTGTTAATTCACAACAACGCGAGAAGCTATCCCATACCTCATTTATGGGGTGCAAAGGGAAATTAAGTTTAAGAGATTTTAAACTAAGGAATGGAAATTTGTACTTGAACATCAACTTTTCACCAACGTCACATGGTGAGAGTCCTTGCATGTCCCAATAAAACTTACAGCTGCAAAACGTTGTAAGCCGATGTATTAAAAATTTATATTTTACTTACAAATTCAAATCAAAATTTTACACGGAACAAACGCCGCTCTTCTCAACAAATTTCTTTGTCAATAAAACACACATGGTAAACAACCATACTTGATCCTATTCTAGTTAACCACACTGTATATTTATGCATTTGCACTCATCGCTTTACTTCATTATGACTTTAAGCTCATACACAATGACTTGGAAACATTTTAGTGGCAAGTATGCGTGTGAGTTGTTGTATGATGCCTGTATGATGAAAAAGGAGTTTGGATAATGTTATATACATATTTGCATACATATCTATGCAACAACTACAACAATAACAAACAACACTATACATAGACATACTCTAAAGAGCAATAGATTAAAAACGTGTGCATTTGATGGTTTACATAGTACGAGTATCATCTATTTATAAAAATGTGTGTTACTTCTTTTATGCCTTAGAAGTTGCCCCTTATGTAACAACGTAGAGAAAATTTGAAATGAAAATAAGGCAACAACAACAACACACTTTACAAGATCCAAGCATTATGCAAACATCCTATGATTTTATAGCTTCTTTCTTTGCCAACATCTCTGTTGAAATCTGCTGCATACGACAACAGAAGAGGCGAGTAAGTAAATAAACAGCAATAGTAAAGGATTTTATATATTAATTTACTTTGCCTACTGGGTTAATAGATATAATTAATATTCCCTAATGAGATTTTATGTTTAAACTATGTCTTTAATTAATTAACTTAGTTAGTCAATTCCAAAGAAATTGTTAGTAAATAGAAAATTGTGCTTGTGTGCTGTTTAAGAAATTACAAAATTGTCTTCTGTTAAAGGGAAGTATTGTTCGTAGATCCATAACATTAGCCATTCTTGTTGGCTTTATGACTGCATAACGATCGAAGTTGTATGTATTTTTTAAATTTTCTGTAGAGAAATGTTAATTATTGAAATAAAAACTATTTTTTGAGTTATTATTATTACTAATTCCTTAACCCTAGAAGGGTAATCATATTTTACACACACTAAGGGTAATCTTCGTCAAATCGACGAAGTCCTATTTCACTTGAAAATTCTTAGCAAAAAATCTGGCGTACCAGCCCGAAATATCATATATAATCAATTATAGAATCTAGCGAAGAAGAAAACACAAAAACTGTATATTTTTGAAGCTATTTGGTTTATTTTCCAGCATGTCTCTTTTCAGCCCATTTTTTTTCGTCTCAAGTAGATACTAGTATTTAAATAGTTCTTTAGTATAAAATAAAACAGACATGGCTTCTCAACTTGTGCAAAAAAATTTACAATACACTTAGTTTTATCAATTAAAACAAAAAACACTTCGAAAAATTATTTCTTTGTATAGTAGGCACAAGTTAGAATTTGTGCTTCCCACATACAGGTATAACAAAAAATCTTTTGTATTTTTCTTCTTTCGCAAGAACAATTTTTACAAAATTAGCGTTTTTTTGTTTTTCTTTTTCGTTTCCAACATTCGACAATTTCATAAATAGTTGTTTTCAGTATTTTTTTCTTCTATTATTGATTAAAGAGGCTCAAAAAGGCCAAAATTTATTTATTCAAAAACTCCTGGTGTTGAACGGGATTCTCAATTACAACATTCTTCTAATTTACAATTTCGTCCGAAATATCATCGCATTCGAACTGTTAGAAGTACAATAAAGGGTTAGTTCGGCCAATTGCTTCACTAGTCGGTTCTCATCTTTGATGCAATATATTTATTCCACGCCTTAAATCATTTTATTTTTAGTGGACCAAAAATTTTATTTGTTTCCCACGAATTGTTTTTTTTACACATTATTAGTAATTTCGGAACAAATTTAGTGGCTCACGATTATTTTCATCACCCGAATCTGGTATAATATCGTCATCGCAGTCGTACTCCTCCTCATGCAAAAATTTGCTCTTAGATCGAAGATTACCCGTGTATATTCTAATGATTTTTAGAACGGAATTTGGGACTTTAAAATGGTTTTCAATTTTAATTCTGTTTCGCAGCGAAAATAAATTATACGACCGGTTGGTTTGTGGTTTAATTCAATTATGTTTTTAATAACTTAAAAATGGCTTATATCTAACAGTATTAAATAATAATTTCCCAAGCAGACGGACATTAAAAAGTAGTAAGTAATAGTAGTAGAAGGGAAATTTAAGTACATTTTAAAGACAAAAAAAGGGGGAAATAATTCATTTAACAAAGGGTAAAAAATTCATTTTAAAGATTGACATTTATGGACAACACGATATGGCCAAACTACCCGTCTAGGGTTATGTTACCATAAGGAGCATAGGGCCTTGAGTTAGCACATGCATAGATTACCACAAGTAGAAAATAATATCAAGCAATTAGATCTTTTACGATTTGTATAACACAGTGCAACAGCCAATCTGGTGAGTGAGAAATTCCAAGTCAGGGTGGAGATACTAGGTCAGCATAGTAAAACCCTCAAAGGGTTTGGGGTTCCCAGGCTAACCTTTTTTCATGATATTTTATATTTTTTTCTTGTTGGTTCACTTAGTTTTTCAGCTATAACTCTGGAACCACAGGCGATTTCTCATTTTATTCTTCTAAATTTTCGCTAAAGACTTCAGCCATACATAGGCTGTATCATCTGTGATAAATAGAATATTGGGCATTGATTATGATATTGAATGACGACCCTGACCCAAGTACTTTACTCTTCATGTGTAGCGAGTTTGCATATGGTAATCGCTACTTATGTATGTACAACGTATGAGTTATATTAATTTTATGCGAATTTATATTAATCATACGTACATCGTTCCAAGGTCAGTATAGTAAAACCCCCAAGGGTTTTTGGCTGACACTGACCAAAAATTTTCCACAGTGTAATTACATAACCTTGTCCATTATAAGAAGTTTTGGTCGCCACCTCCTGCAACGCCTATCGAATTTGTTGCTAAAATACACGTATTGAATTCGCAACTTCATTTGTTTTATTGAAACGTCCTTAAATGTGTCAGTGTCGTTTTATAGCTCGTGATTGCTACGACGACGTTGCTCTCCGTTATCGATGAGCAGTCTTAGTGGGGAGGAGCGAAGTAGATACGCAATGCAAGAGCAGCTAATGGGAATTCAGTGCCATGGTATCACTCAGTAAAACAAAAGGTTCTGTAACGAAAGTCGTTCGTACATATATGTCTCATACACATATATAGCGCTAACTAGACAATTATGACCTTTTAACCTCTAACGCCTTAACGCCCTTCATTTACTCTTTAATTATACCAACCAACTTAGTCTGCATTCCAGCAAAAATATATATCCACAGGGCAACTTGGCTATCCTCCGATCAAAACACCAAAAATCAAATTGATCATGTGGTAATTGATGGCAGGCATGCATCTAGTGTCATGGACGTGCGTGTGATCCTTGACGCTAATATTGGCTCGTTACAGCCAAGGTGCGCACAAGATTGAGCAGAGCGAAAAAAGCTCGTAAACGAACACAAAAAAACTTGGAAATCGCGAAGCTGCAAACCCCAGATATAGCCGCTGCCAACTCCAACCAGCTGTCCCACCTTCTACGACACAACGCCTCTACTTCTGACGTTCCCGATACACAGTGGTATCATATTGCGCATTCCAAGACAACTGCCGCAACAACCATGCTAGGATATGAAAAACGGCGCTCAGACGAATCCTGGTACGAAGAAAAATGTCGCATAGCGTCTGAGGAACAGGATGCTGTTTATAGGGCAACGCTACATCCAATAGTAACCGATGCAAGGAGGCGGAAGAGCAGGCGAGACAGCTATTTAATCGAAAAAACGTCAGCTAAAGGAACGAGAGAACGAGGATGTAGAGCGATACAGGGATATAGGGATATAGGTGAGGCCCGAAAATTTTACAAAAAGGCTACGGTAATGGACTCCCCTCCTGTAAGGACAAGGATGGAAATCTGGTTACATATGCGCAGAGTGTGCTGCATTTATGGAGAGAACACTTCCAGCAACTGCTGGTTCCAGAAGGTAGCGCACGTGAAGGTACCACGCCAATTGTCGACGACGGCTTAGATTGCCTACCACCAAGTCAAGCCGAGGTAAGAAGAGCAATATTGCGGCTGAAAATTTATAAAACAGCCGGTACCGACAGAGCTCTTCAAGTCTGGTGGCGAGGAGCTGATAACGAGCATGCACCAGCTCCTGCGCAAGGTTTGGCTTAGAGAGTGTATGCCCGAAATTCGAATTTAAACATAGTATGTCTAGTGCTAAAAAAAAGGTGATCCAAGTGTGTGCTCCAACTACCGCGGAATCATCCTTTTACCCATCGCATATAAGGTCCTGTCGAGTGTGCTATGTGAAAGACTAAAGCCAGTGTTATCCAACCTGATCGGGCCTTATCAGTATGGCTTAAGACCTGGTAAATCTACAACTGACCAGATATACACACTTCGGAAAATCCTGGAAAAGACCCAAGAGAAACAGATCGACACGTACCATCTTTTCGTCGACTATACAGCAGCTTTTGAAAGCTCGATACGGCAGAAATAACTCGAAGCCATGGCTGAGTGTGGTATTCTAGCGAAGCTGATACGCCTTTGCAGAATGACGCTGACCGACACAAAGTCTTCAGTGAAGATTGGCAAGGACCTTACGGAGCCATTCTATACCAAACCAGGGCTAAAATAAGGCGACGCCCTATCGTGTGACCTCTTCAACATAGTGATGGAGATGATCATAAGGTAAGTTATAGTAAACACAAGTGGCACGATATTCAACAAAAGCCACATGATACTCGCGTACGCTGAAGACGTAGACATAATCGCTCACAAACTGCGGGATGTGACTGCAGCCTTCTCAGTTTAACAGAAGGAATCAGCGAAAATGGGTTTAACATTGAACGGGGACAAAACGAAGTTATTAGTTTCAACGAACAAAGAATCTACTCGTTTGGGAAACTATGTGAACGTTGACAACTATAATTTCGAGTTTGAAGATAATTTTATCTACCAAAGCTCCGCCATCAACAAAACAAATAGTATCAGCCTCGAAATCCGGAAAAGAATCCTGCTTGGTAATAAATGCTGACAGTTTTTAAGAGAAAATTACTCCGTAAACTATATGGGCTCATCGCCGTTAATGGAGAGTATCGGCGTCGTATGAATCATGAGCTGTACGAGCTGTACATTGACATTGACGTGGTCAGACGCATTAAGGTGCAGCGGTTGCGTTGGCTATATATATTGTACGCATGGACGAAAATGATCTACCTCGAAAAGTCTTCGACAATGAACTCAATGGACGGCGCAGAAGAAAGACCAGGTTACTGAGAACCTTACAGAACTTGGTGTGGCTAACTGAAAATGAAGCGCAGAAGATCAAGGCACTTATAATATTTTTCTACGTGCGGTATATAATCCAATGAGATTGCCAAGAAGTGCAGGCTAAGTAAGTAACCCATGTTCGTCTGTTTCGGCTTGCTTCCAAACGTAAACCGCAGGTTATTCAAACCTTGACAGATTAATAACCTTATAATAGCAGGTAAAACTCCAGAAAACTGATCCCATACAAATTACCTTATTCTCATTTGAAATTTTGAGGCTCCTGATTCGAGAGCCTAGAAATCACGAATAAAAAAATAAGTAGCTTTTACTATACATTAGGTGATGCGTTTGAGTCACCAATTTTATGTAATCTCCGAAAATATGATATATTGATGAAGACGTAGAACCTTAAGTCTTTCTAATTTCCAAAGGATTATACAAGAAACAAGATTAATGACATAAAAACCGCATATACATTAATAATAATAGTGTGATCCTTCATTATGTTGACACTGCTACAACCATCGAGCAGAAATTGCCATTTTAAGTTTGATAGGTGTTTTGTGAAATGTCCTGCATTTACCTGCGATTACGTCCCGTCAAATCTTTAAGAGACACGGGTTTCCTGTTGCAACTTTACTTTTAAGGTCAAAATTGAAAAAAATGATGTCATAAATAATACTTAATTGCTTTCCCTTTACATTCCAAGAATGAAGAATGGGTTAGCCCTACCATACTGCTCTTTCCATATACACAGATGTAACCATATCAGCTAACTACCCTGTCGAGTAGCTCGTAACTCACTACTTGTGTACCACCTGAAAATACTAACAATTTGTTCTGTAATAGAAAAAAGAAGGAACGAAGGGGAAAAAAAGTACAAGAAAACATTGTACAAATTAATATGCAACGCAATGTTGTCGTTAAAATATACTGAACTGCTAGCGCAATAGCTGATGTTGCTGTTATTGTTATATTTAACTACTACGAGTGCTACTACTGCTGCTACCACAGCGCAAATAAACAGACAACCTTTGCTAGCACTTGTATGTTGCACATCGAAATCTATTGACAACACTCACACTGTTCCCTTAATACTTTTAGAAAAACTTCGTCAACAATATCCGCTTCTTTGGTGTAAATCGAGCACTTGTATGGCAAACAGCGACTGGAGTATGAACTGGTAACGTTGGCACAGATACTCGTAGTAAAATTCATTTGATGTAAAGTGGAAAAACATATTTTGGAATCAATTTTTATAAGAGGCCTTGATAGTTTATTAAAAAATACAGATATGAATTAGTGAATGAAATGAGGAAATTGTTGCACTTGCTTTATAGTTTTTATATGATATCTTTGATAGCAACTGCGATATGTTACTGCAACTTTCACAAGGCTTGAAAATATAGGTGTTAAAGACAATAACAAATTAATTTGTTATCTAAAAGAGCAAATGAGAATATTTTTCCTTACAAATAAAGTCATAACACATAGAAAAATTTTTAATAATGTTTATTTTATTGCACTATAAAAAGAAACTTGTATTTGGTACACCATTTTAAGGCAACTAGTTCTTCCGATATTGTAAAGAAATCGTACAGAATACATTTTTCAAGGCCCGAAACTATAAAACACCCTTATAGTGTCGGATTGAGTTCGATACTATTTCCCTTAAACTTTCCATAAGATGTCCGACATTGTTCGAAATATTTTGATGTCAGAGGTTGTCGGAACTTTTGATGTTATAATATTTCATATCTTCACTTCCTTACTCAAGATATCCAGATTTGCATCAGTACTATCAGCTGGCCTTTCCGCAAGGCATTTCCGCCGCTGTACAATCAGTATACAGTACCTGTATGCAGTAGGGTATATGACCTGCTTGGTTGTGGGTGTGCGTGACAACCGGAAGTTGCGTTATGCTAAATTCATTTTAGCTACTGGTAGTGACATCCTGTTAGTATCAATGGCATTGCATACGCTAAGATACTATATATAAGAGCCACATAAAATACTGCTAGAAAAAATGCTATAAAGCAAACAGTGAGAACATTGACCGCATGTTAGAATTTTTCCCCAAGACACAGTGTGTGACTTGTATGTGTCACAGCATAACTAAACGTTACAGGTAACATACAATACACTACAAGTAGCTATGTTTCTAAGCGTTGACGATGATGATGATGTGATGTGATATAGTCTTCCCGTGGTGTTGGAGGTTACCACAGAAACTATTACCAAAAACAAAACACCACCGTTTGCCCTTCTACCTCAACAACGAAGTGAATATGTATGTGTATTGGTTTGTGCATATGTTTGTATGTGTGTGTCCTTAGAAAGTGTGTCACCGTGAACAATGTGGTCGTGATTTGTTCAAACGCACTCTGAATAAATTAACAGAATTTTCTTTTAAGTTACAATTTACGTGTTGGAAATAATAATAATAAAAATCGCCAAATCGAATGTGACAACCCCAAGGGTAGACCGGTGAGTGAGTGGCTTGGCAAATTGCTGGGGTGAGTAAAAGAGTGAGTAAGTGGTGTTTGTGTGTGTGTGTGTGTTGTTAACTAAAAGTGAAAAGGGTATAATGAAATTATACAAGACATATTCGCCCAGTAACATAAAATCAACATACATACATCAGAAATTGAGTCATTTTGTGAAATTTAAGGTGGAAAAGGTTAAAATCTTGTATAAATATAAAAATAGGGGTTTGCAAAGTACCCATGGTTAGCATTGGAAGGAAGCAAGAAAGAGGTCATCTTGAGAGAGACTGTTATCGTATCAAGGCTGCTGATGACACTGATGGGTTCATAGCAAGGAGTAGGGGTGGCATATACTCCACAGCAGATATTATGAACACTGTATGGCAAATAATATTGTACGTCATGAAAAACACTAAACCAATTTTAGAACTAATAATTGTATTAGGTTAAACTTATTTTAAATATTCTTTAAAAATAAATATCATATACTATACATTACGTGATGTGTTTGAGTTACCAATTTAATATTATCAACGAAATTGTCATACTATTGAATATGAGGTAGGACCTAATGTTTTTTACTTTTAAAAGGTTAATACAAAAATCTAAATAAATGACATAAAAACCGTTTATACTTTTTAAAATTTCACAAATAGTTTAATGCCGGTTTTTTTTACCCGTAACTAAAAATTCCCGATTAAGCCTGTTGACAGGCCTCTAAAGGGAAGGTAAAATAGATGCTGTTGTTTATGAGAACCACTTGTATGCTGTTTGTCGTACAACAACTATATCATGTGATAGCCGAGTAGGTGGCATATCCAACTATGAGTACTGAGGTCGCAATATCGATTCCTGCTGCTGGTGTTTAAAAAAAAAAATAGTTACTACAAATTGTAACAAAAATATTGTGTTAAAAATTAATAAAAAGTATGAAATCATTTAATATGGAAATAATTCGCATATGTTTTTTTTATTGCAGTTCTTCTATAAATGCTCTTTTGCAGGCCTGTAAGCTGGTCTGCAGTAGCAATGCCTCACAGAAGGCCCTTGTGTTTAGGACTTCAAGCAGGACTTATTAGGTATGCCTACTTAAACGCCTTCAATGAGGAAGGGAATGTGCAGGCCTTGCCTGCCTATGGCGCCCTATGTTAATTTGAAATGAAGACTGCATTTGAAGGGTAGGGCTTCTAACTGCCTCTGCAGGCCTGCAAGAAGGCATGCAAAGCCCCATTTTTTTTGCTGCTGGGGTTATACTCCATTTAGCTCAACTACGTCACAATTTTTTTAAAAGTGGTTTTGAAATTTGATATTTTTGATCAAAAGTCGAATCAAAGTTGACTATAAATCAGTTTTCAAAATTGTGCCTAAAATGTCCTATACGGCTGGGAGCTAGAGGTTTTAAATGTTCCTAGGAAATATTCCTCTGAAAATTCTAATGTAGGACTCCGAAGAATGAAATGTAATTTTACACATGATTTTGCATATTTTTGATTCGACTTTTGACCAAAAAAAATTGCTTAACACTGTAAAAAATTGTGACGTAGTAAACCAAATTGGAGTTTAAGGTTTTGTTACTGAGGTCAAATGCTATCGTTTGATATTGGTTTGGTTCACCCCCAAAAAACTGTGTTGTACAGTTTGCACAAAAATAGACTTCTTAATATTTTATTAACATTTAATTTTGATCTTATTTTGTGATCGTAGTGGTTATTTGTCTTCGGTGAAATTTTCCGGAGAACATTTATATCAAAGATGCTAACCCTTGACCTCCCTCCAAAGCTAAATATTCTCCGGAAAATTTTAATATTGGTCTTCAAAGACATAAACTACCCCAAATGTATTTTGACACATGACTTTTCATATTCTTTGATTTGACTTTTGAGCAAAAAATCAAATTTCAAACCACTGTAAAAACATTTGTGACTTATTAGAGCAAAATACAGTTTGCAGTTTTGTTACTGGGGTCAAATGATTTCGTTTGATATAAGTTTCGTTCACCCCCAAAGAGGTGTTTTGCACTGTGTTATTAAAATTAAAATAAAATTTTCCACTTAAGTTAGAAAATCTAAAGAGTTTATGCTGAAGTGTTACCTTCGTTGATTCCTTTTTCGCACCGATACGCTTTGGCTTCTTGATTGTTTCCTAAAGCTTTTAACAATAAACGTTTGTGATGATTGGTAGAGAAGTCACAGTAAAGGGTGCTGATTGCGGATAGTTTGGGAACTCTCGAAGTAGGTATTGGGTAAAAAAGGTTGGGATAGAAAACACATTTACTCATAGGTCTAGAGAATTGTGGTATCAGTTTGATACCGCTCATCCTAACATCTATCCTAAGTATTACCCACACTTAAATTACCCCCAAGAGTTCTTCAAAGAAGTCAGTTTTATACTATCTTAAATTAATCCAGATTTTCTTGCAATAAGATTATTTTCGCTTCAAAACCAAGCCCTGGTAGTTTTAACGATATCTACAATTAGGAATTATACGCAAGAACGATTTAAGATAATTCGTACTTACTATAATTTTGACACCGCTATGGATTGACTTATGTACGGAATACTCGAGTGTAGGTATGACAATCATCGTGGAATTCTGAGTCGATTAAATGATATCAAGACCGTTCGTCTATCTGTCCCCGCGATACAGCTGAAGTTTAAGTGCTATCCAGCTGAAAATTGGTATGCAAGCTTCTTTTCTCTAACTGAAGGATACGTGGAACTCCGCTAATTGGCGCCATGGCACTGAATTCTTCTTAGCTGCTCTTGCATTACGTAACCCCTCTGCTCCAATCCATCTTGGATCCTCAATACAGCTACCAGTTTATATGTAAACAGACTATTGGTCATCTGTCTTGCCATCTCATTAACATGGTAATGGAGATGATAATGCGGAAGGCTGCAGTAAACAGGAACAAAACAACAAAAGTCACATGCTGTTCACGTATGCCGATGATATAGATATCATTGGCCGTGTATTGCTGGATGTTACTGCGGCCTCCTCGAGCATTGAACATCAGTCGGCAGAAATAAGTCTGGTAAAAAATGAGGACAACCAAAATATTTAGAAATTTAGTCTATAATGGAAAAAATGTGGTAAAAAAAGTTTTCTGCATTCGGCTAAGTAAACTAGTTCACCTGTTTGAAATACTTTTTATTTGTGGTAACACATTCATATGAAATATTGTGACAAATTTCCGATAAAACTATCGAACACAATATCATTTCCAGAACACTGCACAATCACATTTGCTATTAAATTTTCTCTGAAAATGTGTTCTGGCCTTGTGCTGTCATGTAAATTCCAAATATGACGATTTCGATGGAGGATTTCAAAGCTGTAAATAACACTGTATAACAACGAAATTTACATAAATATCACTGCTATGTTTTTGGCATGTGTTTGGGTACTGAAACACTAACAAACAAATGTGAACAAAAACGTATCTGTTTCACCAATGCAGTATAAAAAAAAAATCTGATAACATTATGCGACAATATGAAAAAAAAATCGACCTCGATTTTTCCACTACATTTTGTAGATGTACTATGATTTTCTAATTACAAAAATAGTTGAATTTATAGTTTCTATATTAGTTTAAAAAAAAAAAAAAATTCGTAAATAACGAACGAAATCAATTGTAATATCCCACGATTAATATTTTATTTGTTATTTTAATTTTATTTCGTAATCTCTGACTCGTAGGGGTTATATGTCTTCAATGACTTTTAGTGACATTTTCCGGAGAATATTTCTATCGAAGATCTTAATCATTGACATCCCTCCAAAGTTGTATTTTAAACTGTTTTTCAATTGGGCCTAAATTGTTCCTACGGTTGGAAGCTAGAGTGTTAAAATGTTTCGAGGAAATACTCCCCGGAAAATAATAATATAGGACTCCGAAGACAAAAATTATTCCAAATGTATTTTTACACATGATTTTTCATTATCTTTGATTCACTTTTGACCAAAAATATCTAATTTCCAACCACTGTAAAAAAATTGTGGCGTAGTGGACCAAAATATATTTTAAGGTTTTATTACTGAGGTAAAATTCTTTCTATTGATATTGGTTTGGTTCACCCCGAAAAAGTGTGTTGTACTGTGAATTCAATGGAGAAATATCTATGTTATTCACAATTTATTGAATTTATCTCTTAAGAAACAGGTAATTGCGTGAAAGATGGGAGAATGAGCCCACTTGCACAGCGACCAAACATATTTGGCCTACATTGCATATACAGAGGACATGATTTGCGTAAAAATTGTCTAGATTCCATCTGAGAAATAACCTGTCATTAGCCAATTGGCACATACGCTAAGAGGTTTAAACTTTCGTACAACAATTTTTGTAGCAGCTGCAACAATAAGGAATAAGAGTAGACCACAGAACATCTTCTATGTCATTTTTATGTGACCTATGATATGAGAAGTTTAGTCTGTGGACTTAAAAAAAAAAAACTTAATTTCCCTTTGCACCCCATGAATGAGGTATGGGATAGCTTCTCGCGTTGTTGTGAATTAACACGCTTTCTATTTTTTAGATTCACAACTAACGGCACCTACTTGTTTATCGACGAATGCGAACGTCACTGTTTGAGAAGCTCTTACTAGACACGCCGATTGACTTGACACTTAATACTGCGAAATTGCTGTCAACAACATTCGAGGGGAGCCGACAATGAAAGAAACATTTTTTTCTTTTTTTTGTGAAGACTGGAGCCAGGTTTGAACCTGCGATCTCCCGCATGGTAGTCGCGTGTTCTAACCACTGTGCCACGGCCGGTTTTTGGACACTTATGGATAAAATCAGTCTATCAGTAGGCGATATGCGTAACATTCCCGCCTTTATCAGAGCAACTAAAAAGCTTGAGAGTTGCATTGATCAAGAAGAGTAGGAATTTAAATAGTATCACGCAACTTAAACTAAATTTTTTTAACACCCCATGAATGAGGTATGGGACAGCTTTTCGAGTTATTGTCAATTAATATGCCTTCTTCCATTGACTCGACACCATACTGCAAAGTTGCTGTCGACAGCATCGAGGGTATCGCCAATTAAAGAAATGTGGATGACTGGGGATAGAAATTGAACCATGGATACCCGCATAATAGTCGCATGTTTTAACCATCACAATCACGGCGCCGTGCAATGAAGCCATAGGTAATAAATCCGTATGGCATTTTCCCATTCGATTGGGGTTAACGAGATTGGTCCCAATTGATCTATGCTGATGGTGGCTGCCATATTACCCGAACATAACCTATAAGGAACCGACAGCTGCAGTATGGTTAGAAAATACAACTATTGTGAGGGTGACCTGGTTTCGACCTTTGTCACATTCATCTCAGTTTTATCGGCGGCCCCTAAGGTAGGCGGAATGGTACAATTTTTTTTGAGGTATTAGAAGGTTCGTGGCGAGACTTTAAATTAGTTCTCTAAAACTTTATTCAGTTATAGTTTTGCAAAATAGGGAATTTGAACACGATCGCGTTGGGTGTATTCATATTATTACTCGATTTCTAAAGTGGGTGGAATGGTATATTGGTATGGGAGAAACCAGAAGGGGCGTGGCTAGACAGACGGACGGATATGGATCAAACGACTTAAAAAGTCCTGAATGGAATTTGGTTCAAAGGGGTCTAAAGTGACTCTTTCTATGTGTTACACTTTTGGGTCGTATCAAATGATATATACCCTCCTACCCGTAGGATGATGGTATAAATACAGAAAGTTATCTCTTTCGACTAAATTGATATGATGTAACATATAGTTTTTAAATAGTTATTATTTCAACATGCAATGATATTCTCAGAACAGAATTAGTAATTTAAATATGTTTTTCAGTGTCATCGAAACCAAATACTGTACACATCAACAAGATTTTCACGGAAATCAATTACCACAGGTTTAAATACTATGGCAACGAATAGAAAAAGCAACAACAGCAGCGTACAAACCGAACCGAATCAAATCGAAACCCTTACATACACAAATCGTTGTAACATCAAAGCCAATATCAAAACACAGCGTAAATAAATAAATGCCAGAGAAATTAAGCCCCCTGCCCCAGCACCCCCCTTAGCAACTGATAAACCATAAAAACAAAACAATTAAAAAGTACTGGAAAATAGTTAAATTGAATGTATACGAGTAGTGGATGTACAAATACATATGCGAACATAATTACATGTACGATTGTTCATACTAATGAAGTTAGCAGAAAATGCGAAATACACAAGCGAGGGTAGTAGCAGAAGTTATACACCTAAGCAGTGGAGTTGCTTTTCAAGTGTAAAGTTTTCAGTTTTAAAATTCACAGTACACAAATTTTCAGCTAATTGATTTGGGACTCAATTCTGCGGACTGCACGTAAAAGTAGCTCCAAAAAGAAGAAGTTCTGCATCATTCGTTTTGTTCAGTTACATGCCATAATAATTTAATATCAATATATTTGAGATAACTCGAGAACCAGCGATTTAGCTGAAACAAATTAAAAAAAAAAATAAGAATTACAATTCCTTTAACCTGTTCATATAACGTTTCCTTACATAAGCACCAGTTTCACTTTTCCATTCATCAAATGATTTCGAACTGGGTTTATTTTGTAGCAGTTACAATAAAACTGTTTTACTCCATGGCGTAAGATTTACGTGGATTATTACTTATGATAATCATATGCCACCATATAACAATATAACAAAAGAGCCTAAAATGTGACAAATTCCCCTATACGATGCTTACTATAACTTGACAAAACGAATGAAGCAGAACTTCTTCTTTTTGGGGCTACTTTCATATGCAGTTCTCAGAAGTGAGTCCCAAAATCATGTGTTGTACTGTGATATGTTCTAGCTCAATGATCTTTTGACAGTGCCAGGCAGTGTGTATAGCTACTTCACATATAGCCAACAGACTTGGTATAATGTTTGTGAAAAATGAAGCAAGTCTTATGGATCAGAATCCCAGAACTAAATGGAAATTATTTCTTAACAAACAATTTCACCTAACAGCAACATAGTTCGACTTCTACGGAAGGAAAAAAATACACAGTTTTTTTCCTACCCTTGGCTTACCTTAAATTCTATCAAAACCCCACGATGCCATGCAAAACACGTTATTTTATCGGCTACAAATTTTTTTTTTTCGTTTTGAGAACGCAAAACCCCTTTTTAATATAAAATGAAACAAAACAACGAAAAACCAGATGTTTTCAACCACATGCAGCAACAATAGCTAACAACACCAAAATGAGAGCAACAGTAACAAGAAATCTGCTGCAGCTTTTGCTGTTGTTCCATGTAATGCGGTGCATTTTACATACTGCGCCATAGAAAGGTGCGTTTGTGTTCCACTGCATCCGAGCCACCGACCAACGTGTCCGTCCAGTGGTTTCTGTTGTGCCAATGCAACAACAGCAACAACAAATGCATAGATGAAATGAACCGTTAAAGACCCGGCTAGTACCACCAACTTCACGAAAGCACTAGTGTGGTGGTGGTGGTGGTGGCACTTGCCACCAGTAAATCAGTCTTAACGTTTGCACCATCGGCACTCGTTTATGGATCTTATGCTCTCATGAAATAACATAACAGCCTTAGTCGATAACAGTGAGGATGAAAAAAGGTAGCGCGCGGTACCATGTTATTTTGCGGTTCATTTGTGTGTGTGTGTTTTCAATGAACACAGGCAGCGCAAGCGAGGAAAAGCGGATAAACAAGAGATCGTTGGAAAAAACACAAAATCCAAAAAAAAAAAAAATTGAAAAATTGACGAGAGATGGAAACTCGAGTTTTTGTTTAAAAAGGGGTAAAAAAATTTATCTGAACTTGAAGCTTTCACCCTGTTCACCCTGATATATTAATTAGCTTCTGAATCTTTGCACTTGACTTCTTGTATGTCATCCATCTTAAGATTTGTTGCTAATTTAGAAAATTTTCTTTAACGTTATGATATTATTCTGTAAGCTGTAAATATTTTATATTATTTGCAAACAAAACTCTTACCAAATACATAATGGACCAAAAGTCTAGTTATAATTGAAACGTAGATAAGAAATAAATAAAGTAAAAAAAATATAAACTTTTTATATATTGCACAGTACAACATATTTAACCTCATTGATTTGGGACTCAATTGTGAGTATTGGACGTGAATGTAGCCCCAAAAATAAGCACTGGTACAATTAATTGTACCAAAAAGTAATTTAATTGTATCAAAGAGTATAATTTATTGTACGAAAAAGTACAATTTATGGTACCAAAAAGTAAAATTTATGGTGCCAAAGAGTATATTTTATTGTAACGAAATGTGCAATTTATGGTACAAAAAAGTACAATATATGGTACCAAAAAGTACAATTTATGATACAAAAAAATACAATTTATGGTAACAAAATACAATTTATTGTACCAGAAAGTGTTATTTAATTTAATATTGGCTGGGACATGCAGGTAGTGGAGACGAAAAGTTCGTTGGATGGACCAGGTTAAGGAGTTGTTATCCACACTTGGCGTGGCGAACTATCTACGCAGCGTAAAAATATCCAAAACGATTGGAATTTTTTCTACATTTGCCAATTGGAGGATGAGTATATGTTGTTAGAGGCATATAACAAAAAAAATGCAGAATTTGGGCACTATCGCATTTGGTGTATTGATATTTTTACTTGATTTCTAAAGGGATGGGAGGTACCAAAAGGGGCGTGGCTAGACTTTTTTTTCCCGAAACTTTATCCTGCCACAGTTTTACTAAATACGAAATTTGGGCACGATCGCGTTGAGTGTATTGATATTATTACTAAAGTGGGCGAAATGTTACATTTGTATGGGAGGTACCAGAAGGGTGCATGTGGTCCATTTTCAATACCGTAAGGATATTTGGGGAAGTATTAACCTATGCAAAGTTTCAAAACAATTGGTTACGTCTTTCGAGAGTTATCGTACCTACCAGCCGGACAGACAGACATACAGACGGACATGGCTTAAACGACTTAAAAAGTCATGAATCGAATTTGGTTCAAAGGAACATAGAGTCTAAAGTGACTCCTTCTATGTGTTACACTTTTCGGTCGTATCAAATGATATATGCCCTCCTTTCTGTAGGGCGAGGGTATAAATATAGGAAATAATTTTTATTATACTAGCTGACCCGGCAAACGTTGTTCGGCCAAACACCTTCGGTCCCGACAACTTTCGTCTCGTTCCTAAGGTAACGCCTTTTTATAAGCTCCAGGATAATAGTAAAACACAGATAGTTCAAGTTTTCATGTGATTTATTTGAATTTAATCGACAGAGCGATCTGATAAACAATGTTTTTCGATTTGTTTTGCGGCGTAAAAGCAAACAATGAAGACGGTTTGCCAACACGCCACAAACTGCCAACGATTGGCTTTGCGATTTATTGATTGTCATCGCAAAAGCCAATCGAATGGGGAGTTGAATTCGCTTGACGAAAATCTCTGCGCAGCAATATCATAGCCCCACCAAATCGTCTCGAATCACCTTGTCAATCCTTCATTGTTCGGTCAACTGCCTCCAAAACTCGTTTATGCTCCATCGTGCATTCATCCTAAATGATGATTTTGCATTCTGGAAACAATTTCGCTGCACGTTGGCTTGTCAACCGTGGGAAGATTAAACGGCAGCTTCAAAGCGGAAAGTGCAGTTCGACTGCCTACAACAATGTGGGAGCAATACCAGAGGATGCAACAGCTAACGCAATTTGCGATCTTGACCGAATTGTTACCAGAATCAAAGAAATGACAAATGTCTTGCCTGTTCCTCCCGTTTCATCGTCAAAAACCTTCATCAGCGAATCGTACACGTCATTTGCTCGGCATTCAACGGCGTCACATTTGTTCGGACTCTTTCAGTCAGCTCAATTCGCGATTCAATGCATCGTGCATCGAACGATTTGGCGCTGGTATTCCCAATTTCGACACTATACTGCCGCGCATGAGCACGCACATGTCTTCGATCAGAAATTAATTTCAAGATCGACATTCAATGTTGTCGTACGAACTCTGCAAAATTTCGTCAGCCATCTTGTCCTTGTATTTGTCCCACAATGCGCTCGGGTTCGGCAGATGACACTTGGCTATGATGATCGCAAACAATGTAACAATTTGATTCGCAGGAGTATAATTTTTGAGCAAATGCAAACGTTGCAACGCGTTAGTAAGATTCTCGAATGGGGCGACTGATTGAAACGAAGAAAATTAAGACGCGTCGTTTCGACCTTGACGAACATGTCAACGCAGTACTTTTGAAATTACCGGTGATATCTTAACAGATGATTGTCAACATCTTGCTGAATCATCAATCAATACTCATAAAAATTCATTGAGCTAACTATTTTATTCGTTTCTTCTCCTAAAATACGAATTCTAACTTAAATGGAGAATGAAAAAAAGTGGTGACTTCTAAACAAACTTTTCATTCTATTGACCATATTTAAATTGAGGTGATAGCCATCCTCTCCACGACAGAATATCAACGGGTATTGAAGTGCATCATATGACCTATGAGCCTCGTACACGTGCCTCAGTGGTCAACCATACCGAAGCTTGAGAACAATATCGCGTGCTTACACATTCTTCCCAACAATCACCACTGCGACTTGATTTATAGTGGGAGCATTGAATTGTTTTGCATGGCAGGTTTTTGAACAATCGGACAAATGCATTATGCTCATGCAAAGATTTTAAAATTGTTCGATCATTTTGCGTTTAATCTTTTAACATAATAAATTGTACAACAATCCGAAATTTTTCAAGCATCATAACGAATGTTCTACCTTTAGGTCGACTAAAATCATTAAATCAAATGATACAATGCAAATTTTGTCGAAAAATCCGACTTTTTCGAGCTTTCCAGAATTGTCCGAGTTTTCCACCAAGAATTTTTCTTTTATCCGAAATTTTTCACACTAACTTCGTCCAAAATTATCAATTTCACGATAAAATGTTTCGACGAAACAAATTAAAAAATTTTTAAACCAAATTTTTAATTTTCCGTTCGAATATGAATTTAGTATAAAAAACACTACATTCTATGCACAATTTTGTTTCCAATAATACAAAAAAGAATTTTAAAAATCGTTCAAGAAGTGCGGCCTAAAATTTTAAATGTCCGTTTTTTCCCCACTGTGCCACGGAACATTTGCACACAAATTTTAATCAAAAATTTAATTTTAAATCAATCCAAGTTTTTCCGGAATTTTCCGAGTTTTCCACCAAGAATTTTTCAATTTTCCATTTGAAAAGTCATTTTGAAATAATTATCCGCAATTTGTCACTATCACATCGTCCAAATTTATTAAATCATACGATAGAACGCACAATTTCGTAGAAAAAAAGTCAACTTTTTTGAATTTTTTCGGAATTTTCCGAATTTTTCAACAACAATTTTCTATTTTTGTAATCGAAACGTTATTCTGTTACACACACACAAAATGCCACAAAATTCCAAACAAAGACATTTTCCATTTTTATATATATAGATTTATATAATATGACTGTCGTGGGCGTGGCAACGTATATTAACATTTTAGAATTCTTTTTTACTAAAAAAATGTATTTCTTTTATTGTGTTGCTAAAAACAAGCGTCGACACAACCGCGCCGAAGAATTCTTAAGCGAGACTGAATGTATGTGTTTGTTTTCGATCAATGTGTGAGCGAATACGTGTGCCTATCTCGCGCCCATGGGCTACTTTGTGCCGTTGACTGGTTTAAAGTCATCACACTGCTGTAATTTGGTATTTGTTTTATTATAATTAATTTCCATTACTCCTGAAGAAACTTTTGATATTTGCCTTATCAGTTTGAAAATATTCTAACGTGTCATTAATTGTGCAGACCGTGGAATGGTGATTAGAACACGCGATCATCATGCGAGATCCATGGTTTAATTCCTGTCTCAATCAACTACAATTTTTTTGATTCGTGGTCCCCTCGATATTATTGACGTTCGAATACGTCTATAAGCCATCGTCGGTGTCGTTTTGGGAATCCAAAATTAGAAACGCGAGAAGCTACCCATACCTCATTTATGTGTAAAGAGAAATTAAGCTCTGAGTCATTAATTTCTACAACAAGAAACTCGGCACCCACTCTGTACTGACCATCCCTGACACCTAGCAACACCACTTGCCACACTAAATGTGGATATGTATAAGCAAATACAAACACAAGCCTCAAAACGTATCGAAAAATAAACGGAGCGGCGAACATCGTAGCCTAGACCAACACCAACAAGAGTTACACAAAAATGCCGGTCAACGAAATGCGTTTTTAACGTTTTCATCGGAGTGAACATGCAAAAATGTAGAGCAGTAATGCGTTAGCCAGCTTGCGATGCATTCATAATCCACTCTATGGCGGCTGCAGCATCAGCTTTGGAAGACCACAGGCAGCAGCAACACAGACACCAACGATACCACCAGCACTGCGCTACCACTACCATTACATGTTATAGGACCCCTTCTGCTGCTGTTATGTGTAAATAGCAATGCTAGGAATATTGTGGCTTACAAAAGATAATGGTCAAAATGCGGACGCTACTCTTCCATGTCTTGCGATTCGTACTATGGTGGTTGGCATGAAAAGAAAACAAACAATGGTACGAGAGTACTGTGATGTGCGAAGTGCGGACGAAGCTATTCATACAAGAGAGTGTGGAGAGCGTGGGTTGAGAGTGTAAAAGGAAACGTAAACAAATTAAGCTAAAAGCCTTAGATTGGATTTGAGAAATTACTAGTTAGGCAACAACATGAACTAATTTGAAGATTATAACAAAAATGTGTCTATTTAAGTGTTAGTTTGAAGTGTAGAAAAAAATCACGGTATAGTCTGAGACAAAGAGAAAACGATAGAACTATAAAAAAAAACAGTTTGGTCTGAGACAAAGAAAAAAGGATAGGGAAAAGCTTAAAGGGATTTAGTTAACGCGTAGACTTTATGAAGGGATTATGAATGTAGTTGATGAAAATATCTTGAAAAAGCTTAAGATATTTCATTACTGCTGGACATTCAAATGTGGCAACATTTTGGTTTATTAGATATCTTTAGCGGGAATTCTTCAAAATTGCTGTGAATGCTGGGAATTTTATGCAAATGTACGTAATTATAATGTTTTATTTGTTATTTGTATCTAAAATGCAGGTTTGTCAAATTGTTATTATTTATTTATAAAATGAAGTAGATTTGAGACGAGAATTTTACAATGAATTAAAAAGATTTTATAAATAAACAATCACAATATGACAAACTTGCATAGTTCATTCAAGTAACAAAGAAAATTTTATAATTACATCAAATTGCATATAATTTTTCCTAAAAAATTTTATAACACACTTGTTATTTTGATTTTCACTGTTAACTTTCTATCATTTTAGGATCATCTACAACATGATATTCTATGATGCAGCCTTTGCACTAGGCGTCGCGAGATGGTTTGTCTTGAACTGTCAATATATGTTTCTTATAAGCCCGAAGATTAAAATGGAGACATTTGAAATGGTAAGTCTTGCTTGCACTTTAATTTTAAATTTAGAATTAAAATAAGGTTATATTTTTAAAACTGAAATTACCGACCATGTTCAAAAATTTTGTCAACAATTTATTATTTTTTAATAAAAGTTTGTTGATACCAAAAACAAAACAAGTTATATAATACAAAAACTGTTTTTTACAATGAGAGTACACAAATGTGATGTTGATGATGAAAAATAACATCATCCATATGTAATCTTTGATTATTTTAGCACTACTGCAACCTGGAGCGGAAAAGTTCATTGATGTTTAGTTAAAAATCCGGATTTTCTTGCAAATACGTTTTTTTTAATTCCTTAAGAGACAATGGGTTGCTGTCAAAAACTTTACTTTAAATATATTACCTATCAAAAAAGTCCATCTATAATATAAAAATAAGTCGCTGAATGTGTTGCTAAGCGCAAAACTCGAGAACGGTTGGACCGATTTGGCTCAATTTTTTTTTCAGTTATTAGTAATTGCCAGGGGTAGGTTTTTACGAAAGAAAATTTTGGAAAACCCTCCGGAAAAGCCGGAAAATTGGAAAAACCGAAAATTGCTTTTTTGTATGGAATTTTTTGTACAATTGTTATGAATGATTTTTCAAATGGAAAAATAAAAAAAAATTTGTTGGAAAATTCGGAAAATTCCGGAAAAGCTCGAAAAACATGGATTTTTTCACCGAAATTTTGCGTTATATTACTTGATTTGATGAAAATCGCAAATTGAATTTTCGTATAAAATTTTGTAAGCCATTGTTCCGTAGTGGCTTTTCGAATGGAAAAATGTTTGTTGGAAAATTACGGAAAAATTAAATAAAAATTGAATTTTCTTTTTCGACGAAATTTTTTATTTTAATGTTTGATTTGATAATTATGGACGATGTTAATATGGAAAATTTCGGATAATTATTCAAAAATGACTTTTCGAATGGAAAAATAGATCGTCCTTTCGAATTCAAGCGAATTAAATAAACCATTCGATTGGCTTTTGTGATGACAATCAATAAAACGCAAAGGCAATTGTTGGAAGTTTGTGGTAAATCTCGAATTCCCCTACTTTTCGCACGGTCAGCTGTACGTTTCCTGTTCGTGTGTCGGCAAACCGTCTTCAATGTTTGTTTTTGCGCGAGAAAACAAATCGAAATACATTGTTTATCAGATCGCTCTTCACTAATTTCGAATAAATTCAAATAAATTACATTAAAATTTTAACTATCTGTGTTAATATTACCCTGGAGCTTATATGAAGGCGTTAACTTTGGAGCGAGACAAAGTTCGCAGGGTACGAAGTTGTATGGCAGAACAACGTTTGCCGGGTCAGCTAGTTGGAAATAAGTCTGAGGTGACCACATTATGTCCCCTGTTTTGGATAGAGTTAGTTTTTTTTAGCCCGAACTACACTTAATGGGGCGTTGGATGAGTGACATGGTGCCCTATCTACTTGAAACCTTGTCGTCTTTGATTAAAACTATTGAAATTCTATTGCGCTGGAGCAAAAAAATTCTGTTGCATGGCAATATACCGCTTTGTATTCACTGTAACCATATATCCTCTTTGATATTTATAAAATTATGGACCAACAAGGTCTCTGCTATTTAATGTTTATAAAGAACTAGTGGGCCCGGCAATGCTTCCTATTGCATAATTGACGAAAATATAACATATTTGAAGGAATTGACTCTAAGTTATAAGTGCTGCCATCCCAGTGTGCCATGCGGATCAGTATCGGATCCGATACTGATCCGTTTCTACGGACATTTTATCCGGTCCGGATCCGATTTCGTTTGAAATTCCTTTTTAAAATCGGATTCGTTTTTTATCCGCATTTGAGTCCGATCCGGATCCGAAACTGATCAGATCTAGATCCGCGTCCGCATTTGTGCACATTGGGATAGTACACTTTTAAACATAATTTGGTAACGCGTCCTAACAATGTGTTAAGCTTGCTTACTTTCCTCATGCAACCTTCGCTCATTTACTGCAAGTACCCATTCCGAAAAAGAATCTGTAATACTCGTACCAAATTGTACCAATTAAAGCCTAAAACACAGTTTGACCACGTCCACTCCGCCTACTGATCGAATATGTGTAATTGTTGTACCGAGTAATATCTTCATAACAAATAGTATCTGTATACAGGGTTCGTATTGGCTCACTCGCGAGCTGCTCTTTTCCTGACTCGGCTCGGCTCGCGAGCCAAGAGCCCAAATAAAGAGCTGGCTCGCGAGCCAGAAGCCAAGAGCCCAAAAAGAGCCAACTCTCGAGCCAGCGAGCTCTTGGCTCTTGAGCAAAGTACCAAAGTTATGTACCAAAAGTACTTTTTTATGCCAAAAAGTAATTTTATTGGCCACAAAAAAAATTTTCTGTTGCACAAAGTACTTTTTTTTGCACCATAGTACTTTTTTGGTACCAAAAGAACTTTTAAGGTACTTTTTGGCACAAAGAATTTTAATAGCGTTATAATAGGGAACTCTTAAATAATTATGAGTTTCTCCTAACACTATTTTTTCAGTGGTGGTTCTAGAAAACTCTTAACGAAATTATGAATTAATTCCAGCACCAACTGATCGAGAGGAAAACACGTACGTTTGGTTTGACGGTTAATTAAACTCTGCTTTATTGTTACTTCAATTATTGTATGCAATGCTTTGATATACATTTGCTTTGCTTAAACATAATTTAGTCAAATCATATTTCATGAAATATGATTTGGTTTTTGTATACATAGATGGATAGATGATCGTATTACATTAATGTTAAATATACTAGGGTGCGGTCTTTTGACAATTGTTTACATACAATATATATGAATATGATATTGCACAGTGGTGCAATGTGAATATTTATTCGAACGGTAACTTGTTACTTTCATATTGGTAGGATGTTATAACACCCCCGGACTTAGATTGGACCTCACATCCTGAACGGATTGGAGGGACATTCAATAGTATTGGTGTGTGATTATTCTTGTCCGATTTGGTTAAACAGGCGGTAATAATTAATACAAAAATTAATGTTAATATTATAGTAACTAAAATATATATTACATAACTTTGAATTCTTTGTTGGTATGTTAAATCATTTATCTTGTGTGTATTTTCAATATGGCTATAATTCAGTTCTTTTAAAGATACATTGGTTTTATTCAAGATTTCAATTTTTCTTATTGGATTTGGAACAATAATAGTTTCCTGGTAGAGGTTTTTATCATACCACTTGTCTATCAGAATTTTACAATTTTCAATATATATTAGATAGTGTCCTTTTAGTTCTGTTGGGAATTCATTACAATTATGGGTTACATTTTGATTTATATTTATGACTACCAAAACATTTATGCCAATTTCAATTATTTCAGTTTTTGTATTTTCTTCATATAAACAATACATTGTTTTCTTGCTGAATATATTGTGTATACACTGATTATCTATTTTCTTTAGATCTTTTATTTTGTTAACATTTTCGAATATTTCATTATTTTTGGTAAGATATTTGTAATTGCTTAAAACTAGTTGTTTATTATTCTTATTTGGTACAGGTTGAATAATTAATTCCTTATATATATCATGGTTAAAATTTGGTATTATAATAATGAATATAATATCTTTAGCCTTTGTGGCCACTTTTAATTCGACATTTTCTAATTTAGTAATGGTTATGTTAAAATCTTCAATTTCCTGGTCTGTAAATATGTCTCTTGTAAGTGTATTTAATTTTGCTGCTAATAATAATTCTCTGACTTGTTCGATTATTTTTTCTAAATGGTCTAATTCATATTTCAAACTAACTGTCACAAACTCCGTCAGGGTCACGTTCAATAAACTGGATTGATGCTTTATTAATTCTGTCTGTTCATTTCTAAGGATAGTGAGATTGTTTAATTGCTGATCAAAGTGCGAGTTAATGTGTACTTGGCTATTTGATTGCTGTATTAAATCATGATTATTATTTGATATTAATCTAAGTTTATCTTCAATTTCTTCTTTGTCGGTACTGTCCATTGTCCCAAAAAGATACTTTAGTCCAGTTCCAAAAATATTTATGAGTCCTCTTTTCTGTCGGTATTTCGGCATTAAACTGGTAAGTTGCGTTTTAGTATGTTTTACTTGGTGTATTAAATAAGGGTCGCCAGTTATCATTATTTCTTCTTCTAATTGCGTTAGGTATCCTAGATACTGGTCTGGTTTGAATATATGCAAAATCTTTGTATAATTTTGTATCAGTTCCTTGTCTCCTAGTTGAATTATGGTGTATCCGTTTCCTTCATTTAAGTCAGTCACTATTAGCTTCTGAGCCAATACTGGAGAGATCGTCAATATTGTCATCAACAAGAACTTCCAGAGATCTAGAAAGATTTTTACTTTTAATAAATTGGTCCTTATGTAATGTAGTTTTTTCATTTTTCTTATATTTTCTGTCATCTATTTCTTGAGCTTTACATTTCTTAACCTTACTAGTCAGTTTGTCCGTTTTTTCATATTTCGAAAAATTCTTATTAATTTCTTTGTCACTTCTATCCCTATTTCTATATTCCAACATTTTTTCCTTTTTTAACTCTATTCTATCGTATATTTCTTCCAATTCTATGTCCGACCTAAAATGTAAATTTATGGGTTTTTCTCCCGTGGTTAAATGTATAGAGTTATTGTAAGCTTCTAAAGCTTGATAGGGTAAATCAATATTATAGGCTATATCTAAATTTTCTTCTCGAACTTTTAAAATACGTATGTGCTCATTTAATGAACTATGAAACCTTTCTACGTCCGAATTTCCTGTATGTCTCATGGGGGTAGTGAAATGATATTGTATTCCTTTTTTGTCTAAAAAGTCTGTAAATAGTGGGGTCTTAAAAGCTGATTCGTTGTCTACAGTCAATTTTTTTGGGGTCTTCATATATAAAAATAGTTTTGTGAATGCCTTTACAAGTTCTAATGATGTTTTGTCGGGTATTTCCTCTATCGCGGCGTATTTAGAAAATTTATCTATTACCGAAATATACCGGACTTGTTCGCCTAAATAATATATGTCTGCATGGTAATGTTCATGGGGTCCATTTGGAGTTTCTGTCTTTTCAAAGGGAAGCTTAATAGGGTTTCTTTCTATCTTAAAATTACAAACTATGCAATTATTTATGAATTTGGTTATTTCTTTTTTTAAATTTGGATAATAAATTTCTTTCTTTAATTCCTGGTAGGTTTTTTCTATCCCAGGATGATTATTATCAAATCTATGATGCTTAGCTATTTTCTCTAGCAATTCCTCATATTTCGCATCAATATACAATTTTGTAGTTAATTTTATATTCATGATCTTCATATTATTTGGATGTTCGTTCCATTTCTTATATTCTGTCTGAATTTGAACTAAATTGTTTATATTTTCGCAATATAAACCGACATTATCATGAGTGGCTGCATCTAATAATATTTTCATTATTAACTGAGACGTCAACTTCTTGTAATGATAAGTTACTCTGTTTTTTCCAAATATCGTTTCATTAATTATTTTATCTTCATTATCTGGTTTTAATATTATTTGATATTTAAAAGTTTGTAGCGGATTTTCCGAAATTTGGAAATAATCCGTGCTATCTTCTTTCGCCGAATGTACCGTAGGTACAGGAGATTGGCTCCTAATTTCCGTCATTAAATCATAAATTTCTTGTTCATTAAGCTTGTGCTTATTTTTATAATGTTTCCTTAATGTGTTTTTATGTGCCAGCAATGCCTTGCATATTTTACAAGTTCTGCTTTGTCTGTCACCGTGAGTCTTTAAATGACGTAATAATCCTCTCCTAGCTTTGTATGATTTCTTACATACAGTGCAAGTGTGAGTCTTAATTTGTTCATTGACATTTGTTTCCCTAATTCGTGAAAGTGCATCAGCAACTTTATTTTCTTTTCCTTCAACGTGTTGAATATCGAATTCGTATTCATTTAGCTTTATTTTCCAACGTATAAGTTTGGAATTTGGTTCCTTGAGGTTAGCTAACCATACCAAGGGTTTGTGATCTGTCTTTAGTAGAAACTTTCTCCCATAAAGGTAGTGTCTAAATTGTTTTACTGCCCATACTATGGCTAGTAACTCCTTTTCAATTGTTGAATAATTTATTTCGTGTCTATTTAATGTTCTAGATACGAAAGCTATCGGTCCTTGTGACTGTGATAACACAGCACCTAGAGCATAGTTGCTCGCGTCCGTAGTCAATTGAAAAGTTTCGTCAAAATTTGGGTATCTTAAAACCATATCCGACATGAGTATCGCTTTAAGTTTTTCAAAGGATTGATTATAATCCTTGTCATTCACGTTAATGACAGAATTCTTCTTTAAGCGCAGTGTCATTGGTTTAGCTATTTTCGCATAGTCAGGAATGAATTTACGATAATATCCACTAAGTCCTAAAAACTCTGGATTTCTTTGACTGTCTTGGGTAATGGTTGTTTTTTAATTCCATCGACCTTATTTGGATTCGGTTTAATACCGTCCTTTGTTACTACATGCCCTAGAAAGTCTGTTTCTTTCTTTAAAAAGTCGCATTTATTTAGCGAAACCTTTAAATTTGCTTGTCTAAGGGTCTTGAATATTTTCTGAAGGTTTTGTATATGCTCTTGTAAAGATGTCGAGAACACTAAAATATCGTCCATATATATTACGCATATTTTATTTACGTGTTCTCGGAGGACATTGTTCATCATTCTTTGGAACGTTGCCGGAGCATTTTTTAGTCCGAAAGGCATTCGCCTGAATTCATAGTGTCCGTCGTGTGTCGTAAAAGCTGTTTTTTCTCTGTCTTCAGGATCTACTTCTATTTGGTAAAATCCTTTAGTTAAATCTAAAGTTGAGAAGTAATTTGCCCTTCCTAACTTGTCGAGTATGTCGTCTATTCTGGGAATGGGATATTTGTCTTCCCGTGTCACTTGATTAAGTTTTCTGTAATCGATTACTATCCTCCATTCTTTATTGCCCTCTTTATCCTCCTTTTTGGGTACGATCCAAATAGGAGCATTGTAGGGTGAATTGGAGTGTTGTATAATGCCCTGATCTAACATTTCATTTATTTGTCTGTCCACCTCTTCTGTATGGATTGCCGGGTATCTATAAGTTTTCGTATAAATAGGTCCTGAAAGTCCTATATCTATTTTGTGTTTCACTTCATTGGTGAACGTCAAGTCATCACCTTTGCGATAGAATACGTCGTTATTTTTCCTAATAATATTTTTTATTGCTGTGGTTTCTTCTGCATTTAAATGATCAATTCTTAGCTGATCTTCTGGAAACAGCTGTTCCATTGTGTAGAATCCTGGTAAATTTCTAAGAATTTCTGTAGTATTTAACAATTTATCTTCGTTTTCGCCCTGATAATATATCTTAAATTGTTTGTCATTTATGACTATTATATTTTTGGAATAGTCTATTATTGTATTATTTTGTCTGAGAGTGTGATGTCCCAAAATGCCATCAAAAAATTCGTGAAATTTATACAGTCCAAAAACAGTGTCGTTTTTTAATGGAATCCTTAATGATTTTTTAGGAATCAGTCCCTCGTGGGTTACTGAAAACTTTCCTGAAACCGATTTTATTGTTATTGGTTCTGATATTCTTCTAATGAATTGGGGAGGACACTGATCAAAGTTTAAAAAATTTTCTGTCGAACCACTATCTATCAATAACCTAAGTTGTCTATTTCGTCCTCTAAGCAGTATATAGGGAAGTCCGTACTTCCTGAGGCCGTTTGCCGAAAATTTCCTTTCTCTACTGATTCACAATTAATACTTTTCTCTAAATATTGTTCATTATTCTTATTAAGATTTTCATTTTTATTTATATTTGTAAAAGTGTTAGAGTTAATATTAATACAATTCTTACAACTGCTGCAACCGTGTTGATAATTGTTCTCCCTCGTCTGGGAGGTTCCAAGTTCCATTGGTTCTGGCCTTTGCTGCTGCTGATATTGTTGTCCTTGCTGTTGTGCTGGTCGTTGTTGCCACTGCTGATACTGTTGCTTTTGCTGTCCTTGCTGTTGTACTGGTCGTTGTTGCCATTGCTGATATTGATGTTGTTGATGATGTTGTTGGTGATGTTGTTGTTTCTGCTGTTGCTGTTGATATTGTTGTTTATTTTGTTGTTTCTGTTCTTGTTGTTGATGTTGTTGTTGATGTTGTTGTTTCTGTTGATTTTTTCCTTCGGATTTGGGCGTCCTTTCTTCGTTTAAGAACCCAGACTGGCTAAGTTCATGGATGGCTTCACCCATTGTTGTAGGCTTAAGCGCACATAGAACCGTTCTCATGTACACAGGTAACCGTGTAATGAATATCTTCAAAGCCGTCTCTATATTTCTTCCGACGTCGTTGATTTTATCTTCTTGCCTGCTTTTTTGGTTTAACAAGGCTAGTTTATGTTGGATATAGTTGTAGAAATCGATGGTACTCCCTCTATATTGGGCTGCTCTTAAATCTTCGTATAATTGGTCTGCTGTTTGGAACCCTCCAAAATTTGTTTCCAGCATGTCCTTGATATCTGTCCAGTTGTTTAGATGTGGATGAATCTCCATTACTCTTCTCGCCTTTCCAGTCAATTTGCTTTTGACTATGTTCATGCACATTCGTTGTGCCTGTTCGTTGTATTGTGTTAGAGTTGGAATGATATCGTCAACATTCATACAGAATGTTGAAAGATCCTCTTTTCTTCCATCGAATGCTTGTATCTTTTCAAGATACTTTAGAGGATTCAAGTCCAGCACTCTTCCTTGTCCAGCTGCTGCTGCCAAACCTGCGTTTAATGCGTTTAGCGCCATGGTTCTTGTTCGTAGATTTTTTCTTCCACTGGATTTACAACGTTTTTGTTTGTTCCCTTTTCAATGGGGTTCACTTCCTTTTTCACAGGATTTTCTTTCACTTAGAGTGTAAGTTGTTATTTGCGGATAGTCACTTCTTAGGTTAAAAACTTTCACTTTTCGCGGATGTTCTTTTTAATACCGTTGGCGACTATCCTACCGACTGCGCCAATTTTAATAGCGTTATAATAGGGAACTCTTAAATAATTATGAGTTTCTCCTAACACTATTTTTTCAGTGGTGGTTCTAGAAAACTCTTAACGAAATTATGAATTAATTCCAGCACCAACTGATCGAGAGGAAAACACGTACGTTTGGTTTGACGGTTAATTAAACTCTGCTTTATTGTTACTTCAATTATTGTATGCAATGCTTTGATATACATTTGCTTTGCTTAAACATAATTTAGTCAAATCATATTTCATGAAATATGATTTGGTTTTTGTATACATAGATGGATAGATGATCGTATTACATTAATGTTAAATATACTAGGGTGCGGTCTTTTGACAATTGTTTACATACAATATATATGAATATGATATTGCACAGTGGTGCAATGTGAATATTTATTCGAACGGTAACTTGTTACTTTCATATTGGTAGGATGTTATAACACAAAGTACTTTTTTTGTGCCAGAGTACTATTTTATACCAAAAAGTACTTTTAATGTACTTTTCAGCATAAAGTACTTTTTTTGTGTACCAAAAAGTGCTTTTAATGTACTTTTCAGCACAAAGTACTTTTTTTGTACCAGAGTAATTTTTTGTACCAAAAGTACTTTTAATGTACTTTTCGACACAAAGTACTTTTTTTGTACCACGGACTTTTTTGTACAAAAAGTACTCTTAATGTACTTTTCGACACAAAGTACTTTTTTTTTGTACCAGGTACTTTTAATGTACTTTTCAGCATAAAGTACTTTTTTGTAACAGGCTTTTATTACCAAAAGTACTTGTAACGTACTTTTTGACACAGTATTTCTTTTGTACCAAGGACTTTTTTGTACCAAAAGTACTCTAAATGTACTTTTCGGCACAAAGTACTGTTTTTTATACCGGAGTACTTTTTTGTACCAAAAGTACTTTTAATGTACTTTTCGGCACAAAGTACTTTTTTTGTGTACCAAAAAGTGCTTTTAATGTACTTTTCAGCACAAAGTACTTTTTTGTACCAGAGTACTTTTTTGTACCAAAAGTACTTTTAATGTACTTTTCGACACAAAGTACTTTTTTTGTACCACGGACTTTTTTGTAACAGTTTCTCCTAACACTATTTTTTCAGTGGTGGTTCTAGAAAACTCTTAACGAAATTATGAATTAATTCCAGCACCAACTGATCGAGAGGAAAACACGTACGTTTGGTTTGACGGTTAATTAAACTCTGCTTTATTGTTACTTCAATTATTGTATGCAATGCTTTGATATACATTTGCTTTGCTTAAACATAATTTAGTCAAATCATATTTCATGAAATATGATTTGGTTTTTGTATACATAGATGGATAGATGATCGTATTACATTAATGTTAAATATACTAGGGTGCGGTCTTTTGACAATTGTTTACATACAATATATATGAATATGATATTGCACAGTGGTGCAATGTGAATATTTATTCGAACGGTAACTTGTTACTTTCATATTGGTAGGATGTTATAACACAAAGTACTTTTTTTGTGCCAGAGTACTATTTTATACCAAAAAGTACTTTTAATGTACTTTTCAGCATAAAGTACTTTTTTTGTGTACCAAAAAGTGCTTTTAATGTACTTTTCAGCACAAAGTACTTTTTTTGTACCAGAGTAATTTTTTGTACCAAAAGTACTTTTAATGTACTTTTCGACACAAAGTACTTTTTTTGTACCACGGACTTTTTTGTACAAAAAGTACTCTTAATGTACTTTTCGACACAAAGTACTTTTTTTTTGTACCAGGTACTTTTAATGTACTTTTCAGCATAAAGTACTTTTTTGTAACAGGCTTTTATTACCAAAAGTACTTGTAACGTACTTTTTGACACAGTATTTCTTTTGTACCAAGGACTTTTTTGTACCAAAAGTACTCTAAATGTACTTTTCGGCACAAAGTACTGTTTTTTATACCGGAGTACTTTTTTGTACCAAAAGTACTTTTAATGTACTTTTCGGCACAAAGTACTTTTTTTGTGTACCAAAAAGTGCTTTTAATGTACTTTTCAGCACAAAGTACTTTTTTGTACCAGAGTACTTTTTTGTACCAAAAGTACTTTTAATGTACTTTTCGACACAAAGTACTTTTTTTGTACCACGGACTTTTTTGTAACAGAAGTACTCTTAATGTACTTTTCGACACAAAGTACTTTTTTTTGTACCAGGGACTTTTTTTGTGCCAAAAGTACTTTTAATGTACTTTTTGACACAAAGTACTTTTTTTGTACCAGAGTACACTTTTGTACCAAAAAGTACTTTTAATGTACTTTTCAGCACAAAGTACTTTTTTGTGCCAAAAGTACTTTTAATGTACTTTTTGACACAAAGTACTTTTTTTGTACCAGAGTACACTTTTGTACCAAAAAGTACTTTTAATGTACTTTTCAGCACAAAGTACTTTTTTGTACCAAAAGTACTTTAAATGTACTTTTTGACACAAAGTACTTTTTTTGTACCAGAGTACACTTTGTACCAAAAAGTACTTTTAATGTACTTTTCGCCACAAAATTTCAAATGGGCTCTCGAGCTGGCTCTTTTTTGAGCTCTTGGCTCCTGGCTCGCGAGCCAGCTCTTTTTGGGCTCTTGGCTCGCAAATTGGCTCTTTTTGGGCTCTTGGCTCTTAGCTCGCGAGCCAGCTCTTTTTGGGCTCTTGGCACTTAGCGCGCGAGCCAGCTCTTTATTTGGGCTCTCGCGAACCGAGAGCTCGTTTGAAATTTGTGGTTCCTAGCTCGCGAGCCAAGAGCTCTTTTGTAGTTTTGAGGCTCCTGGCTCGCAAGCCGAGAGCCGAAAAGAGCGAGCCAATACGTACTCTGTCTGTATATGACTAAAATACAGTTTTGCCACACCACATTTCGCTGATTAAAAATATCAATTTCGTCTGCAAAGTTTATCAGTCCTATCGATAAGTGTCTGTATACCAAATTGTATATCTTTAGCATTAAAATACAGTTTTGCCACGTCCGCACCGCCCATTGATCGCAAATTAAAAATTGGTCTGCATATACTCCAGGATCGGGTTGGCCACAAAATTAAATTTGTAGAGCGTCTTATAGGAATTTTTGATATATTAAAATAACTTTGCGTAGAAATGGGCGTGGCCAAATTTTTTTCTATAAAAACCATTCTCGGGCTATTACGAATTTTATAGAAAACAATTAGTCAAATCGGTCCATGCGTTCTCAAGTGATGGCCTTACCAACTCACAACAATTCATTTTTATATGTATAGATAAACACCAAATACCACAAAGTGATTTTTTGTGTATTACCATACATTTTATATGAGTACCACGGTATAATCAATCACTCAAAACACTGTGAGGTAATTTAATTAAAGATGCATAATTGAACTCAAACATATTTCCTACGAAAAAAAAAACAACAACAACAAAAACAACGTCAATAATAAAGCCGTAGCACTTTTTTTATAGCCACTGACCGGCCGTGGCATAGTGGTTAGAACACGCGACTACCATGCGGGAGATCACAGGTTCAATTCCTGGCTCCAGTCATCTTATCATCATCTAGTTGTGAATATAACAATAGAAAGCGTGTTAATTCACAACAACGCAAGAAGCTATCCCATGCCTCAATCATGGGGTGTAAAGGGAAATTAAGTTCTTTTTTTTAAGAAATCTGCGGCCATTTGCAAATGTTATTTGAAACCTATTTTTTTAAACCTTTTTTTTTGTAAATGATATCTTTGGGATAATCAAACCAAATGTATGTAAACTAATATTACAATTATATCTAAATTTAAAGTTAACTATGGATTTGACTCACACATAGTTGAACACTTCTAGGATTATAAAAAGCTTCTAGATGTCTTTACATGTTGTAAAAGTAATGACACCCTTTACGTGGAATTTTTTTATGTACATGAAAATATACTACCAAAGCTATCATTGCGTTTTGATGTGGTTTGCTAGATAACATACATATAACACCTATAATACACTTGATTATTTAAACATTTCTCACAATTATTAAAATTCATACAATATCCGCGAAAGATATCAGATATCAGTCTCTGTTGCGTATACTTATTATTGTTGCTCATACTTATTGATAAGCCAACTGCAGTAGGCACCATTCATATGCGACCCAGCAAAAAATAATTAAAATCATTTCGTGGTAATATCATTTTCATCACATTCATATTTGTGGCTTCTGTTAAAAATAACTTGATTATATTTCGTCTAGCTTTAATTTAGACATATAATACTTAATAGAAACTTGCAGTCTTATTGAAAGAAATAAACATAAGATAAGTTTGGAGTAATTTCTATTTTTTTTACTCCAATATTTAAAAAAATGTTATCAAATAAGTTAACAGAAGAAACATCTAGGCATAATATCGTTTGCGAAGTTTAAAATAGTAACACATGTCAATAGTGTTAGGAAATTAGGGCTAGGAGATTTACATAGACCGTACGTTAAAAAAAGATCGGAACCAACATTCTTCATATTTGCAAAGAACTAGGACGAAAATAAATTTTAATTGTATACTGTTGGAAAAGTTTTATTGTTAAGGAAAAATATCTCCAAAATTTAGGTTTTCCTAACCCATAAACGAAACTATATACAGGTGGTGGTAGAGAATATATGTATAGTAAAACTCCATAATCACTTTTTCCGCTGCAGGTTTCGCTTCCGTCTTAAGGGACTTTTAATTTTCAAAGGTTATCCAAGATCAAGTTTTGAGTAACCTAAATGGAGTGCTACCACCTATGAGTTTTAGTAAGTTGGTAACAAAAGTTAATGAACCTCAACACAACGTAAGCCTAATAAGCCACTTTCCTTCAACAAAAAAAAATTATTATGAAAACACGAAGAAAAGAAAAAACAAGAACCCCCTCCTCCAACTGTTGACGACCCCTGCAAACGTTATGAGGACCTTGATTTAAGGATATGTACCTGAAATGTCCGAACTGTATACAAAGACGGAAGACAAAGACGATGACGTTAAAGATGTATTCTATGAGCGCCTGGAGGAGATATATGACCGCTGCACTGCACTTGCAATTTCCATTGTTCTGGGAGATTTTAATGCAAAAATAGGAAGGGGAAATACACTTGGTTCAGCAGTCGAAAATTCAGTCTACACAACAACATCCGATAACGTATTCAGACTTGTTAGTTTCGCGTCAGCAAGAAACATGGATGTGAGTGATTCCCGCATAAAGATATCCAAAAGGTAAACTGGATATCTCCCGATCAAAATACAATAAATTAGATTGATTACGTGGTAATTGATGGAAGGCATGTCTCAAGCGTTATGGACGTGCGTGTGATGCGCGGTGCAAATATTGACTCGTATCACAATCTAGTTGCAGCTAAGATACGCACACGTTTAAGTAGTGCTAAAAACGCTCGTAACCAAACGCAAAGGAAGCTAGACATTACAAAGCTGCATACCACCGAGATAGCCAATGCCTACTCCAACCAACTCTCTCAATTACTCCAAACTACAAACCCCCCAAGTTCTGATGTTCCCGACACACAGTGGCTGCTAATTGCGAATTATATGACCACTACCGCAACGACCGTACTGGGTTATGAAAAACTACGGTCAGACAAGTTCTGGTACGATAATGAATTTCGCGAAATGTCTTAAATAACGAATGCTGCATACAAGGCAAATCCGCAGCCAAAGGAGACGCGTGCGGTGACGGAGCTTTATAAAGAGAAAAGGAGGGAGATGAAACGCCTGTTCAGGCGGAAAAAGCGTCTGTGAAAGAAAAAAGAGAGACAGGATATCAAAAACTGCAGGGATAGAGGTGGGGCCAGAAAGTTCTACCAAAAGGTAAAAAGCTAAGTTTTTGGAACTGGAAGGTGGAAACCTGTAAGACAGAGTCTGGTCGAGGACACTCAAAAGGCAGTATAAGTGACGAAATCACGCCAATCATCGTAGACTGAGTAGACTGACCACCACCGACACAAAACGATATCAGCACGGCAATTGCACGTCTTAATAAAGTGCTTATAAGCACGAATAGGCTCAAGGAATGCATGCCCGATGATTGGAATCTGAGTTTTCTATATCCTGTACTTGAAAACGTAATCCAAGTGTGTGTACTAACTTTCGTGGGATCAGTCTTTTGCCCATCACTTACAAGGTCCTGTCTTGTGTGTTAATGTATAAAAATTTTTCCTTATCAGTGTGGCATTAGACCTGATAAATCTATGTACGACCAGTCATTCATACCACGATAAATCCTGGAGAAGACACAAGATATGCAGATTGATACCAACAATATTTTTATCGATTACAATGTTGCATTCAACAGTCTGATACGACATAAATTGTTAGATTCTCTGGCTGAGTTTGGTATCCCCTCGAAGCTAATACGATTTTGCGGGTTGACACTGACTGAGACTAAGTCTTCAGTAAACATATACAAAAATTTAGCGAGGCTCCAACAAACTGGAACCAACAACAAGGCTGTCATTAAAGTCCGGATATAATATCAATTTTTCGATAGGATACTCAAGTGGTTCTTATATCCTTTGCGGGCGTACCATATTTACTGACAAGTACAAGATTGTGGCTTACACTCCGTCCGGCTGTTTTTGTTTGCTACTGTTTTGTTTATAATGCGATGAATCGCTCAATTCTTCCGCCACATTGAAGGTAACTTCTCTATCCTCCCGCCACTAAAGCACCAACGCCGCCATCTAACTAGGAACCAAAGCTCCCTATCCGGCCGGCCGGTATAGACCGCAGCAACAAAACCCAACATCCGCCACCTTCCCAAGAAGCGAACCACCCCACCCATCGGGCTACTTCTGAAATCGTCAGCGGGTGAATTAACACCCTGCCAGTCTAGCTTTAAAACTATACCAACTTTGCGAATTCAGGCTCCAACAGGGACATAAACAAAGACACAGATCAAAGAATGTTACCTTCGCCTTGTGCTAAACCCGTGGAGAATTGTTGCACCCCTGGTTTAGGTTAGGGGCTATCAAACCTTCTAAAATACGTTAAGGATGTAACGCCATATCTGCTATAAGGATATTGTGGTGCACAACAAGAATGCGAGACTCAATTTACTAGTGTCCTTTTTGTTTTAACGCCAACCGCTACTTGGGCAAACCTGGCCGCATGTAGTATCATATTTAGACTCTTTGGGTGGAGCTCGCAAAGAAGTACATCTTTACTCCCAATTTTTGCCCAGCAGAGCCAGCAAGTGGTCTCCTGGTTGTTCTCTCAGGTAACTGTGGCGATACTCCCCGAATTCCTCCGGAGGTGAACCTCAGATCCACATATCCCACATTTATATTGTTTAGAACAAGTTCCCTTAGAAATATAAGCATTCAAGGACACTATGACAAATTAATCTGACAAGTTTAAGACCGAGCTTGATATTTCGATATTTTTCACTTGCAATACAGAATACATAGTAGTTACATCTGTACGATGTTTCCTATATATATGTTGTAAATTACCGCCAATTTAGCATGAGAAAAACATTCTCACATAGTTAAGAAACAAATACAACAATAGTGATCACATTTAAAATTTTTAATTGAACCATCATCATACGATCGCCGTTTCTTCTTATAGTCCACTAAACAACTCTCATTGATTATTTCCCATTAAACATAGATAGAGTATAATGTTGTCACTTCTAACACCATTATCCTTGGCCATTTGTCCCTCTACTTGTTTGTATCCATTTTGTTAATTGAGGACAACACCAACACAACTGTGTGAAAAGCTTATTCACAATTCAATTTCCACTGTTACTTTTGGAACCATAAAGTGATTTCTCTGCAAATTACAATACATTTTTAATGACATCCCATGATTGACCCTCCAACTCAAAAGGCTGTTAGTCAATGTTGGCTCTTTGAAAGTGGCTAAAACAACTCGATTGTAAGTAAGTGAGTTCACTTTGGCTGCTCAAATGAACAACACAGAAAAAAAAACAAACGAAAACAAAAATAAAAATACCCAACGCCCAACAAACAACAACGACATCATCAACCTCATGCTCGCCAACACAATTAACAGACGCATAAGTCCCATCGAGCAGATGTTGTGCTACTGACCCATTTTTCGGGAAGCCAAAATGAAGAAGAGAAACCGTAACGCATTTTTTTGTGCTCTGATGTTGACGTTGTATTTAACGGCGTTTTGTTTTTTTTGTGTGTGTTTGTGTTCGCTCTTTCAATCCTTCTCGTCAACATCTTCGTCATTTACATTGTAAAGTTTATTTTGGTATATGGGGGCGGCTTCGTAGTGGTGGGTTGTAAGTGAATGTCATTATTCGGCATTCGCTAGTAGTAGGTGTATTACTGCAACACAACTATGTGTAGATGCTACATGGTAGCCCACAAATGACAACCCTCCCGTGTTGGCGTTGATTCTAGTCCTGCTGGCGGCTGGTGGGGAATGTTGGAAATTTTCAAATGTGACGACCAGACCCATCGGACAAAAGTGTAAACAAAAGCATACAAAGATAACGAAAAAGCAAAAGATGTCGGCGATAAATGCGGAGAAGAAAAAAAAAACAAAAGTGGCAAAAGCGAATAAAATGGAAAATTTACAATAAATAAATCCGATTCATTCGTGTATTCCTTACTAGTAATAAAGCATACAACGAGAGAACGAAATAAATGAAATGAAGGCACAGCCAAGAGTGTAAAAGATAAATTTTGAGAAATATCTAAAAGAGCTTATCAACAAAACTCTCTTATCAAAAGGTATAATATCAACTCAGATGGCAATCACCTGCAACCAGATACAATTTAAGGTGGTGAATTTGTGCCTGGATGCTGTACCCGTAAAAAATCGGCACTCTTTGCTTTTTGTAGCTCTCTTTGGTTTTTCAACAATTTGCGAGCACTTCTATTAATAACCGTCAGATGTCTCCAGCTGACCAAAGCTTTTGCCATTTTAACAGCTATTCATATCCTATGAATTTGCCGTATAACCATTTTTGTTTTTATACTAAAATTTATTACCATTTTATATATAAAATGTATTTCGTTTTTTATTTTTGTTTTATTCATATCACAAAGTCATCTCAGAGTCTGTCGGCATGTACTATGTACAAAGGATGTGTGTTGGTGCCCATGGCAATGGTTGTAAGTGTATATATATATATATATATATATATATATATAGGTATATGTTAGATATTCGGTGGGTTAATAACAAGAGACTTTTGACCTTCTATACGCTATTGTATGCATTAGTGTGTGTCTGTGCATATATTTAAACAGTGTTACATATGTATGGAGCAACCAAATCCAATTATATTTACTGGCTCGCACATGAAGAGACCGTATTCATATGATGCTGATGATGACAATTGTTGTTGTTGGTCATAAGTCTATTATAATTTTGGTCGTTTTAAGTGACTTTACTCGATGGACTTAGGCGAGGGAAGGTACACATAGTTAGGATATTGATATATTTTACGCAATAGTGTGATTCGCTTTGCAAAGTTATACATATGAATAGAGATTAGATGGCAACATTTTTCTAATTATATTTTGAGTTTTAGAAATTTACTATTTGTAGGCGTCAAAATGTCTCGCCAAAATACATTTACAGGACTCAACATTTTATCACCGAATGTTGGTGATGTTCGGAACTTGCTACAGTAAGCAATTCCAATAACCACTGATAGCCGTGGAGCAACACTGGCTGAGTATAAACGAGTATATGATGGGTGGGTTCATTTTAAAGGAAAAAAACCGAAAACCACAGCAGCCAAATAAAATGATCTTGCACTCTTTGTTCATTTTTTTTTGAAACAGACTCGATTTGACTAGAAAATTCTTAAAAATTAATATGAGGTTTACATTTTTCAGCTATACTTTCATACTAGCAATGAGCAAACGTAGCTGCAATCCCAATAAGATTTTGAGACATTTGATACTATTGAGACAATTTTGTGACGTTTACATCTCAGCACCTTTGCTATAGTCGCAAACCTAAAAACTTCTCGTGCAGAACATATCTCGTTCGGATATTAAAAACATTTTACAGCACGAAAGGGTTGCGATAATAATCTATGTAGGGCATGACTCCGTTACTAAGACAACATTTCTGCCGTACTATCAAAAGTTAATATTATGAATTTGTCACATTTTTTCCACATGAAATGTAAAATATTTAAATATCTGAGGTGTAACAACGCTTGACTTTGTCGTTGTCGTTAAACACCTCATGGTTCATACGACGATAGGACTGCCCCGCCCCTTAATTATGATGGGTACCAATATTTTTCCAAATAATAACAAAATAATAACTAGTGCTCTAGGCTTGTTCCGGGATCCCGGGAAATAGAATTTTCCCGGTATATCCGGGAATCCCGGGATTACCGGGAAATACAAAAATGGGTTTTTCATTGGTTTGTTAAGCAATTATGCACAGAATGGCTTGAAATTTTGCAGAAATCATTAACGGAGAAATTCGTGGATTTGCTCTACTAATGCAGTTCTTCAATTTTGCCAACTCGCGACCTATTTGCAAAAAGTATTTTAGAAACGCCGTTCCGGAATAGACGGAAAACTGAAAAATTTCATACAAATGTATGAAAATAATAGAAAGTTTTTCGTTCCCGGACCGGCGTTTGAACATCGTTTCATCGAATTGCATAATTTTTTGGCAAAATATAACGATGTCTCTGTTTATGATATCTGCAAAATTTCAAGCCATTCTGTGCATAAGTGATTAACAAACCAATGAAAAACCATTTTTTTATTTCCCGGGAAAGGACCGGGAATCCCGGGAAAACCGGGAATACCATTTCCCGGGAAATGGGGAGCACTAATAATAACTTATTCAAAAATTCTGGATCAGATTGATCCTCCTGTGTCATGACCCTGCTCTTTGCAGCAAGTTAGGTGATTAAGTGTCTTGCGAAGTTGGGTGCTTGTTTGTAGAGAGGGGGATTTGTTATTACATCGATTACTTAGCGCATAATATCAGTTTACTGCCAGTGCTCGTGTTCTGAGTTCCAGGCGAACATTACTATTTTTATTTATGGTGGGGCCATGGTACACAAAATCATTTACCACTTCAAGGTTATAATTGTAACACTTCGTTCAATAATGTGTGTGACTAATTAATTAAAACACATCTTTTGCCAAAATTCGTTTTAATTCATCCACATAGTCCCCTTTTAGGGAGTTACAATCATCCCAACGCTTTTCCAATCTTCCGATACCGCCTTTGTAAAACGATTTTTCTTTGCCTTCAAAATAGGCGTTAGTTTCGGCGATTACTTCATCATTTGATCGAAATCTCTAAACACGGAGCATCTTTTTGAGGTCTGCGAAGAGCCAGTAGTAGCTGGGGGCCTAATCTGGATAGTGGTGGATGGAGAATGGATGGAGAAGCAATTCGAAGCCCAATTCGTTCAATTTTGCCATCGTTTTCATTAATTTGTGACACGGTGCATTGTATTGGTGGAACAACACTTTTTTCTTCGTCATATGAGGACGTTTCTTTGCGATTTCGTCTTTCAAACGCTCCAATAACGCTATATAATAGTCGCTGTTGATGGTCTGCCCCTTCTGGGGATAGTCGATGATGTATTGTATTTTGGAGATAGTTGTGATGTACCGACACAAAAACTCCGACTTATTGCGCGTAAACATGTCCAAACAGCTCTTTGATTCATCGATTCGTTGTTGTTTTTGCTCCGGTGTGAGCAAACGCGGCAACCATTGGGAAAACACCTTTTTCATACCCAAATGTTCGTGTATTATGGTATGTACACTGCCTGCTGATATCTTTAGAATGTCAGCAATCCCCTCACTTTCACTTTACGATCGGACATAATGATTTTCAGTGTTTTTTTTAACGTTTTCCGGAATATCAGCGTCATTTGGCCTTCCAGTAGATGGAATGTCATCGGTGTGTACGGCCACGTTTGAATTTGGCATACCAATAAAAAATGCTTCTTTTTGATGGAGTAGAGTCCGAATAATGTTTTTCAAGCCATTCCTGGCATTGAACAGTATTTTTTTACATTAAAAAACAATAATAAATCAGCACACGGAATTGCTTTGAATTCATTTTTTTTTAAACTCAAAAGTAGCGTCACTTTAAGCACTGTAACTTGTAAACAAATAGTTGGATTAACATATGATTTTGACAGTAAGCCTAAAAAGGTTGCCACTTTCGAAAAAAAATATTGATTTAGTACTAGTGCCGCCATCTATGTGTCAGTAACACACATTATTGAACGAAGTGTTAAATGTTTACGCAGTAGACTTTTTGGTCGTTCAAACAAGTAACTTGGTTTTGTCCTCACTTGTCACCAGACCCAACGTCATCTCAATATTTGAAATGGCTGCAGTAACATCTCGCAGCCCTTGGATATATAATAGACACACGCAAGCAGCTTTCCATTCTCCATTATGATATTAAAAGACAATGTATCGCTCTGCCACAAGCCTCGCTTGGTAGAAATATACCCTACCAGATTTATGCCTATTTTCGTTGGAGAACTCGTGTCGATCAATTTAATACCGCAATATCAATTCGTAGGGATACCATTCACAGCCATGGCGTCTAATAGTTTCTGATGTATTGAACTACGTTTCTTGAGACTTCTTCAGAATATCTCATAATGACAATATCTGGTCGGTCGTGGATTTATCGGGTCTAAAGCCACACTACTAATAAGGTTCATTCAGATTCGCTAGGATAAGCTTTAGTCTTTCACATAACACACCAGGCAGAACCTTGTATGTGATGGGTAGAACCCTGATCCCGCTTCTTCAACAAGAACACTCAGATTTCAGTCATGCATTTCCAGTATGCATTTCTTTAGCCAAATCGTGTTTATGATCTGGTGCAAGCACAGCTTTAGGGTTTTTAAGTCGTGGAATTGGCGTGCTAATCTTGTTTTGGCTCGGTGGTTGACAACCTATTCCGTCGTCGAAGATTAGCGTGTATTCACCACTAAAGCCGCCTTCGGAAACGAGCAGAGTACGAACGTGTTCTCTCCATATGTGCAAAATATTCTGCTTGTTCGTGACCAGATTTTCATCTCTGTCGTTACAGGTGGGGGATCCCTGTTCCAGAACCTTTATTTTCTGGCAAAGAAATTTCGGAATTCACCTGTATTTGTTAATAATCTTGCCCTCTCTTTTCTTCCTTAGATGCTTTTTTCGCGTTACCATTAGCTGCAGTTCTGCCTTGTATGCATATCGTTCTAGGGCTTGTATGAGCAATGCTTTTTTCATTGAGCATGGTTTTTCATAACTCTGTACGGTCGTTGCGGCAGTGGTCATAGAATTCGCAATATGATGCGTGATATAAAAATATTTCGCCTTCATACGGATGGTGCCTATTCGGGATCAAACAGGGGGCCAGATTGCGAAGACTCTTGTCGACTATGATGGCTGCATTGCAACTGTAAAAGATGTCACAGTTTTTTCTTCGTGTGCATCCCCTTCCCGTCCATCGCATATACTACATGGCGGTGAAGTCAGCCTTACAGTTGTAAAGGACATTCGCCAGTTGGATAGAGGTATTAACTCTGTAGAGAGTTCGGACATTTCAGGTACATATCCATGTATAAAGTGTCCGTATCATGTTTGCTGAGGCCGTCAATGTTTGGGGGTTTTTGTTTTGCCTTTCCTTCGTGTTTATTTTATTATAAAAGAGTGGCATTTTAGTCCACCAAATCCGACCCTAGTTTCATAAAGCCGCTACGAGAACCTTTGAGTTGAGCTTCATTAACATCAGTTACCTACTTTCTAAGACGCACCGGTGGTAGCATCCCATTTAGGTTACTTAACATTGCGTTTTCTTACATTTACTACCAATGGATAAATGCTCAGAGGCATGCCCCGGGGAACACGTGATCTATCGGACGTTGTGGGCTGCTTGGAAAGAGGGATTCTGGTTATTTCCAAGTGAGTAACGATCAGAAAATTCAAATTAGAAAATCCCCTACCCCCTCACAGCGTTACCATTGACTGCAGTGTTGCCTTTTGTGCAACATCCTATTCCTCAGACAATACGCGGCATTATCATGACATGTCACAGCATAGTTTTTCATACCCAAAAAGCGATCATTTTAGATTGCGTTATTTGCTGCCAGTGTTTGACACTAACATTGGAATTAGAGGCGATAGTCTGCAGTAATTGACATATTTGATTAAAATAGGCATTGGCTATCTCGGTGGCATTCATGAATACTTTCTTTACGCTGGGGTACGAGCATTTTGGTATAACATGGCGGCAACTAGGTTGCCTTAAGGATGTCTTTGTATGAAAATCTGCTTAAATATGTCAGAACAATTTTAATGGCCAGGGCAGCAGTCATTCCATTTTTAGTGTCTTCGGGGATGTACAAAAGACAGGGTCGCTATATATGGCGAATAAAAAGTTTATGTTTTCTACCCCAGGTTTTGTAATTTGTTTGAAGACAATTTTGTTCGACCCTATCTACTATACACGAATCAGGGTGCTGTAGAAACATTTCGCCTTGATGCAGTTATTTGGTCAGCTACAGGGTTAAACTGCAAGACCATAGTTCTAAATTACCCATCAGCTGTGAATCAACAATTAATTTCGTGGTTGGTTCCTGAATTTTCTTTGCATTTTCAATGTAGTTTTTTTTAATATTAATTGAACTTTTTCTCTGTAAACTAAAGCCGCTCATTAAATTACATTGCTTCTTAAGTACTACGTCAGGACTAGAGAATATTCATCTTTAAACATTAGACTACTTCCTATGACAAGCCCATACCAAATTATTTAGTTTTGCTCCAAATTAAATGTACTTTTGGGCCCTAAGAAATAGTTCTTATCCTATTTTTGGACTACTTTTGGACTTTTTGTCTTACTGGGTTTAATCAAAGCATTATTTGGCGGTCTTACTGAAAACGGCTCGACTTTCACAGAAATTTATTGTTGTCAAAATCCTTATGTTTCCATATTTCCACATCTCCTTAAATATATCTACTTACTATATTTATATCACATAGCATGGTGCAATGCACCCCACAATAGGTGGTAATGTAAAGGTTTAATCCAGTAAGGCCAACCGCCCTGTCCAAACTGTAAAATATCCTATATCAATATATCATAAAAGTATGTGCACACATATACTCGTATCAGATAAGGAACCAAAGTCGTCATTTTTCATGGCCACACATGGAGTTGTCTTCCAATTCAGCAATAAATTATGTTCACACCAACAAGTGTTGACTTATTTGACCATCGATAATGTAATAACGTTAAAATTCGAAAGAGAAAAAAAAACATAAACATGATACCACTTCACATACAACTCCCACCCAGGACGACAGGGATGTATGACTACAAAATTGCTCTAATATCATTATTTCAAACATCCCACGTCTCTTTTACACATCTATGTGAATAAGTGAGTGTTGCGTGTGTGTTTGTATCATTTGCTGAAATGCTTGTACGTATGCGAGTGTGTGGGTGAGTGTGTGCGTTTACAAATATAATCAAAGACCAACTGTGATTGCTAACTGAAACTACGTGGGCCTAAGCAATACAATACTTACTGGCGCTTGCTCACACACACACGAATTGTCGCACAATTTCTATGATTTGATATTAATAAACTTTATCAGAAACTCGAGAACAGAGCACATACATTTTTCATAAAAACACGTAGGCTTTCACAGTTCTATTTGTTCATGATCTTGCTGAAATTGGAGTTGTTTCGTTTTTTTTTTTTTTTTTTGGAATTCTTTGAAATTGTGCCAGAGATGTAGGCTAGCCTTGCTTTTTACATCCTAGAGTTGTTTTAGCAATATGACATTATTAATTTATGAAAAATCAGCCATCATGGGAGACTTTGCAATACGGACACTAAATTTGATATTCTAAAAGTGTTGGCATATGTGAGGGGATCTCAAAGGTACACAATGGGAATAATTGTGTTATATTTGCTGTGAGAGAAGTGGGACTTACTCGCTGTTAATTGAGGTAATGTAATAGAGAACAGCGTTCGTAGCAACGAGAAATTTGTGCTGCGCACGTAGTGTGACTATTTATTGCTATCATGTTTAATATAAGAAAGTAAGAGCGGTGTCCTTATAAACCAGTACCAATTGTTTTGAGAGCATAAGTTTAAGACAGATGAAAAACACCCAAAGTAATAATGACAGGGTCTCATTATAAGGATCAAGATCTTAGGATAGCCACCTAGATTTCCAAAATTTTCTATTGAGAAATATTCTCTGTACAATTTGCAAATTGTCCTAGACAAATATAGTGCTGACGAAGAATTACCAACCTACGAAACCTACGACCCCAGGTTAGGCTACGATTATAAAACCGTTCTGATAAATTTTCATCACATACTAGAAAAACTAAATTCTATATGTGTGGTAGTGAATGAAACCACATACAAGCAGCATGTCTATCCAGCAGAGAACGTATTGGCTCGCTCTTTCGGCTCGCAAGCCAGGAGCATCAAAACAGCTCGCGAGCCAGCTCGAGAGTCCATTTGAGTCCATTTCGTGGCTCTTGGCTCGAGAGCTAATAGCCAATTTTAAGAAAAAGAGCAGCTCGCGGGACAACTCAATAAATAAAATCCAAATGCAAGAAAATACTTTCTAGTACAAAGCACTTTATTTTGTACTAAAGTACTTTTTTGTATCAATAAGTACTTTTATTGCTCCAAAAGCACTTATTTGTTGCACAAAGAACTTTTTATTTTTTGTACTTTTAGTACTTTTAATGTACTTCTCGATACAAAGTACTTTTTTTGTACCAAAGAATTTTGTTTTGTACCAAAAAGTATTTTTGTTGGCCCAAAACCACAAAGAACATTTTTTGTACTAAAAAGTACTTTAAATGTACTTTTCGGTACAAAGTACTTTTTTGTACCAAAAATTATTTTTATTGGCCCAGAAGCTCTTTTCTGTTGCGCAAAGTACTTTCTTCCGTACCAGAGTACTTTTTTGTAACATGAAATATTTTAATTAGCCCAAAAGCACTTTTCTGTTGCACAAAGTACTTTTTGTGTACCAGAGTACCTTTTCGGTACAATTCACTTTTTTGCGCCAAAGTAATTTTTTTTATTGGCCCAAAACACTTTTTTGGACCAGAGTACTTTTTTGTACCAAAAAGTACTTTTATTGCATTATTGTTTTTTTTTTATTTTTATTATTTTATTGTATTGAACCCAAAAGTACAATAAAAGTACTTTCTATAAAAGTACTTTTAATGTTCTTTTCGGTACAAAGTACTTTTTTGTACCAAAAAGTATTTTTATTGGCCCAGAAGCACTTCTGTTGCACAAAGTACTTTCTTTTGTACCAGAGTACATTTTTGTACCATAAAGTACTTTAATTGGCCCGAAAGCACTTTTCTATTGCACAAAGTACTTTTTTTGTACCAGAGTACTTTTTCGGTAGAATGTAGGTTTTTTTTGTGCCAAAGTACTTTTTTGTACTGAAAATAACTTTTATTGGCCCAAAGCACTTTCCTTTTGCACAAAGTACTTTTTTTGTACCAGAGTACTTTTTTGTACCAAAAAGTACTTTTATTGTATTATTGTTTTTTTTATTTTTATTGTTTTATTGTATTGAACCCAAAAGTACAATAATAGTACTTTTTAGTACAAAAAAGTACTCTAGTACAAAAAAAAGTACTTCGTGTTTTTGGGCCAATTTAAGTACTTTTTGGTAAAAAAAAATACTTCGGTACAAAAAAAAGTACTTTGTACCGAAAAGTAAGCTTAAAAAGAAGGTAAATTTCACGGCCTTAGAATAACATGGCACTGCACATATAAATTGTCCCTTTTAAAGCTGGCACTCGCTACATACATACATATCTACCATAAGTTATACAAATATGGTAATCATTAGACAACTCACAAAAGACGCGATTACCTAAACACGCCTTAATGTTAGTTTGTACACAAGGTGGCAGTAGACCTCATCATACCACCTTAGAACATATTTTGTAATATGGTGCCTTGGCCGACGCGCTCTTTGGCATTGAAACGATAACGACGTTGGTGCTAATGCTAATTGCAAATTCAAATTAGACCTTTTTCATTCAGGCGGAATTTTGTCTCCATACTCTCTATTCTGGTCATATGAAAATTATTTCGGAATTAATTTAAATAACCTTTTAAATGTACGAAAGAATACAATTTAATTGAAACCACTTGTTCGACAACAAAAACATGCCAAAAGTTAAGAATCTCATTTGAAATTCTAATTTTTTGAATATTCAGAGAAACGTAAAGGTAAATACACAAGCACACATACACACGTACACACAAAAACTGTCAAGTACGAGGCTACTTGCCACACCAGATGCATTCGTAAATGAAATGGTTTTTGGCTCGCTTTACATCATCACGAGGTTGGGGGAGGAGACACACAATTATTATGAAATCGTTTGTCGGATACAGCTGACACACACACACCCTGGCATAAACACATACTTTATTTAGCATACGAACAACGGAATGGTGACCATCTAAATTTGAAATTTGACTGACAAACCTGTAGGTATCACCTCTCGTTGATTTCCAAATCGTACCTGACCATTTTTGGGACTTTTGTTATGAGATGGATTTTTGCCTCTTGATTTGGTTGTTTGTCAGTGTCGAGAGTCGAGTGAGGTGGATGGTCGGTCGGTCGGTTGGTCTTCTATGTTACCTTTCCTTGTATAGGTGAGGTGGAGGCTTAGGGGAGCATCAAAAAATTTAGCCTATTCTTCATGATTTTTGTGCCTATTTCTTTCTATTATGCATCATTTGGCAAACGTCCTACCCAGAGACATCATCATCAAGCACAACGCAGGGAGGAGGGGGCGAGAGGAAGAGGAGATGAGCAATGCTGATGACGACGATGATAATGATGACAAACAAACAATTTACTTCCTGATAAGGTCCTAACAAAAAGAAATAGCAACGAAATGAAGGACATTTTTGCAAAAACACGAAAAACTGGAAAAACAAGAATGAAAAAAAAAAACGTAAAAACCGAATGCCAAAAAGGAAACAGAGCATAAGTTTGAAAAAAGGAAGGGGAAATTCATTACACACATTGACACACAAGCGGTGACATTCACCCAAACAAAAAGAGTCTGTTGCCAACAAATTAGAATCAGTAGACATTGGTTGTGGTTAAGTTTCAGTAAAGTGAGTTGATCCTCACATTAAGTTTACAAGGAACGTACAGTGGCATAATGATCAGAACACGCGACTTTTATGCTGGTGATCTGCTTTCAATTCCTGTCACAGCCATTAGTTGATCGACTGTTGTCGTCAGCAATATCTGAATAGTAATCGGCATTAACAGATAAAGCTTTACAAAAAAGGTGATGCTCAAAACCGTCCTTAAACTGTAATCCCCGTTTGGAAGTCCAAAGGAGAAGCATGTATAATAAAGCTCTCTTATGTCTCTTTCATGGCATTCAATAGTCGAAATATTCTCAGTTCACCACTTATTTGCAGCCAATGTTAGCACGAGATAAAGCAACCAAATGCAAAGGAATTAGACGTCCCTTATTTTCGATGTTCCTGGCTAACATTGGCAGCATATTGTAAATTTTATTACCACTGCCACAACGACCGTACATAGGTATGAAAAACCACGCTCAAGCAAAGGCAACATTACGGTCAATGGTAACGTGTGCTAAGAGGAAACGATAAAAGAAAAAGGGGAGCGAAACAAAACGCATCTTTAAAGAAAAAACATCAACTAATGAGAAAAGAGAGAGATAGAAATTATTTCGAAAAGTTTAGCTATAGAAGTAAAGACCTAAAGTTTTACAATAGTTTTAGCTATAGAAGTAAAAACCTAAAGTTTTACAAAAAGATAGAGTGGAAAGGTTTTGGAACAGCGATCCCTACTGTATGGACATAATCTCGTCACAGACACGCAGAGTGGGCTGCAAACACGGATTAACCTTTTTTTTGTACTCTCATCATTTCCAAACTTAGCGCAAGTAACGAAACCACACAAATCATTGTTGACGGAGTAAAATGACCGAAGACGAGCCCAAAGGAGCTTAGTACTGCAATAATATATGTAGGTTAAAAACAATAATTCTTTGGGTGTCTTTGCTATATGATACTGAGCCATTTATAATAAGCTAGTCTTGAGCCAACTGCTACAAACCCTCGTTACCAAAAGCCAAGGAAGCTAGATATTACAAAGCTGCATACCAATTACTCTCAATTACTTTAAACCAACCCCCCTAATTCTGATGTTATCGACACCCAAAGGCAGCAAATTGCGAATTCTATGACCACTGCCGCAAATACCGTACTGGGCTATGAAAAAATACTCTCAGACAAAGCCTGGTACGATAAAAAAGATGGTGCATACAGGGTAAAACTGCATCCAAAGTGTCTATGGAAGAAGAAAGAGGGCCAGAATATCGAAAATTACTGGAATAGAGAATGGAGACGGAAATCTGGTCACGGACATTCAGAGTGTGCTGCAAGTATGCAGGGAATACCTTAGATCTCTTCTCGTTCCCGAAGGCAGTATAGTGACGGAATCACACCAACCATCGAGGATGGTGTAGACTGTCCACCACCGAGTCAAAACGAGATCAGCACGGCAATTTCACAGCTCAAAACTAACAAAGCTGCGGGAGCTGATGGACTGCAAGCAGAGCTTTTTAAAGCTGGCGGCGATGAGCTGGCAACGTGCTTGCACCAGCTCATAAACACGACTTCGCTAATGGAATGCATGCCCGATGATTGGAATCTGAGTGTTCAATGTCCTGTGCTTCAGCTTCCTGTGCTTATGTCTAGTGTGTTATGTGAAAGACTAAAGCCCATTTTAGCGAATCTGGACTTTACAGGTGTGGCTTTAGACCTAGTAAATCCATGATCGACCAGATATTTACTCTGCGACAAATCCTGGAGAAGACCCTAGAAATGCAGATCGACACCTACCATCTGCTCTTCGACTACAAAGCTGCATTCGACAGTCCGATACGACAGATTGTATTAAGTTTGGTATCCCCGCGAAGCTGATACGACTTTGCGAGATAATACTGACTGACACGAAGTCTTCAATTAAAATAGGCACAAATCTATCAGAGCCATTTTCTCCCAAGCGAGGCTTCAATAGTATGTCCTGCAATCTCTTTAACATCATATTGGGGATGATTATGCGGAAGGCAGCAGTAAACACGAATGGCACCATCAAAAGCCACATATTGCTCGCATAAGCCTATGAAATAGATACCATTGGCCGAGGACTGTGGAATGTTACTGCGGCCTTTTAGACCATTGAGAAGCAGTCGGCGCTGCCGGCGCAGGAGGTTGCGACCAAAACTTCGATGGATGGACCAGGTGAAAGAGGTGTGTGAGCCTTGTGTGACCAACTATCTAGGGACCGCAAAATACGGAAGCGCTTGCGGCTATTGATAGACAAATTTCTTTTGGTTCTGCCATTAATGAAGAAGAAGAAGAAGGCTTGAGCCAACGTGATATGTACCTTCTGCCAAAGTCATATACTGTGTGCTTTTGCCAAAGATATAGATATAATTTTCCAATGACTGAATGTTAGTGCGGCTATTCTAGCATTGAGTAAAAGTCTTTAGAAGTAGAACGCTGCTTGAACGTTTATAACTGTAACTTTAAAGTGGTAGATAATTTTCCGTACTTTAATGCCATTGTAAACAAAAAATTGCAACACGCTGCTACTAGCGTTACAATGACAAATAACTGGGTGTACCAAAATCTGAGTCTGATGGCACAAGAGTTTGAATCTGTTTTAGGGGTCTTCAAAAGAAAAATATTTGCATCATATCATTGTGAACGAAGGGTATCGTCTTCGTATCAATCAAGAGCTACATAACGACAACGGTGTAGTCAAGCGGTCCCAATTCAGCGAATGCGATGGGTGGGTCATATTGTGCTATTTGATAAAAAGGCTTCATCTTGAAAAGTCATCGGCAATATGCTGGAGAGGCTGCGCAGAAGGCGCGACGTAAACTTTGTTAAATGATCGCGGTTGAGATGTTATTGTCCAAACTATGACAATCTATATACGAAGCGCAAAAGACCAAATCGCGTGATAGCCTTTCCAGGTTGCAACAATTGCGGGATGAATATATATTTTTTCCCCAAAATAATTGCTGGCCTCACCGATCAAGTCTGTTATAACTCCGATTTTATACGTCTATATCCCCATTGGATTATTGTAGAGCTGCAATAGCGATCTGTTTTGTACCATTGTTCTTCACTTGCCAACAAGATTATTATACTTACATTTGTTGTAAATTTAACACCCGAGTTCTTGTGCTGTTATGGACATCATAATTAAGCCCCAAGTTTAGCTCGCAGCCAACGGTCTATATGGCCTAATATTTTTCTTCTGCGCCATACTGTAAAAGGCTAATAGAGGCAGGGGGTGAAAACGTAACAGTCCTCAACAATTTTCTTTTGTATTTTATTTTTTTTTGACCAATTTTGTTTCTTTGCTCCCTTCTTTTTTTTTGTCTTGTTTCTCGGTTATATTTTTAAAACTTTTGACTTTTTTTCTCTCTCAACAGTTCTATTCAGAAATGCACAAACAAAATGTTGAAGAGATTAAAGAAAAACATGATTTGATAGAGGGACGACGACAATTTTTTGGGTAACAATAGCTGCAGGATTGAGGCCAGGAAAACGTTTCGGTTTTTGCGCTAACAAACTGTGGCACAAATGAAAGTCAGTCATGTCAGTAAGGTCAACATCAGCAAGCAATACTAGCATCAACAACAACAGCGGCTACAATAGTAGCCGTGATGGCAATGGTGGCTGTGACAGTCACATCTACACAGTATAGACGACGGTAGCTGTGTGGACGTGTGGCAACAATGGCCACAGTGTCAGCACCAGTAGCAGCAGCAGCAGTAGTGACATCATCAAGGGTCTGGTTGCTTGAATGCTGAACGTCGACATAAGCAGATTTCTAAGGCGGATTAAAGTTGACAATACTCTAAAGTTGTTGTTTCTTCGTTTTTTTTTTACGTTACGTCTTTTTTCTCTTTATCTTCCGTTCTCTATTATTTTCTTTGTAGTTTTTTTTTGCATCTATGTTTTTTTCTTGTGTGCCATATTTCGGAAGCTTTAAAAGTTTCCAGTTGAATATGGGAGGGTTTGTGTGCGTGAGCGCTTGTGCCGAGCATAAAAATGGCAATGAAACTATTTAAAGATTTTAAATTAAGATAAGCATTAGTTTTTTCCGTTTCCGTTTTATATTTAACCCAAAAAGATTTAAACAATTGTGATCTGAGCATAAAGAAGAAGAAGAAGAAAACTAAGCGGATTTCGGTTGAAGGTTGTGATTTGACTCAACGTTAATTGCAAATTGCAAACAACGGTGTGCTAAAGTATTTTTCTTTAATTTAAGATAGCAAAAGGTGTCGCAAAGTTTTTTTTGCGTTTCATTCAAGTTCTGTGAAGAGAGTTTGCTGTAACTGTTTAAAGGAAACACTATATACAACATTTTGCAATAAAGGAATATTTATATTGCACATTATTTGTAGTAATGCTACCCAGGGGGCGTATTGTTGTTATCAGTAGCTAATATAGGTCATACGCTTACGTGTTACATTTAGGGGGAACTACGTGTTGGCTATAAGAGTTTATAAATAGCCTCATTTGTAGGTTGACGATTATACTAACCCTTTTATGTCAACTGATATTGCCTGAGTATTTTAGTAGCGCTTGAGTATATTTCATACCTTAAAAAAAAGTTGCTTGTATTGTGAGTTATATTTATACGGCCATATTCATAATAAATTTCTAAAGTGGATATGAAGCGTTCTCTAGCTAAAGTATTCTTTAGTTCTAAAAAACCTTTAGTAAGAAATTGTATTCATAAACGTTTGTTATCAGTTCTTTAGCCAAATGTGTTCCGGTGGCAACGACGACTGTTATTGTTCGTTAATGATGTATAAAAAAAGCTTTATAATCGGTTACAAAAGCTTTGTAATCGGATACCAAACATGTATTTCCATTTATAATAACTATGAACATTATTGTAGCTCAATATTTCATTGACTACGATTCTCATGACAATAAGAAAGACGTTAAAATAATTGCCGACATTGTTATGGAGGAACTACTTGACGTCTCAATAAGTAAAATGACTACAAAGCCTAGATTCTTGACAAAATATGTTGACGATCTGTTTGCCATAGTCAGGAGGGAGGAAATAGAAGACACACTGCGGCTACTGAATTCATTTCATCGTCAAATTCAATTTACCATGGAGGCAGAAACTGCAAATAAATTGCCGTATTTAGACTCTATTATTTATCGACAAGGGAATATTCTCAAATTGGACTGGTACCAGAAACCTTCTTCATCTGGCAGACTGATTAATTTTTATTCAAAACACCCCCGTAATACTATTATAAATACGGCGACGAACTTTATAATCAGGGTGTTTAATATTAGCGACGAAGATTTCCATATGGACAACGAGAAAAGAATTGTTACAATTCTACAAAATAATGAATTTCCACTACGAACCATTGAACAATTAATCAAACATGCAAAGGGCAAACAGCCCAGGGACAAAACTAACGACGAAAACAAAATTTACAAACCGCTAACGTATGTATCTGGTTTCTCCGAGAGGTTGAAAAGTTCGGACATGTACAACAAGGAAAAATATCGGATAGCATTAAAAACAAATCGAACACTAAACGAGCTATACAGTAAGACAAAGACAAAAATAAAAAAAGAAGAAAAATCGGATGTAGTTTATAAAATTAAGTGCAATGGAGACGGAAACAACATATGCAATAAGGTATATGTTGGTACAACAAAAACAAAACTAAAAACTAGACTATCGTCACATAAATCGGACCAAAAAGCCCTAAACAAACCTTTGGAACAAAAAACAGCCCTTGCGGCCCATTGCACATTGACCGGCCACATACCAAATTTCAACGATGTGGAAATACTGACGCAAGAGACCAATTATAAGAGAAGGTATACACTAGAGATGTTACACATTATGGACATACCAAAAGAGAAAAGCATGAATTATAAGAGAGACACGGAAGGATTAGCGAGAATCTATAGGCACACAGTTAGTAAACATAATAGGAGAAAATAAAAATTTAGTCATTACATACTTAATAGAAGACACAGACGTTTAACGTTTTGTTCTACGTTTTATTAAATGTAACTATGTTGTGTTCTTGATGTAAATCATTTGTCTAACAGTGTTTTTGTTGTTATATTTTTTGTAATTTTTATGTAGAAATTCCCTGATGATGATTGACGATGTCAATCGAAATATTGGAAAAATAAAACAAAGGAAAAATACAATAACATCAGTGTTTTTCTCAAATTAATATCATTGACCTCAAGCCGAACGATTTTAAACGAAACAAAATTAGAGTAAAGGTTAACTAAACATAAACTCAGCATACAACACGGAAGGCACACCGCAAAATACTTATCAACATGGCTCTATATAATAACATAAAGCACAAATATAACATTGACACAAGGAACACCGTCAAACAATACTCGAAGCACAATAGGCAATTATCTACATTAAAGTCAACAACAACGTTTTTAATAAAATGCAAACAAGCAGGTATTATACCAAACTTTTTGACAAATTGTAGTAAACATTTTAACAGCATATTCATGGCAAACAACAAACTCCCGCTCTATTTGAAGACAACAATCGAAAAACACATCTATAATTTACATCTTAAAATATTAAAGTTACTAATACAGCACAAACATAAAGAGATTTACAAGAACAAAGATACATTACATAAAATAAGAGAACGGTTACAATTGTTGTTAGACGAAGATGATAGAGTGCAATTCATTGCTAGCGAGAACAATCTGTATGAGAGACGCACAGAAGAGAACAAATCAGTACACATCAACAAACTTGAAAAATTAAAACAACAACATCTCAAACGAATAAACATAAAGCATAACACAGATTGGTTTGTCAACAAGACAGAGAAAAGCATACCTACAAACACACAGTGGCTCCTCTCTTTGGGTCCTAAACACTCACTTCCTAACACTAACACTAAGTTCCCACTGCTTCAGATCGTTGCGGAGGGGGAGGAGTGTATACAAACAATAGACAGCAGAGATCAACAAGAGATAGCGAGAACTAAGTTTGTGTCGCTTATTGACGACCACTTAAAGAAAACGGAACTAAGCACAAGAGATAAACTTATACTGGACACAGTGGGACAAACTAAAACATTTTTGATTGAAAATAATGACATATTGATACTGAACGCGGACAAAGGTGGTAAAACGGTAGCAATGTACAAAAAGGACTATGAAAATAAAATGAGAACTATACTAGGAGATATGTGTACATATAAACGAATAAACAGGGACCCAACATCAAAACTTCAGGACAGAAATAACAAATATATTGATGAACTTTTTAACATGAATTTTATTACGTTGGAGGAAAACAATAAACTGATGAATAGAAAAGCTATCGCACCCAGAATTTATGGATTACCAAAAATTCACAAAGAAGGAACACCTCTGCGACCAATATCCTCGTCAGTCAACGCACCTGCATATGAACTTTCGAAATATTTGGTGAACATATTAAAGAATTTGACAAGAAAATCTAAGTACAACATAAGGGACTCAACAGACTTTAAAACTAAAATAAACAACGAACATATAGACGATGAGGAGATGTTAATATCGTTTGACGTCGTATCTTTGTTCCCCAGCATCCCAATTCATTTGGCTCTGAAAACAATTGCTGACAAGTGGGAAGAGATAGAGGAATTTACACGAATACCTAAAGATATGTTTATAAAATTGCTGACGTTCTGTATTAAAGACACCAGATACTTCAAATATAGTGACAAAATATACGAACAACAAAAAGGATTGCCAATGGGGTCTCCAGCGTCTCCAATAATTGCCGACATTGTTATGGAGGAACTACTTGACGTCTCAATAAGTAAAATGACTACAAAGCCTAGATTCTTGACAAAATATGTTGACGATCTGTTTGCCATAGTCAGGAGGGAGGAAATAGAAGACACACTGCGGCTACTGAATTCATTTCATCGTCAAATTCAATTTACCATGGAGGCAGAAACTGCAAATAAATTGCCGTATTTAGACTCTATTATTTATCGATAAGGGAATATTCTCAAATTGGACTGGTACCAGAAACCTTCTTCATCTGGCAGACTGATTAATTTTTATTCAAAACACCCCCGTAATACTATTATAAATACGGCGACGAACTTTATAATCAGGGTGTTTAATATTAGCGACGAAGATTTCCATATGGACAACGAGAAAAGAATTGTTACAATTCTACAAAATAATGAATTTCCACTACGAACCATTGAACAATTAATCAAACATGCAAAGGGCAAACAGCCCAGGGACAAAACTAACGACGAAAACAAAATTTACAAACCGCTAACGTATGTATCTGGTTTCTCCGAGAGGTTGAAAAGTTCGGACATGTACAACAAGGAAAAATATCGGATAGCATTAAAAACAAATCGAACACTAAACGAGCTATACAGTAAGACAAAGACAAAAATAAAAAAAGAAGAAAAATCGGATGTAGTTTATAAAATTAAGTGCAATGGAGACGGAAACAACATATGCAATAAGGTATATGTTGGTACAACAAAAACAAAACTAAAAACTAGACTATCGTCACATAAATCGGACCAAAAAGCCCTAAACAAACCTTTGGAACAAAAAACAGCCCTTGCGGCCCATTGCACATTGACCGGCCACATACCAAATTTCAACGATGTGGAAATACTGACGCAAGAGACCAATTATAAGAGAAGGTATACACTAGAGATGTTACACATTATGGACATACCAAAAGAGAAAAGCATGAATTATAAGAGAGACACGGAAGGATTAGCGAGAATCTATAGGCACACAGTTAGTAAACATAATAGGAGAAAATAAAAATTTAGTCATTACATACTTAATAGAAGACACAGACGTTTAACGTTTTGTTCTACGTTTTATTAAATGTAACTATGTTGTGTTCTTGATGTAAATCATTTGTCTAACAGTGTTTTTGTTGTTATATTTTTTGTAATTTTTATGTAGAAATTCCCTGATGATGATTGACGATGTCAATCGAAATATTGGAAAAATAAAACAAAGGAAAAATACAATAACATCAGTGTTTTTCTCAAATTAATATCATTGACCTCAAGCCGAACGATTTTAAACGAAACAGTAAAAATTATATTAAAAAAATTTATTTTCTTTTTCTCATGTTGAAATAATAATCGGATACCGATTACATTGTTTCCTTGTTTTGATTGTTTATACATCACGAATATTATTTCATTATTTACAAATTATTTTTGAAGAATTTTTGAGAAATATTTTTCAAAATGGAATTCATGAATGAAAAGTGTCAATGTAGATACTTTTCTATATGCGCAATGATTAAGAAGAAAATTTCCTACACAATGAATATATGCAACAACTCTTTCCAATAGGAAAAATACCGAAAAACTCAAAATAAAGATCTCAAATTCATAAATATACAATAAATTGTACAAACGTCAAGTTATAGCACGCTTAAAGTAGAGACAACCCTACTTTAACTTATTGAAGATGTGAATCGTTTATGAATATTGTTTTCTCGAAAATTGCTTAATAATGGTTTACAAACCTTTTATAAGTTTTTATGAATAAGGCCGATAAACTATATTAGTTATAGAATTTAAATGTAACTACATATTTGCCTAACACAGTACAATACATGATTTTGGGACTCAATTCTGAGAACTGCACGTGAAAGTAGCCCCAAAAAGAAGAAGTTCTTCATCATTCGTTTTGTCAAGTTACATGCCATAATAATTTAATATAGGTTTGAAGTTATTAAGTATCGTATAAGAGAATTTGTGACGTTTTAGGCTCTTTTGTTTGACATAACATATATACTATATGGTGGCGTGTGATTACCATAAGTAATATGGTAATATTAATATTAGATTTGTTGGTAAACTAAGCTTAGTAAAGCATAGTTTTTTGGCCTGGCCGTGCCAGTGTATTTTCATACAGTGTTGTTCAAGAGAGTTAGTCGATCGTAATGGTTATTTATCAATTTGTGTTAGTGTATCATACGATACTTTGACTAAACGATCAGAAACGATTTTTTATTGTTGCTATTAATGGTTAATTCATTGTCACGCACTAGGAAGACGCGTTTCGAACTCCATGACGAGTTCATCTTCAGATTGTGACGAATTGATGCAATGTGAAATTTGAAACTGTTGCTTATGTAGGGAAACGTTATATGAACAGATTAAAGGAATTGTAATTCTTAATTTTTTTAAATTTGTTTCAGCTATATCCGACTAGTGGTTCCCAAGTTATGTCAAACAAAAGAGCCTAAAACATGACAAATTCCCATATACGATACTTACTAACTTAAAATCGATATTAAATTATTATGGCATCTAAATTGACAAAACGAATGATGAAGAACTTCTTCTTTTTGAGGCTACTTTCACATGCAGTTCTCAGAATTGAGTCCCATATCAATGAGCTGAAAATTTTTGTACTGCATAATGAATTGTTGCAAGGCACCCACATTCTGAATTCGAATTTCGTTTTTTACATCAAGGAAGCGAAATGTTAGTTTTGTACCAAAACGGATGTCAGAATGATGGGACATTCTTGAATAACAATTTTAGTTCTAATCAAATTTGGAACAGTAAAGAACTGAATTGTTGATGAAGGAAAACGGATTTGACGTCTGAAAATTGCATATACATAATCGAATTTGTATGCAATGTTACAAATTCGGGAGTGTGATGCAAGGTAAAGCTTCTGAGCGGTTTAACTTGGCAAACCCAGAGTGATCCTAACTACACTTCAAGTGAACTCACAGAGTTCCGTATTCGTGGTACTACTGCGGGCGGAGTACCTCCACGTGGTGAGGCTTGGAAACGTGCTTACCTCACCCGTCAGAGCACGGCTAACTGTAAGAGAGAAATCTAAAACCTAGGCACGTCGGCTCAGAGTGAGCGGTACCCTGGTCAGCGTCGAACAATAGCATCAGACTGATTGATTTCTCTGCTGCAAGAAATATGGCAGTTAGCAGCACAAGATTTGACCATAGAAATATTCATAAGGCAACATGGTTATCTCCAGATCAATTGGCGAGGAATCAGATAGATCACGTGGTAGTCTATGGAAGGCACGCATCGAGTGTTCCTTACGTACGAGTGATCTGGGGTGCGAACATTGACTCCGATCACTACCCTACCGCATTTAAGGTACGCACAAGGCAAAGCATGGCGAAAAACGTGCGTAACCAGGCGCAACGAAAGCTGGACATCGGTAAATTGTGGACCACAGTGGTAGCAGATGCCTACTCCAACCACATAACTTAACTGCTACAGTATACACCAACCCCTTATAATATTACCTAGCAATGACAATATATCGCCGACTCCATTGTACGGACTGCGAGAAGCGTACTTGGATGCTCTAAGTCATTTCAAAATGATGCCTGGTATGACGATGAATGTCGCAATGCTACGAGAGAGACGGATGCTGCATACAGGTCGAAACTACAGACAATGGAAACGCGAACTGTTCGTGCAGGGCACAGAGAGAAGAGACGAGAAGCAACTCGTCTTTTTATACGGAAAAAGAAAGAGCTGAAGATGAAGCAGGATGAGTGCACATATTTGCACAGAAGTAGAGGGAAAGCCCGAAAATTCTACCAGAGGCATTGAAAATAACAAAGCGGCTGGAGTCGATGGTCTCCCTGCAAAATTGTTTAAGCCTGGCGGGGAAGAGCTGATTAGGAGCATGCATCAGCTCATGGAGAACATCTGGCTAGAGGGGAGCATGCCCCCGGGGATTGGAGTCTCATTATGTAATGTCCCATATACAAGAAATAACATCGTAGTGATTGTAAGAATCACAGTGGAATAAGCCTATTACCGATTGCGTACAAGGTCCTTTCGAGCATATTGTGTGAACTTCTAAAGCCAATTGTAGAACAATCTTATCAGTGCGGCTTTAGAACTTTTAAATCTACGACGGATCAAATATTCACTTAACGACAAATCCTGGAAAAAAAACTCATAACACTTAGGGTGACGGCTTATCATGTACACTATTTAATATAGTTATGAAGAAAGTGATGAGAAAGACTGGTGTCAACATGCCAGGCACCATACGCCACAAGAACCATATGCCTCTAGCCTATGCCGATTTAATAGACTTCATTGGCCGAAATCTGCCTAATGTTTTCTCATCACTGGAAAATAAGTCAGCGAAAATGGTCAATAAATCAAAAATAATGATTTCGACGAACAAAGAGTCAACTCAATGGGGACGCACCGTGAACGTTGACAATTATTGTTTTGAGGTAGTAGATGAGTTTAACTACTTCGGATCATTCGTCAATAAGAAAAAAAAATGTCATACCAAACGGATAAAAGTGCTCGTCAATAGATGCTTTGACGAACTTCGGCAGCAATTTAATAACACCACCTTATCTCGAACTACTATGAAACAGCTATACCAGGTGCCAATTTTACCCGTTCTGTTGTATGCTGCCGAATCGTGTGTGCTTACGACAACGGACATAAAAATCCTGGGAGTATTCGAGAGAAAAGTACTCCGAAAACTATATGGACCTGACTGTGTCGATGGCGAGTTTCGCTATGCTGTATGAGCTTTCCACGACATCGACGAAGCTGAAAGATTCAGAATTCAACGAATACGATGGCTGGGACATGCTGCCAGGATGGTTGTTTGTTTGTACCTTATAGGAGACTAAACCTCTGGACCGATCTTTCTGAAATTTTCACAGCATTTAACTGGGACTCTGGCATGACTTATAGGGTACTTTTTTTGGAACACGCCCACTTTTACGCCCATTTTTTTAAAATAATATGCAATAGCGAAGCATTGCCGGGCCCACTAGTATTTGTATATAAACCAATTTTATACAACTTATTTATACAGTAGTTCGAGTTCGGATTTGATAACATCCATTAACAGTACATCTATGAACACGTCACATTTAAATACCATTTCATGTATGTGCTTAAACAGAAATTAAATGATTATATTATTATATATACAATATCCTATCGATTTATCCTGTTTTTATCTGCACCATTTTAAAAATCCAATGCCATAAAGTTAAATCAAATAAATATGGTCATGTTTGTCAATCAACATAATTGCACGTAATGCTGTTAATAGCCATAAGGCTGTTTAAATAAATAAATCAATAAAATTAATTGGAAATCTCCACGCTTGACAAATACACACCCCCTCACAATACCAATTTCTAATTAGCATATTATTAGCACTTAAATCTATTCGTAGTAAAATTAATCATAATAAAAAGTGGCTGTATTGTGCTGCTCTGATTCCACTTCGTTGCTTCAGTGTTTGTATGCCCAATGCCACCCAATAAATCACCACCTACACTCAGTTAAACAAAGCAACGCGTTCCCAGTTCTCTGAATAGTAAAGATTTACAACTTTTACCTTTACCTTTTTGTAAACTTGGCGTAGGTCGAAGCGAACTGGGACAATTGTGCATACATTTTTGCAGACTACTGCATATACAACAACAAACTTGGTGAGGGAAGGAGGAGGGTGTTAGGGAAGCATAGCGAAAGAGAAAAATGAAAAGTTTCACGTTAAACAGACGACCATAATTCATACAATTTATTAATGTTATTAAATGCTTAAAAACAGCAAAAACAACAACTTGTTATTGCCGCAAGTCATTTTTCATATTTAGCTTCTGCAGAAAGAAGGCTGAGGCGACACAGACATCAGTGTCGGAGTTACACGTCACAAAAGTTTAAGAGTTAAAGAGTTGCATGTAGACAAAATTATATTTACTGGGATACATCGGAGGAAGGCGTTACATAGATGTACACATATTTTTAATAAATTTTGGATATGATAAATTCAAATAGGAAAACATTTAGTGCGTTACTAATAAGCAGTCTAGAAGACAAATACATATTCTTCTTCTTTATTGGCAGCAACAAGAGAAATTTATCTATCAGTAGCCGCACGTAGAAAAGAGTTCCAAGCGCTTCGGTCTAATTCGCTTCGTAGATAGTTCGTCACAATAAACTTAGATAACAGTTCTTTAACCTGGCCCATCCAACGGAGTTTAGGTCGCCACCTCCTGCGCTGCCCATCGATTTCATAGCCGAAGACTTTTCAAGCTGGATGATTTTCGTCGGATCGTACAACTTGTCCAAGCCAGCGCGTTCGGTCTATTTGAATGCGTTTGACTACATTAATGTCGTTGTACAGCTCATAGAGCTCATTCGACGGCAGTAATCGCCGTTATTGCGAAATATTTTTCTCTCGAAAACTCCCAGAATAGATTGATCCGTCTCCGTCATTACCCAGGATTCTGTGCTGTAGAGCAAGTTCGGTTATATCTTCGTTCGTCGAGATCAATACTAGCCTCTCGATTTCCAGGCTGACGTTATTATTTTTTTATGGCGGATCTAAGGTAGACAAAATCATCAAACGAGTTGACTCCTGGTCCTTTGAAACATTTAACTTGGTTTTGTACTAATTTATCACCAGACCCACTTTTGCCGACTGCTTTTCAATGCTCGAGAAGGCCGCAGTAACATCCCGCAATCCTCAGCCAATATGTATCTATATCATCGGCATACGCGAGCAGCATATGTCTTTTGTTAAACATGGAACGAGTCCTGTTTACTGCAGCCTTCCGCGTGATCATCTCCATGAACCCACACTAATAAGATCCAATCAAGAATGTGCTTTCGTCTTTTACATAGCACACTAGACAGGACCTTGTATGTGATGTGGTAAAATGCTGATCCCGCGATAGTCGATACACTCAGCTGTATCGCCTTTCTTAAGCACATGCTATAGTGCACTCGACTTCCAATCTTCGGGAATGCATTCCTGGAGCCAAATCGTGTTTATGAGCTGGTGCAAGCGCGTTGGTGTGATTTCGTCACTTATGCTGCCTTCGGGAACGAGTAGAGATCTAAAGCGTTCCCTCCATATTTGCAGCACACTCTGAATGTCCGTGACCAGATTTCCCTCTCCGGTTGTTCTTGGGCCATCGCGGCCGTTCTTAGTTTCTTGGGGCTGCCAAAGCCACTAAGAGAGCCGTTGTGTTGAACTTTAGTAATTTCTGCTACATACTTCCTAAGACTCAACATTGTACCTTCTCACATTTGCTACCACTGAACGGATGTTCAATGACATTGCCCGGGGAATACCTTGTGAGCTGCTTGGGGACCTTTAAAGAGTGATTCTGGCTATACCCAGGAGATTATATTTTGTTATTATTCACCTTAAAGTAGTTCCACATTTATTGTTCCTAGCAATATTTGCCAAGGAAATGTTGCCATCCCTTACAATACAGTATGACTATTCAGTGTACAGTTTGGACGTCCACTTGTACATTGATGCATTCATTGAAATTCCCAAATACCACACAACGCAAAGACAAACGAACAAATTTTGCACATTTGGTTCATTTACCTTCCGCTACGCTATCATCATTGTCTGCTGTACTGTCGTTTGTTGCATGCATATCATTGCAATTTCTACCAAATTCACATTTGCATTCTCTATTTCTTGCCTTTGTCGTGGTACTGACTGCTGTCGTTTTGTTGGTATTCCTATTGCAGCTGACTGCTGTGGCTGGCTTTGTTGCTGCTATTGCAGTTGTTGGCGGTTATTCGCTGTCGCATAATGTCGCGTATAGACGCGACAATAAATTGTTTTGTGCCATAATTAATTTTCCTTTACGTTAAGTTCAGTAAAAGTAGTTGAACACAAAGTGTGGAAAACACAAAAACAAACAACAACAACAAAAAATCAGCAAAACAGTGGCAGCAGTAACTACTACCATTGTTGTCGCCAGTACAACGTGCGACATCATGGTAAAGGCGCCACTTCAAAAACTGAAAAAAAATCAACAACAAGAAAGAACAAATACCAAATGTGGGTGCTTGCGACGCTCACATTAAGTTTACGTTCCCTGTCGCTGATGCTGACTTTTGTGGTAAGAGGTCTCATGCACTTGGCATTAATATTAGCATTCGTTGTAGGGAAATGTATTTTGTTGCATCAGCAACACATAAAGCACCTTATTTATCATGTTTATAGAAAAATCGCATTTGTTATAGGTGGCATTAGGGATGTCTTACAAAAGCTCTCTTACTTGCAACGCCAAATTGCTCTAGTCAACGTTGATATCACAGATGGTATGGTAGAGTGAAGTGTTATATTCGTGGATTACATATTTACTTCTGCCTGCATTTGTTGCAATTTGTCTGCCATAAGTCTTAATGATGCCCTGTGGTGGTTGTCTAAAACTTTTACACGGAGTCAAATTCAAGTATCGATTTAAATATTCTATATTCATTTATCACTTTAATTGTACACAGTTATATATGAGAATTGTTCCACTCAAAAAATACCATATCAGATCGTGAGAAGCTGAACAATTTACTACTTGCCGTCTTTTTTCTTAATCCAAAGACTGGTGGATAGGGTATGACCAGTGTTATTTTTTTTTAAAGATGTCAATATTCAATTTTGCTCCCTAATGAGTTTAGTGGAGATTATTATAATAATAATAGTAAAATATGTAAAAAATACAAAAAAAAATTATAATATAGGAATTATAGAGATTGAAATGTGCTTTACAGAAATTTGAGGTACTTTGTGTGAAAGTTGGACCAATTGTGGGGGGAAATATGGTAAGAAATTGTGAATCTAAATTCCGATATGGCCAATAGTAGATCACCGGATATTACTTACTTACTTACTTACTTAGCTGACATTCCTAACAATCGTAGATTTTTGTTATATGCCGCACATAAAAAAATATTATATTCGCTAAGATCATCAACGCTTCATCTCCAATTCGTCCTGCGTGGTTCTCAGTAACCTGGTCTCTGCATTGGAGTTTCAGTCGGCCTCCTCTGTCCCGATTTCGAATTCTTGCTGAGCATTTTCATCCATGCGTGCAACATGACCTAGCCAACGCAACCGCTGTATCGTTACCCTTTAATGGCGAGAGCGAAATAATGGGAATTTTTTTAAGTTTCTGTCAGTGCTACATATAAATTAGTTAAGAAACGAATTTTACATTAAAAACTTAAGTAGAAAATTTCAGAAAAATATCAATTTTTACTGGTGTTATAACGACTGTGACCATATAGTAACAGCTTTAAAACCAGTAAATAATAGGAACAGATACAATATAATCATGTAATATGAAATTTCATATTCTTATCAAACAATAAAAATTAAAAATCTTTAATATATCAGTCTGTAAACAACCAACAAATATTCTTAATACGGAGCGAATTTTCATATCCCTGAATATAGCTTTTTTGCGCACATGTAAAAAAACACTTATTTTTAAAGATCTACCACGCTCGCTACTGTTGTTTGATCGCATAGCGGCAAATCAACAATGAAAGATCAAAGCATGCATCGATGAAATCAAAAAATACATTTTCTGACATTTATTCTTATGTTTATATTATTGCGTACAATATCCATTGCTGTCATCGTTACCATATGGTAACAGTCGTCACTATTGGGTTAGTGCTGGTGACGAAGTCAATGTCGGTGGTGTCTTCAAATAATTTTCACTCTGATACTGTCAGAACCAATTAATCCGCTTGTGTCCTTACCCAGGATTATGCGTTATCCATCAATGCAGGATTTTTGTTCGTCAAGTGGGGACTTTTTCATTAAATGTGGTTCGAACATGCGACTATCATGCGAGAGGTCCGTTGTACGATTCTTGGCTCCAGCTGTCTACATTTTTCTTTCACTGCCGTCCCCCTCGATGTTGTAGACAGCAACTTCGCAGTATAGTGTCGAGTAAATCGGCATGTCTAGTAAAAGCTTCTTAAACAGTGACGTTCAAATTCGTAGATAAACAAGTAGCCTAGGAATATATAATCATATACTGCTTCGTAATTTGAGGTCTCGCAGCGTCCCAAACAAGTATTTACATTGTTCGTTGGAACTAATTCTTCTTCTTCTTCTTTACTGGCAGCAACAACAGAAATTCATCTATCGTCATAGTTCGTCATACCAAGCTTACTTAACATTTCCGTCACCTGGTCCATCCATCGGAGTTTTGGTCGCCCCCTCCTGCGCCGCCCATCGAGTTTATTGCCGAAGACTTTTCGAGCCGGAGTTTTTCGTCCACTCGTACAACGTGTCCAAGCCAGCGCATTCGGTCTATTTGAACGCGCTTGACCACGTCGATGTCGTTGTACAGCTCATGATTCATTCGACGACGGTACTCGCCGTTCACGATGATGCGTCCAAATATTTTGCGTAGTATTTTTCTCTCGAAGACTTCCAGAATAGATTGATCCGCTTGTGTCAGTACCCACGATTCTGCGCTGTAGAGCAAGACAGGTAGGATCAGGGTCTGGTAGAGCTGGATCTTTGTTCTTCGAGAGAGCGCTTTGTCATTAAATCGCTTGCTTAGCGCATAGTAGCAGCGGTTTGCGATCAATACTCGTCTTTTGATTTCGAGGCTGACATTATTATTTTTGTTTATGGCGGAGCCAAGGTAGACAATATCATCTGCCACTTCAAAGTTACAGTTGTCAACGTTCACGCAGCGTCCCAGACGAGTGGACTCTTTGTTCCAAAAAACTTGGTTTTGTCCTCGTTTATCACCAGACCCACTTCAGCCGACTGCTTTTCAATGCTCGAAAAAGCCGCAGTAACATCTCGCAATCCACATCCAATAATATCGATATCATCAGCATACGCGAGCAACATGTGGCTTTTGTTAAATATGGCGCCATTCCTGTTTACTGCTGCTTTCCGCATGATCATCTCCATTACGATGTTAAAGAGACCGTAGGACAGACTATCGCTTTGCCTAAAGCCTCGCTTGGTAGAAAATGGCTCTGACAGATTTTTGCCAATTTTCACTGAAGACTTCGTGTCAGTCAGTGTCATCCCGCAGAGTCGAATTAGTTTTGCGGGGATACCAAACTCAGCCATAGCATCCAACAATTTCTATCGTATCGGACTGTCAAATGCAGCTTTGTAATCGATGAACAGATGGTAGGTATCGATCTGCATTTCTTGGGTCTTCTCCAGGATTTGTCGTAGCGTGAATATCTGGTCGGTGGTGGATTTACCAGGTCTAAAGCCACACTGATAAGGTCCAATCAGGTTCGCCAGAAGGGGCTTTAGTCTTTCACATAACACACTAGACAGGACCTTGTATGCGATGGGCAATAGGCTAATGCCGCGATAGTTGGTACACACACTAGGATCGCCTTTCTTAAGCACGGACACTCAGATTCCAATCATCGGGCATGCGCTCACTGAGCCAAATCGTGTTTATGAGCTGGTGCATGCATGTTACCAGGTCATCGCCGCCGGATTTAAAAAGCTCTGCCGGCAGTCCATCGGCTCCCGCAGCTTTATTATATTTAAGCCGCGCAATTGCCGTGCTGATCTCGTTTTGGCTCGGTGGTGGACAGTCTACTCCATCGTCGATGATTGGTGATTGGTGATTGGATGATTGGTGGGAGTTCGTCACTTAAGCTGCCTTCGGGAACGAGAAGAGATTGAAAGTGTTCCCTCCATATTTGCTGCACACTCTGAGTGTCCGTGACCAGATTTCCGTCTCTGTCCTAACAGGTGGGGATTCCTGTTCCAAAACCTTTACTTTTTACCTTTTGGTAGAACTTTCGGGCCTCGCCTCTATCCCTGTAGTTTTCGATATCATGGCTCACCCTTTTCTTCTTTTCGCTTTTTCCGTCTGAACAGGCGTTTCATCTCCCTCCTTTTCTCTTTATAACGCTCCGTCACTGCACGCGTCGCCATCGGCTGCAGTTTTGCCTTGTATGCAGCATACATTTCCTCAGACATTTCGCGACACTCATCATCGTACCATGGCTTGTCTGAGCGTGGTTTTTCATAACCCGGTACGGTTGTTGCGGTAGTTGTCATAGAATTCGCAATATGCTGCCACTGCATGTCGGGAACATCAGAACTAGGGGGATTTGTATGGAGTAATTGAGAGAGTTGGTTGGAGTAGGCATTGGCTATCTCAGTAGTATGCAGCTTTGTGATGTCTAGCTTCCCTTGCGTTTGATTACGAGTGTTTTAGAACTACTTAATCGTGTGCGTACCTTGGCTGCAACTAGGTGGTGATCCGAGTCGATATTTGCACCGCGCATCACACGCACGTCCATAACGCTTGAGACATGACTTCCATCAATTACCACGTGATCAATCTGATTTCTTGTATTTTGATCGGGAGATATCCAGGTTGCCTTGTGGATATCTTTATGCGGGAATCTGGTTCCTCTCACAACCATGTTTCTTGCCGACGCGAAACTTACCAGTCTGAATCCGTTCAGAGGTGGTGTTGTTATGTAGACTGAATTTTCCGACTGCTGACCCAAGAGCATCTTCCCTTCCTATTTTAGCATTAAAATCTCCCAGAACAATTTTAATGTCATGTGCAGGGCAGCGGTCATATATATCCTCCAGGCGCTCATAGAATGCATCTTTGATGTCATCGTCTTTGTCTTCCGTCGGGGCGTGTACACAAATCAGCGGAATGTAAAAATATTTCGCCCGGATGCGAATGGTGGCTATACGGTCACTTACAGGGTTAAACCGCGAAACCAGGTGTCGAAGTCTCTTGCCGACAATGAAACCACATCCAAATTCGTGTCTTTCTGCATGGCAGCTATAAAAGATGTCACAGTTCTTCCGTCGTGTGCATCCCTGTCCCGTCCATCTCATTTCCTGTATGGCGGTGATGTCAGCCTTGTATTTGTCGAGGACATCCGCCAGTTGGATAGAGGCACCATCTCTGTATAGAGTTCGGACATTCCAGGTGCATATCCTTAAATCATTGTCCTTATATCGTTTGCGGGGGTCGTCAACATTTGGGGGGGGTTCTTGTTTTTCCTTTTCTTCGTGTTTTCATAATAGATTTTTTTAAGAAGAGTGGCTGATTAGGCCACCGCTCCCGATCCTAGTTTCTTGGGGCTGCTAAAGCCACTAAGAGAGCCTGTGTTGAGCTTCAGTAACTTCTGTTACCTAGTTCCTAAGACGCATCGGTGGTAGCATGCCGATTAGTTTTCTCAACATTTCGCTACAAATCTACACTAGTTGATAAAAAATCACAGAAGTGATGACAAATTAAAAGAGTTATCTATCATTAAAGGTTCCAATCAGTACTCAGCGTTTGCTTAGGACTATTTTTCGCATATTTCATACAACCTGATTGCTAGTCTACTACACAATTATATGCCCTTAGAAAACTATTTAACTATTTGATCTTGTCATTCGACGCCCTCACTTGCGTTATTACTCAGTTTGTAATTGTTGTATCATATATCTTAATAATATATTACAATTTTGCTTCTGAAGTTTTTTCACCTTTATCCTTCTCATCAGTGCTCGTGTTTCCTGCTTCGAGCTACACTTCCATTTTGTCTTTATTCATTACAGTATCTGTATCTTGTTGATTCAATGTTTCGCATTTGTTTTTTTTTTTTGCTTTTCTTCTTTTGCTGTTGTTTCTTTCATTTTCAGTTTATCTGTCTGTCGCTCCTTTGCAATTTTCTAAGTGAAAAATATGTTTTTAACTCTCAAGTGACAATTTCAAGATGACAAATTGCATTTATATGCAAAACACCTTATTTACACTGACGTTTCTCTTTAAACCATCGTGTTGCTGTTTGTTTGTTTTTGCCTTGTGTCTGTCTGCCTGTCGGTGTGTCGTCCCTTTTTGAAAGCACTTACACACACTCATCTTCAACTTGGTTGCTGTGAATGCTAAATCGCTTTTAAGAATATGAGAGTGTATAAGTAAATACGTGTAAGCGTTGAGTGTACGTGTGTGTAAAATGTGTGTAAATGTGCATCAGGTCCTTTGTGTGTTTCCCCTCTGGAACCTTACGTTGACAAAGTTTAACAGGAATTGCAGTATAGTGTTTTTTCGCCTTTAATGATACATTGTTGCTCTTATATTTATTTGTCTGTCTGTCTTCATATTTTTTTTGCAATGTGTTTATTTTTTTCTCTGTTGTTGCTTTCCTTCCTGTTTTTGTCATCGGTATTGTTTTTAGCTGCACATACAGGTTTTTCATACATCCGTTTCCTCTTATCTTAGACTGTTTAATGCATGTTTGCATCCCTGTCCCTGTATGCGAGAGAGTGTGTGTGTGTGTGTGAGAGGTGTGTAAGAGTGTGCAGTTTATATGCATATGTTGTCAAATTTAATTTATTTTTGTATTTTATTACTTAAGGACTCTGACTCAGCATCATGATATCCTCAGTTATTTTTTAGTGCTTGCATCTGTATGTGTAAGTGACGTTGGTGTTATAAATTGTTAGTGATATGACAGAGTTGATGCGTCTGAAAAACATAAATTGAATACTGCTCTTGTTGAGAAATACAAATTGTGGGTTGGTATTGCAATTTTATTTAGGGTGCAAGTAAATACTTTGTTGATGTACGAGTACTAAGTTGTTGCGAGTGTGGAGTATGTTATTAAGGGTAATGATTTTATAATCATTTTAATAATAACAATTTATCACACTTAAGTAACTAAAGTAAGTTTCATATTTCCATACCTATTTTTTTTATAGATCTACAAAGACTAGACCTTTTATAAACTTGCTTAGGCTTTCGAGGCATAATACCGTTGACCTTTTAATTCGTCAATATTTTGATATATTTAGTCGAAGTTTGATTGATTTCGATATTCTTGGTATGTACTAAAGCCCTGCTTACAATAAATTGTATTTATTGGTAAGATCAATTTTACTATTTTGGTACAAATTAAGTACTTTTAAGTACAATCAATTGTAATTTTTGGTACAATAATTTAAATAAATATTTGTATAATAAAATAAATTTTTGGTCAATAAAAGTTCTTTTTGGTAAAAAATTTTCACTTTTTGATACAAAAAAATTGTTTGTCGCTACAATAAAAGTACTTTATGGGACAAAGAAAGTTTTTTATGGTACAATAAAAGTACTTTATGATACTATTAACTACATTTTGGTTAAACAAGTTTTATTATTTGTAAGATTTGGCACAATAAAAGTACTTGTTGGTACAATAATCATATCGTTTGTTGCAATCAAAGTACTTTCGGCACAATTTAAGTGATTTTTGGCACATTTAAAATACTTTTTGATACAATTAAGTACTAAATTTTTACTATTTGGCACCAAACACTGTACTTTTTGGTATAAAAGCTGTACTTTTCTGTACAATAAACTGTAATATTTAGTAGAATAAACTTCACTATTTTATGCAAGAAAGGTATATTTTGATTCAATTCAAGTACTTTTTGGTAAAACAAATTATACTATTTAAAACAATAAACGTATTTTTTGGTACATTGGATGTAATTTTCGGTACAATAAATTTTATTATTTGTGAATATAAAAGTACTTTTTGGTTCAATAAAAGTACTTCTTGGTACAATAAATTGTACTATTTTTTACAAAAAAGTATTTGTGGTACAATAATAGTACTTTTTAGTACATTAGAATTAACTTTTGGTACAATAAATTGTACTATTTGATACTATAAAATAATTTTTTGATACAATAAATTAAATTTTTGAATAAATAGAAAAATTTGGTACAATTAAATTACTTTTTGGTACAACAAATTATAATTTTTGGTACCATAAATTTTACTATTTGCTACTACAAATTCATTTATTGGTACAATAAAAGTACAATAAATTGTAATTTTTGGTAAAGTAAAAGTACTTTTTAGTATAAATAATTTTTTTTGTACAATTAAAGTACTTTGAGTATAATAAATTGTACTTTTGTACAGTAAATTGTACTATTTGATACAATAAAAGTCCTTTTGGTACAATAAATTGTACGTTGAATTCTAAGATAATTTGTCCCAGAAACCATAGGTCTAAAATCATAATCGAGTCTCCGGTTTTTAACGAGAAACTTTTCGTATATGGGAAAAAATTGTTGTTGATTTTTTCCCCGTAATCGCCCCTAGAGGGTTCAAATGTGTGACCGACCCTATTATGTTTTTCTTCCTAACATTTTTCCCAAATTTTTGGGGGCTATCATACCCAATTTTTTTTTTTTTTTAATTTGCTCTCACCGCTCTTACTGCCCCGGAGATGGCCCTAGAGGGGTACAATGAATGACAGACCCCCAGTCATTTATGCTTCCTGCATTTTTACTTCATACAAATTGACATTCTCTAGTGTACATGTTTTGCTCGCATAATTAAAACAATCACATGTTTTAAATATAAAGCAAATAGGCTTGAAAACGCTTCATTAGGACTTGTGCAGGACTCTGTTAGGTACCATTATTGTGGTGGCAATGCTGGAGGTGAATCGTCCACTAAAAAAGTAGTCAGTGCAAATATTGAGTAAATTAGATTTTTCTTCTTCTTGATTGGCGGCAGCAACAGAAATTCATCTATCAGTAGCCGCACGTACAAAAGAATTCCAAGCGCTTCGACCTTTTTCGCTCCGTAGATAGTTAGTTACACCAAGTCTAGATAACAGCACTTTCACCTGGTCCACCCAAATAACTTTTGGTTGCACCCTCCAGCGCCGCCCATCGTGTTTATTGACGAAGATCTTTCGAGCTGGAACATTTTCATCCATTCGTTCAACGTGTCCAAGTCAACGCATTCGGTCTATTTCAACGCGCTTGACTACGTCGATGGGTCCAAATATTTTGCGAAGTATTTTTCTATTGAAGAGAATAGATTTAGAATAGTAGAGTTGGATCTTTGTTCTTTGAGAGAGCGCTTTGTCATTAAATCGCTTGCTAAGCGCATAGTAGCAGCGGTTTGCGATCGACACTTGTCTCTTCTCCAGGCTGACACTCTTATTTTTGTTTATGGCTGAGCCAAGGTAGACAAAGTCATCTACCACTTCAAACACAGTGTCCGAGACGAGTGGACTATTTGTTCGTTGAAATAAATAACTTGTTTTTTTTTTCATTTATTACCAGACCCACTTCCGCCGACTGCTTTTCAATACTCGGAAAGGCCACAGAACATCCCGCAATCCACAGCCAATGGCATGATCATCTCCATTACGAAGTTAAAAAGATCGGAAGACAGACTATCGCCTTGTCTAAGGCCTCGCTTGGTAAAAAATCGGCCAGTCAGAAGACTTCGTTTAAGTCAGTGTCATCCCGCAAAGTCGTATTAGTTTCACGGGGTACCAAACTCAGTCATAGCATCTAATAGTTTTTGTCGTATCGGACTGTCGAATGCAGCATGGTAATCGATAAACAGATGGTAGGTATCGAACTGCATCTTTTAGATCTTCTGCAGGATTTGTTGTACTGTGAATATTTGGTCGGTAGTGGATTTACCAGGTCTAAGGCCACACTGATATGGTCCAATCAGGTTCGCTAGGATGGGCTTTAGGCTTTCACATAACACACTAGACAGGATCTTGTAAGCTGGTAGAAGGCTGATCCCGCGATTGTTGGTACCTACACTTGGCGATCGCCTTTCTTAAGCACAGTACATATAACACTCAGATTCCAATCATCGGGCATGCATTGCGTGAGCTAAATCGTGTGTATGAGCTGGTGTAGGTATGTTGTCAGTTCATCGCTGCCGGCTTATAAAAGCTATGCCGGCAGTCCATCGGTTTCCGCAGCTTTAATATGTTTACGCCTTTCGATCGCCGTGCTGATCTCGTTTTGGCTCGGTGGTGGACAATCTACGCCGTCATCTGTGATTGGTGAGATTTCGTCACTTATGCTGCCTTCGAGAACGAGTAGACCATTTTTCAGTCTGTGTTCTTACAGGTGGGGATCCTAGTTGCAAAACCTGTGCTTTTTTACCTTTGGTAGAACTTTTGGGTCTTCTCTAACCCTGTAGTTTTCGATATCCTGGCTCTCACTTTTCTTTCACAGACGCTTTTTCCGCCTGAACAGGAGTTTCATCTTCCTCATCTTCTTACTATAAAGCTTTGTCACAGCACGCGTTGCCAATGACAGCAGTTTTGCCTTGTATCCAGCTTCCATTTTCTCATTTATTTCGCGACATTCATCATCGTACCAGGGCTTGTCTAAGAGTTTTTTTTCATAACCCAGTACGGTCGTTGCGGCAGTGTAGTAGGCATTGGATATCTCGGTGGTATGCAGCTTTGTGATATCTAGCTTCCTTTCCATTTGGTTACGAGCGTTTTTAGCACTACTTAAACATGTGCGTACCTTGGCTGCAACTAGGTGATGATCCCAGTCAATATTTGCACCGCGCATCACACTGATTTCTTGCATTTTGATCGTTTGATATGCAGGTTGCTTTATGGATATCTTTATGCGGGAATCTGGTTCCACTCACAACCATGTTTCGTGCCGACGCGAAACTAACCAGTCTGAATCGAATGTTGTGTAGGCTGAATTTTCCGACTGCTGAACCAAAAGCATCTTCCCTTCCTATTTTAACATTAAACTCTTCCAGAACAATTTTAATGTCATGTGCAGGGCAGCGGTCATATATCTCCTCCAGACGCTCATAGAATGCAAATTTAATGTCATCGTTTTTATCTTTCGTTGGGGCGATTCGAATAGTGGCTATTCGGTCATTTACAGGGTGAAACCGCGACACCAGCTGTCGAAGTCTCTTGCCGAACTATGAAACCACATCTAAATTGTTGTCTTTCTGCATGGCAGCTGTAAAAGATGTGACAGTTCTTTCGTCGTGTGCCTTCCTGTGCCGTCCATATCATTCCCTGTATGACGGTGATATCAGCCTTGTATTTGTCAAGGACATCCTCCAGTTGGCTAGAGTCACCATCTCTGTATAGAGTTCGGACTAAAGGCCTGTAGCGTTCCATTCGTTCTAAAAAGTAAGTAAGAACCTGATATTATCGGTGCAAAAACAACAAAGAGTAGAACAAAACATGTGCTTATGCGTTGTGGATTGATTAGATCGCGTATCATCTCTTTCTCTGGCTCTCATTGTAGTGGAAACTTTTTTTTCTCTTTATCTGCTCCACTCAGTGAAGTAACTGTTGTTCCTCTTTTTTAAATGGATATATCCATTTAATATAAATATTCCAGATCGTACGCTTTGCGTTGATGATGTTTTCTTACTTTTTTTTATTCTTTTTACAAAAAGTAATGGTGTAAGTTTCATCTGTGGCAAATTTAAACAAAAAAGAAAACAAAATTTCGCTCTTTATTCTTTATGCTTGCGGCTTCACGCTCTTCACATATTCCAAGCACAAGTATTTTTTATACTTGGTACTTTCACTCTCTCTCTGGTACTTTCACTCTCTCATACCTATTCTATCGTTATCTAAAAGAGAAATATTCCATACGTACTCAATCCAAAGAGAGCGAAACAGCTATAAACAGATATAAGAAAATTTAACTGCATACAACAAGTGTGCTTGGATGGTTCTTTGCAGACCTATAGTTCGGACATTCCAGGTGCATATCCTTAAAACATTGTCTTTATATCGTTTGCGGGTGTCGTCAACATTAGGGAGGGGCGTTCTTGTTTTTTCTTTTCTTCGTGTTTTCATAATAATTGTTTTTTTTTTAGGGAGAGTGGCTTATTAGGACTCAAATTAGAAAATTCCCCATTCCTCGAGTAAATTAGGTACGTCGCCTATAATGACATATTAACTTTGATACTCCGATTGATTGATTCTATGTGTTTCATATTCAATAGTCTTAAATTTTACCTATTTTGTAATTGCTCTTTAAAAGTAAAAGGAAATTATTCATACCACAAAAAAAAAGAAACATGAGATGAGTTTCAGATTCGTTTATAACTTTATTTAATTTTCCTTTCTTTTTTTCCTGGAACAATTACAGTTCCCCAGTTTAGCATAAATAGCATTGTTCCTATTGTAATCCTTAAAGCATCCATCACAGCATTAATCAATGATTTTCATAAATTTTTTAGAATCACATAATGCCAAACGTTTTAATTAAAAGCAATTATAATGCTCTCACAAACATTAACAGCATTTCCCAGAACTTTATGTATGTATGTGTGTATGCAACTTTGTATAATAAATTCCTATTGTTAAATACCTACGGCCTACGCTGTCAAAAACGCTGTGAAGCAGCATAATACCTTCAAAATCTGACAAAAGAAAATATTTACCATAAGGAAACCATTTCAAAGCATTCAGTTAACAGCAAATATTCGCTTACCACAACAAAGGCTTTCAAACATGGCAGTCGTAAATAATGGAGAAAGACAACAAAGTCCTCATCATTCACACCTAAATGTGAAGAAAGCCACACAACGCTAAATAAGGCACAGTTAAAACACATCTGACACAGCACCTATTTCTCGTTCACCACGTAGAGAATTAAGTTCTTAAAAACTGTCAAAGAGCTAACTGTGAAAGTTATTTGCCAAAAATTAACATAGGAAGTAAGGTAATGTTCTAATTTCCACTTTAAATGAACACATTTGCCCCGGGGAGAAAAATATTTTCAATTTTGGTTAACATTTGCTTCTAAGTTTGTGAGTTATATAAGGTAATGTGACCCTAATCACTTTGACAAAAAGGGACATACGAGTATGTTAATGGAAATGTAAGTAGGTGGCATGATTAATTGGCTTTGTGAGATGAAATGAAGTGTAACACATTGGAAATCAAACTACTTACCCTATGTCTTTTTGTGGACCCATATTTTATAGAACTTGTGGTTTGAAAGTATTGTACTAGTGTGATGGTATATTTAATTGATGAGTTTTGGGAAAATGAGCGAGTTTCACACATTTTTGTCGTTGTCATTTTTTGCACATTGTGAACTACAGCTTCATGGAGAATCCAAAAGTGAGCTTTTCGAGAAGGTTTTATTAAAAAATACTCCGAGTAGTAGGCAGTTGCCGTCTACAAGATCCAGGGACTACTGATCAAAGAATTGTGTAGATATGGCACCAACAGGGGTCAATCCTTGTTAACTCTCATGATAGTCATGTGTTCTTATTATCATTTCATGGTCGGTTCCATTATAATAACTACACATGCTACAACTTCAAAATTCGAGAGGTGTATAACAGCAGTGCAAGCAGTAAAATAGCACAATATACATATATATTGATAATATTGCCAGTCATCAAAAACGATCACACAGAGTAGTATTCTCATTGTCTGCCAAATTGATGACACATTTGATTTAAGGACGAACAACGAAATTGAAATAACTAAAGAAAACTGCCAATATCAGAATTGGGTCAATTGTAAAAGAAACTTGTGACAGCTGTTTTTCTTGTTTGGTCTTCATTGATGCCGCCTGTTAATGGCAGGACAAATCAAACTATACAAGTGACTGTGATGGACGAACTAAAGGCAACAAAATTCTTAACAAATGCAACATCAGCATTATGTTCGACTTTAGAGTAATAACGGCATTACTAGCGACCAACAAAATGTGACGTATAATAGCAGCATTTGCACGATGACGACGACGACGACAACAGACAAAAGGATAACAGCAACAATAAGGGCAGAAGTTATGGATACAAATGAATGGTGGTGTCATCATTGACACACAGCACAAGTCATAGTACATTGTGTACGAAGAATTGTATAAGAAAATAACATTGGAAATACTAGGGTGTTCCCTATAATTATGCTTATATGTACTTGGTAAACAAAGGGTTATGCAATGGGAGATGTTATTGTGAATGGCCCGCTATTTCGGTAGCTGTCACTTTAGAAGCTTTTAATCTTTGACGATACACGATTCAAGAACGTATTGAAATTATTAAAATTCACTACAAAACTGGTGCGAGAAAACTTTCCGGATCTTGTTATCTCTCGAAGAGGTGATCACAATTGGACACCGAGATCTTGTGATTTAACACCTTGCGATTTCTTCCCTTGGGGCCACGTGAAAGATAAGGTCTACGCTAACAGCCTCAAAGATAAAATTCGTGAGGCTATCGAGGACATAGGGCAGCCACTTTACGATTTGGTTATGAAAATTTTCATGAAGAGGATATGCTCCTGTAAGCGTGCTCGTGGTAGCCATTTGGCTGATGTTGTTTTGCATTATTATTATTATTAGCCTTTAAAACAACTTGACAACATATATATTTACATATTAGTGTCTAAGTCAGAGGCCGAAATGATTAGAGATTTCCATTCGCTTCGATCTTGTGCGCACCGTCTCCAGTCAGTCCTACCAAGCAGCGTCAGTTCATCTGAATCTTAAACACGCCCTTTACGCAAATGGGTCCATATATTTTGCGGAGTATTTTTCTCTCAGACACCGCCAGATGAGCTGCATCACCCTGTGTAAGCACCCAAGATTCGGAGGCATACAACAGGACCGGTAAAATTAGTACCTGGTACAGTTGGATATTGGTGGTTCGAGATAGGGTGGTTTTTATGAAGTGCTCGCGTAGTCCAAAGAAACACCTGTTGGCGGGAACTAATCACCGTTTTATTTCAAGGCTGACACTGTTGTTTTTGTTCATGGTAAATCCGAGGTAGATAAATTCATCCACTACCTCAAAGCAATAGTTTTCTACGTTCACGCTGCGTCCCCAACGGGTGGAGACTTTGTTCGATGATACCATTAACTTTGTCTTGTTCTCATTCACTGCCAATCCAATTTTCGCTGACTCCCTTTCAACAGATGAGAAGACAGCTGTTACCTCTCGCATTGTCCGACCGATAATGTCGATATCATCGGCATATGTGAACAGCATGTGGCTCTTATTAGATATGGTGCCAGACATGTTAACCGCTGCTTTCCTTAACACCTTCTCCATCACTGTATTGAACAGTATACATGACAAACCATCACCCTGTCTAAGACCTATCGTCGTATCGAATGGTGCAGACAGATCCTTGCCAATCTGAACAGAGGATTTGGTATTCGTAAGGTTACACCGGCAGAGACGAACTATCTTCGCAGGAATACCGCACTCAGACATGACTTCGTATAGTCAATGCCTGATGGGACTATCGAAGGCAGCTTTGTAATCGACAAAGAGATGATAAGTGTCGATTTGTTTCTCATGGGTTTTCTTCAGAATCTGCCGTAGTGTAAATATCTGATCCGTCGTGGATTTTTCTGGTCTAAAGCCGCACTGATAAGCTCCAATCAGGTTTTACACAATTGGCTTCAGACGTTCACACAGTATGCTAGACAGGACCTTTTACGCAATCGGTAAGAGGCTAATTCCACGGTAGTTTTTACACTCTCTACGGTCAGCTTTTTTTGTAGATTGGACATAGCACACGGAGATTCCAATCCTCTGGCATGCTCTTCTGAAGCCAAATATTCTCTATGAGCTGTTGCATGCTTAAAACAAGCTCATCTCCACCCACCTTAAACAACTCAGCTGGAAGACCATCAGCCCCATCGGCCTTGTTGTTCTTTAGGCGGGATATGACAGTTGTTATCTCAGCTTGACTCGAAGGTGGACGTTCGATGTTATCATCTCGGATTGGTACACAGTCTTCTTCAGCCGAGTTTAAGACATCAATAGGCTGCAGAAGTGATCTTTCCATACTCTCAGTACGCTCTCGGAGTCAGTAACGAGATGACCATCCTTGTGTTTACAGGAGGGAAGACCTGTTCCATGTACCCTACCATTTATCTTCTGGTAGAATTTTCGGGCTTCACCTTTGTTCCTGTAAAATTGATTTTGTCTTTGAATACCAAAATAACACCTCTTATTGGAAATGACAACAAAAAAAATTTCCAAAAATATAGGAATTAGATTTTCTTTTTATATCATTTCTCTTTCATATATCATTTCTTTACACAATCAACAGTTTCTCAGTTGTAAATAAATTTTTAAAAGTAAAAAATTTGAACTTTTTAGGCAAAAGCACTGGCATATTTGGTTGTGCTAAACTTTTCAACTCTTGCTTATGAAATTGAAGCCGAAAACAGTTTGTTTCAGTAGAACTTAAAATATTCATTTCTCTTTGTGCATTTAAGATATTTCACATATATACCACAATTCCATCAACCAACCGCATATAAATCCACAAATGTTGTGGCGGTATTTAACTGTGTGTGTGATGTTATGCGCAGCAACATTGTAGCTTAGATTTCTTCAAAGGTTTCCACAAAATCTTCGCAATCATCGGTATCTTTATATCGCTAGTCGTATTATTGTATTAGCAATTGCGTCAAGAGCCAACAAATTGTTGGCATGTTTTGTGTGACGTAGTGAAGGCGGAATAACATGACATTACATCTCTTTGTAACATTCAGCTGTCGGAATCGTCGAATCCCCCGCAAATTTAGTTGGTAATAAAATGTTATTGACACTAATTGGTGAAGATAATTGTTAGATTTAGCAAACATTGTAACAAAGGTAGCTAAATTCTTGCCTTTTGTTCGTAATAAACTAAACTCCAAAGTAGGAGTTTAATCTACTCTGTATATGAATAATCTCATTTAAGCGCATTTTAGAAAAAATAATTATAATTATTAAAGTTAATTTCCTTATAATAATACGACTAAATGATTTCTCTGTAACAAGGAACATGGTAATTAGCAGCACGCACACGATTTGTTCACAACAACATTTACAAGGTAACGTGGATATCTCCCGATCAAGTTACGAGAAACCAAATAAATCACATGGTTATCGATGGAAAGCATGCGTCAAGTGTCTTAGGCGTAAGAGTGATCTGGGGTGAGAATGTTAACTCGGATCACCACCGCACTGCAGTGAAGGTGACGATGAAAAGGACTGCGCGGTACGTACTGGGGTATGAGAAGCCATTAAACGATAATGTCTCTGCAGCCAATGGCTACGCAAGCTGTTCATGAAAAGTACACGGACAAGGACATCTTGTTACTGTCTCCGAGAGTGTACTGAGAATATGAAAAGATCACTTCTGCAGCCAATTGATGTCCGAAAACTCGGTTGCTGAAGACAATAAAGTCGCTGGGCTGATGTTCTTCCAGCGGAGTTGTTTAAGGTACGTGTAGATGAGTTTGTTTTAACATGCAACAGCACATAGAGAATATTTGGCTTCAGGAGAGCATGCCAGTGGAATCTCAGTGTGCTATGTCCTATTTACAAAAAAGGTGACTGTAGTGAGCGTAAAAACTACCGTGGAATTAGCTAATCGGTACAAATAAGGTCCTCTCGAGCTTACTGTGTGAACGTCTAAAGCCAATTGTATAAAACATGATTGGTACTTATCAGTGCGGCAATAGACTAGGAAAATCCACGGCGGATTAGATATTTACACTACGGAAGATTCTTGAGAAAGCTCATGAGAAGCAACTCGACACTTACCTTTTCTATGTCGATTACAAAGCTGCCTTCGATAGTCCCATCAGGCAACGACTATACGAAGCCAAGTCTGAGTTCGGTATCCCTGCGAAGATAATTCGTCTTTGCCGGTGTACCCTAACGAATACCAAATTCTCTGTTCGGATTGGCAAGGATCTATCTGCGCCATTCGATACGACGAGAGGTCTTAGAATGGGTGATGGTTTGTCATGCATACTGTTCAACTTAGTGATGGAGAAGGTGTTAGGGAAGGCAGCTGTAAACATGTCTGGCACCATATTTAATAAGAGCCACATGCTGCTCACATATGCCGATGATATCGACATTATCGGTCGGACAATGTGAAATGTAACAGCTGTCTACTCATCTGTTGAAAGGGAGTCAGCGAAAATTGGATTGGCAGTGAATGAGGACAAGGCAAAGTTAATGATATCATCGAACAAAGTGTCCTTCCGTTGGTGACGTAGTGTGAACGTTGAAAACTATTAGTTTGAGGTAGAAGCTCGGATGCGCCATGAACAAAAACAACTGTGTCAGCTTAGAAATAAAACGGAGAAAAGTGCTCGCCAACAGGTGTCTCTTTATGGCTACTCGAACATTTTAAAAACACCACCCTATCTCGAACCACCAAAGTCCAACTGTACTACCGATCCTGCTGTATGCCTCCGAATCTTGGGTGCTTACACAGTTGTATGCAACTCATCTGGCGGTGTTTGAGAAAAAAATGCTGCTCAAAATGTATGGAAACATTTGCGAAAACGTACAAGTTATACCACAACATGGATGTGGTCAAGCGAATCAAAATGCGACGATTACGCAGTTTAAGCCATGTCGTGGGGATGGATGAGGCAACTTCAGCGCGAAAGGTATTCTATAAAGACTCCGACTACGTTGGAAGGACCAGGTGGAGGAATCACTGACGCTGCTTAGTAGGACTGACTGGAGACGGTGCGCATAAGATCGAAGCGAATGAAAATCTTTTATCATTTCGGTGTCTGACTTAGACACTAAGATATAAATATATATGTGACCCGGTAAGTTAAAAGGGACCTATAGGTCGAAAAAAATCGATTTTTACTTTTTTGGTGATTCTTATAGTAGACAACACGCACTTTCTAATTCAACAAACCACAGCTTTCTAGCTGCATTAGTTTCCGAGTAACAAGTTTCAAGCCATAAAAGCGTTCAGGCGCATCAAAATCAACTTTTTAACTTCAAAGTCGTTTTTCTCCAAAACTTATTTTCTGAGCATAGGTCCCTTTTAACTTACCGGGTCACATATGTTGTCAAATTGTTTTAAGGCTAATAACAATAATAGAAAGGTTAAGTAAGATTAAGGTTAGGAGATGTGTGATCTTGTAAAAACCATTTTACACTGCAGTTGCTGATCCATTGTGTTTGTTTGCTAAAGAAGGTAAAGAGGAAAGTAACATAAAACAAGAAATATACAGATAGAGTGGTCTAGTAACAAATATTGATAGAAGAGGATATCGTGGAGAACCATTACAAGATGGGCTTAAGTCAATTATCTTGACCCAGTTAACCATAAAAGGGTCCGCATTAAACTTATTAATTTACTAACGTCGACCGATGAGAAAGACTCTAGGTCCTCTATATAACCTTGCCCTAAGTATCTTAACCTCTTCCGGATTAGAGCGAGACAGCTACAAAGAAGATATTCCATCGTTTCGAACTCCTCGTCGTCCCCACGCACATGGCAGTAGTCTGGTATTGACATATCCCTTTTATATATTAGGTACATATTGCCAAAGTGGCCAGTTAAAATTTCACATGCCAGTCTCAAATCACCACTGCTCAGGCAAACCATGTATGCCGATAGTGATCTACTATAGTCGGGCCACAGCGATCTAGCAGTTCTTCTTCTTCTTTACTGGCAGCAACAACAGAAAATCATCTATCAGTAGCCGCACGTAGAAAAGCATTCAAAGCGCTTCCGTCTTTTGACCACGTCGATGTCGTTGTACAGCTCATACAGCTCATGATTCATTCGACGACGGTACCCGCCGTTCACGATGATGGGTCCAAATATTTTGCGGAGTATTTTTCTCTCGAAGACTCCTAGAATAGATCGAACCGCTTCCGTCATTACCCAGGATTCAGCGCTGTAGAGCAAGACAGGTAGGATCAGAGCCTGGCAGAGTTCGATCTTTGTTCTTCGAGAGAGCGATTTGTCGTTAAATCTCTTGCTTAGCGCATAGTTGCAGCGGTTTGCGATCAATACAGCGTCCCAGACGAGTGAACTTATTATTCGTTGAAACAAATAACTTGGTTTTGTTCTCGTTTATCACCAGACCCACTTCAGCCGACTGCTTTTCAATGCTCGAAAAAGCCGTAGTAACATCTCGCAATCCACGTCCAATAATATCTATACAATCAGCATACGCGAGCATCATGTGGCTTTTGTTAAATATGGTGCCATTCCTGTTTACTGCTGCTTTCCGCATGATCTTCTCCATTACGATGTGAAAGAGATCACAGGACAGACTATCGCCTTGTCTAAAGCCTTGCTTGGTAGAAAATGGCTTTGACAGATTTCTGCCAATTTTCACTGAAGACTTCATGTCAGTTGGTGTCATCCCGCAGAGTCGAATTAGATTTGTGGGGATACCAAACTCAGCCATAGCATCCAACAATTTCTGTCGTATCGGACTGTCAAATGCAGCTTTGTAATCGATGACAGATGGTAGGTATCGGCATTTCTTGGGTCTTCTCTAGGATTTGTCGTAGCGTGAATATCTGGTCTGTAGTGGATTTACTAGGTCTAAAGCAACACTGATAAGGTCCAATCAGGTTCGCCAGAATGGGCTTTAGTCTTTCACATAACACACTAGACAGGACCTTGTATGCGATGGGTAATAGGCTAATGCCGCGATAGTACACACACTAGGATCGACTTTCTTAAGCACGGGACATAGGACACTCAGATTCCAATAATCGGGCATGCACTCCATGAGCCAAATCGTGTTTATGAGCTGGTGCATGCATGTTACCAGGTCATCGCCGCCGGCTTTAAAAAGCTCTGCCGGCAGTCCATTGGCTCTCTCTTAGATTTATTATTTTTAAGCCGCGCAATTGCCGTGCTGATCTCGTTTTGGCTCGGTGGTGGACAGTCTACTCCATCGTCGATGATTGGTGCGATTTCGTCACTTATGCTGCCTTCGGGAACGAGAAGAGATTGAAAGTGTTCCCTTTATGTTTGCAGCACACTCTGAGTGTCCGTGACCAGATTTCCGTCTCTGTCCTTACAGGAGAGGATCCCTGTTCCAAAACCTTTACTTTTTACCTTTTGGTAGAACTTTTGGGCTTCACCTCTATCCCTGTAGTTTTCGATATCCTGGCTCTCTCTTTTCTTCCACAGATGCTTTTTCCGTCTGAACAGGCGTTTCATCTCCCTCCTTTTCTCTTTATAATGCTCCGTCACCGCACGCGTCTCCATTGGCTGCAGTTTTGCCTTGTATGCAGCATCCATTTCCTCAGACATTTCCCGATATTCATTATTCATTATGTTTGTTATTATTTTAGAAATTTCGATTTTTGGTTTTAGACCACCTCAAGTTGAATTTTCTGAGCAAATTTTTAGTAGAGCATTTGAATGTTATAAAGACCCATTTTCAAGTTCTTTTCTGACGTTTCTCGAAAGAAGGACGACAAGGACACGTAAGGAGTCGAGATAGAGAGTTAAAATGTTTCACAAAAAAAATCTTCGTCAAATTATATTACATACAGCTGATTTCGAAAATGTACTCAAACTATAAGACACATTAGGACTTATTTCGATGTTTATTTAGGTTAAACCGAAAACTTCACTGAGACATACAAAAAAGTTCGACTTAGAGGGATCTGCCCTAATGAAACTACTCTTTTTTTTTTAAATGGACTTAATTATGCAGAAGTGTTCCTATGTATATTTATAATAGGTTTGTAGTTTTTGTATCAAAACATAAATCATCAATAACTTAAAAACTCAAAAAGTGTACTTAAGGACTTTTTTTTTGCAAAAGTGTTTCAAAAGTCACATTCTATGCCCTGTAAAAAAATCTCATTCATATAAGAGTTGACTTCCATACTGCAACTCAATTTCAGAAACTCGTGTCATTTTACAAGTTTCAAATTATTTTATGATGACTATAATGACTGTTTAGTGACTTTTACACAAGTTGTTTTTGCAGCTTGTACCTTTTTAACAGACTTTCGGAAATATGAGTGTGCTTGTACTGCGAACATCATGTCAAAAAAAAGTTATATTACAATTTCTTAAAAATAACTTTGTATTCTAAAAATATATTATGCTATTATTATAATTACATCACCACGTTTTTAACAAATAACTGCCACGCTAAAGAACTATGTAATGCTTGTATTCCAAGAACCATTCTTTGCAGTGCCCCTTTCTTACAATGAAAGTTTTTCGTTAAATAATCCTACATAGTATTACTGCTGCTGCTATATTTACATATTCTAAATACTACAAAATCAAATTCTCTCTCACCCTTCTTGTTGTTTTAGAAATGTAATCCTATGTAAAACTTAAGCATATTTTTCAAAGTCATAGTCACTTAGATTACATTAATTATGTTAAATCTTGCATTACAAAATGAGAATTTATTACTATTACAAATTAAATTAAATCCATACATTAAGGGAATTTATCAAAAAATCCACATAGAAATAACAACACTTTCAAAAATCCCCTCAATTGCTTACACAAATTAAAAAGGGGGGCAGAAAGAAAATGGAATTAAAAAAGGAGGCAAGAGGTATATTTCATAGAAGAGCACGTGATTGTTGAGAATATACAAGGAGTGAAGTGGTTTCATAATAAATGCAATGAAATTTATTTTGAAGAAAGCCTAAAAGTATGCAATAATTCTATTTTATGTGCACATTAATACACATGTACTTACATACGTAGGCACACTCCCATTCGCACACAAAATGCTCATGCATATGTATGTGCTCCTTAAGTGACAATGAAGCCAATGTGTGAATGTGAATGCGAACGCCAGTGCCTGTGTGTGTGTGCGTGTGTGTGTGAGTAAGTTGTAAATGAAACCCCAACAAAATAAAGTTTATGAAAATTCCAAAGAGTACAAGAATGTGATACATTGCTTCGTAGAGGCCAGCAGTAAGCAAAGGGAAGCTAAATCTAAGCAGTTCGTTTGTGTTGGAGATGACAAGTAACAAACATTACAACGACAAATGTGATGCATGATAATGAATGTCTCTCGGTGTCTGTGTCTTTTCGACTATTTGTGTGTGTGTTTGTAACTTTTGTATAACTTTTGCCAAAAACTGCAAATGACACAGAGTAAGCACTGAGCTGTAGCCTGGGAACGTCGGGGTAGAAATATTTTATTTGTGCTTTAGTATTAGTGAATAATGTAAATAAACATCTTTTATATTCTCTTACCCCCAAAAACAACACCAACTACAAACCAATTCAAACTCATTGCAGAAAAGTGTTTTCCACTGTTGACATGGTTAAGAAAAGTTGACGAAATATATCTCTGTCTGTGTTCGTTTGGATGTTGTGTCATGTTGAGTGTAGCATATTTACTTAAGACAGGCAGATGAAGGTGGATTGATGTGCTACAGAAGAGTGCAGATTTGTATATAACTAATAGTTAAAATATTATGTAACGGTTAGAGTGATAGATAAAACTGAGTAATACCCGGTGAAATTATCAAAGATAGTTTAAACTATGCTTGGAATATCATAAAATTATTTCGTTTTTGCGGGTAGTCGTTCTCTAAAACTTCCTTGAGACATTTATTTAAAACAAATTTGATTTGCGAAACTTCACCACTCTAATATCATTTCCGTTAATGGGTTAAATTGCAAGCAAATATGATTTTATGTTTTCCAATAGGATATGTGTATGCTTATATAAAATGTTAGATAGATATGCATAACAGTCCTTACTTAATCGTCTTTCTACTTATCCCAAACCCACCAAACTACCCTCGTGACATAACTGTATGTGGCTATGAATACAAACATCTTGTGTGTTAAATTATTCGTAAAGTTTGTAAGAAATGCATGTTACACTCAATCTCTTCTCGGTCTCTTCCATCACATGCCGTCGTTAAGTTTCCTTAAGCAAAACGTAGAGTAGGCTGCCTAATTTCCAAGACAGAAACTTTTCTTCATCTCCAAACTTTCTATCCAAAAGTCCCTGCAATTATGTGCCACATGAATGTTAACTTCTACCCGGCGACAACAGCGACTGAGAAATGTGGAACAAATTTAACATACGAGTAGCACAAGAAGATACTAAAAGAATACAAGAAGATGAAAATCACAGAAAAAAATATAAGAACAGAAATTAAAAAATCACCTAACAAGCTTAAGTCGCAGCAAAGGAATATAGCGTTGGAGGGTGAGGCAGTGGCATACAAAGGCAACAAGGTACATGTATGTGTCTACCATTGTATGTGTATGTGAAATTATTAAGCCAGAAACAAATGTAAGATAATGTGTCATTTACAGTTAAGTGGGATACTTTTAATTCTGTGTCACTGTGTTTTTGGTATAAGTATTTTGGCAGTGGCGGAATGACGGTTAAATCAGGGGTGGAAGCTTAAAATTTGCCACAGCTGAGATTTTAGGTAGAAGTCTTAGTCATATTCCAATTACGCATGACGGTTCGTTTTAAAGCGGTATAGAAACCATCACAGCAAGCAACTGACATCAAATCAAAAATATTATACGGTGTTTCTTAGTGTTACAAAACATAACTCTCGGCAAGTTAGGTAGTAGGTTAGTTCTCTTTTTGTTCACCTGCGACCAGAGAACCCTTTCTAGTTTATAAGTTGGAATGGGTCTCTATTTATCACGAGTCTGAGCCGAGGTACCTTTAGTTCATCTGCTAAGCAATTACCCGTCAATAATGTAGCAAACATGACTTTCACGGATTTAATAGCAGCCTGGCTGTCTGTGTAGATGCAGATACGATCGACAATTCACAGTTATATTTATAAGGACTCTAAAGTTTTGCCGCTTTTTGCTTACAATATAATGCCACCGGCAAGCTTTAATGATTAATTCATTATGTTTATTATTTATATTAGAATTGTTCCGAACTTCACTTGGTCCGAATATTTCATGCAGGGGCCCCCTCAAATTGCAACCTCATATAATTCGTGCAGCAACCTGCTTTATTTATGCGTACAATGTGCTGGTATATGGTCTAAATACTTGTAACACGTTAACATTCAAGTGCTTGCAAGTGCGTTACATTGTAGACGTATCTTTGAATTCTAATATGGCTTATATAAATAGTTTATGTATCAGTGCACAACAGTTCTTATGCTGAAGCAAAACAAAACTTTGTTGCTTTAAGTGTTTTAAGTTGGTTTTGTTTTTCAATCGTAGTGTTTTTGAATTTTACCTTTGCTATAGTAACTTAAGTGGCAACATATGTAAAATATACTTGCTACTCTTGACGATGATGTTAATGATGCGGATGATGAAGCTTAACATTACCACAACATTACTTTTGTGGCAGTACCAAACAACAACAACTACAACAAGTATAATGGCATAAAAGTGGCCGCAACAAAAGTTGTAGCTGACAGCAGGCAAATAATTGAAAGTGCACTTAAGTAAATCAAGTGCATTTTTCATAAACATATATGAATTAATTGGAATTTGTTTGAATTGGTTTTTATGTGTAATTTGTTGCTATTTCAGAACTATATAATATACCCAAGTGGTTGTAAACAAAAAAAAAAATACAACAACAACATGCAAGGATTGTTGATAGCAAATTTAATTTAGTTTTCCCACAGAGTAATGAAGATTAAATCTAAATAAATGTATACGTGAGATTTGCAATTATGTACAAATATGTTATTGGTATTTTTTGAGGAGATTAAAACTTGTTTTACTTGGCCTTAAATTAATATATGCAAAATTTAATATAATTAAATAATTTAGGTCAAATGCTATGGTCTATGGTAGTGTTTGTAGTCACATAACAATATTTGCGATATCTACATATTCGTTAAAATTGCTTTAATTGTATAAACTTAGACGATATGTCAAATTGTTTGAAAGTACTTCCAAAAATTTAGACTACCAATATTTGTATAATATCGCTGGGTATTAGGACGGGTCGTTAAAAACTTTTTTCGAATTCAAGACAGTAATGGGCGGACTAGGTGCCGTTGGGGATGTAAAGTGAATCTTGCATCTCAAGCCTACTCACAACCTCCTTCGTGGTGGCACCTTGGTAACGATGTTCGTGATATTTCTTATCATGAATAGCGGCTGATAGTGAGCGACGAACCTTGATGGTTGGGCTAGCCACCCGACTTCAGGTCCTTTACTGGCTATGAAAACACGAGAAAGAAATAGTAACAAACGGAACCCCCAAACGTTGACGACCCCCGCAAACAAAATAAGGACCATGATTTAAGGATATGCACCTGGATCGTCCGGACTCTCTATAGAGAAGGTGTCACTATCCGACTGGCGGATGTCCTCAAAAAATATAAGGCTGACATCACCGCCATCCAGGAAGTGAGATGGACAGGACAAGGATGCTCGCGACGTAAAAATTACGACATCTATTACAGCTGCCATGCCGAAAGGACGAATTTCGATGTGGATTCGTAGTTGGCGAGAGACTCAGACATCTAGTCTCTAACATTGTTCTGGGAGACTTTAATGCAAAAATAGGAAGGGAAGATGTTATTGGTCCATCGATCGGTAAATTCAGGCTTCATACCGACACGTCAGACAACGGGTTTAGGCTGGTTCGCTTCACACCGGGAAGGAATATGGTAGTGACTGGACCAAATTCCAGCCGATCAAAACACCAAGAATCAAATTGATCATGTGGTAATTGATGGCAGGCATGCATCTAGTGTAATGGACGTGCGTGTGATCCGTGGTGTTAATATTGGCTCGGATCATTATCTGGTTGCAGCCAAGGTGCGCACAAGATTGAGCAGAGCGAAAAACGCACGTAACCAAACACAAAGAAAGCTGGACATCGCGCAGCTGCAAACCCCAGAGATAGCTACTGCCTACTCCCAAGTTCTGCGACACAACGCCTCTAATTCTGACGTTCCCGATAGACAGTGGCAGCATATTGCGCATTCCATGGCAACCGCCGCAACATGAAGGAACGGGAGAACGAGGATATAGAGCGATACAGCGATAGAGGTGAGGCCCGAAAATTTTACCAGAAAGTAAGAGCAAATGGATACGGTAATGCCCTCCCCACCTGTAAGAACAAGGATGGAAATCTGGTCACGGTTACGCAGAGTGTGCTGCACATATGGAGAGAACACTTCCAGCAACTACTGGTTCCAGAAGGCAGCGCATGTGAAGGTATCACGCCAATTGCCAACGACGGCTTAGATTGCCCGCCACTAAGTCAAGCCAAGGTAAGAAGAGCAATATCGCGGCTGAAAAACAGCAAAGCAGCCGGTGCCGACGGTCTGCCGGCAGAGCTCTTCAAGTCTGGTGGCGCGGAGCTGATAACGAGCATGCACCAGCTCCTGCGCACGGTTTGGCTTAAAGAGTGCATGCCCGACGATTGGAATTTAAGCGTATTATGTCCTGTGCTGAAAAAAGGTGATCCAAGTGTGTGCTCCAAATACCGCGGCATCAGCCTTTTACCCATCGCATATAAGGTCCTGTCAAGTGTGCTATGTGAAAGACTAAAGCCAGTGTTATCCAACCTGATCGGGCCTTATCAGTGTGGCTTTAGACCTGGTAAATCAAAAACAGACCAGATTTTCACACTTCGGCAAATCCTGGAAAAGACCCAAGAGAAACAGATCGACACGTACCATCTTTTCGTCGACTAAAAAGCTGCCTTCGATAGCCCGATACGGCAGAAATTACTCGAAGCCATGGCTGAGTTTGATATTCCAGCGAAGCTGATACGTCTTTGCTGAAAAACGCTGACTGACACGAAGTCTTCAGTGAAGATTTGCAAGGACCTTACGGAGCCATTTAACACCAGACGAGGCCTAAAACAAGGCGACGGCCTATTGTGTGACCTCTTCAACATAGTGATGGATATGATAAGGAGAAAAGCTGCTGTAAACACGAGTGGCACTATATTCAACAAAAGCCACATGCTACTCGCGTACGCCTTCTCAGGTATACGGTGAACGAGGACAAAACGAAGTTATTAGTTTCAATGAACAAGGAATCTACTGCGTGAACGTTGACAATTATAATTTCGTGGTGGTAGATAATTTTATCTACCTAGGATCCGCCATCAACAAAAGAAATAATGTCAGCCTCAGAATCCTGGGTTATGACTCAAGCGGTTGAATCAGTTCTGGCTGTATTCGAGAGAAAAATACTCCATAAAATATATGGGCCCATAACGGAGAGTCTTGGCGTCGTATGAATCATGACATTGACGTGGTCAGACGTATTAAGGTGCAGCGGTTGAGTTGGCTTGGTCATGTTGTACGCATGGACGAAAATGCTCCAGCTCGAAAAGTCTTCGACAATGAACTCGATGGACGGCGCAGAAGAGGGCAACCAAGAGTCCGTTGAAAAGACCAGGTTACTGAGTACCTTACAGAACTTGGTGTGACTAACTGGAGAAGAAGCGCAGAAGATCAAGCCACTTATAATATTTTTCTACGTGCGGTATATAATCCAGTGGGATTGCAAAGAAGTGCCAGCTAAGTATGTAAGTAATGGGCGGACTTTATGGAAAACGTGCGATTTGAATAAATTTTCCGACATTTTGACAAAGTTTTCTAGAACAGGTATAGATTCTACAACTATCTATACATGTTTTAGTGGTTAGGAGTACTACTTATGACTATTAAAAATTTAAAATAAATACATTGATTTTTTCAAAATTCCAACTTTTAGTTATTTAAAAAATTATCGATTTTCATCGTCAATGCTCTCTGGAAGACATTGTCGCACAGCAATAAAATTTGGACATTTGTACAATATTTTGGGCTAGCTTACTCCACGTCCATCATCCGCTCACTTTTCGAAATTAAAAAATCTGTCTGCAAATTCATATCAATAATGCCAAGTACTATCTGTATACAATTATTTCGCTATGTAGTTGCCCACGGCCCCATCCACATAGCGTTTGAAAATAAAATGTTCGCCTATATGAGCACAACCTTAGGGCCACGAACTGCAAAAATATGGATTTAGCGATATATCGAAAGCAATGTATATAGGTATCTAAATTTATCGATAAAGAAAAAAAAACTTAATTTTCCTTTACACCCCATGAATGAGGTTTAGGTTAGAACAGCTTTTCGCGTTTTTGTGAATTAACACTCTGTCTATTTCTTGATTCGCAACTAAAGGCACCTACTTGTTCATCGACGAATGCGTCTGTTTGAAAAGCTTTTTACTGGACATGCCGTTTGACTCGACATTACATTGCGAAGTTGCTGGCGACAATAAAGAGGAGGCCGGCAATAAAAAAAGAAAATTTAGATGACTGGAGCCAGGAGTCGAACCTAAAATCTTCCGCTTGGTAGTCGCCGGTTCCTACATATTCATATGTATTTGTCTACATATTCATTATACCGGGTCCTAAAGTCGAAGGCAATTATTAAAGATCACCTCGAGACATGAACAATTTGTTTTTCTGCCCCACCCTCTTAAAAATAGCCAAAATGATTTTTTATCGCTGTTTTTTGGTTGTGGCTCAATTGTATGATACAACATATCGTTGTATAGATCGCGACGAGTACTACATTTGTCCTATAGATGTCGCTGACATACGTTATCATTTTGTAGAGAAGGCCTGATAGCAGTTTCTACCCCTAAAATTTAAAAGTATTAAGTAAGTATGCCTTATTATCGCAAATTATTGCTTACTTTTTAGCGCTGTCTGAAAAAAATGAATAAAAGTGATTGCATAATTTGTAGCTCAAATTATTGCATAATTTTTGGTGACATCGGAACAATTTTAAAATGTTTTCCTAATCTTTTCACCACAAATCTAGTCACCACAAAAAAATCCAAAAAAAAGAGTAAAGATCTGTTATTATAGCAAATCTTGAGTGATCCGGTGGCGACTTTCTACTTTTGCAAAAAATAACTCAGACACTTTTCATCAGTCACTGCAAGCGCTGAATCACTTGCATCTCGTACATAACGTTCAGTGCTGCAAATGGCATAGAAAATATACAAAAAGTGCAAAAATATGTATATATTTTAATATTATAACTTCCATTGTTTACCTGGTAACTTTATTTTTCCATTGTTTAAATATTGGTGGCGTTGAATATCTTCAACCGCGTGTAACCGTTAACACTATTAACGCTTAAAAGTATGCAATAACTTGTATTTACTTTTTTGTCGATATCGCTAGAAAGTATGCAATAATTTTCACGAAAAATGATTTGTGTCCGACATAACTTTTATGGTTTCGAATAAAATTCTATACTTTCAAAGCAAAATGTTCTTGGTTTTAATACTAGGAAAAAAAATATTTTCGCATATTAGGGGTAGAAACTGCTTAAAATTACAGAATGATGTCATACGTCAGCGACACCTTTAGGACAAATATAGTACTTGCCTAGACCTATAGAACGATAAAGCCACAAACAAAAATGCTGCGATAAAAAACGATTTTGGCTGCTTTTTAAGGGGTGTCGAAGGACATACAAGTTATTTTTTTCAATTCGTCGCGAGGTTGTCTTTTCTCTGGGCATAAAAAACAGTTTTGTCACACCTCATCAACTACTCCTCCGACCGCTGAGTATAAATAAAAGTTTCCTGCCTTGCCTCGTATTATCTGTTTACCAAATTGTATTTCCTTAGGGTAAAAATATAGTTTTGTTACACCCAATCTGCCCCCTGACTCATACTAAAAATGTCTTCTCCATATTCCATGATAGTACTCTGACTATCATGGAATCAAATATTATATCAGTTTGGCCATGCCCAATCCGCCCTCGGATTCAAAATTAAAATTATTTCTGCATATTCATATTCTTGTTGCCGAGTACTATATGTCCGACAATTTTAATCTCTTTATCTAAAAAAAATTTGCAACGCCCACAATTCATAGCATTCATAATAATTTCCATACAGTGATATATTAGAAAATGTAGGCCTTCCCAAATTTTTTTATAAAACTTTTCACGGTCTATTATGAACATCGCAACAAAAAATTAGTCAAATCGTTTCATACGTTCTTATGCGATGGCGGATAACAAATAATTTTTATTTATATAGATTTTAGAACAAGTTGGCAAAAGACGATATGTCTGAAATAAAAGAAAGTCTATTAAAATGCTAAAAGAAATTTAAACCACCATTATGAGATTTAAAAACTTTTAAACTGATTCCTGAAAAATTATGAAATTTATATCAATTTTTGCCACAATGATGTAGAAATATAAATTACAATACACAAGTTTGGGTAGGTATTTTTTAGTTGCCTTTGACTAGAGATTTTTGGGATCGGCCGTGGCATTGTGGTTGGAACATACGACTATCATGCGCAAGATCTATGGTTTAATTCCTGTCTCAGTCAACAAAATTTTCTTTTATAGCCGGGCCCCTCGATGTTGTTGGCAGCAACTTCATAGTTTTGTAAAGACAGTAATTTTCACCATCTTACCTACCCATGTATATGTACTCTGTACATTTACATATATTTTAATTAAATTTAAACCTATACATATTTCGTCAAATTAATTACAATTTACTTAAATAAAATTTAATAAAAATTCAATTATACTCTTGGTGGTAGGTTAACATTTTATATACCACTTCTAAGAATATGCAATCATGTCTGTAAACATGCAAACATTCATAAATAATTAATTTTTCCATTAATATCCACTTCTCATAGAATATTACATTTCATGATAATAAAGGAATCATATTAATAACAACTCAAAACCACTTCCTGTTTCCACAACATTCACAACACACAAATCATGGGTGTTTTCGCTTTTTTGTTATCCTCTGCGTTGAATGGAAATCGATGAAACAGGAAGTCGGAAAGTGAGAAAATCTCACAGCGGGATAAGGGACCAGTGTATGAAATATAAAACAATACCAATAATAACAAATGCCATAAAAACATAAATGAAGCGTAAAACCCAAACATACAAATAAATACAACTTTAATATCGTATATTGTCGTAATATCCAGCCAACCGAAATAGAAACAGCAACAACACTACAAATAACATATCGATAATAGCAAAAATAAGTAAAAACAACAACAACAACCCCATTAGAGAAACAATTGTAGTGGATAAGGTCATTCCTACACCATGCTGGAGCTGCCATCAGCAGAAACCAAAAATCCCAGCACCTCTCATAAATAATGTAATAAACTCACCTAGGAGAATTACAACAACAGCAGCAACAACTTTTGTACTAATATAATAAAAAAAATATGGGATACGGATTTGGAGTCAACACTTACACAGGAAAACATTGAAACGGTAATGCTATATATATACATATATATATATAAACTCAGCAATCAATAGTCCGTATAACAACAACAGCAACAACTTGTAACTAATATACAGATTTATAATTTATTTTTCGGAAAATAATGAAAAAACCAAAGTGAGAGATGAACAGAGAAAAGTAGCTACAAACAAGATTACAGTGTGGTTGAGATTGAGGTACAAGTACAGTGGGTTTCGAGTAAAGATGCGTAAGAATATCAAAATTTTTAAAGGGTTTTTCAAGATAACGATACTTTAATTTAAAGCTATGTTAAATCAGCTAGCATTTACTCAATTTAAAAGAGTGTTTATATTTAGCTTGCTTCTCAGATTGATGAGTCAATTCAAACAGAAGTTATGTATATCTATCTAAAAAATATAACTCTCAAATGGGCTATGTACATTTTGGAAATACATTTTGAACATTTTTGTGAATAATAATTTGTTGTTATTGCTAAGTAAACTTAACATAAATACAGTTTATTTTTTATTGTCACTAAGTTAACCCTTTAATGACGAGAGTGAAATAATGGGAATTTTGTAATGATTTTGTCAGTAATACATAGAAATTAATTAAAAAACTAATCTTTATATATATAAAAATGGTGGCAAAAATGTATAGTAATTCATCAATTGAGAACGGCTGGACCGATTTTGGTAAAAAAAATTTTCAGTTGTTCGTAATTGCCAGGAGAAGGATTATGTAAAAGAAACCCGAAAATTACTTTTTTGTATGGAATTTTGTGTGCGATTGTTACAAATGATTTTTCGAAAGGAAAAATAAAAAAATTTTGTAGGAAAACTCGGAAAAATTTCGAAAAATTTTAATACTATTTTTCGACGAAATTTAGTATTTTGACGTACGATTTGATAGTTTTGAACGATGTAACTTGAGAAAAATTTCGGATAATTATTCCGAAACGACTTTCCGAATGGACAAATAGATAAATTCTCGGTGGAAATCTCGGAAAATTCCCAAAAAATCGGAAAATTTTAATTGTTTCAGCAAAATTTTGCATTTTATCGCCTGATTTGAGGTAATCGAAAATTAAATTTTTGTCAATTTTCGAATAGAAAAACAGAAAATTTTAGTTGGAAAATGCAAACAAAAAATTTCTTTTTTTTAAAAAAATTTTGCATCTTATTGTATGTTTTGGTAATTTTTGGAAAACTCGGAAAATTCCCGGAAAAAATCGAAAGATTTGGATGCCTTCGACGAAATTTTCCATTGTATTGCTTGATTTGATGATTTCGGATGACGTAAAGACGCAAAATTCGTTGTGTTGCTGAAAAATTTCGGATTATTGTGAAATATATAAATATAAAAAACCGAGAAATTGGAATAACCGAAACAAAAAAATGTTGTTGGAAAATTCGAAAATTTTTAATTTTTTATTAGACGAAATTTAGCTTTTTGTTGTATGATTTGATAGTTTTGGACAATTTAACTGCGAAAAATTTTAGATAATTATTCCGACATGACTTTCTGAATGGAAAAAGAGACAATTTCTTGGTGGAAAACTCGAAAAATTTGGATTTTTCGAATAGGACATGGTTGTTTTCAGGGAGAGTCATTTACTAGACTAATGCCTCCTGTTAGACAATCAAAATTTGGACGACGTACGCGTCGAACTATAAGTAGTCAGAACGTCCGTAATAATCAACGGAACAAAAGGAACGTGCCAAAAAATTGAATGGAGACGTGCCCGTATTGCACAGATTCGCGCTGCACAATCACTACCTCAAATTCAACAAAATGTTACTAGAAGAAGACCAGTCGTAAATATAGACTTGAATCGCGCTACTTTTGAATACGATTCCACAATCGCCTACAAAGATCTTCGCTGCGTTGATATCGGTTTAATGTCTGTCGTATTCCAGCATTGCAATGCATTGAAGTTACAATCGGAAACTCCCGGCTTATGCTGCTACTCATTTCGAGGTGAGATCCCAATCTGTTTTAAGATGAGATCCCAACTGTATCGTTTTTGCGATCGAACATTTTTGTTAGAAGATTACTGCATTTAAAGTTGTTCATGTGAATATCGACGGCTTCACAGCTATTGCAGGGTAAGAATGTGAAATTACACGATATTGTTCTCAAGCGTCGGGAGACTCATCGGTCATACGACGCACTTCAATACCCGTTGATGTTCTGCCGTGGAGAGGGTGAATATCACCACAATTTAAAGATGGTCAATACAACGACAGGTTGGTTTACAAGTCATCAGGTAAAGAAAGATTTTTATGCGTATCGATCGCAAATTGCGTTAGCTGTCGTACTATCTGCTGCCACTTTGTCGAACTGCACACTCCGCTTTGAAGTTGCCGATGAATCTTCTCACAGTTGACAAGCCATTGGGCACAATATCCAGAAGTTCGACGACAGCAAAATTGTTGCGAGAATGCAAAATCATCATTTGAGATGAATGCACGGTAGCGCATCAACGAGCTTTGGAGGCAGTTGACCGAAAGATGAAGGATTTATGAGGTGATTCGAAGCAATTTGGTGGAGTATAATATTTCTTTCGGAAGATTTTCGTCAAACGCCTCCCGCCATCCCAAATTCTACTGCTGCTGATGAAATTAATGTCTTTGTGGCGGAATGACAAGGAGTTGAAATTAATTACGAACATGAGAGTCACGTTGCAAAAAGACCCATCGGCTACTGCATTTTCAAAATATCTACTGGCGCTTTGTAATGGCCAAATTCCTGTTGATGTTTCAACTGGATTGATGACCTTCCCGTTAAATTTTTTTAAAGGAGAGGTGGTACTTATCCCTCGAATTTCTGTTATTTATACCGTTTTTTCCTTTCAATTCTAGCGAATTCAATTCCCCATTCAATTCATTGGAAGTTTGTGGGATCAACCTCGAATTTCTCAGTTTTTCGCGTGTTGGCAAACTGTCTTCATTGTTTGTTTAAGCGCCGGAAAACAAATCAAAAAACATTATTTATCAGACCGCTCTTCACTGATTTCGGATAAATTCAAATAAGTCTCATTAAAATTTGAACTATATGTGTTTTAATATTACTCTGGAGTTCACCGAGTCAGAAGTTGTATGGCAGAACAACGTTTGCCGGGTCAGCTACTTTTTCATAAAGTAAGAAAAAAAATTTTCAGAAAAAAATCCGTTTTTACTGCAGTTATGACGACTGTGGCCATATGGTAACAGCTTTAAAACAGGTAAATAAAAAGAACCAGGTACAAAATAATTCATGCAATACGTTTTTACGATATTTAATATTCTTCTCAAATAACATAAACTAAAATTCTTTAATATATCAGTCTTTAAACAACCAAACAATATTCTTAATATGGAAAGACTTCTTATATCCCTCCATATGGCTGTTTTGCGCACATGTAAAAAAAACACTTATTTTAAATGTTCCACCATGCTCGCTACTGACTTCCGATCACATATCTTGAAATCAAGAATGAAAGAATTAAGCATGTTTTGATGAAATCAAAAAAAGAAGATTTTTTAAATTTATTCTTATGCTTACATTATTTCGTGCAATATCTAACGCTGTCAACGTTACCATATGGTAACAGTCGTCCCTATGTCTAATGATATAAGAGAAGTTTGAAGTAAACATATAACAATTTAAATTGTCTTTAAGCCTATACAAGTCAATTCTTTACTAAATAATTTAACCTTTTCTTTTGTTTCCAGTGGATGTGACTCAAAGGATTAATTAATTCGACCTTAAAAAAGTCGTTAGAGATAGAACCCATTTCTGTAGCACACAGTATGAAAAACAAGAGGTAAGCACTTTAAAAAATAATAACTAATTTCCATCCTATCTTTAAATTCTTCAAAACCACTGTATTTCTTGATTCGTTTATTAAACATCAAAGACCAACACAAAAACAAAATCAACTACAGTTTTTCCTCTGCCGACTTTTACCACTTCGTATAGTGGTACCACCACCACTACTACCACCCCATTGGGTGCTTCCAATATCCTTTGCACACACAACAATGAACACAATTAAGAGCAATATTTTCTGGTTTAAGCGCCTTAATACGGCAACGAATGTCTTCGATTTGAACTCGAGTTTGTAACGTTCCAGCAGATTTTTGTCATTAGTGCAGGATTTTGGTAGTCGGCTTAATTGAGATTGGTTAATTAGCACTGGATATGTTAATTAATTTATTTAATTTGTATGGGGTTTAATAAATGTGACAATCTACGTATATGCTGTTGAGTGTACCACATAGGTTTCTGATTGCTCTATTGAACACTGTCGCAGTCATTGTAATGCAAAGGGGAAATTTGATACTGTATGGAAATTTGTTTGGTGCATGTTTTTTTAGTTTAAGCACAATATCTGTAATGTCCACTAAATTGAGCATCTTAATTGTTAGATTAATCGGCCAATATAATTGCAACGATGCCCTTTTGATATTGCTAACAATTTAAGTAAATAGTTGTAAATACTGGTTTTTCCGACATTTGTACATGCCCATTTTTTAAATCTTAAAACTGGGGGAGCGAAACTTAATCTAAATTTCTGAGTTGTACTGGTTCAGAATATGATTAGTTTTGGGCTGTTTAACATGCCAAATTAGATTTCTAGAAAGGGATTAAGAATGTAATGAATAAACTAAATCTTCTTATAAAAACGTATACACAAAAAATCAATATCGAAAACTTTCTATAACTAAAAAGGTGTATGCAAAAAATGTATATCAAAATCTTTTCTATAAGTTTTCCTATATCCGATATCAAGGCGATATAATACGCACTTCTACTAAAAGTTGTCTTCATCCGATTTGACTGCTATGTTACCCTGTGAGTTGTATAGAAAAGAGGAAATTCAATATTCGTAATAATCTTTATGTACTTCTAGGTTTTGACCTGCAGAGTAGTTAGACTTCTTTAAAATGTTCACTTCAACCTAAACTATTCTAAAATATTATTTAATTAAAACTCAGATACCGTTCACTAGACGGTGTGACGAAAAAAATTTCGCAAAGTCGAGGGCCAAAATCGATATTGCTGAAAAGTATGCAATAATTTTCGGTAATAATGCAAACAACATGAAAAATTATTAGTGTTAATGCGGCAAATACATCTTGTAATATATTACTTTCTTGTTTTTGAATAAAACTTTATACTTTCAAAGCAAAATGTTCTTGGTTCTTAAAGGGCTTTAATACTAGGAAAAAATATTTTTAAATTTTAGGGACAAAAACTGCTAAAAATTAGGTCTTCATTACAAAATGATGTCAGCGACACCTATGGGACAAATATAGTACTCGTCGAGGCATATACAACGATGAAAAAGGTACAATACAAAAGATTTTGGCTTTTTTTGCGGGTTGGGGAGGAACATTTATTTTTCCACTTTGTCTTAAGTTGGTCTTTAATCTTTGCCCTCGACTTTGAAAATTTTTTTATATGGTGGCCGACCCGGTCCACCCTTAACCATGTGTTAAAATGGTGATGATAATAGTAAGTTGCACTGCGACTATACTTTATTAAAATTTTTACCGCCTAACAGAGGAGGAGGAGTAGAAGAGGCGGGCATACCATCACTTTAATTTTTTGTCAGTAACTCAGTATTACTACAAAAATGTCAAATACTAAGGTTGAATTGTTTATATGAGCTGAGAATATTTTTATGCATTTTTTTGATAGGAGGTGGGTGTCAGCCTTGATCATTGCAGAATTTTCCCTCCGCTTAGTCGATAAGTGCTTGCATCTTCAACTACAGCTTGTAATCGCGTAGACAAAAATTGAGATTTTGAGTAGAAGGTGGGAGTAGTTCTTTTCTAGACTTAAAATTATCTTAGTAGATACAAGTTTAACTACATACTAAATAGCTACGGCTGTAATCGCGGAAAGAGATTGACGGACACCCCAAAAAGGAAGTATTTGTGTGGGATTAGAAATTGTTTGATCTTGCCCATCTCAGAACTTAACCTCCACTTACATGATTGAAGCTCACATACATCCTCAAAAAGGATGACTTTGTTTGTGAGATGGAAGTAGTTTTTGTCCGATCTGGCTCATCTCAGAACTCAAACTCCATTTATATGATAGAAGCTCACATGCCAAATTTCAGCTCTTAAGTATGTGATAGGGAGGACCGACAGACGGACATCCCCAAAAAGGTGGGAGGTGGGAGAAGTTTTTGTTCAATCTTGCTCCTCTTTGAAATTATCTCATCTCCGTTTGGAGGATAAAAGCTTGCATACCAAATTTCAGCACGATAAATTTTAGCTCTTAAACTGGGGGCATATATCAATCTATACGAGGCAAGGGTGAAACAACACGTGTTAGACCCCAAGTATCTGAAGACCAAATTCGTTTCAGAACTTTTTAAAACGATTCAGCCATGTCCGTCTGTCTGGCTGGCTGGTGGGCACTATAACCCGTGTAAACATTGACTGATTCTTATGAAAACTTACCAGTATTAATATTTTCTAAACTGAAGTTTTCGAATTGTATATATGGAGGATAGCTCCACTACCGGTTTCATAATCTTGTAATAGTAGACAGACCCTCAGAAAACCGAAAGCTTTGCCAATACCCTTCTCCTACCTACCATAAAATTTACTGAATTCGTCCTCATAGTTTTACATACATATCTTTTTTTTAATGTACTCATGTTTAAGTCATATTTTACATAAGATCTACATTTATAAAAATTTGACTCAGAAACGACCACTCCTAATACATCCAAAACTAAATGACAAATTGTTGACAAATTATATTCTTCCATAGCTTCTTAACGGACTACTAGAGGAAATGTAAATTTGGCTTTAATAAAAGCGATCAATTCTACATTGTGTAAATCAAAGATGTTGAGGAAGTGTAGGTAGAAATTGGGTGGACTAAAGTCTGTGGATGTCGGCATCTGTTGGGTCCCAAAGACATTGCGAGATCCCACGAGTTTAACCAACAGTTTTATTGGGCACAGTAGGCTGTACTATGCCTAGATGTTCATCCGCCCATTTGATACCTTTTTAGCATAGTGAAGAGTTGGATGTGGAAAACAAACAGATATCGTTAGATCTTCAGAACCGACTGTATAACTGCTAGATAGCTATGGCCCGAATATAACAAATCCTGATCGGAAAGTACATAGCTGGCTTATAAAGGAGTGACTTGAGACTGCCGTATGGAATTTTAACTCGCCACATCAATATCAGGCACCTGACAGTAGTCTGGCACGATGGACCACCTTATATGTAGCTGTGCCACTCTAGTCCGTAGGATGCTGAGATACTTAGGGAGAGATTAGATAAAGGTTCTGGAGTCTCTCTTCTATCGTTTTTATAATACTTTCTTTTTAACTTTACTATAATTGAAATATATTTTTTTATTAATATGGAAGTCACCAATTTCCTACAATTTGGTGATCCTTGCTGCCTATGCAGTATATTTTGTCCATTGCTATATTTATCAATCTTAAAATAAACAATAAAACTTACAACTGTTTATTGGTTCAGTTTTGTAATTATGTTATACACTGCATCTTGTAGAGTACAACAATTTTCCCCCTAATAACAGTTAAAATATTTTCACTTTTCCTTTTTATTTAACTTCCATTATGCTACGAACAAACAGAAGTATTTATGTTCATAAACCAATTTTACCACACCACAAACAACAACAAAGGCCTTCAAACTTGATTTAAATTTATATTACTCTCCTTAGGTTTCTTTGTCTATTTAGTTATCAGGGTCTACTAGTCTGCTTTCTTTCAACTTTTTTTTTCTGTTGTTCTTGACTATGGTTATTCTCTATAAAGCCGCAGCATCATCAGTGTATACAAAATAAAATGCAGAACACAGAAAACAAAAGAAACAACAACAGCAACAACAAAAATAACCACTAAATGTTAAGACACCGCGTTTAAAGGAAAACATTAACAATAATTTTTAGACATCATAAGAGCCATAAATTTCTATTGTTTGCAATAGTTACAATTTAGAAAATTCGTAATTAGAATGCGGCTGTTTGGGAGGAGGGAGAGAACGATAGAAAAATATCCAAATGCTTGTCCCTCCTTTGCGGAACATGGTTGTAATAAATACAAAAAGTTTGTGAAATATCTTTAAAAGTTCCAAGGGAAATTACACAAAATTAAATAAGTTATGTAGATATGTTATGTTAGGTATGTAAAGAGAGTTCATTAAGCGATGTTACCTAGGCGTACAGTGGTTTGAAAGAGATTCTTGGGTAATGGCTGTATAATGGTTGCTATACAATGGTCTCTAATGTAGTTTTGTCTTTGTCATTTTATATGTGATTAAAATATAAGTTACTAGTGGACCCGCAATGCTTCGCTATTGCTTAATTGTCTAATACCTATAATATGTTTGGCATGCTTACTTAAAGGGTTGAGCTTAAGCGTCGTTCTTGTACGCTCTGTAAACTATTCGTTATCCCAAGTTACTCCTTAACCTGATCAAACTAACAACGTCCCCGTAACCTATATTAAAACATACGTCAGCAAATTCATATATATAGCACCAATTACTATCTGTTTACAAATATTACCTAATATAGCCCTAAAAACATGTATGGCTCATTTATATTACTGATATCATTGTCAGTATTTCCCTTTAAATTTTTTCGACAAACTTTTTCTGACGACATATTGCCAAAATTTTTGACAAAATAAATTGACGCAGTGTAAATAATCCATACGATTGACTGACACAATTCTTCAATTCTTGCTCTTTGCTTCAATAACAGTACTTTTTGACATAAATAAAAGTACTTTTTGATACAGTAAACATAATTTTTGCCACAATTAAAAAACTTTTTGGTGCAATAATAGTAATTATTAGTAAATTTAAAGTATTTTTTGGTACAATTAAGGTACTCTGTGATACAATTAATTCTCCTTTTGTGCACAATAAAAGTATCTTTCAATACAATAAAATCTACTTTTTGGTACCAATAAAGTACTCTTTGATACCTTAAATGTTTTTTTTAACAATATGTGTACTTTTTTGTACAAAAAAATTAATTTTTGGTACACTAAATTGTACTTTTTGGTACAATAAATGTACTTTTAGTACACTAAATAAATTTGTATTATCTGTATATCAAATATTATCGCTCTAGGGCTAAAACAGTTTTGACACGCTCCCTCCGCCCACTGGTCCAAAATGCCATCTACATATTCATATTCGGGTTGTCGTGTACTATCTAGGTGTCCCTAGGAATAAAATACAGTTTTCCACTCCCTTTCCGCCCACCGATCCAAAATATTAATTTCGTTTGTTTATTTATATGCGTGTTGTCGAATACTACCTGTATATTTCATTTTATGTCTCTAGGACTAAAATACAGTTTTGCTACGCCCCCTTCCCACAATAATGGAAAATTAAAATATCGTCTACATATTCATATTCGTGTTGTAGTGTACTATCTGGGTGCTAAATTTTATCTCTCTAGGACTTAAATACAGTTTTGCCACGTCCACTCCTCCTACTGACCCAAAATTTGTTTGCATATTTATATTCGTGTTGTTGAATGCTATCTGTGTATTAAATTTTATCTCTCGAGGACTAATATACTGCTTTGCCACGTCCCCTTCGCACACTCGCTCACTGATCGAATATTTAAATTCCGTCTGTATATTCATATTCGTATTGTCGAGTACTATTTGTATACCGAATTTTATTTCTGTGGGGCTAAAATACCGTTTGGTCACGCCCTCTCCGCCAACTGATACAAAATTTAAATTTCGTCAGCATATTCGTGTGGCCGAGTATTATCTATGTACCAAATTTGATTTCTCTAGGGCTAAAATACAGTTTTTCCACACCCCCTTCGCCTATTGACCCAAAATTAAAATTCTGTCTGGATATTCATATTCATGTTGCCGAGCACTATCTGTGTATCAAATGGTATCTCTCCAGCTCTAAAAATATGTTTTGCCATGCCCACTATGCCCATCGGATCCAAAAAAAAAATTTCGTCTGAATCTTCATATTCGCGTAGTTGAGTACTATCTGGGTATAAAATTTTATGTCTCTAGCTCTAAAAATTGTTCTGCCACGCCCACTCCGCCCATTGGGTCCAAAATTTAGATTTCGTCTGCATATTCATATTCGTGTTGTCGAGTACTATCTGGGTATCAAATTTTATATCTCTAGCTCTAAAAAATGTTTTGCCACGCCCACTCCGCCCATTGGGTCCAAAATTTAAATTTCGTCTGCATATTCATATTCGTGTTGTCGAGTACTATCTGGGTATCAAATTTTATCTCTCTAGCTCTAAAAAAAAGTTTTGCCACGCCCACTCCGCCCATAGGGTAAAAAATTACAAAATATATAGCCTATAGTAATTTCCATATAGTACACTAACTGTCTTCCAAATTTCATTGAAATCGGTACAGCCGTTTAGGCGTGATTGAGCAACAAACATACAAACAAACAAATAAACAAACAGACAGACATTCACATTTATAATATTAATAGGATACATATATTTTTCAACAACCAAAACTATTTAATTCTATCAATTTACGTTAGTGTATTAAATGATACATCAAATTCGGCTTACGATCAGAAAAATGTTTTTTATTGTTTGAAAGGATGACGCGTTTCGAACTCCGTGACGAGTTCATCTTCAGACCCCTTTGAGACGAATTGATGCAATGTGGTACATCATCAGCTGTTTATATATCTACAATTATGTCAAACATGTATATGCGAAGTAGATATCAGCCGAAAATGTCCAGCATAATTAGTTCTATGTGCTACTTGTTTAAATATATAAAATGTATTTTGTTACCATAAGCGCTTAACGAAAAATACTTGATGCATATTTTTATCTATTAAACGTCATCCTAAACCACTTTGCAACATTCCGGTCTTCAAAATGTTCATTGTTTTTTTGTAAACTTCTTATTCGGTGTTCTCTGTTTATATAATAATTTATTTTAATGGTTGTTGTTCTTTAAAGCATCTTATTACTTATAAGCAGTATTTGTTTTTATATCGTATATCGTTTTTCTCTTGTGGTTTAAAACTTTGTAAATTTAGTAAGATATGAGTACTTTTTTTGGTCATATCACTCGCCAAGTTCAACTCTTAAGTTCTTTCTGTCCCCATAACGAGCGTTTCCAATTGTTTCAGTTGTTGTTGTTGGTGTAGTTTACGTTACAGTGTATGAGAGGGGTAGAAAAAAAGTCATAATTTAATAAGGGCGTAATTACAAAGTTCAACTTTCTCATTCAGTGGTGTTTACACATTTTTAATTACATGGCTATGTTTTATGCAGTCCAAGTATTGTGTTTCCTGATATTTAAAGAGTCGGAGGCATAATGGTGTAATTTACATTTATTTTCTCGTTGGCTGGGGCAAACTTGCTGTAGTTAGTGTTTGTGAATGGTTAATTAGCGACGACCCGCATGTCGTATGAGTTATGTGATGCAACATTAATGTTGCTCATACGTGCAAAGTTGCTAATGTCAAATGCTAATGATATGTATAACGCAGAGGGAGAGAGAAATTCATGAAAAGGATATAACAAATAAAAATTGCTATTTATATGAGATAAACCAAATTAATAGTATTTGCGAAATTATCTTATGCAATACTGAAACAAGAATAATACAATTCATTTGCTACCCATTAATGGGACCAAGAAAAGCTGCTGGCAATAAGTAGGTTTAAAATATAAAAAAATGTTCGTGTATAAACGATGTCGCTTACGGTTCATGGTCATCAAAGCAATGACCTGAAGGTTCTGTTAACATTCTCGAATAACCCTCGCCATCGCATGACTTTGTAGTATTCTTGAGGACTTTTTACAGATTAGCGATATATTTGGAAAATCTCTTGGTTGTTTGAGATAAGACGCTAGGTTAACGTATTTGAAGTCATCCATATGAATTTAGCATTTTCCCTAACACTTTATAGGGATTTGCTATTTGTATATTATTATTCTAAAGGATGATGGTTGATATTATTTGATATGAGAAAAAGTGTAACACATTAAAGGAGACGTATAAGGCCTCAAATATCTTCAGACCAAACTTGTTTCATGATTAAATGGATGATGGATGAATGGCTGGTGGGAAGGAATACTTAAGTAAACCTTAAAACAAAACTACCAGTATTATTATTTTTTAAAACAAAGTTATGGGTTTGTAAATGGCAGAATAATTAAAATAAAAAAATAAAAATATTTTTCCAAAAATTTCTAAACAGAAAGCTGGAGGATATTAAAATTTCTATAGTACACTTACCTTATAATAACACAAAAAAAATAGGTAAATTTGTATGTGAGGTACCAGAATGGGTCGGCCGTTATAGTCCACATTCACTTCAGAGTGAAATTTTCGCAAGCGTACATCTTATGCAAAATGTACCAAATGTACTTACACAAAAGATGTGTATGTAAAACTAGGTTCAATTCGGTCAAAGTACATTTAATTCTGTTATATTTTGCATAAGATGTACACCTACGGAAATTGCACTCTCAAGTTGAAGGTGGAATATATCGGCCAACCCATTCTGGTACCTCCCATACAAATTTACCTATTTTTGTAAAATAATTATTTATTCCAAATCATTCAAACGGACAACTCTAGGATAGTTGAATTTGGTCCATTTAATTATCTTCAAATATGTGGGAATTACTAAGGAAACCGAAGTACTTGTCACACCCATTCTGATACCGCCCATACAAGTGACGAAGTTCACCATTATAGTTTCAAATTCATTTTTTGTAGATACACTGAATTCGGTCATATTTTGTGCGAGATAAAGGCTTTATGACATTTGACTCTGGGATGAATTTAGACTATATCCGCCGAACCCTACTGGTAATTCCATAAAAATTAAATTATTTTTAGAAAATAATTACCCATCCCCCCCCCCCCCCATTACTTCCGAACTGCAGGATCTTCAAATGTGGTCAGATTAATTATCTTTAAACAGTTGACAAAACCGCTAAGAATCGTAACATTTGAGACACCTATTCTGGAACCTCCCATGAGCGAAATCACCCCCATAGTGATATTTATCTTATACTGAAGTCAAAAAAAATTGTGCCCAAGTTGAACTTGTAATTTCTAAAACGAGCCCCTCAAAGCGTTGAGAATATTTGCCTACTAATATTTTGTAGAAACCAGAGATTTACACCACCCATTAGAAGTAATGATTTCTTTTGAAATTTCTGTGCGAAATAAATATGAACTATTTCTTTGACCATATGCCCATAGATATTAAGATTATTGTTTTATGTTTGTTGGGTGTAACCTTTTCTACTGTTTTACTATATAACTCGTGTGGTCGAAAGTCGTATGGGTGATGGTATTTATCAGTCCGTCTTGCAGTCGTATATTTTGATGATAAGCCGCTCGTAGAAAAGCTTTATATGCAATTCGATATTCTGCGGTTCTTATTTAACCCTCGGTAAACTGATACTTCCATCAGAGTTTTGTCCACCCTCTTCTGCGCTGTCCATCGAGTTTATTGTCGAAAAACTGGAGAATATTCATCTTTATCACGTTCGACCATGTCAATATCAGTACATATAGCCCGTTCACGCTTCAGATAATATTGATACTTACTGTTAACGAAAACGGATGCATATATATTGCGGACTATTTTCCTCTCGGATACTGCGAGTACCGATTCGTCCTTTTGTGTAATCATCCAGGAGCCTGCGCCATACATCAAGACAGGTACAACCAGTATCTGGTTTACCTAGATTTTCTTCTCGGCGCGAGACCTCCCAGTCATTAAATCGCATGCTAAGTCCGTAATAGCATCTATGTGCGAGTCCTACTTGAAATTCTCCGAATTTCAAGGCTGACGTTTTTGTTTTAGTAAAGGATAAAATCATTCACCACTTCGAAATTGCAGTTGTCAACGTTCACACATCTTTCCAAATGAGTAGTTTTTTGGTTCCATAAAATTTTTCTTTATTTATTTGTATACCTGAGGAGGCTGTAGTAACATCACAGTTTTCGGCCAATGTCTATATATTGAGCGTACGTCATTAGAATATGGCTTTTGTTGACTATCGTGCCCCTCGTGTATAGTGCAGCTTTCCTTATTATCATCTCCATCACAATGGTGAAGAGTTCGCACTGTATGCTGTCGCCTTGTCTTTTGCCTCATTAAGGTCATTTCGCAAAGGCGTATTAGTTTCACAAGAATACCAAACTCAACTCAAAGTAATTTATACCGTATCGGGCTGTTGAAGACAGCTTTATACTCGACAAAAAGATGGTATGTGTCCATCTAATTTTCGTGCGTCTTTTACAGGATTTGCCGCAGTTTGTCATTGAAAGGCTCCGATCAGGTTAGATAACACTGGTTTAGTCTTTCGAAACCACATGCGACTGAACCTTATATACGATAGGTAAAAGGCTTATCCCGCGGTAGTTGGGGCACTCACTTGGGTAATCTTGTTCAGGACAGGAAATAAAACGCTAACGCTCTAATCATCGTGCCCGTTAAGCCAAACCGTGTCTTGGAACTGATGCATGCTCGTTATTAGGTTATCGCCGCCGGACTTGAAGAGGTCTGCCGGAAGTCCTACGGCTACGGTTGCTTTATTATTTTACAGCCGCGATATCTCTGTTCTTATTTCGGTTTGTTTTGGTGGCGGACAGTCTTAGCCATCGTCGACAATTGGTGTGGTACCTCCACATACGCAACCTTCCGGAACCAGCAATTGTTTGAAATGTTCTTTACACATAAGCAGCACACACTTCGTGTATCTTTTACATGGTTTCCATACTTGTCCTTACAGGAGGAGAGTACAGTACTGTACCTTCTGTAGAAATTTTCGGGTTACACCTCTATCCCTGTACCACTCTATATCCTAGATCTTCCATACTTCCATCTGTTGTGTTTTTGCTTAAATAGAGACTGGCCATGACATAGTGGTAAGAACACGCAACTACCATGCGGGAGATCACAGGTTCAACTCCTGGCTACAGTCATCTTAAAAAAAAAGAAAAATTTTTTTCATTGTCGGCTCCCCTCGAATGTTGTCGACAACAACTTCGCAGTATTAGTGTCGGATCAATCGGCATGTCTAGTAAAATCTTCTCGAACAGTGACGTTCGCATTCGTCGATTAACAAGTAGGTGCCGTTAGTTGTGAATCTTAAAATAGAAAGCGTGATAATTCACAACAACGCGAGAAGCTATCCCATACCACATTCATGGGGTGTAAAGGGAAATTAAGTAAGTAAGTAAGCTGGTACGCCAGTTTTATGCTCTCATTGAGCCGTCCCCTAACAGGCTGCGTTACGAATGGCTATAGAGTTGCCCTAAAAGCAGCATCCTGAACCTCAGACGCTACGGGAGATTCTTCATTGTACCAGGATTTGTATGACCGCAGTTTTTTCTGTTTCAAGTACGGTTGTTGTGGCCGTTGCCATGAAATGCGGAATATGTTGCCACTGTGCATGGGGAACATAAAAGTAGAGGCGTTGTGCCGTAGTAGTTGAGATAGTTGGTTAAGCTGAAATTAAGCTCCTTTTTAATTTTTTGAGAATTCTAGACAATTGCTGGTTTCCTTAATGTTGGTTCACATTATACCTGTCTATAATGTGATAATTAATATTATTCAAAACAAAATTGCACAATTACCAACTGTAATTGTTAGCGATCCAACATACAAGCAATTACATATTTTTCTTTATTTTTTTTTCGAAATTGTTTCCTATAAATTGCATTTAAAAGTCAGTAATAAAACTTCGCTTCGTCCACTGCATTTGTCGCATTTTAAACTATTTTCTTTACTCTACCGTAAATCGAAACTATTTTCGTTATTTGTAACGTTTTGTGACTTTGGCTGTTACACTCCATAAATTTCTATGTCGCCATAATCATCATCATTCTTATCATTATCATTGTTTGCTTAGTCGAAGGATACTATTTGCATAACACAATTATAATTGTGACAAATGTTAAGCACTTTTGTCATACAATACTTTGCATACAGGTGATCACACATATTGCCTACACACAAACACACACACACACGTGTATGGAAAAATCTATCCTTACTAAGAAATCTTACATATGAGGCCACGCCTGCACTCTTGTTGTCAGATGTGTTCAACTGTAGAATTGAGATGCGATGATGACAACTTTTGTAATTAAAAACAACGTCATGTGGTCTAATTAAGCTTACTAATGTCGCTGTTGTTTGCCTTGTTCTGTGCGCAAGTATGTGTTGTTTGGCGATACTTATACACGTTTTGTATTTACCTTGTTTTAATATTAAGCTCATTTGTGTACACATGTGAGTGCGTGAATGTGTGTGTGTGGCTCATGTACTTGTACTCATTAGAAGGTACAAAAGACGGTTCCTTAAGTGCTGGCATAAAGGGTCGGAAACGGGTTAAACAATGTATGGTTAAAAAGAGGCCCAATTTGAAGTGTTTTAAATTAACTTTTATAATATGGAACTCAAGGTGGTTATCATGTAGAAAGTTGTATTAAACTAAGTTGAGAATTGAAAAATTTTTCACAATGATTAGTTGTTAACAATAAAAAAATAACTTAATTTCCAGTTACACACCCTGGGATAGCTTCTCGCGTTGTTGTGAATTAACACGCTTACTATTTTTGAATTCACAACTAACGGCACTTACTTTTTTTTATCAACTAATGCGAACGTCACTGTTTGAGAAACTTTTACTAGACATGCCGATTGACTCGCCAATACGGCGAAGTTGCTGTCGACAACATCGTGGGGGCCTGTTCTCTAGGACAGGCTTATGCCTTTAAGTGGTCTTTTCAAATTATCTGATCATATACAGTGATCAGATGTTTATAAAGCAGATTTTTGTTGTAATATGGATATCCCGACATTATGATCTAGCTCCACTATATATTATGTTTCTTACCGCGTCAAATCTACATTCGATAAAAGGCCTCTTTTGGTAAGAAACCACACAATACACTCCTTTGCATCACTAAGACTTATAGCGGGTATGGTTTAGTTATATATGTGGGCTCATAACTTTTGAATTTTTTTTTTTTTAGTATTTCACAATGACAAACAAAAGTTAATTGCTGTTATAAAACAAAACATACCAATGTTCCACAAAAAAAGAGTACAACACCGACAACGACAGTTACATCAGCATCGGCAACAAACACCAACACACAAACTTAGTAGTATTAAGAAAAATACCAAACATAGCACATAACATGCTTTGAAATGTTTATGGTTCATACCGTCATAAGACGTCATAAGAGTATTTTCTTGTTTAAGATTTGACATGGGATTATCTCCGAGCTGTTACCTGCCTTTATTTTTTACTTTTCTTAATTTGACAAGAATTGTAAAGAAAAAAAAACAACCGAAATAAATTTTAAGAATTAGAAAAATGAAAAATTCTAAAGTAATCGGTTATAAAAAAAGTTATAGCAGCTTACAAAAAATATTTTGTAAAAATATAAAATATGTCCAGTGGTAGCGAATGTAAGAAGGCGCAATGTTAATCAAATGTATTTGCGTGGTATCACCGATGTGTTATGAGAACAGAAAACAGAAGTCACTGAGGCTCAACACAGAAACTCTTTTAGTGGCTTTGGTAGCCCCATGAAAATAGTATCGGGCGCTGTGGCCTATTAAGCAACTTTGCTTAAATACAAAAACTATTATGAAAACACGAAGAAAATAAGAGACAATAAACCCCAAAAATGTTTACGAAGGGCCGATGATTTAAGGATATGCATCTGGATTGTCCGAATTCTCTGTAGTGGTGGTTCCTATATCCAATTTGTGGAAGTTCCCGACAAATACAAGGTTGACATCACGGTCAACAATAGACTTCGACATTTAATAAAGAATTTAGAAGAATAGAAGTAGTGAAAAAGAGATAAAAGAGCTAAAAAGGTAATACCGGTGGGTTCTCTCCTTCAACTTCATATATATAGAAGTAGTGAGATTACGTGGGGTCACTATAGTCATCTGCCCTTAAGCCAGCCCAAACCATCAATAAACTTGATCAGATTATTATCAAAGAACCATTTTCCGATTTATTGCTTCTTTCTTCTACGAAGAGCTGGGCAATGGGCATAACAAATGCTCAACGGTCTCAATTTCCTACTCATCGTCGCAAAGCCTACAGTAATCCTCCTGTGTCGTCTCCCATTTGGATGTAAATGCTCTGACGTCGCAGTGTCCCGTGATTACTCCAATTAGTTGTCTAACGGACCTCCTATCCAGTTCCAATAGTGATCTGGTTCGTCTTCAATCCAGTCTTGGCCAAATATCTCGTGATACCACACAGATGTTCCCAGGATGTATTTGCCTGCCATTCAATGTGACGGGTCACAATTCCGTATATATGACACATTGGTGATCGCACTGATCCATCCGATTGGCCGGTCCCAGTGCGGAGCCTTTCCGCGTCAGTTCATCCGCTATTTCGTTTCTTGAAATGTCACTGTCACGAGACCCAGCAGAACCGAACACTATTTTCTGGCAGTTTTGAGACAGCCATCTGTACACTAATGTCGATTTTATAGCCTTTGATACCAAAGCCTTTACGGCCGCTTGACTGTCCACATAGATTGAGACGATTCTCCTTCAAATCCCTTGCTAGTATTTCCTTCACAGATTTCATAATAACGAAAATCTCCGTCTGGAACACACTGCAATCGTTATTCAATTGGAAGTGTTGCCTGAAATTTAGATCCTCGCTAAAGATACCTGATTCTGTTCCAATTTCCATTTTTGAATCATCAGTGAATATGGACAGCCGCCTGAAAGGTTAGGAATCTTTTTAATCTTCTCTACCAGGGATCACTATTTTCGGGCATGATGTAAAATCCAACAACGTATATATATATTCCAATCCTTTGTTGAGTCCTTCGTCGCATCCATGTCTGCTAAACCATAACAGTATTGATGCGTGACCCGTCTCTGTTTGTAGATAAATATATCCACAAGGCAACATGGACATCCCTGATCAAAAACAAGATCCATGGTAATCGATGCAAAGCATATCGAAAGCGTTACGGGCTGCGTGTAAAGCGCGGTGCAAATACTGACTCGTATCACTACCTTGTTGCAGCCAAGGTAGGCACGCGATTACGCACGGAAAGCTAGACATCGCACAGCTAAATACCAACGAGATAACCAATGCCTACTCCAACCAATTCTCTCAATTACTGCAAACAAACGCCCCTTATTCTGATAGTCTCGACACAAAGTGGCAACATATTGCCCATTCTATGACCTCTGCTGCAAGCCCTGATACGATGCAGAACGTCGTCTATTCTCTGAGAGAATGAATGCTGCATTCAAGTTAAAACTGAATGGTTACGCGTGCTGTGACGGAACGATATAATGAGAATAGGAGAGACGAATTGTCTCTTCAGCGGAAAAATCGTCTGTGAAGAGCAGAGAAAGCCAGGTTATCAAAAGGTATAGAGATGCATGTGAAGCCCGAATGTTCTACCAAATGGAATAAGGTAAAGACTTTGGAAGAGGGATCCCCACCAGGTACAGATATGGAAATCTGGTCACGCACACACAGAGTTTGCTGCACTTTAGTACTCTGCTCGTTCCGGGAGGCAGCATTAGTGACGATCCATCCCTTCTCATGCAAGGTCCTGTCTAGTGTGTTATGTAAAAACTAAAGGTTATCCCAGCGAATCTGAATAGACCTTATCAGTGTGGGTTTTGACCTGGTAAATCCATGACCGACCAAATATTTACTTAACGACAAATCCTAGAGAAGACCCAAGAAATGCAGATCGACACCTATCATCTGTTTATCGATAACAAAGCTGTATTCGACAGTTCGATACGACAGATGATGCAAAGCTTATGCCGGGAATTTGCGGAATGTCACTGACCGACATGAAATCTTCAGTGAAAATAGGTTAAAATCCGACAGAGCAATTTTCTACCAAACGAGGCTTTATACAAGGCGATAGTCTGTCATGCGATGATGATGCGGAAAGATACATTAAATAAGATTGGTACCACCTTAATAAATTTGACATGCTGGCGGCATGTACCGATGATATATATATAAATGACAGAGAACTGTGGGATGTTACTGCCACCTTTTCATGCATTGAGAAACAGAGTCCACATGGTTTTACATGAGTCTCGCCGTGCTGGCCGTACCCATGATTTACTAAACACACTGGACATATTACAAAGCGATTGCCAGCGACTCCCTGGAATGGTCCAAGCAAGCTGGTCTGGTAATGAATGAGCACACAACGATACTTATTTGTTTCAACGAACAAAGCTTCCACTCTTTGGGAACACAGTGTGACCAATTTTGGGTTACAGCTTCCTGCGAGATTAAACTTTGAGTTGGAAGATGATTTTGTGCATCTTTGCCTTGCGGTAGACAAAAATAATAAAGTCAACCTTGAAATCGAGAAATCAAGCAAGCGATTAGAACGCCATCTATCGACGAAAAAATCTAACTATACCAGACACTGATCCTACCTATATTGGTCTATACTGCAGAATCCTGGGTAATGACATAAACGGGTCACTCTGTTGTGGTATTCTTCGAAAGTAAAATATACTTTGCAAAATATTTATACCCATCCTCCTCAACGGCGAGTACCGACGTAGCATTTTAATTGGTATCCTGTTCGTCTGAGAAAAGATTTTGGATGAGCTGGTGAACATCTCTAGCAATTCGTGTGCCTATGAGTAAAATTGTCAGGCTTTAATATGTGTTTGAATTATGTAAAAATGTAAATATGTGTTACAAATGCAGTTAAAGAAGTTTTTGACCAATTTAAAACAAGCTAGTTCCACGTCGGCTAGCTCGTGGTTATATTGTTGTTGAAGATGTCTCTTCGAACTTCTCGACACATTTTATAACTAACTGATTAAATGGTGCTTCATCTCTATGCTGTATGTTGAAAGAGCGCAACAATTTCTACTATTGTGCTTTAATCAACAGATCCCGCGTGCGCACAACACATTGTGCACTCCGCGGAATGAAGCCATGGCATTAAATTTCTATTGACTGCTCTTTCATGTCTTGTTCCAAAAGGCCGTAGGTGTTACCGATTTAATTATTTACACATTTTTGGTGCTCCTGTATCTCCTTTTAAAATAATTTTTTTTATATTTACTTTAATTTTCTTTCTGATAATACAAATCTTATGTTATCCTTAAACGCCTCTGACGAAAGACACGACATATGAATTGAACTATGGATTTTTATGGATCCGAATTTATCAAAAGCACTTGGTCAAAATCAATATCGTTCTAAATTCTAGAACCCATTTCAATGTCGGCCCATTCATATTCTTTATTTGTAATTATCCAAGATACTACTACCAATATATATTGTGCTACCCGACAAATGACCCTCCAGCATCGCGCGGCTTACCCTCTTCAATACTGGGGTTTTATATAATTGAACGGGTACAAGATACGCCCAAGAATACCACGACATAAACAGAACCAAGTCCTATTGTCTGCATTGTGCTCATATCCTTTTAAGCCGCCATTCGCAAACATATGCAAACGAATAAAAAAAAATGGAAAAGTACAAGAGCTTTCTTTTTTTTCCTGTTTTTCTTTTTATCTTCTTGTTATTTTGTTTGACTGTTTGTTTTCCCTTTCGGGTTTCTTTTATGCTGTGATGCCACTGATGCTGTTGTTTCTGCTGGTAAATGAGGGGCGAATATAACGCCAGTGTTGTTTGTTTAAAATATTAAGCCTGTTTGGGTATAAGTATAAGCCTTGTATTATACTTATCGCATCCACCAGTACCAGTACCAGTTCGTTGTTGTTTGTTCCTCCACCACAGTCGGTTGCTTTTTCTCGGCAGGCACAGCGTAAAAATGTCAGTTGTGTCGTATTGAGCTCATAACTCTCATTACATTCATTTGCCTGGTTATTGTTGTGCTTGTGGAGCCTTCTTTAATTTCACTCCTTCTTATTTCATTTCATTGTGTTAATTGTGTTGTGTCGAGTGTTGCTCCGAATTATCTTTCTGTATACGCGTGTATGTGTGTGTGTGCGAACTTTGTTTTATATGTATGCATGTGTTTTCATCTTTTTCTTTGTAATCGTCTTGCTGTCCTTGCCGTTGTTTTTGTTGTTAAGTAATTGAGGCTTATTTCTTGTTAAAATTTGTTTATATAAAATTGGAAGTTGTTCAGTTGTTTTCATTGCTTAAGCAACTCATTAAATTAATTTAAATTTATGCCCATGCCCGCGCGTAGGGAAAAGAACTAAAATTTCTTTATCAGGATTTTTGAAGAAAGCCAATTATATGGTATGTGCGGTAAACCAGGCATTTGATTATATTATAAACCAGATTTTATTATATTGTGAGTAGGAAGAGGGTTGTACTAAGGAAAAAAGTTTTCTCTGAAAATTGGCGAAATAATATTCACTTGTAGCACGCCTAAATCAATTAATATTAAAAATTATGTTTAATATTTACTAGAAATTTTATAAATATAGCCATATTCCATTTATTGCACTTTTCAATCTTATTATCACAAATCTGTTCAGTTTTCCTCTTCAGCGTAGACTTTGCAACATTCCTCCAAAGTAGAGCAAACAAATTGAATTCACTTTTCATCCAAACCCACATAATCACCGGCAAAAACTTTGCAATTACCACCAACATAAATTGATTACGTTACATGCCCCAAATTTTACCACAAATCCTACAAGATGATGATACAACTCCCACAACAAGTGGGGTAGGTAACAATGTGTTATATTCTGTGTCTGCCTATATACGCACCCTTAAATCTCATTGGGTTCACATCAACCGGATCAACAAATTTCTGATGAGAACGAACAGGATGTTATTAGTATTACTGCTGCTAACGATGAAGATATGAACGCAATTTTATAGCAAATTATGATAAATAATCAAAATATAATTTAAAGCTAACATATGAAAATAACGAACAGTGCGCTGTGTGTTATCGCAAAATCCAGGATTTTAATACTTTGGGTTGGATATTCATGGATATTCATGGATATTCATGGATATTCATACATAATTTTTCCCACGTAGAAGAGAACTGAAAGCGCTTTCGTGTTTTGCGCTCCGTACATAATTCGTCGCACCTAATTTGGTGAAATACTTACTATTCTGCTCCATTCTCCCTCCTCCCCTTCTGCTCCGCCAATCGTTTCTATTTTCGAAGACGTTTCGATCTGTACCATTATTATCCAATCGTATAACATAATTGGAAGTGCGATAGTACTCTTTGTTAACGATGATATTATTCGCAGAAATTTTATCGATTCCTCCCAGAACAGATTTTTGCGCTGCAGTTATTACCCAGGATACTGCGACTGCCTTAGAATAAGACTGGTGTCAGGCACAGTTGGATTTTTATTCGTTGAGAATCGCGGTTTACGATCAATTCTCGTCTCATGATTTCCAGGTTGACATTATTATATTTGTTCGCAGAGAAGCCAAGGCAGGAATAATCATTTAGCACTTTAAAGCATAGTGGTTAGAACAAGCGACTACCATGCGGCAGATTCGTGGTTCGATTTCCAGCTCCAGTTATCTAAATTTATCATTCTTTACCGGCCCCCTCTATGTTGTCGGCAGCATACATGTTGAGTCAATCGGAATATCTAGTAAAATTTTCTCAAACAGTGACGTTCGCATTCGTCGATAAATAGGTAGGTGCTGTTTGTTATGAATCTAAAATAGAAAGCGTGTTAATTCACAACAATGCGAGAAGCTATCACATACCTCATTCATGAGGTGTTAAGGGAAATAAAGGTTTCAATCGTGTGAAACACATAACTTCGTTATTTCCTCATTTATCAGCAGACCCAATTCTATCGATTGCTTTTCAATTCTTGCTTAAAAAGGCCGCATCCAGCTTTGTACTCACCCATAATGTGGCAATTGTCGATTACCAGGTCTACAGCAGTTATAGGCATAACGCATGCTCACAACAATATGTTGAGCTTGTGTGTGAATGCACAAATGCACGTCAGCCCTGTAAAAACGGTATTAATGTTTAGCTCTCCCAACTTCGTGCTGTCTGTCTGTACATGTGTCTGTTTTTGTGTTGAATGCATGCGAAACAAGCGTGAGTGGTGTTGCTTTCATAACACTCAAGTATGGACTGACTGTCGTAAATCAAACAAAACTTTAGAGTACGTGTGGACTTTCGATAATCTCTGTGTGGAAAAAACTATTGATGCTTATAAAGATCAAACTCAAATCATCGGACATTAACACGTTTTCTATTTTAGATTCATAACAAACAGCACCTACCTATTTATCGACAAATGCGAACTTCACTGCCGTTAGCTCGGGAGTGCTTATGAGCTGATGAAGGCACATCTCCAGTCCATTACTCTTCCGGCAGTCCATCTTCACCCCCGGCTTAGTTAGCTTAAGTCATACAAACGCCGCTCTGACCTCTTTTTTGCTCGGTGGGGGACATTCTACACGGTCATCGATGATTGGCGTGATTTATTTACGTGCGCTACCCTGAGAATAGAAAAATATTTTATCCATATTAAAAGCGCACTCTGCATATCCCTGGTCAGATTTCCATCTCTGCCCTTAAACGTTTAAAAGTTAACTTTTGGTTAGAACTTTGGGGCTTTACATTAATCGCTGTAATTTTTGATATCCCCACACTCTATTGTCCTCATCTTTGTCTTCCTTCGGGGCGTGTGCACAAATCCGAGTGAGTTGAAAATATTTCGCCTAGTGGCTATTCAGTCACTAACAGGATTAAATCGCGAGGTCAAATATCAAAGTCTCTTGTTGACAAGAGTGGGTTTCTGCATGACGGCAGTACAATATGTATACTTCCTTGGTCTTGCCCTTTCATTTAATTGTGTTTTCATAATAATATTTGTATTTGAGGGGATTGCTTATTAGGCCACCGCGGCCGTTACTGGATTCTTGGGATTACCAATGCCACCAAGGGAGTCGTTGAGTTGAGCTTCAGCTCTGTAACCTACTCTCTTATACGCATCGGAGGTAGCATTCCATAAGGTTACTTAATAAATAGGCAGTAACTTTCTATATCGTAGTGCACCATATTTGGTTTATCCGCCGTCAGTTTCTCGACTTACTCCTGCCCACGCAGGTAGCAATTACACCAGCGTTCACTAAATGAAATATGTTGTGACTAGTCTGGAACCGGGCGTGGCATGATAATTAGAACACGCGACTACCATGCGGGAGATCCCAGGTTCAACTCCTGGCTCCAGTCATCTAAAAAATAAAAAAATATTATTTTCTTTCATTGCCGGCACCATCGTTGTTGTCGTAAGCAACTTCGCAGTAAAAGTGTCGAGTCAATCGGCGTGTCTAGTAAAAGCTTCTCAAACAGTGACGTTCGAATTTGTTGATAAACCGCGAGCTGTTACTTTTGCTGGAGGTCCTTTGATTTCCCTGCTACAAACTATGTCTGGAAAGCATTCGACATCATCTAACTTCAACGGGTTCTGTAGGGTTTATAGCCTCCTCCAAGAAGCTTTATGCCTTACACACTACAACACATGATTATGATTTATGTGGAATATTACTTATGATAATCATACGCCACCATATAGTATTTATGTTATGTCAAACAAAAGAGCCTTAAACGTGACAAATTCCCCTATACAATACTTACTAACTTCAAATCGATATTAAATTATTATGGCATGTAACTCGACAAAACGAATGATGCAGAACTTCTTCTTTTTGGGGCTACTTTCACGTGCTATTCTCAGAATTGAGTCCCAAATCAATGCTCGCAAATATATCGATTTCATTACAAAAAGACGTGGTTGCAATATTTCTCAAATTAATCAGTTCAAAGTTATAAGTTCAGGTCTTAAGGTACAGGCACACATATATTTTGTGTGCGTTTGCATTCGGTTTTATCTGGCATGGTTTTAGACCCTTACGAACGGAACCTACATTTTATAGACCAAACCGAACATCAGATTTGTGAGAAGCTGTTTGACTAGACAAATGTCGATCGACGAGCCTACTAAAAAGTTTCAGCCTACAATATGAGCGGGACCGTCGAACGTAAATAACTGTTGCAGAGCTGAAAATATCTATGTTCACCAAGGTTTTCCTGTATGGCCATATTTGCCTGTGGTTTGCACATACATATGCTATCACACCCATGCTCAATTTAACAACATGTTAGACATGTTTGCTATATTTTTGATTTTAACAATATTGTTGTTGTTGTTGTTGGTACTAATGCTGTTGATGTTGTTGCTGTTATTTTTCAATCAAAATATAATTTAAATAAATTACGTTTTTAGTAAAGCACAAACATGCATACATATGTATGTACATACCAACATACTGTGATGTACAAATCATTAGACAGATTGTACGAAATGATAATGTAAAGTCATTTCCACTGTGTGCGGGTGTGCGTGTATGTCCTTGCTGTGCGATTGCAGTAATTTAGAGATGTGTTGCTAAAATATTATATGCTAACAAATTTGATGGTTTGTTATTATGTATTTGATATTAATTACCAAAAACTAACAAATTTATTTGATTGGAAAACATATTTTGCACAACTAATAGCAAATAAAAATGGCCATGTCGTTCAAAACTTACTATTAAATTGTTACAAATGAATGGATGGAACAACTGGTAGTAATATTCGAAAACATGTGTACATAGACAGCCTCCACCTCAATTATGGAAATGAGGTATGAATTCACATATTTTATACGAATACAATATTGTTTATATTGTAAATTTATTTAAAAGTAGATCATAGCTTGGTGTTTGATTCATTTTCAAAATAAATATTTAGTTTGCACTTTGATTTGTTTCTTACGTAGAATTAAATATACATGTACGGATCGTTTCATTTATTTGCCGAAACGGAATGAAAGAGTATTTTGGTTTGAGGAATTCAAAAGAAGTACCTAGTTTTATCAAACTAACTGCCGCAGTCTGTTACATGATTAATATGTGACGTATTTGCGCAGAGTTTTGTAGCTAAAATTAGTTGGCTTGAAGTACGGAATGACAGTAAATATCATTAACCCCCTTTTTTGGAATCAAGATATCAGTCTCCCACAAATGTTCACAAATTAACTTTAGACATCAAAAGTCAGATATTTTTTGTAAACCGTGTCCCTTAACTTAAAAAAAACTTAATTTCCTTTTACAACCCATGTATAAGGTATGGGATAGCTTCTAGCGTTGTTGTGAATTAACACGCTTTCTATTTTTAGATTCACAACTAACGGCACCTACATGTTTATCGACGAATGCGAACGTCACTGTTTGAGAACATGCCTAGACATGCCGACGACAATACCGTGTCCCTACTCACGCTTTATTTATAAAACACAAAATCTGTGTGCATTTGCATATACATATGTCTTAGCCATTAAACTTTTCCGACTGTAAATCGCGGAATGTCGAATACATATCTTCCATATAAAGGTAAATTTATTCCAGTTAGAATTATTATAATTAATATGTAAGTAATTTCTTTACTAACTGCTATGATTACAAATTTAAATATAGCCAAATGTTGAGGACCCATTATTTTTGAAAGGTTAATGGAAACCATAAGTAAATCCATTACAATTTATATGAATGTTGGCACATAAGTAGGTCTAACACTGTGGTAGCATAATTAAAACTACATTGTTTCTTTAGATCTGATCAATTTGTTCCATTAAATGTCTGCAACATCATTAAAACTTATTAAATTATTTGTCACTAAAGTAAAATTTAAAACCACTCATATTATCACACTGAACTGCATGTTCTCCCATGTCATAAATAATACCTTGTCATTCGTTGTTTTTTTAATTTGATATTTCATTTTCGCGAAAAATATCCTTCGCTGTTATTACGTTCGATCAAGACTTGCAACCGAGGACGCAAATATCCAAAGTGAACATTTAAATGTGCACTCAATTTCTGTTCCAGCCGTCATACGGCTATAAGGACATGACCAAATGAGTTTATAAGTACATATATGTATGTTTGTTATTGCACAAATTTGCATGATAGTGATAAATAAAATTATGCGACAGACATATACATACATCCACAGTAAGACGGTCTGCTGTTTATTCGCCAATGTTCGTTTTGGTTTCATCATACCGAAGACGTAAGCAATTGTGGGAGTGTAAAGCACGACATTGTGTCAACAAATTAATTTAACAAATTAATGGAAATGTAAACCAATTGAATGCCCACATTCGGGCTCAACTCTACTTGCAGAATAAATGACGTTTTTACGAGTGCAGTAGGTGTAATTGAGTTTTTATAAGGTAAGGAGAATACAGGGCGTAGTAATGAATAAACAGGGATGTAGGTTCTTTTGTAGTTATCGTAAAATTGAAATTGTAGACTTAAATAAAAAAGTTCTTCTAAAGAGAGGAAATTTTGGAATGAACAAGCAGATTTTAGGCATTTGAAAGTCAAAATTCGGTCAAAAGTTAACTAATAGTTCAATACACTATGCAAAATATGATACTAACATTATGGTTATAATTTTTAAATTAATATACTCTAGTACTGAAATTTCAGTCAGGTTAACTGGATACATATGGGCAATTCCACGGTATCGAACGTGACCATTCAAAGCGAAAAAGGTCAGAATTAAACATATATTAGATTCATCTTTTACATAATCGTATAGATCGTTAATAGCTCTGTCAGTCGTGGTTAAGTCTTTTTTAGGCGTAAGGAGCAGTTCGAACGTGAAAGAAACAGAAGTAGTATTCGAGGACATCTTTAAAAACATGAGATTCAGCGAAATTAACCACAATATTTGATAGATGAAAATTTTAAAATGTTTAAAAATAACAAAATTTTCGAATCTTCTTTGTTTGTTAAAAATATCATTGGTAGTTTTAATTTTAATTTAATTTTTAAGTGGTTCGAACGTGACATTTTGCGCGTGACATTTTTTTATAACTATCTCTACATACATATGGATAATTTTATAGTTTTTTTTTTATTAAATTATGATATTTTATAAAGTTTATGTGCCATAAAATGTTTATCACGAATGTTACATTAGAACGTCAATAAAATTAAATCAAAATTTACCTGGTCGATCTTACGAAGTTTTTGTCGACCCTATTTTCATTCATTCGTACAACATGTCCCAGCAAGCGCATCTGCCTATTGTAAGCGCTTACTACTTTGATGCCGTTAACGATGATGGATCCAAACATATTTCGAAGTATTTTTCGCTCGTAGACTCTATGAATAGATTTCTTTTATTGTGTCATTATCTAGGATTATGTGCAGTAGAGTAAGACAGGTAGGATCAGTGTATGATAGCGTTGGATCTATGTTCGTCGAGAGAGGGCTTTGTCATCAAATCTTTAGCCTAGCTCATAATTCATTTTGTAGACAAGCCTAGGTAGACAAAACCATATACATATTTACCATTTCAAACTTATACTTGTCAAGGTTCACGCAGTGTCCCTAATTTATGTCAAGGTTCACGCAGGTTTTGTACTAGTTTATTACCAAGCTATCATTACCAATGATTGCAAAGGCTGCAGTAACATATCGAAGTTTTCGAATAACGATATTTATACCATCGGCGGAGCCCGGACTATGCACCTATGGACTTAAGGCCCAAAAAATGTTTGTGCTTTATGACTTTCCCCTAAACGGACATAAAGCCCACTTTTATTTTGGGCCTTATGACCTTCCTCGAAACGGCCATAACGCCTTTTGGGCGATATGTCTTTTTTTAATAAAACTAAAAAAGAGTTCAAATAACAAAAACAGTGTTTTTTATTTCGATAAAAAATTAAATAGAGATGAAAAGGGACGTGTCACCATACAGATTCTTAAATGTTAAAGACATGTCTATTTTTTCTTATAGTTTCTAAGAGGACATTAGCTCCGTAAAAATATTAAATTGACCTAAAATTTCTTTTACAGAATTAATAACGAAAATAAACGGGATCCTTGACACAACCTTTAAGCTTGAATGCAAAATAACAAACTAAGTAGGCAATTAAATTATTAAAAAGGGGTGGACGGTGGTGTCATGTATTTCGAAATTGGTACCAAGAGGGGTCTTTAGAACTGATAAAGGAAATGTTTTTAAGCAGTGGTCCTAAGATAGGTACTGTACAATATACACAGTTATGTTATGGCATACGGTGTTTATTCCCACCTCCAATGACAAAGCCATGTTTAAGTGACGTGTTACTCAATATGTTTGAGTTAGAACTAGGACCAGTTCTTACTCACCAGAGACAAGTCACAGGAGTAGTTCTGTTTTTTTTAAAGAGATCGCATGACAAACTATCACCCTGTCTGAAGCCTCGTTAGTTAGAAAATGACTTTGTTAGAATTTTGTATAACTTTACTAAAGACTTTGTGTCGGACAGTGTCATCATTTAAAGGCGTGTCAGCTTTGCAGGAATACCAAATCCAGCCATGGAATTTAATAGGTTATGTTGTGTTTTAGTGTTGAGTGTAGTTTTGTAGTAGAAGAGCAGATAGTAATTTCCGATTTGCATTTCTAGGGTCCTCTCTAGGATTTGTCTTAGTGTGAATAACTGGTAGTTCGTGAATTTATGTGGTTTAAAGCCACACTGATAGAATTCCAGCAGCATCTTAAAGTTTGATTGTTTCACATAACACACCCGACAGGACCTTGTATGCTATGGGTCAAAGGCTGATACCGCCGTAGTTGGTGCACACACTTTGTATTTCTTAAGCACAGGATAAAGAATACTCAGAGTCCAATCATCGGGTATGCATTCCTTTAGCCAAATTGTATTTGATACATGCCTGGTGGGCATTTTATATTCTTAAGCAGTAGTCTTCATTCATATTACCCAGGTCTAGAAGTTTTTTGGGAATTTATTTATTCTCTCGGTGAATATTACACCCATGATTCCCAATTGTCATAAATTAACATATCTTGTATATCTTTCACTAACATTCCATACACATTGTCAATTTGTGTTAGTGTATCATTCGATACATTGGCTAAACGACCAGAAAAGATTTTTTACTTATGATAATAATGGCCAATTCATTGTCACGCACTAGGATGACGCGTTTTGAACTCCATGACGAGTTCATCTTCAGACCCCTTTGTGACGAATTGATGCAATCTGGTACATCATCAGCTTTGTTTTAGTTGTGACAAACGACACCATAAAGACAACAAAAAACTTGTGTGAGAAACAAAAATTTCATTCAGAAGCTTGTTAGCTTTCAATAGAGATAGGAGCATAGCGGATGTTTTAATAATTTTATAGAGAACTACACTCTTTTTGGCTCCGTGGTGGAAAAGCTACTTTGTCATCGATGATTATCGTGATTTCGTTACTATGCTGTCTTCGGAGACGAGCAGAGTACAAGAATGTTATCTCTATATTTTCAGCATAGAGTAATAAATACTATAGACAAATTATTTTCTTTTAGCGTAATTCGGTAAGCGACCTGTCGGCTCAGAAATTTAAATTGATTCTCTTGCGCTCTTTTGCTGAATATAAAATTTTGATAGTTGCTGTTATACATAATTGATCAAATATCTATAATCAATAACAAATTTAAGAATAAACTTCAAAGTTATGGTAATATTTTACAAAGAAAGTATGCAATACAATAAACACTTTTGAGCTAACTTGACTGCAAATCTGTGTCTACATCTCTGCACGATCATGACCAGATTTCCAACTCCATCCCTACGGGTGGGGATCACTGTCCAAAAACATTTGCATTTCATCTTTTGATTGAAGTTTTGGGCTTCACTTCACGCGTTACTATTGGCTACAGTGTTGCTTTGCTTGTAGTGTCTTTTTCCTCTGATAATACATTCTACATAGAACTAGAACTTTTCTGTGCGTAGTTTTTCATACTTTATTACGGTCATTGCGGCATTGATTACAGAATGCGGAATATGCGGCAACTGTGGATTTGTAACCGTCCGTGGCATAGTGGTTAGAACACTCGACTACCATGCGGGAGATCGCAGGTTCAAACCTGGCTCCAGTCATCTTAAAAGAAAAAAAAATAAAATTTTCTTTCATTGTCGGCTCCCCTTGAATGTTGTTGACAGCAACTTCGCAGTATTAAGCGTCGATTCAATCGTCGTGTCTAGTAAGAGCTTCTCAAACAGTGACGTTCGCATTCGTCGATAAACAAGTAGGTGCCGTTAGTTGTTAATCTAAAAATAGAAAGCGTGTTAATTCACAACAACGCGAGAAGCTATCCCATACCTCATTCATGGGGTGCAAAGGGAAATTAAGTTTTTTTTAAGTAAGTGGATTTGTAACATTAAAATTATGTGCACTTGATTGCAATAATTGAAGGAGTTGGTTGGATTAGGCATTGGCTATCTCGGTGTTATGCAGCCTTGTGCCGCCTTTTTTGACACTGCTTAATCTCGTGCTTACTTCGGCTGTAACTGGTTGGTGATCCGAGTCTATATTTTCACCACGCATTTCACGTATGTTCATGACGCTTGGGACATGCCGTCGACCGATTACTATATTATCAATAGGATCAAATAGCGGAGTTATTGCGGTGTAGACTATAGTATCCGACTGTTGAAACGAGAGCTTCCTTTGTTTCCTTTTTAGCATTTTAATCTCAGAGAATTGTGTCCCCGCATGGATGCAGTTACTCTTACTGCCTATAAATCTACTTCATATTTGTTGTGTTTCTACATGGCAGCTGTCAAAGATGTCAAAGTTCTGTCGCATTTTCAGGACATCCGCCAATTCTACTGAAGCACCATCTCTATAGAGAGTTCGAACATTCTAGGTGCATTTCTTTAAATCATCCAATAGCATTTTGGAGGACCCATGGACCCATTTTTTTAAACCCTCACCCCAAGGCACGAGGGTATATATCATTTGATACGAGAAAAAGTGTAACGCATTTACGGAGACGTGTTAGACACCAAGTATCTTAATACCAAATTCCTTGCAGGACTTTTTAAGTTAATTGAGCTATTTTCGTCAGTCTGGATGGCTGGTTGACAGGATAACTCGAGTAAACGTGACAAATTTTTTTACAGTGGTTTGAAGTTTGAATTTTTTGGTCATAGGTCGATTCAAAGCATATGAAAAATCATCTATAAAAGTACATTTGGAATATTTCATGTCTTCGGAGACCTATACTAAAACATTAAGGGGAATATTTCCTCGGAACATTTTAACACTTTAGCTACCATTTGGGACATTTTTGGCACAATTTTGAAAAACTGTTTGGATGTTGGATGTTGGAGGGAGGTCAGGCTTAGAAAACCTTAGCTAATAATTCAAAATCCAGCTAGGGATTTGCTTCTATTATCATTAGCTTTCAGATTTTGGCGGTCTGAATAGGTTCAAGATTTCAGTGCTACACTGTGTTATAAGTATTTAATTCAGGAATGAATATAGACTAAATCAGCCGAACACTTCTGGAAACTCCTCTACAAAATGATCTATTTGTACATAACTATCATTTCTTCCAAAACTCCTGAACGAAAAATTTGGCCAGTTTGATATTTGAATATGGATATTAGAACTTAGATATTTGAATTTTGTCATTTTATTTAACTTGGAACGGTAGGCAAAAGGTAAAAAAACCGAATAATTTACCACACCCCTCTTAGTACCTCTTATGCAAATGACCGAAATTGCCCCCGTAGTTCTACACGCATATCTTTTTTGTAAGTGGACTGAATTAAGCCAAATTTTGCACAAGATAAGTGTTTATTGAACGTTGATGTATGAAAAATTCGGACACGTAGTGCTGCCCTTACAGGTACCTCCTATATAAATTAGTCAATTACAAAAAATTAATAATAATTTGCAATTTTTTCTTAAAATTAATTCCTCAAAATGTTGAAAATAGTTAACTTATAACTTTTCATAGGTATATCATAAGAAACCCGGAGGTTTTCTCCACTTACTTAAAATTATGATTTCTATAAGATTTTTGTTCGAATTCCTTAGTTCTCAGTTGGCACCGTATACGACCATTTAGGTAACCCTATACAAAATGGTCAAATGCCCAGAAGTAGTGAATTGATTTTTTTAGTTTTGTTAACAAATTCACTTACACCTTCTACACCGTAACCTCTTCTACAATTTTAATACATCTCATCAAACGTCTAGCCATACTACCGAAAGTTTTATCCAGAACCGTTTAAATATTCGTTAAGACTTCTCAAGACTTAAACAAGATCATACATAGACGGAAGGTATTTATCCGTCAGTTTACCTGACTGAAATTTCTGTACTGGTTGTGGGTATACTTTCCCAAACATAATGGTCAAAACCCCAGTGCGAAAGGGCACATTCTCCCCATATCAACCAGGCAGTGGTAAAACTCCGGCAACTGCACCAACCTCCTACACTACATACATCGGTATTGGTGAGCAGCACAGCTTTGTTCCCTTTCATTTTAATTTTATTATCGTCACTCTCAACTCATACAATTTTGGTTAAGCTTAACGAATCGTGCTATGAATAATTTCCGATTTAATAACATTCTACGAAACCACTGGTGAGTTGCACTTTTGCAACATCTCAATTTGTTAGTGCTGTCAATATTCAGCACATAAAACATCCTTCATTTGCATCCTAACCAAACAATCGACCAAACAAACATACAGACAAACCATACAATCCGGCTACATTGCAACCATTTCCCCCACCCCACTATTAGTCCAATTGCCTGCAGTTGTAGTTTACAACATTTATAATGATACGAATAATGAAATTTAATACTTTTCCTCACATCCTGTGGCCAAAAGTTGCATGTTCATTTTGCTGCGAATGCGGCAGCAGGGCGAGGGCGAGGGCGAGGCAAACGTGGTGTGTTTGTTATTGCAATGTTTAAAATCATTTACATACATGCTGCCACCACTGCTTGGTATTGCATTATACGAACGATGTCTAGCAAATATGATAGACGATGATACCACTGTTGGTGCGATCATTTGTTGTGTACATATTTATGTACTTGTACATTGTTCATAACCAAAACATATTGTTTTCAAAGAATTTTGCATGTCACATTTATGAAATTAGAGATTGCAGTGGGTTAGCGCCCTAGTATGCATTTAAAATCGTGGGGACTATGATGGCGCTGTAAAACAGGATAAATTGTAGTTTTGTATGACAATGAAATCTGGATGATTGCGTTAGATTAAACTGCAAATTTTGGCGAAGTATGTGTGTGTCAATTTCCATCTGCGGTCATACACTGAATGTTTTAATATTCGTTATTCTTAAAACTAAACTACCAACACATCTATCGAAACGAAGGAAATGTGTCTGCTAAAAGGTTAAGTCTGATTTTATCTAATAGAAAGGTTATTTCGCCTACATGTTGTTTGTCTCACCGAGAGCATATTTTTTTTCTCATTAATTTCTTGCGAAAATTTGTGTTTTTTTAGGTAACACATGTAGAAGTATTTATAATTCTTAGGAAAATTAATCTTACACTACCACAAAAATATATTTACAGTACAATGTAATGAACAGGGCAACCGGAATTATGCCCTTAAAATCGTGTTTTATACGCATAAAATATGACCTAAAAATGGCAAAAATATGACCTTACAATCATAAAATATGACCTTAAAATCAACAAAAACATGTTCTAAAAAATTAAAGTCACACATTTTTTGCATATGAATTATAAATATTTTTATTTAAAGTAAAAAAAGCTTAAAAGTTAAAGAAAAAACAAATAACTTTTTAACCAATACAATATTATTTTAAATTAAGTCTTTGTAAGTATTTTTGGTAAATTTACATACACAAATATTGAGTAAGTAAAATAAAATAAAAAAGTTTAAACAATTGCATTTCATAACTTATTTCTACCTACATATATATCATTTTATAAGATACTAGCTTTCCCGGCTCGCGTTGCTTCACCCTTACTTACAATTAATCTTCTTATGAATTAAAGCAATACAGGTAAAATGCAAATGCTTCGTAAGATGAACGAATCCCCCATTTATGTGATTGTAGCTTTATATCTTATTACCCCTTAAGTACGAATTTCAATAGATACATTCGTATCGCACAACTAAAATGGACTGACACTCCCTCTCATTCTATAGAAAGAATGCCCATATACAAATTTAGCATTAGCCGATGATAACAGTTTTATAAATTTTCGACCTTTTTACCCCTAAATGTTCGAATTTCTAAAAACCACATCTGGCGGTTATCTAATTCTATAGGGAGGAATTTTATATACGTTATCAGTTTTATCCCTTTTTCGGTACTCTTACAACTAAGGAACGAATTTCAAAAAAATTACTTCACAAAGCACAGCTAAAATATTCACTTAAATTTATACTATACCTTAGCCGTTTAGTACCAGTTTTATCCCTTTTCGCCTTTTTATAACTTCACCCAACGGGTAGGAGGATATGTATCATTTGGTACGATCAAAATGTGTAACACATAGAAGGAGTCGCTTTAGACCCTATGTTTCTTTGAACCAAATTCGATGCATGACTTTTGATGTCGTTTGAGCCATTTCCGTCTGTCTGTCCGGCTGGTACGCACGATAACGTTCGAAAGACGCAACCAATTGTTTTGAAACTTAGCACGGATTATTATTTCCCCAAGACTACTAACTGTATTGTAAATGGACTACATGACCCCGCCCCTTCTGGTACCTCCCATATGTACTGTATGTATCATGTATCATTCCGCCCACTTCACTTGACTGGAATTTCTGTACTGGTTTTACCCCTAAAAGGTAAGAATTTCCAAGTCCATATAAATTATCATGATTATATCATTAGGCGTTTTGTCTGGGAGATGGTAAAATTTGTATCTCTTTTTCGATTTTTTTACCTAGAAATATCGGATTTTAAATAAACCTTCAATCCAATTTCCATATCAATTTCCTCGATCATTACATAAGCCGATTGGTCGGGTCATTTTTACCCAGAAAAGTACGAATATCCAAAAATCCATTCTTAAGTGACTTAAGTGACCACTTATATATGCAGAAAATTTCATCTTCTTACCTTTAATGACTCGTGAAATATGACCGATTGAAATTTTGGTTTGTGTGGGCGGTGTCACGCTCCTTTGTCTAATTATGTCTTTATGAAGCCTATGATAGAGGACCTATGGATAGTGCTACACAATGAAAATGTCCATTTCCCCCAGATACCGTTTTTTTCAAAAGGGGCGTGGCACCGCCCATTTTCCAGCGAGACGTAATAATTTTTTCCATCAGTAACATATGTAGCGAATCTCATGTTCATACCTCTAATGGATCTTGAGATATGACCGATTGAACTTATTTGACGTCAGTAACAAAACTCTGAACTCCATTTAGCTGCACTACGTCACAATTTTTTTACAGTGGTTTGAAGATTGATTTTTTTGGTCAAAAGTCGATTCAAAAAATATGAAAAATCATCTATAAAAATACATTTGTGGTATTTCATGTCTTCGGAGACCTACAGTAAAACATTCAGGGAAATATTTTCTCGGAACATTTTAAGCCTCTTGCTCCCACTCGTATGGGACATTTTTGGCCCAATTTTGAAAAACTGTTTAAGTGTCAACTTTGAAGGAAGGTCAAGGCTTAGAATTTTCGATAGAAATATTCTCCTGAAAATTTCACTAAGAGTCACCAAAGACAAGTAACCTCTATGAGTCAAAGGTTATCAAATAAAATCAAAATGAAATGTTAAGAAGACTGTTTTTGAGAAAAGAGTGCAACAAGCGTGAATCGGATGTGAACCAAACCAATATCAAAAGGTAGCATTTGACCTCTGTAACAAAACTCTGAACTCCATTTAGCTCCACTACGTCACAATGTTATTTTACAGTGATTTGAAGTTTGATTTTTTTGGTAAAAAGTCGAACCAAAGAATTTTAATAATCATGTGTAAAAATACGTTTGGGATAGTTCATGTCTTCGGAGACATACATTAAAATTTTCAGGGAAATATTTTATCAGAACATTTGAACCCTCTAGCTCCTACCCATAAGGAACATCTTATGATGAATTTTAAAAAATAGCTTAAAATTCAATTTCTAAAAATGTTCAACATGGGTGGCAGTAAGAGGGTTTAAATGTTCCGTTGAAATATTCCCCAGAATTTTAATGTAGGTCTACGAAGACATGATCTATCCTAAATCTATTTTTACACATGATTTTTCATTTTCTTTTGTTTGACTTTTAAAAAAAAATACAAACTTTAAACCACTGTGAACAAAAATTTTGACGTAGTGGAGCAAAATGGAGTTTAGGGTTTTGTTACTGAGTTCAAATGCTATCGTTTGATATTGGTTTGGTTCACCTCTGAAAAAGTGTATTGCACTGTGTTATCAATCAATTTTAAAGTGTCTTCAATCACCTGAACTTGTTCAATAAGCGTAAGACCTGATGTTTGCAAATTTTTAATATGTTTACCAATAAAACCGTAATTTGAAGCAATATAAATCAATTCAGATCCAGTTTGGGGGTCTATCAAGACATCCTTTGCCGTTTTAATGGATTGTGCGTCCTCATCGTTTAATGCATTTAGGACCTTTAAAATGTCTTCATAATTGTTGGCAAAGTAGTTAACTGCTTCAAGCCATGTTCCCCATCGTATTGTTATAGGTCCTGGAGGTAATGGTAGGTCTGAAAACATTTGTTTAAAAAGTTCAACTCTACATGGAACTATTAAAAAATACTTTTTCACATTAGCAATAGCTTTATTTACGTTTTCATATGTATTAGGAATTATACACAAAATCGATGAAGTCCATGAGCAATACTTGTCAGATGTATCGTTTTCGGATAAAATGAAACTATAGCTTTTGCAGCCTTTACCATGTATGGAGCTGCATCCGTCACAAAAAGCTAAACGTTATTCTTATGGAAGTTGACGTCAAGATTTTTGATGACGTCGTCCCACAGTCAAGCAATTGTTGAGTAATTGGTCCTTCCCAAGGCTGCTGTATGTAGTAAAAATTTCTCACTTGCAATTTCCATGTCTGAAATTAATACAACTGCTATAAGATTTGCCACATTTCTGCCATATAATAATATTTCTGTCATATAAATTTATTTTTAGTTTTTCTCGTATAATGTCCATGCAGTCGTTGTGTAAATTTTTAAATGTTTAGTTCGAAGTACTGTTTCGAATGGCACTTGGTAGTCCGTGTATTCCTCAAATAGTGTTCTTATATTTTGATTTCTCATTTGTGTCAGCAGACACAAAAGCTTGGCACAGTTTTTCCTGAAAATCATGTTCTTTTGAGAGTCCACCGGAACATTCTGGCAAAAATAATTGTTTGGTCTGCTTATTTTCACTTCTATGACGTTGAATATGTTTGCCGCTTTCAACATGTTGCTTCACTTGAAATCTGCGATCTTCTGCAATAACTTTGCTACAGATTTTACAATAGAGGAATCCACCATCAGCTGGTTAGTCAAAAAACTCTTCTACAAGCGCCTTTAGTCTGTCGTTTTAGCTTTAGGCATTATGTCCAAGATCGAAATTGGTGGTGGTTGAAAAACACTTCTTTTTTTTATGTTCTGTTTATTTATTGAATAAGAACGCGCGTGAAATCAGGATTTGCAAACGTTTAACATCACACCGTTGTGTAAAACAGTATTAGTAGACAAAGACTTCCTTGTTTTTACAAACAAAAAATTAATATGGAAAACATAAAATATGCTTAAAAAGGGATATTTTTTAAAAAATATGTCATATAACATATAAAATATACTTAAGAAAATTAGGTTTTTTTTAAAAAAATATGCTCCTAAAACCAAAATTTTCCGAAATATGTCTTTATAGGTAAAATATGCCAAAATATGCTCTAACAAATAGGTCTCAAAACACTTGTGGGACCATGAAACATGTTAATACATTACCCATTTGTTAATATCACGTTGTAAAAAAAAACATTCACAGAATATAATAAATATTTGAAACAATTTAATATTTTGACAAATATTTAAATCCTTTTGCATTTATTTACCTATAAATATATTATGTACAATAAATTATGTACAATAATTGAACAACTGCTACTGCATTTGTGAAAAACTCCATAAACTTATATCATCAAATATTTTAACGATATTTCCACAGTTCAACAAATTGCCAACAGTTCAGATGAATTCTTCGGATACCAAAATCGATTGCGATTCAATTGAATTGTATCAAATTTGCTGACGCGTTATTTTGTATAAACGATTTCATATCTATCTCAAAATAAATTGGCCAATAAATACAATGTCTTTATCCCTTAGCTGCCTATTCTTAGGAAATTTGATTGTATATCGTATGCCTTAGAAAAAGTACTAGTGCTTGCATTACATTTTTAACGCGGGCCAAATGTGAGAGTGAAGGGCAAGGCAGGCATACTTTGAGTTCGCCACTTCAACGTCATCATTGACACAATGATGATGTTGCTGGTGGTGGTATTGGCGGCGGCAAGATGACGACAATCGTTGTCAGGACGACAAAGGAGACGTTTATAACAACCTTAATAAGAACAACAACAACACGAACAACGACAACAATAGTGAAATATGGGCGTAATACACGAAAGAATAAACGTTGACGTAGTTGACTACATAGTAGAGTGGTATGGTGTGAGCAGCAGTAGAATAACACTCTAATATCAACCACTACAAAGGACCTCAATAAAATGGTGAAACATAAAAATACACTGCGACAATCATAGACTTTGGAAATTATACGTATGTATATATACTATAGAATAGAACTCATTCAATATTCATGTGTTCCTAAAGAGGCTTTTAACCATCATCAGTATGCCAACCCTGCCTGCTACACCATCTGAATCATCACATTTTGCCTTGGCCTCCTAAGCCACACTGGTTATTATAATAGAGATATAAATAGCAATAATTGTAATTGTTGGAAATAATCGAAACGATTTAAAGCAAATGGAATAAAACGCCCAAAATAAATGATTGCATATGAAATATATGCTTGAAGGGTATAGAGACCCACACATAAACACACACACACACTGCTTTGTGGTGATTGTCATGCATACGGGGGGTATATATGTATTATGCAAAAAAAATGGACATGATGATATTTTGTTTCGAGTCTGGACAGTGGAAAAGAATATTTTTGGGCGTATACAGTAGAAGGTGAATAAATGTTTGATTGAAGCTTAGTTGGTTTCACAGTAATAAATCTGGGCTGTAATACGTATGATGAACACAACCATGAACCTCTTTTTAGCGGCCAACACCTCAAATAGTAGAGCGAGCCATCAGTCAGTATGTAACTTTTAAAATATTCTTAAAAATGAACGGATCGGATGGGAACTGATCGGAATCCGAGGGTCCCGTTTAGTCAAATTTGCGTTTGTTTAAAGGCATAGGACTTTTTTTAAACCCTCAGCCTTAGGGATAAGGGAATATGTCATTTGATATGAGAAAAAGTGTTACATTTAAGTCACAGTCCGTCTGTCTCTCTGGTTGGTTTGCAGGATAACTCGAGCAAACCTTAACTGATTCTTAGGAAAATTTACCAGTAGTAAAATGAGTAATAGTATTGTGGGTAGAATAGCCCACGCCTTTATATATCTCCCATACAAAAATACCTATTTTTGAATAATTTATATTTCTTCCATAGCTTTCAAACGAACAACTGAAAAATATTTAAATTCGGTCCGTTGAATTATCTTGTAACAGTAAACCTAAATCTCAGAAATTAGAAACCTTTGTCACTCCCTTTTTCTGGTACCTCCCACGCCAATGACAGAATACACCGTCGTGGTTTTTGTATTAATATCTTCTTTCTAAGTACAATGAATTCATTTAAGTTGTGGGTAAGATGTACGATCAAAACAATTTGATTCTGGAATAAATGTGGATTATATGGGCTGACCCCATATGACACCTCTTATACATTTTATTTAAATATTTATATATCTCTCATAACTTTCAAAATGATAACTGATGGAAATTTATTACAGAATAAATTAAACGATCTATCCTGTAATAGAAGCCAAACCTCAGAAAATGGATCGGTTTGGCACACCCATTGGTACCTCCCATAAAAATGACCGATATTGCACCCTAGTTTGTAAGCACACTGAATGTAATAAGTAATCCTTTCGTAGTACGACCGAAAGTGCATTATCCAACTACTACTACTCTACACAAGCAGGCCAATAATAACACTGTGGTTATCGAAAAAAATACAAGACCGGACTCGAGGGTATACCCTAATTTGGATACGACGAATCGAACTGCGTCATTAGTCCCACCAAGTGTGGATAACAGCTCTTTCTCCTAGTCCATCCAACGAAGTTTTGGTCGCTCCCTCCATTGAGTATATTGACGAAGACGTTTTGAGCAGAAACAGTTTCATCCTTTCGTACAACGTGTCCAAGCTAGTGCATTTGGTCTATTTCAACGTGCTTAACTACGTCGATGTCGTTGTACAGCTCATACAGCTCGTGGTGCATTCGACTACGATACTCGCCGATGATGGCGAAAAAATATTTTGCAAAGTATTTTTTCTCTCGAAGACTCCCAGAATAGATTGATCCGCTTGTGTCATAATGTCAGCCTGGAAATCAAAAGAACCTGATCTTACCAGTCCCAGGATTCTGCGCCGTAGAGCAAGACTGTTAGGACCAGAGTCTCTTGATTTCCAGGCTGGCATTATTATTTTTGTTGTTGTGGCGAAGCTAAGGTAGACAAACTCATCTAACACTTCAAAGTTATAATTGTCAACGTTCACAAAACGTTGAAACAAATAACTTATCATTTATCATCAAACCCACTTTCGCCGACTGCTTTTCAATGCTCGAAAAGGCCGCAGTAACATTCCGCAATCCATGTCAAATGATATCTATATCATAGGCATACGCGAGCAGCTATGACTTATGTTAAAGATGGTACCATTCCTGTTTACTGCAGTCTTCCGCATGATCATCTCCATTACGATGTTAAAGAGATCGCAAGACAGACTATCGCCTTGTCTAAAGTCTCGCCTGCTAGAAAACGGCTCAGTCAGATTTTTGTAAATTATTACTGAATACTTCGTGTCAGTCAGTGTGTAATGATGAAAGTCGCTGCCCTCGTTTTCATCCACATTCCACTCATGAATATTTTTCATTCTTATTATTATAACTGTTTTTTTTATTTATAAATAAAACATTTACCAACACACCACACCGAACCACAACACACCGCAGCAAACCACCTCGAACCGCAACATCACACATCAAACCACAACACACCGCAGCAAACCACACCGAACCCCAACACAACACACCACAGCATAGATCACAACAAACTCAACACACCACGCCAGCAGCACACCAGACAGCGACTGCGGAGCAATATAAACGGCGACAGGCAGTCAAAGCGAGTTAGTCGTTGGGTAGCCGGCGACCTTAACACATCGTAGCTCGTAGTGTAGTTAGCAGTAGTACTAATAATCCTTGTTTAGAGATGCCCTGCCTGTGGGACTCTGAACAAGTATCCTTGCGGTAGAACTGGTTATCCTTGCGTAGTATTAACAATACTTGTTTAGAGACGCCCTGCCTGTGGGACTCTGATCAAGTATCCTTGCCAGTAGAACTCGTTATCCTTGCGTAGTATTAACAATACTTGTTTAGAGACGCCCTGCCTGTGGGACTCTGATCAAGTATCCTTGCCAGTAGAACTCGTTATCCTTGCGTAGTATTAACAATACTTGTTTAGAGACGCCCTGCCTGTGGGACTCTGTTCAAGTATCCTTGCCAGTAGAACTCGTTATCCTTGCGTAGTATTAACAATACTTGTTTAGAGACGCCCTGCCTGTGGGACTCTGATCAAGTATCCTTGCCAGTAGAACTCGTTATCCTTGCGTAGTATTAACAATACTTGTTTAGAGACGCCCTGCCTGTGGGACTCTGATCAAGTATCCTTGCCAGTAGAACTCGTTATCCTGGCGTAGTATTAACAATACTTGTCTAGAGACGCCCTGCCTGTGGGACTCTGTTCAAGTATCCTTGCCAGTAGAACTCGTTATCCTTGCGTAGTAGTAACAATACTTGTTTAGAGACGCCCTGCCTGTGGGACTCTGTTCAAGTATCCTTGCTAGTAGAACTTGTTATCCTTACGTAGTATTAATAATCCTTGTCTAGAGACGCCCTGCCTGTGGGACTCTGTTCAAGTATCCTTGCCAGTAGAACTCGTTATCCTTGCGCAGCCGTAGTTATCCCCGCTGTACATCGCCCTCGTTAATTTTCCTTCGTTCACAGTCATCGTTCTTCATCACGACACGTCGCAGACCAGCCATACATCGGGACTTCAGCACCAGTCATCACCTACAGCAGCAGCAGCGTTTAACCACACACCGAGCCGTCGCTTCGCAACGAGGATAAACCCCGCTAGATTAAGTCATCATATTTGTAAGTTAGTATAAGGTCGTGAAATTTAAATAAAGAATTTAAAAGAAAGCAAATCAACATCAAGTGCGTATTCTCTCTCACGCAAACAAATGGTATGTAACGGACTCTGGACACCACTGAATCTATCCTAGCTTCAAAGAGGGAAAACTCGTCGTTACATTGGCGCCCGAGCAGGGACTTGAAGTCCTAGTGAGAGAGAGAGATACGAAATAAATTTCCGACCTTAAATACAAATTAGAATCGACCATGGATCAACAACTAAAGGTTTCCTGGGTGTACTCCCTGCGAAAGGAGGATCTAGCGGCCTATCTTGCTGAATTCGACATCGACACATCAGGTACTTTGGAAGACATGCGAAAGCGTATGTCCAATTTCATGTCCTCGGAACACAATTCTAAACATTTGGACCGGCTGCTTGAGATACAGGCAGAACAAACATCAAAGTCATCGAATGCACCGCCGGAACAAAAATCCTTACAAAAATCGCCGTCCGTACCGGCCATCACCGTTGAACATACAGAAGACAGAGTAAGTAAACCCCCTATGACTAACGATTCATCCCAAAAGCAGCCAATCGATCCAGGAACATCTGAAGCATTCGGAGATTACCGAACAATAGTGGACACTGTACGCAAGTGGGGAATCAAGTACGATGGTAACCCTGACCCGTTTTCATTTCTGGAGAGAGTAGAGGAATTAGCAACAGTGTACAATATCAACGTAAACCTACTGCCAAGAGTTATGTCAGAGTTTCTAAAAGATCGAGCCCTGGTGTGGTATCGGAATAATAACGACCATTGGACCGAGTGGGTAAAGTTTCGAGAATCCCTGTTAAATTTCTTTTTGCCTAGCAGGTATTACGAAAAGCTGGATGATGAAATACGCAAGCGGACCCAAAAATCCCGAGAGTCCTTCAAAGACTTCAGTCTGGCTATGCAAAATTTAATGAGACAAGGAGGTTACACTGAGGCACAAAAGCTCGAACGAATTTTTCGAAATGCTGACCCGAAATACCATCTGTATATTCGCCGCCGTGATTTTTCGTCCCTACCAGAACTACTGGAATTAGCCGAAGAATTCGAAAACATTCCAGTTCCCCAGACACAACCACGAGAGTACCACAGAATGGTAGCGGAGGAGGAGAACGATCGAATCAACGTCCGGGATTCTTGCAGACGTTGCGGGCAAACAGGTTATTTTAAAGCTCAGTGCCGAAATCAACCCGTATGGTTTTGCTGGGAATGCGGACGTCGCAATACCAAAACCATAAATTGCTGCAGAGCGGGAAACGCGCCAGGAACTCAACAATAAGGAGGGAAGGTGAGTTCCGAACAAATATGCCCTCCAGAAATTCAACAGATTTGACTATAACCAGAAACAAGATAGTGGCGCGAATTTTAATCTTCGATCACACGATCTCAGCTACCGTGGATACTGGAGCTTCAAATAGCTTCATCAGCGCTGCGTTTGCCAAGCAGCTGCCCCCGGAAATCAGGGAGAACTTCATCTCACGCCACAAGACAGTGATCTTCGCGGATGGCTCTCGCACACAGATGAAGTGGGCAGTCGACCTTACCGTCACCCTAGGAAACACAGTCCGAATTGTCAGATTTTTTGTTTTACCACAGGCAACAGAAGATGTGGTGTTAGGATACAATTTCCTCACTAATTTCGGGGCCACCATAAACTGCGCTGGTTTCGCCGTCTCTTTCACTGAGGACACCGAAGAAACAAATTACGGAATAACAGAGATGCCGACTTTTGATTCACATAGACAAGACACCGACCCGTTCCCATATCAGCACCTCAGCAGCACAGAACAACAACAGGTTTACAAGCTCCTGAAAACCGAACTCCCGTACTTTTCGAACATGCGGGACACAGCAAGTTTGTCGCCGCATCGCATCGTCATGAAAGACGACCGGCCTGACAAAGCACTATACACTCCCAGAAATCCACCTATGCAACAGATCATCGACGTCGAAGTGAGCCGCCTCATCGCTAACGATTGTATCGAACCCTCACACAGCCCTTATAGTTCGCCCATTACCCTTGCGAAAAAGGAAGAGGCTTTTCTCCTGGTCACTGACAGCGACGAAGACGTCCCTATAGAACCGGCTAAGCCTCCAGTGGAGCAAATGGATATGGGGACCGAAGATGAACAAGGGACTGAGAGGAACCACCGGCTCCGGAAATACCGAACCGACATACCGCCAGAAGATTTTGAGGTAATGGCGACTCAAATACCTGCGGATGACCTAGGACGAATGACACCCCTCATCACTGAGTGGTTGAGGAACTGGAAGGGAAAATATACCCACTTCTTAAGATTCATCGATGACCGGCGGTATCGTGTAAAGGTTTCAAGACATCGAAGAATCTTCATTTCTCCCCATCCCGTACGAGGGGGGGGTATGTAATGATGAAAGTCGCTGCCCTCGTTTTCATCCACATTCCACTCATGAATATTTTTCATTCTTATTATTATAACTGTTTTTTTTATTTATAAATAAAACATTTACCAACACACCACACCGAACCACAACACACCGCAGCAAACCACCTCGAACCGCAACATCACACATCAAACCACAACACACCGCAGCAAACCACACCGAACCCCAACACAACACACCACAGCATAGATCACAACAAACTCAACACACCACGCCAGCAGCACACCAGACAGCGACTGCGGAGCAATATAAACGGCGACAGGCAGTCAAAGCGAGTTAGTCGTTGGGTAGCCGGCGACCTTAACACATCGTAGCTCGTAGTGTAGTTAGCAGTAGTACTAATAATCCTTGTTTAGAGATGCCCTGCCTGTGGGACTCTGAACAAGTATCCTTGCGGTAGAACTGGTTATCCTTGCGTAGTATTAACAATACTTGTTTAGAGACGCCCTGCCTGTGGGACTCTGATCAAGTATCCTTGCCAGTAGAACTCGTTATCCTTGCGTAGTATTAACAATACTTGTTTAGAGACGCCCTGCCTGTGGGACTCTGTTCAAGTATCCTTGCCAGTAGAACTCGTTATCCTTGCGTTGTATTAACAATACTTGTTTAGAGACGCCCTGCCTGTGGGACTCTGATCAAGTATCCTTGCCAGTAGAACTCGTTATCCTTGCGTAGTATTAACAATACTTGTTTAGAGACGCCCTGCCTGTGGGACTCTGATCAAGTATCCTTGCGGTAGAACTGGTTATCCTTGCGTAGTATTAACAATACTTGTCTAGAGACGCCCTGCCTGTGGGACTCTGTTCAAGTATCCTTGCCAGTAGAACTCGTTATCCTTGCGCAGCCGTAGTTATCCCCGCTGTACATCGCCCTCGTTAATTTTCCTTCGTTCACAGTCATCGTTCTTCATCACGACACGTCGCAGACCAGCCATACATCGGGACTTCAGCAGTCATCACCTACAGCAGCAGCAGCGTTTAACCACACACCGAGCCGTCGCTTCGCAACGAGGATAAACCCCGCTAGATTAAGTCATCATATTTGTAAGTTAGTATAAGGTCGTGAAATTTAAATAAAGAATTTAAAAGAAAGCAAATCAACATCAAGTGCGTATTCTCTCTCACGCAAACAAATGGTATGTAACGGACTCTGGACACCACTAAATCTATCCTAGCTTCAAAGAGGGAAAACTCGTCGTTACAAGTGTCATCCCGCAAAGTCGTATTAGCTTCGGGGATATTAAACTCTGCCATAGCATCTAACAATTTCTGTCGCATCGGACTGTCGAATGCAGCCTTTTAGTCGATGAACAGTGTGAATTTTGTGGTCGGACTTGGATTTACCAGGTCTAAAGCCACCTGATAAGGTCCAATCAGGTTCGCCAGAATCGGCTTTAGTCTTTCACATAACACGCTAGACAGGACCTTGTAAGATCCCGCGATAGTTGGTTTATACACTTGAATCGCCTATCTTAAGCACAGGACTTAGAACAGTCAGATTCCAATCATCGGGCATGCATTCCTTTTAGTTGGTTTATACACTTGAATCGCCTATCTTAAGCACAGGACTTAGAACAGTCAGATTCCAATCATCGGGCATGCATTCCTTTTAGTTTTTATGAGCTGGTGCATGCCTGTTTGTCAGCTCATCGCCGCCGGCCTTAAAAAACTTTACCGGTATTCCATCGGCTCCCGCACCTTTAGTTTTTTAATCCTTGCGATTGCTGTGCTGATCTGGTTTTGGCTCGGTGTTTGATATTCTACTCCATCATCTATTATTGGTGTGATTTCGTCACTTATGCTGCCTTCGGGAACGAGTAGAGATCGAAAGTGTTCCCTCCATATTTCCAGCTAACTCTTTGGTCCGTGACTAGATTTCCGTCTATGTCCTTACAGGTGTTGATCCCTGTTCCAAACCGTTTGCTTTTTACCTTTGGTAAAATGTTCGGGCTTTACCTCTATCACTGCAGCTTGGATATCCTGGCTCTCTCTTTTCTTCCACAGACGCTTTTTCCGTCTGAACAGGCGTTTCATCTCCCTCCTCTTCTCATTATAACGCTCCGTCACCGCACGCGTCGCCATTGGCTGCAGTTTTGCCTTGTATACAGCATCCATCTCCACAGGCATTATGCGACATTCATCGTCGTACCAGTGCTTCTTTGAGCTTGATTTTTCATAACCCAGTACGGTCGTTGCGTCAGTGGTCATAGAATTCGCAATATGCTGCCACTGAATGTGAACATCAGAATTGGGGTGGTTTGTTTGAAGTAGTTGAGAGAGTTGGTTGGAGTAGGCATTGGCTATTTCGGTGGTATGCAGATTTGTGATGTCTAGCTTCCTTTGTGTTTGGTTACGAGCGTTTTTAACACTACTTAATCGCGTGCGTACCTTGGCTGCAACTAGGTGGTGATTACAACGTGATCAATCTGGTTTGTTGTCTTTTTAATAGGGGATATCCAGGATGCCTCGTGAAAATCTTTATGTGGGAATCTTTTTCCACTCACTACCAAGTTTCTTGGCGACGCGAAGCTAACCAGTCTGATTCCGCTATCAGAGTTGTTGTTGTGTAGATTGAAATCTTCCGACTGTTGAACCAAGAGCATGTTTCGTTTTATAGTTTAGAATTTAAATCTCCCAGAACAATTTTAATGTCATGTGTTAGGCAGCGGTCATATATCTCCGCTCATAGAATAAATCTTAAATTTCATCGTCTTTGTCTTCCGTCGGGTAGTGTACACAAATCAGCGTAATGTAAAAATATTTCGCCTGGATGCGAATAGTGGCTATTCGGTCACTTACAGGTTAAACGGCGAGACCAGATGTGGAAGTCACTTGCCGACTATGAAACCACATACATATTTGTGTCTTTCTGATGGCAGCTGTGAAAGATGTCACAATTCTTTCGTCGTGTGCATCCCTGTCCCGTCCGTCTCATTTCTGGATGGTGGTGATGTCAGCCTTGTATTTGTCGAGAACGTCCGCCAGTTGAATAGAGGCACTATCTTTGTATAGAGTTCTGACATTCCAGGTGCATATCCGTAAATCAGAGTCCTTAAAACGTTTGCTGGGGTTGTCAATATTTGGGAGGTTCTTGTTATTTATTTTCTTCGTGTTTTAATAATAATTGTTTTGTTTAAGGAGTGTGGGTTATAAGGCCACAGCGACCGATTCTTGGGGCAGCCAAAGCCACTAATACGTGATCTCTCGGACGTTGTGAGCTGCTTGGGAACCTCAAAAGAGAGCTTCTGGTTATTCCTAAATGAATAACAATCAGAAAGACTCAAATTATAAAATTCCCCGTTCCCATTCATTCTATACATACTGCTCTATTTTTTCCAATATTTTTTTATTTAAAATTTTCAAGGATATTCATGGATACAAATTCGAAAGGACATTTTTTGCTTATATTTCCCCAAAATAGTTCAAACAAACAAAAATAATAAATTGTTGAGATTGTCTTCATTTAATTAATACCCACATCACCATTGTAAATCTAAGAAGAATGCATAATAAATCGAAAAATTAAAAAAGTGTTAGCAAAAACAAAAAAAGAAAATTTTGTATGAAACCGTCATTGTACCTCAAAACAGTTATGATGCAGTAAATAATTTCAATTAAAAATCGTTTAATTTTAATAACTCTAACATTGGGTGAGGGTATTTATCTCTGCACTGGTTTTAAAAATAAAACACAACAAACGCAATAGAATGACAAAAATTTCATGGCATTCAAAAATAATTTCTGGCATATGGCCTCAGCGACTGCAGAAACTACGTAGCAAACTCATTACGTTAATTTTCTTACAAAATATTTCAAAAGAAAAAAATCTTTTATAAGCTAAATATAAATCCTTTCGTTTAACTCTATCAAATAACATTTAAACCAGCCCACCGTGCGCTAGTCGATGAAGGTCAACATGACGCATCATTAGCACTCAGAAGGATGGAAATATTCAAGATATTGGTGGTTGTTATTGGTTATGTGCTGCATAGTATTTTTTTTTAACAATTGATGTCTCGCCTTCATTCCTTCCTTCGGTAAGAATGAAGTATAAAAGAGACCACTCTAACTCTCTCTCCCTTATATTCAATAAATTGAATGTAATTTAATATCGACTCTAGACGGGGTGGGTAAGTATCCTAATTGGACGCAACCGTTGCAGTCACTTTAAATTGATGCCAAAGATACGTATTCATATCAATATACCAGAGACCACGACACGTGTCCTGATTTATTGATAATATTACTCTATAAAAATCAGTTGAGCGAAAATAATATTATGAATATACGATCGATAAAATATACAAACGATGCCATTAAATACGAAATACAGCATCAATGTGAGCATAGCCCCCCGCCCCAAGCTTGAGGTGCAAGCATCACGTGGTGTGGCGGTGTTGCGATGAAGATGTGTGTTGGACACTCAGGTACTATAAAACTGGTAAATGGCCACTTGCAATTTTTTTTTTTACAACGAAACCATTTAATTTTATTAATATTTGATTAGAGATTTTGGATGCATTAGTCACGGTTGCGTGCTCGGGGGGATAAAATGTTGAAGTTTGTTTACAGAAGGAATCAACATGAAAACAAAAAAACACATAAAAACTGTTTCAGGTGGATGGCTATAGCATTCACATTTATCTGATATGAGGGTAGAGTTTCCAGTTATGTTAAAAAATGTATTAGGTGCTGAAATTAGAAAATATTGAAAAGGTTGAAACACTACTGCAAAATTGATTGTCTAGAGATGTACGAATATAACTTAGAAAATAAGTGTAGTGTATGTATGAGCCGTACAAGGACATCGACGTAGTCAAGAGGGTTGAAAGAGACCTAATGCTTTGGCTTGGTCACGTTTTACGAATGGATGAAAATGTTGTAGCTCGAAAAGTCTTCGGCACTTAACTCGATGTGCGGCGCAGTAGGGGGCGACCAAATCTTTTTTGAATGGACCAGTTGAAAGAGCTGGTATCCAAATTTGGAGTTACGAACTATCCACGAAGAGCAAAAGACCGAAGCGCATGGAATTCTTTTTTACGTGCGGCTACTGATGGATTCATTTCTATTGTTGCTGCCATACAAGAACAAGAAGAATCAAGCAAGATTTTTATATGGATGACCGTGGCATAGTGGTTAGAACACGCGACTACCATGCGGGAGATCGCAGGTTCAAACCTGGCTCCAGTCATCTTAAAAGAAAAAAAAATAAATTTTTCTTTCATTGTCGGCTCCCTTCGAATGTTGTTGACAGCAACTTCGCAGTATTAAGTGTCGTGTCAATCGGCGTGTCTAGTAAGAGCTTCTCAAACAGTGACGTTCGCTATCGTCGATAAACAAGTAGGTGCCGTTAGTTGTGAATCTGAAAATAGAAAGCGTGTTAATTCACAACAACGCGAGAAGCTATCCCATAATTCATTCATGGGTGCAAAGGGAAATTAAGTTAATTTTAAGACATACTTAATGGGGCTAATACCTTAAATCTTCAATTGTTTAACTCTTAAAATTTAAAATGTTTCAATTCTTCCATTGTTCACCTATTAAATTATTCAATTGTCCAAATCTCTAATTCTTCAATACTTTTTCTTTAATTGTTTTTACGTTCTTCAATTTGTCCATTCATCAGTACTTCATTTGTAGCTTGTCTCCCATAAACGTATTCAGCTTTGATGACCAACAATTTAACCCTTCTTTGGACGATGTCACAATATTAAACTTAATGTTGAAGAGGTAAACTATTGACAAGTGCACCGCACAAGTCTTGCCGTCACATCACTCAGTTCACATATAGGCCAGTAACATAGTTACCATACGTATACGAGGCCGCTGGCATTAATAGAAATGTGATGATACCACGCATCACTTACCGCAACCAGTAGCTAGCCCATCGATATCAAACCCAAAACGGTAGTGAAATTTCCGTTAACAATTTTTTTCAAAAAGACTCTCAGTTCTGTCATTGCCTTCCCCAAAGCAATAACGCTGACAAAGTATGCAGCATCTCACACAACGTTCGGAGACGACGATGTCAAACTGTTTTAAGAACCCTATTCGCCACTGAGTGAGTGCAACGCATGAAAGAACAGAAATTTTATTTGCTTTTTACAAATTTACAAGGGCAGGGATTGGGGGTGTTTATTCATATGAAAGATATGAGTTGAGGTCGTATTGGTTTGACGTGGAAGAATGTTTGCAAAAGCAACATGATGGCGTTGATAATGATGAAAATGACATTATGTGCATCCGTTGGCTTTATTGCATCATCAGAATGTGGATGGATAGATGGATGGATGGATGACTAACTGTTTCCATTGGTTACGTTGTATTTTATAGCACAAACGAGGGGACTGACAAAATTGAGACTTTTGAGAAGATGATGAAAAAAACTTTAAAAGAAAAATAACAATCACAGAAAACGATGCGATGAGCAATAGTAACAGTATTTTAAATTGGCGATGACATTTACTGAAAGACAGTAAATACTGTTCACTCATGCGTTGCACATTCTCAGTGGCGAGCATGGTTCTTACAACAGTTTGACATCGTCGTCTCCATAATTTTGTAATTTACACAGTACTACACAAGATTTTGGGACTCAATTATGAGAACTGCACGTGAAAGTAGCCCCAAAAAGAAGAAGTTCTGCATCATTCGTTTTGTCAAGTTACATGCCATAATAATTTAATATTGATTTGAGGTTAGTAAGTATCGTATAGGGGAATTTCTCACGTTTAAGGCTCTTTTGTTTGACATAACAAAAACACTATATGGTGGCGTATGATTATCATGAGTAATATTCCACTTAACTCATACGCCACGTAATACAACAGTTTTATTGTAAATGCTACAAAATAAAACAAGTTCAAAATCATTTGATGAATGGAAAAGTTAAACTCTTGCTTATGTAGGGAAACGTTATATGAACAGATTAAAGGAATTGTAAATGTTAATTTTTTTTAATTTGTTTTAGCTAAATCGTACTAGTGGTTTTCGAATTATGTCAAACAAAAGAGCCTAAAACGTGACAAATTCCCCTATGTGATACTTACTAACTTCAAATCGATATTAAATTATTATGGCATGTAACTTGACAAAACGAATGATGCAGAACTTCTCTTTTTTTGGGGCTACTTTCGCGTGAAGTTCTCAGAATTGAGTGCCAAATCAATGTGCTGTTGTACTGTGTTATTTTTCAGATACATCAAGAAACGTTTGCGATACCCTACCACAGATTTCATCAGATTTGCCAATGACCTTTTACTACGAAACCAAAAGCTTTATATTTATAATAAAAATATGTACGGACACACATACATACACTCAGAATATCGTATGTTATAGCGTACATTGAAATGAGTGCATCGCAAGTTACGTAAATGATGTTAGAGTATAATTGCTCGGGGATCAATTTTGCATTTATATATTTCACAGAAACAGTAAAACATGGAAATACGAGGAAAGCTATTGCCATCATACATTGTGGCGTTTATGGCATATGAAATCTGTAAAGGATTTCTTTCCTAACAGGTTGTTGCCGATTATACAAGAGATATTATGACAAAATTCTCACACGACTCGAGATTGACCTTGATATGATCGTAACAAAACACGTATATCTTACGGATGATCTGGGTTCGAGTCTCTTAATTAAAAATAGTTAAGAGTTTCCGAGAAACGCAATTTTCAGTTTAATGTTGGAGTATTTATCTATCAAAGACTCTCAGAATATATTTTGCTTTTGCTCAGGATTCAGCGCCATAGAGCAACAGAGGTGGAAGTAGTGTCTGGTACATTTGGATGTAAACCTTGATTTTTCTTCCATCATAATCAGAACCACTTTTGCTGATCGCTACTCAATGCCTGAAAAGGCTGCAGTTACATCCGCTGTCATCGTCATCTATACTACCACATTATAAGAGCAGCATGTGACGGTTCTAGTCCTGTTTGCTGCAGCTTTTTGCATAATCATCTCATCAAAACCGCTTCTGCTAATCGCTACTCAATGTCTGAAAAGGCTGTAGTAACATCCGCAGTCATCGTCATCTATAGTACCACATTATGAGAGGAGCATGTGACGGCTCTAGTCCTGTTTGCTGCAGCTTTTTGTATAATCATCTCCTTCAGCATTTCTGTTAGACTTTTGCCTATCTTAACTGAAAACGTTATGTCGGTCAGTGTCATTCCGCAAAGTCTTATCAGCTAGTGTCGGCTTCACAGGAAAACCAACCCCAGTATTTGGGTCTTCTCCAGAATATGGCGTAGTCAGAGTATCTGTTCGGTTGTAAACTTATCAGGTCATAACGATAAGATCCAATCGATTTCCTTAATATGGGCTAGTGTTATTCACATAACTCTCTGGATATGTGATGGATAAAAGGAAAATACCGTGGTAGTTGGTGCAAACACGTGTTTTGCCTTTATTAGGCACAGTACATAAAACACTCAGATTCTAAATATTGTGCATGTAGTCCTTTATCTCACTCATTTTAATAAGGTGGAGCATGTTCTTTACCAGCTCATCGCTGCCGACCTATAAAGCTCTGCCGTCAGTTTATCGGCAACCTTAGCGTTGTTATTCTTAGGACGTACAATTGCTGTACTGTCTTCTTTTTGGCTCGGTGGTGGACATTCTCGCCCGACATCGATGATTGGCGTGCGTGCCTTCAGGAACGAGCAGAGTTCACATATTGTCCACTTTGCATGTTCATGACTAGATTTTCATCTCTGTTCCTACCTTTGCATTTTACTTTTTGGTAGAACTTTCTGGCTTCACTTCTACACCTGTACATTCCCATACCTTCACTCTTTCTTTCCCTTCATAACCGCTTTCTCTGTTTGAGAGGACATTTTGTTTCTCCTATTCTAGGATATGCTCTATTTGATGTGCATTTCGTTTCTCCTATTCTCATTATATCATTCTCTCATAGCTTTCGCTACCATTGCCTGCAGTGTTACCCTATATGCAGCGTTTTTTTTTTTCAGACAATACGCCATATTCTTCGTCGTACCATATCGAGCGTGGCTTTTTGTACCCAAATACGGTCATTGTGGTAGTGATCATAGAAAGGGCAATATGCTGGCATTGTGTATCGGGAACATCGTAGTTAATTGCATGTGTTAACAGACAACTAGGTTACCTTGTGGATATCTTTGTCGATCTCACTATCATGTTTTCAGCCAATGCGTTTCTAACCAGTCTTAATGTGTTATCGGAGGTGTTGCTATGAAGACTCTATCCTTTCTATTGTAACATTAAAATCTCCCGGTACAATTTTAATGTAACGGGCAGGGCAACGGTTATATATTTCCCACGGAGAATACATCTGTAGTATCCTTGTGTTTGTCTTCCTACGTGGCGTGTACACAAATCCGTATGATGTGAAAATATTTCGCCTTGATGCGGATAGGGGGTATTCTGTCACTTACGGGGTTAAACCGCGAAAGCCGATGTCTAAGTCTTTTGCAGACTAAGAATTCCCATCTAAAGCCGTGTCTTTCTGTACGAAACTTGTAAAAAATGTTACAGTTCCCATTCCTGTCCCATTTATGACATTTCTTGTACGGCAAAGATGTCAGGAATATATTTATCGAGGACATCTGCCAATTGGTAGAAGGAACCATCTGTGTTAAGAGTTCTGGCACTCCAAGTCCTTATAAGGACCTTTTGTCATGGTCATTATAGAGTTCACGTAGTATCAATATTTTTTATGTTTTTTTCTTTTCTTTGTATTGTCATGCTAATATATGTACTTAAGAAATATGGTTTATTAGAACAACGAGCATGATCCTAGTGTGTTCGGGCTGCCAATGCCCCAAAGAGAGCCGTTGTGTTGGGCTTCAGTTACATAATCCCTAAGACACATAGGTATTAATGTGCCATTTATATTACTATACATTGCGTCTTTTCACATATGCCACCACTAAATAGATGTCTAGTGAAGCCCAGCGTTTCAGATAGTTTCTAGCTATTCCCAAGTGAATTACCAGCAAAAAACCTAAATATTACAATATAAAATTCAGATGTAAAATAAAATGTTCAATCACTGTTAATTGCAGACATTTAGAGAATTGATTCCCCGAGTTTACCTTTTTTTACCGAAAAAACCCCCTTATATGGGTATAGTAATCATGACAGATGTCAAAAGCTGACCATTAAAACTGCGCACAAAACTACTTATACTACTATAAATAACATAGCTTAACAAAAAGTTAAGGTATCTTTTTTTCAAGTAGAAAATTCCTTCTGTCATGCTTTGTTTCCCTCCCTTAAGATCTAATCTAAGCGCATTGCTATTTCAGCCTTATGTTAACCTCATGCACCGCAATCCCAGTGCCAAATCCCGCATGATTTGGATGGTACAAAAAAGAAAATGAAAATAAAAATAATCTTTACTGTTTAAGATGACATTTTCATATTCCTCAATGTGTCATATCTAGAGTGACAGAGTGGAGAAGCAGCAGCAGGAAAAAGCTAACATAAGCGTTTCTACAACATCAAACCATCATCATTATCGCATCGCTTCGATTGATGTGGCAGGGGGACTGGTTTCCCTCTTAGCTGTTCATTCAACTGCGGATAGAGTTGTTGTTGTACGTTTGTCAATTACCATTTTGGCAAACATACAAAATATAAGCTGGCAAATGACAGCTTCGCAATTAAGGACTGGGTAAGAGGGACAGTAAGGAGCAAAAGGTTAAATAATACCCCCATCAATAGAAATATAATAGAGCATATGATAGAGATATGTCTATGGATATTTGATGCGATAGTGAATGCAATGGATGGGATGGAAGTCTACAGACAGGCAAGTGAAAAACTTGTGCAAATATGTAAAATTATGGTATATTAAAGTTGTCGGGGTATGTTCAGTGAGGCACAGTGAAGAATATGGGATTTAGCGGTAGCATATATGTTTAATAAATAAGCATAACTATGTGACACATAATGTTAAGAAAATGGCATTTGGAGGGAACATATATGTTTAATAATTAAGTGTTAAGTAATATACTGATTGGTGATCACTTAAAGCTCGCTGTCCTTGAAAGTAGTAAACTCAAATAATATGTAGAAACTTTTTGTATAATGTAGATATGAGATATATCCCACGAGAATGAGATATAGAAGAGCTTCTCTCATTTATATGAATTAGACTCACACAAAGGACCTACAGTTTAACGCTGAATACGAAAGTCAGTTGTTTGAGAAACTTTTACTAGACAAGCCGATTGGCTAGACACTACTGCGAAGTTGCTGTGGACAACATCGAGTAGGCCGCAGATGAAAGAAATTATAATGACTGATACAGGAGTCGAACTCTAGTCTTTCGCATGATAGTTGTGTGTTCCTATCATCATGTCACGGTCGGTCCTAATATTATGACTATTCCTAAATTAATAAGAACATTTCTGTCGTTATCAATATATCCTCTCGCATCATATCAATAAGCAGTGAAGAGTTTAAATAATAATGTTCACAAATTTGGGTTTATATCAAAGCTGCATGAAATTGATTTATAGTTGGTACGTGTGCAAGTGCGAGAACTGCACTTGAAAAAAGTTGAACAAACATGAAAAATTAAATTTACATAATTATCAGGCTACATTATATTAATGCGTATTTCATAGCAATTGAGCTTAAAATACTGTGCTTAAAGTACTTCAGTTTTATTCTAATGCTCTTTAATTGTTCCAAAAAGTACTTTTAATGTACCGGAAAGCACTATTTTCATACCAAAATGCACATTTATTGTTTCAGAAAGTAGTTTTATTATACCAGAAAGTACTTTTAATTTTATTGTACGATTTAGTGCTTTTATTACACATGAGTTACTTTTGATGTACCGACCATTAATTGTATGGTACCAAATAGTACTTTTATTACGGTAATTTCCACAAAAGTTTTTAGAAATCCTCTAATTCAAATGAAAACATTAATACTCACTATATGGTAATATAAAGGGTTTTTCAATAAGAGATGTTATTTTGGTATTCAAAGAAAAATGCTACAAATGATCGGATGTTTATTTCATAATAAAGAGGAAGGTATGCCGTTAATATAAATAAAAACAATATTAGCCAAATGGCCACCACGAGCACGCTTACAGGACTATATCCTTTTCATGAAATTTTCCATAACCAAATCGCAAAGTGACTGCCCTATGTCCTCGATAGCCTCAAGAATTTTGTCTTTGAGGTCTTGAATCGACGCTGGGCTGTTGGCGTAGACCTTATCTTTCACGTAGTCTCAAAGGAAGAAGTAGCCTCTTCGAGAGATTACACGGTCCGAAAACTTTTTCCGTAAAATATCAATGGTTTCGTCGCTTGTGTGGCACGTAGCGCCGTCTTGTTGAAAGTAAACGTTGTCCAGATTAATACCATATAACTCCGTCCATAAAAAATCATTATTCATCTCTCGATAGCGCAATTTATTCACCGTTACTGTTGATCCAACCTCATTTTCGAAAATGTAAGGTCCAATGACCCCGTCGGACCATAAACTGCACCAAACAGCCACACGCTGAGAATGGAGAGGCTTCTCAACAATAACTCTTGGGTTTTCCGAGCCACAGATGAGACAATTTTGCTTGTTGACGTAGCCACCGAGGTGGAAATGAGCCTCATCAGTCAAGATGATTTTTCGATAGAATTCCGAATCATTTTCATGCATTTCGAGGACCCAATCAGCAAAGACACGACGTTGCTGATGATCGGCCGGCTTGAGTTCTTGTGTTAACTGAACTTTATAAGCCTTAAGACCCAAGTCTTTATGCAAAATACGGTGTAATGACGTTTGTGGAACGCCCAATTCCAAAGCACGACGAGGAATGGACAAACCTGGGTTTTCTTCAACACTTTGGGCTACAGCAGCAATATTCTCAGTTGTTCTTGAGCGACGTGCACGAATTTTTATTCTTCACTAACTTGTCCCAACAGCTCGAATTTTTCCACCAATTTCTGTATTGCGGTACGACAAGGTGCTTAACGATGACCAAAAAATGCTTTAGGTTTGCGAACAGTGACTGCAAGATGTTCACCATTTTTGTAGTGAATTTTAATAATTGCACGTTCCATTTTTATAAAAAAATTTTATAAAAAATAAAAAAAATGTTTTGAGCAACTGTTGATATTGCAAAAATATTGGTGGTCGGTTAAACAATAGACTCCACTAGGGGCACTTTTGGGGCAGTTAGAACGGTGGGAGCAAAATTTATAAAAAATTGATTTTTGTATGGGAGTCCCCTTAAGGGGTAAAGATGGTGGTAGGTGCGTGTTAGTAAAATATTAGGAGGAACAAATGGCTGGGGATCGGCCATACATTTTACCCCATAGGGGAGACTCCGGAGCGGTTGCGGGGCTTGATGTAGATTTTTTCCATTCTAAACCAAAATTTACCACGATGAGCTGTCATTTGAAACCACCCCACCTCCCCCAAATTTTGGCTCATGCATTTTTTTCTCAACCACATAAAATAAGGGGGAAGTTCGTATCCAAAACTTGTAACAAAGGATCTCCACACAAAACTTTCGCACTCCTGACGTACAAAGAGTAATTTTAAGGTTCCAGATAGTACATTCATTGTAAAGCTTATTTATTAATTTGTATCCAAAAGTACTTTTATTGTGCCATAATGAACATTTATTGTACCAAACAGTACTTTTAGTATACTTACTTAAATTTAATTCCCTTTACACCCCATGAATGGGATGGTTCTCGCGTTGTTGTGAATTAACACGCTTTTCATTTAGATTCACACCTAACGGTACCTACTTGTTTAACGGCGATTGTGAACGTCACTGTTTGAGAAGCTTTTACTAGACATGCTGATTACCTCGACACTTATACTGCGAAATTGATGTGGACAACATCGAAGGGGCCGGCAATGAAAGAAAAACTTAGATGACTGGAGCCGAGAATCGAACCACGGATCACTCGCATGGTAGTCGCGGGTTCTCACCACTATGCCCCGGCCGGTCCCGGTATACTGAAAAGTACTTTTACTGTACAATAAAAGTACATTTATTGCACTACAATTAATTTTATTACACCAAAAAGTTATTTTATTTATTAATTTTACCAAAAAGTACTTTTATTGTACCAATAACCATTTTTTTGTATCAAAGTGAACTTAATCTCACCAAGGAGTGCGTATATTGTACCAGAATTATTTTTGCTGTTGCATAAAGTACATATACTGACAAAAAAGCACGTTTATTATGCCAGAAAATACTTTTATTGTACCAAAGGTACATTTTATTGCGCTAAAATGTACGTTTGTTGTACTAAAACTACTGTTATTATACCAGAAAATGCTTTGATTGTACATAAATGTACATTTGTGGCACCATAATGTAATTGTATTGTTGTTGAAAAAGTACTTTTATTGTACTAAAGAGTACATCTTTTGTACCAAAAAGAACTTGATATATGCTAGAAAATACTTTTTTTGCTTCATTGAGTACTGTTATTGTACAAATGGTACACTCATTGTACCAAAAAATACTTTTATTGTACCAGAAAGTGCTGTAGCCTTGTAACAAAAAGTAATCTTATTGTACAATTAAGTACATTTATTATACCAGAAACAAATTGCAGAAAGTACTTTTACAAAAATTTGTGTTGTACCACAAAGTAATTTTATTGAATTAAGGAGTTCTTTTATTATAACAGAAAGTAAATTTTTTGTACAAAAAAGTACTTTTATTATACCTGAATGTACTATTATTTTGATAAAAAGTATTTAAATTGCCCAAAAAAGTACATTTATTTTAACAAGAAGCAATATTTTTTTACTAATAATAACTTATTAAAAGGTTATTAAAAGGTTATTTAATTGTCCCAAAAAGTACTTCTATTGTGCCAAAAAGTATATTAATTATACTAAAAACAAAGAATTAAATTTTTTTCTCAAAATTTTTTTATAGGTTGAGTCTTGTTCTACTGGATTTCTCTTTCAAGAATAATGATTGTCAGATTTCAAAATATATATCCACTGTGCGATGTATCATACACATGTATACATACACACATTTGTATACCGACATATTATTCACATATTTCAACACACATTCATACATGAGCATGAACACACAAACCCATCTGCAACATTTTAATGTTACATCAATTGTAGCACTTATGATGCCTTCCCATACATATTCCCATCTATACTCTCGGGAGCTTTTAAACTGGGATTTGATACAGCGTATGCTTTGCTTGGCATCTCCATAAGAATAACCAAAGTATAGAAAATTTCCAATTCCACTATGCTTGCTGGAAGTGTGTGTACAAATGTTTTGTGTCAAAGATGAAAAAGTTAAAAAACTAAGTGTTTGATACTTATTTTTTGCTGTTTAGACATTTTTTTGCCTCTTCCCCGTATATTGCTCACATTTTATTGGCCATAAAAGCCGCCTAAATTGATTTCTCAGTTTTGCTTTTGTGTATGTGCCCTCTGTCTTTGACTTTTGTCTTTCTTTTCTGAAACAAGACAAAGCGAAATCTTGGAGGGGGAAAAACAATGCTGTATATCTTTATTACTTAAGGGACTCGGTGAAGGAGAGCAACTCGACTTCTGATTTGGAAGAGTTAGAGTCGTCGTCATGTGTCTACGGGAGGGCTTAACTGCATTGATATATTATTTTATTAGGGAGGCCCATAGGGACAGAACATTTAGAGAGAGAGAGAGAGAGCAACGAAACATAAATTATGTGGTAGGAAAGCAGAGATTAGGAATGATTTTGTGACTTTTTGCTATTATGTGGAGTGGGATTTATTTTACTTTTGCAGCGTGGTTTATGCATTGAAGTTTGTTAGCGTTTTTTAACCGCAGGCGTTTGGAGATAAGTTTAATTTACAGCGGCGTGCAACAAGGTCTTCAGGTTTTTTCTTATTAAAATTTTCTGCCTTTCGATTTTAAAATTAAATATAAAGAATTTTTGGTCTCCCTCCTGCGCCGCACAGTGGCTCATTTGACGAAAATTCGTTACAAAAATCAAATTTCGAGTTGTTTGACTGGCCAAAAAGGTTTATGTTTTTCAATTAAGAACTGACTGAAGTATCAAATTGTATCAGTATGGTATCAGCTGGTCAAAGTTGGGCTAATGAAAAATGCAAAAAAAAATCAATATTAACGCAGAGTTAAACTAGTGTTTGTTCAAAATCGGTTGGAGATAAAACCATGATTTTTTTTGTCTTGAATTTAGGAACAATTTCAAAGATATTAAAATAAAAATATATATATTTTTTAAAAAGGCTTAATTTTTATAAAAAAATTTTAAAACCTTTATTATTTGCTTAATTTTCAAACTTTGAGTTGAGTTTAAAAAAAAGGCCAGGCGTGAAAGAAATTTTGAAAGTTTTGTATTATTGAGGGAACGTCCGTGAAACCATTTTAAAAAAAAAGCATTGCCACAATCGTGCCCGATTGGAGATATTTGCCCTTTTTTGAGTCAACCCATTCCACATTACAGGTTGAGTAGTACCTATTGTACTAGAGTTATTACTTAATATCTTTGTTATTCGATATGATTACTTCCTGAAAATTGGCACATAACTTAATTACTAAGCCACGCCTCCTAGAAGAGTACGCCCCTATACGAAAACACCAATTTAACACCAACACGTGTTGTTTTATTAAATATATAGTAATACAAATAAATAAAATAAATTGTGGTGGTATAAAATTGTAGCAGTGTAGTAGCAAAAAGTAGTTGTATAAGACTAGAAACACAATCATGTCGCAAATCGGTACACGAATATATTTTAACATTTGACTTCTAGAGGGCTATTAAGTCAAATCGAGGAACATATATATGGTTACTATATCTAAATCTGAACCGATTTCTCTCAATTTAAGTACAGATTGTCTCTGGCCCCAAATACGAAGATGTGCCAAATTGCATGAGGACCGAAAGCAAAATGCGGCTTTTAAAGCTGTCAGAATGTAAATCGGTTGAATCATATATATATAGAGGCTATATATTAATCAAACCCGATATGGTTGGTTTTTAACAAATGTACTTCTGGGCCAATTAGAATACCATGTACCACATTTCGTAAAGATCAATCGAAAAATATAACTTCTAGAGGAGTATTTAATCTAATCGGGAAACATATATATGGGGACTATATCCAAATCTGAACCGATTTGTCTAAATTTTAGTATATATTGTCTCTGGCCCAAAAGACGAAGAATTTCATTGCGATTAAAGCTAAACTTCGATCTGTACTTAGAGAACAAAAGCACAAAGAACAAAAGTCTGTAATCTACCACTTTTCCCGCCCTTTTATTTTAGACGTGGCACTCCCATTTTTACAGCACATAATCTTTGAAGTCTCAAGATTTGTCAGGTAAAATTTCAAATCGACATCTGCTGTAGTTCAAAAGTTATGATTTTTGGAACGTGTTTTCCCAAAATGAGCCACTGTGCGCCGCTCATTAGGTTTACTAAGGATGACGTTTCAAACAGAATCGCTTCCATCCATTTGCACAATATGTCCCAGCTAGCGCATTCGGTTTATTTGGTTGATGACGTTGAATGGCACACGACTTATATGAAATTTTTCAAGGTATTACATCTTTATCATAAAAAACATCTACTAACACATCTGATAGTAAGATCTAAGTCCAGTCCCCCTACAATAGACACATTTACCCCTACTTATCTCCATTTTATTGCTCAAATCAATATATCGCTAATGGATTTCAATAATGACAATAAATTCATTATTTCAGTCGTCTGCACTTCTCTTCCTGTCTTGTGTTTTAATTTAATTATAATCTCTCTCTTGTATAGTATTTTCGTTCTTGCAGACAAGTCCATAGATTCCCTATAACTTATTTTGGACTTGAGTTTATTTCGATTTTATTAAATTGTTTTTACAGCTTTTAGTCCCTCCAAATAGAATGTATGAATGATTTTTATTTTGTACATTCATATCCATGTCTGTCTATTGAAAGAGGAGTTCCTTTTTTTCTGTCTGCTCTCATATGTATTTGTGTGATTTATTACTTATGTGAAAGTCGAAAGCAACAGCACACAATTCTCAAATAAATCGTATAACAATACAGACAAACTTAAGTTAATTGATTTTTCTTATAGCCACAATAATAAAATAAAAAAGGAAAAGAAAAAAACACAAACAAAATTAAACAAGTGTACAGATCAAATAATTGAAATATGACACAATGTATAGAGGACTTGGGAGGAAGCTCTGGATATAATGACATTTAATCTTAGTTTGTTAGAATCGAAAATCTTGTTGAAACAAATCAAGAAAAAGTCATAGTAAGACACTGTTATTTCTTGTAGCAACAAAAGGCAAAAGAATGTGTGTATTGACATTTGATTAGGAATTGACATGTGACTGACGAACAGGATAGTACATCACTGATGGATAAGTAAAAGTTGCGGACAAATTAAATGTATTGACATTTTTGGAAGTTTTCTGTTGAATTTGACAAGGCTAGACAGCTTTAAGTCTTATGTTATCTTTTTTAGATTTGTAATTAACAAAATTGCTATGATAAAATTTAGTTGGTGTTTGTAAGTATTTGTTCAATATCGGGTTTTTCCAGAATATTTTTGAGTACTGTAAACGATAGTTTAATAGACTTAATACATATGATAGAATAGGTAATAGGTGGTTCGCACTTTATACAAAAAAAAATGTTGTGCCGGTCACACCCTAGAATGAAACATAATTTAAAAAGGAATTCAAATTTTTTTTTTTTTAATACGATCACGCCAACATTCGTAAACAATGAGCTTTGGCCTTTAGTGACGTCAAATTGATTTTTTTAAACCTCTGTAAGTTTTTTGTTTATAAATAAAAATATATACGGCAAGAGAGAAAATTTCATGGAATTTAAAAATAAATTTTATCGATACGAAAAAATTCGGACTTAGCAGGGTTAAAATCGAGATTCCGGAAGAAACTTCTAGAACATGACGTCGGAGTGAAAAGTGATCAAAGAAGATCACTCATTCTAAGAACATTGATATGTCACACGTTACGAACTATAAATGGAGATACAGGAAATAAAAAACTTAATTTTTTTTTTTGGAATTTGTCTTTTAATTATGTTTTATTGTAGGGGGGACCGGCACAATTTTTTTTATCGACCCACCCTAATGGGTACTATAATCGTACTACACTTCCCATGTTGTCGGGAAAGTGAGTAACAGTTTATGGAAAACTTGTTCTTCTATAACTTTGATATTTCCCACATACCCATCACTGAACATCGAAGTCAATCGGCTATCAAAAGTTTCCGCTCTTTTAAATCACCGGGACCCGATGGAATTATTCCCGCGGATCTACAAAATAACATCGAAGTGTAGACGCCCTGGGTTCTGAAAATCTTCAAAGCCTGTCTGAAGCTGTCTAACATTCCAACGAGATGAACAACCTACAAAGTTGTATTCTTCCTTCTTACTTAAGACTATGGAGAGAATAATTGATGCATATATCAGATCACCTCTTAAACCGGAAGTCCTATCCAAGGCTCAGCATACGGACAAATCAGCTGCTTTACATTTTATAACCAGCCTCATTGAAAGATCCCTGAATTACAAGGAATGCGCTCTCGCCGCCTACCTAGATATTGAGGGTGCTTTTAATAATGCCAAACCTGAATCTGTAATTGACTCAATGGAGCAACTGGAGATTAACCCAGTGGTCTTCCCCTTGCTTCACAACTATGGAATCTCAATATCAACACTCTTCTGAGGACGATGGAAAAAACGTGCTGCACAACCGTCGCATACCCGGATGACGTATCACTAATAGTAACCGGCAAGGATCCTAAGCTACTCTCTCAGCTTCTGGAATCTGTGCTGAAACTTCTTTTAAAATGGTGTCATGACTGTGGGCTGGATGTAACCCCAAGTAAAACGGAACTGGTGCTATCCACACGAAGATACAAAATCCCTCAATTTGCCAAACACTAAATCGCACTTACACTCTCTGATAGTGCCAAATAACTTGTGCTAATATTATATAGTAAACTGAATTGGAATCTGAACACTCAGGCCAGCATTAGCAACTCGACAATGGTCCTATACTGCTGCAAAAGGGCAAACGGCCTCAATTGGGGAATTAGACCCAAAAATGTGAACTGGTTATATGACTCAGTTATTAAAACCATCTTATTCTATGGATCGGCAGTATGGTGACCGGCGCTAAATAGAGCGTTCCTAACGCATTATGGGACTGGTGGCAATCATGGTAACAGGGGCACTTAGAACCACTCCAACTAAGGCACTATTTATGATACTAAACTGATTACCACCGGACATTAAGGCAAGAAAAATAGCAGAGAACACCGCAATGCGCTTAGACGCCACAATAGCATGGATGCACAGGAACCATGACCATGCCAAAATTCTGGACCCAATCAATGTGAGCTGTCACACGATTACACCATACCATAGATCCCTACTATGATGATAATGATAATGTCCTAAACTTTGGGAAGGATGTAATCTTAAATTTCACGGATAGTTCGAAATTTAAGAAAATAGCTAGCTGTGGAATCTTTTCGGAGGAGTTGAATTTGCAACTTTCAATCAGACTACCGGATCACTGCAGCATTTTACAGGCCTAAAAAGCGGCCTCAAGAATAACTGTAGAGAAAATTCAGTATCGTGGGATATTGGGCGGTAATATTCATATTCTTACTGATAGTGAAGCGGCTATCAGAACTCTGGAGAAGGAGTACAACACTTCGAGAAATGTTCGAGAATACCGGTTGTCTCTTGAGGAGATAGCGAGACATTCGACGATTACTCTTGCATGGATTCCAGGACATGGGGACATATATGACAACCAAAGAGCCGATACATTGGCAAGGGCCGCTACAACCGTGAACCCGGGCGAAGTTTACGGTCTCATTGGGGAAACAGATAAGGAAAGATGGGTGAGAGAACCCACTTGCACGGCGACCATACAAATTTGGCCTACAATGGATATACGAAGAACATGATTTGTGCTGAACCTGTCCAGAGTTCACATCATAGCGGTAATAACCGGTCACTGGCCGGTGGGTAAACACGCTTAAAGGTTAAAACTACCCAACCGACTAGAAGCTGCAATGACGAGGAAGAAGAGAAGACCACGGAGCATCTTCTATGCCACTGGAGACCTGAGATATGTCTATCAGTATGCGATTTGCTGAACATCCATGGCTTCACTAGAGCAATGAAATAGCTTGATAGCGACGTTGATTGAACAGAATAGGAGTATTTGGTGCAAAACTTTGAAACGGGCACTCATACTAGGACCCATGTGAGCTTTGTTGGACGTGGCTGCCGAATTAACCTAACAGGAATTTCCAACATTTCGCCAATAGATCGTCAAATTGTTGACTTCTTAATGATCAATCGTTGCAGGTTCATGAGCATAGACTAGAAATTTGACATACCTCCACAGAAAGTAGTCCAACGGTGTCAAATAGCACGAACAAGGTAGCCAATTCACTGGCCAATTTTTTTAGCACATTCGGTCACCGAAGTAATTGTCTCACAAGCTGTATGGCATGTTGCACCGTCTTGTTGGAACCATGATTTACAATGACATGAGGAAAAACAGATCTTGAATCATTTGCCTGTAGCCTTCGCCATTCATGGTAATGTTTGCTCCGGTTGCGGATTTATAGACAAATGGGTCAATGACGCCTTTGGCATGTAACCACACTATACAGATATTGTGGAAGGGCAGAGACCGAGTTGCTGCGAACGGCGTCGGATAGATAATTTATGATTTGTGAATGTTAGTACGGCGAAAGTATTTGCATAGAGATTTGCCAAAGTTTCCGAAAAAAGTCAAAAACACAATTCACTGGTACGACAGCTTGTTTTACAGTTATCCCTATAGAGCTTCTTCTTATTTGGCACCAGCAACAGAATTTCATCCATCAGTAGCCGCACATAGAAAAGAATTCCAAACGCATCGTTCTTTCGCGCTCCGTAAGTAGTTTGTCACACCAAGCATAGATAAAAGCTCTTTCTCATTGGTCCACCAAGTTTTGGTTGCCTCCTCCAGAGCCGCCCATCGAGTTTATTGCCAACAATTTTCCAAGCCTATTTTCCAAGCCTATTTTCCAAGTCTATTTCCACACGCTTGACTTCGTCGATGTCGTTATACAGCTCAAATAGCTCGTAGTGATTCGAAGACGATACTCGCCGTTAACGATGATGGATCCAAATGTTTTGCGAAGTGTTTTTCTCTCGAAAACTCCAAGAATAGATTGATCCGCTTATGTCATTACCCAGAATTCTGCGCTGTAGAGTAAGACTGGTTCGATTAGAGTCTACTATAGTTAAATCTTTGTTCGTCCAGAGAGGGCTTCCTTGCGTACTTAGCGCATAATAGCAATGGCAATATGCATCATTTGATTTTCAGACTGACATCATTTTTTTTACAGCGAAGCCAAGGTAGACAAAATCACTTACCACTTCCAAGTGGTTTTGTCCTCATTTATCACCCGATCCACATCTGCCGACTGCTTGTCAATGCCCGAAAAGACTGCAGTAATATCCCGAGCAGGATGCGACTTTTATTACATATGATACTATCGTGCTTGCTTCAGCTATCCGCATGTTCATCTCTATAATGATGTTAAAGAGATCGAATGACATACGATCGCCATTTCTAAAGCCCGCTATTTTCTCTAAAGACTTCGTCTTGTCGGTCAGTTTCCTTCCGCAAAGTCATATCGGATATAGCATATATCGTCCCCTTAATAAAACAATAGTGTATAATTTTTTAGTGGTTAGAACACGCGACTACCATGCGGGAGATCACAGGTTCAAACCTGGCTCCAGTCATCTTAAAAGAAAAAATAAATAAAATTTTCTTTCATTGTCGGCTCCCCTCGAATGTTGTTGACAGCAACTTCGCAGTATTAAGCGTCGATCCAATCGTCGTGTCTAGTAAGAGCTTCTCAAACAGTGACGTTCGCATTCGTCGATAAACAAGTAGGTGCCGTTAGTTGTGAATCTAAAAATAGAAAGCGTGTTAATTCACAACAACGCGAGAAGCTATCCCATACCTCATTCATGGGGTGCAAAGGGAAATTAAGTTAAGTAAGTATAATTTTTTTTTGTGTTTTGAGAAAATCGAGTTTAAAGTTTTCTTTTGACGCACTTTGTGGAAGTAGGTTTTGACGAAATTTTGATCAGGCATAGAATCAATGGTGGAGATTCTAAATATGCAATGAAAAAATAATGGTGTATCAGCACATACACTATTGTTATATTAAGGGGACGATATAATATCTTGGATCTTTTTCAAAATTTTCATATGATGGATTTACCATGTTATTGTTGTTGTTGTAACAGCTGGAAGAAGTGCTGGGATGATAATTCCTTATACCAATTTTCAATTTATCGGTACTCGATCGGGCATGTAATCCGATTATCATACGATCATTGTTGTCAACTGTGTTTCTTTCTTCTGTAGAGAACAAGGTTTGTGTCAAGAAATTCTTAGGTGTAGTTGTGAGTCTAACCGCCAAATTCCTCCAGAGATGGCGCCAGCTGGTTTTTGTTGATTTATTTTGTAGTGGTTTTAAGTAGTGCAAATCTACGTCGTTTCCGTTTCAAAATTTTAATCAAGCTATATTACACATTTCACAAAAAGAGACATTTATTCCAATTGTCCTTCCATAGTTGTATATAATTTCCTCTAAATTAGCAAAACTTAAAATCCCAAATAATCATCACTTTTTTTTTTGGTAAACTGTTAATGGATTCAATTCAACACAATACATGTTGACCATAGATGATGATTTAAAAATGAAGCACACATTGCTATGTCCTTAACAGATATTTCACATGTGTCCCTTTTTTTGGCTACAAAGCACAACCACATCCTTCAACAACACATGACATTCCCTTACCGCTGGGCCCAGCGCCCACAAGGCGGTATAGTCGAGGAAAACATTTTGTGGTACCACACATTTAACACTTTACAATTTTATAGTCAATTGTCCTTCAAAAAATTCTGAGAAAGGCAGACAGTGAAAAAACAACATACAAGTCCCCAAGCAGATGTATAAATAAATGTATGTATTTCTATGTTATATGTACGCTCTTGTGTTGTCTCCCTCGCTCTCATCCATAGTCACTCCTCTCGCACACAAACAACTGCCTTCTAAAAGCGATATGACGTTAAAAGACCCATTGCATTGTCAACAGCAACCGAGATAGAGAGGGAGCGAGAGAGAGTGAAAAAAACGAGTGACAAGTGCAAAATAGAAATTTATGGGCCTTCAGTTGCATACAACGAGACAAAGTTGCAACAATTTTATTGTCATTGTTAGCCATAACGAGCAACGAATTCATATGACTGTGTGCGTATCAATACCAGTGCTGTGAATTAGTCTTTGTGTGCCACTGTTGCCACTGTCATTCGCACAGTAACCCCCGCATCCTCTATTCTATTCAGTTGTAACTGGTGAATGTTGCAGCTTACAACAACGCTTGGTTTTATAGTTTTGGTGTATCGCCAGTGTTTGTTACTTGACCCAATTTGTAGCGTTGAGAATTCATTTAGTCCTTGTTTATACTGCATGCTTACATTGCACATAAATGCATGCATGCATGTGCATGTATTACATTCAGCATTGCCTCATTCGGTCTATTAGGAAGAGGAGTAGGAGGTGAAGTATGCCAGTGTAGCTTTCTGCTTCATTGGTGCCACAATTAACCCACAAAATAGACACTTTTTGCAGTATAACTTAGTTATAATTGTTTGTGAGACGCCTGTAGATGTGCATTGAAAATGTGGCCAAACGAAATAGTGATGACAGTGATTTAACTTGTCGATAGTTTTTGTATGGCCGAGCTGCTGAGAATGGAAACAATTGTAGCTAAGAGTCAAATATTGCCATAGTTGGGGAAATAGCTTATGAACTATGCACTAGAAGTTTAAGAGCAATAGTTAACATCATAAGGTTACATAAGGTGTCCTTATAAAAAAGAGGCTACAAACTTCTTTAAACATTAAAAATAGTGGAAAAAAACCCAAAAAGTTTGCGATTTCTCGGCAAAAGCAGACAGATGTCAAAAGTTTACTATATAACTAAACATATCATCAATCCATCATTTCATTCTAAACCCTCTGAGAAACTTAAATTCGATTAATATTCAACCACGTAACTGGTTTATAAATACGTAAGGGAAATATCAAAAACCAGATAAATGTATCACCTTCCATGTATATCGACTTCACTTTATTTTGTCTCACTGTGATACCAAAGCAGTTTTGAAAGTCGGCTATGTAAATTTCTGAATTAAACTTCCAAGTCAATATTATTTTATTCGTATCAAGACCGATTTATACTATTGCACCAAATCCTTGACACATAAACTCGTTGTACAGTCTATTAAATTAAAAAATGTAATTTTGCACAACTTTGACCCAATATCTGGTACAATGATATATTTTAAAAAGAATATCAATAGCACTGAGTAAAAAGTTTAACATTTTTGTTCTGATATTCTCTTTGCTTTGACTACATATGTTGCAAAAATTAAAAAACTTTTCCTTTTGCACTACAGTGCATTTGAACTATGCAAATGTGTACATCTGCATGGAATAATTTGAAAATATTTGTCATGTTGCCTGTAAGTTGTATTCGTAGTCTTATGTATGTATGAGTATTGTAGAGCCCCGCGGTCGTGCACTTCTTCTCTTCACTGAATACGGGTCCTTGCAACAATTTGATGCACGAGTCTGTGTATTGCAATACTATGAATTTTAACTTTGTTTCATTGAAATCATATGAGGGCCAACAATTGTTGCCAATGAAACTGATTACGTTGCAAATCGTGACGACATTTACTGACTGATGACGCCGACGATGAAGCTGACGATGTTGCTAAGGATTATAGCGATGGTAGCGGATGATTTCTGAGTATGATTGACAATGTGAGTTTGTAATTTATGTAGCAAAATCAGTCGAATGTTATGATGATTTCGTTACAAAAGTTTCAATGGCAATTTCAAGGGGAACTTTATGTTATGTGAATGCACACAAACCAAATTGTATATGATGCACTTCTTTTTCCAACAAAAAAAAGGTATAGCGATAATGTTTGCAGAACTGCAATTTAAAGTGTAATTATGATCAGTTATATATATATATTTATTTGTGTGTTTATATATCTGCGAAAGTATACGATTGTAAATTTGACATTTTCAAGAGCCATGGCATGCTTGTAACTGCTAAAAAGTTGATATCTTTAACACTTCATCTTTCGCCACTACACTGTACTAGAGTACCCAGAGTCATTAATGTAAATTGTCGTGTAGTCGTGTAGAATTGTAGCGAGGCGAGGGTGAAGTGCTTCACCTTAACCAAGCCGGAAACACAAACACATCTCTCATTATCAAAAACTCAAGAGTGGAAGTATCACTTGCCTTTCTTCTTGCTGCTGTGCTGCAAATGAAGTCCATTGAAATACATTTGGGTGCCAACGAGGAATGCATTAAACACACACTCAAAAATTTAATCTCATACAGCCTGAATATAAGATTCAATTTCTGGTTTTAGCTTTTCATTACTACAATCTGAATAAAGGGTATGTCGTGTTGTTGCCAAAGAAATAAAACAGGAAACAAAAAAGCTACGTTATATTAGGTATAAGTCGAAATGTCGGCACTTTATTCTGAAGATGAGTGGGTAAATTACGGTAATGTGCTATCATGAAAACATAAATACTGAGAGAAAAATTATATTTGTAAAGAACTAGCTATGCAGCAGTTTTTTTAATGTATATTTATTAGACTGGGTCAATTTGTATGGAGTAAAAAAAAAATGCACCAAGTTGTCATCAAAATCGTAATCTACGATGAAGTCTAAGAATATTTTTAACGAAAATCTTTTCGTATTGGGGAAAAATCCAGAAAAAGCTCCGCGTCTACCCCGAAATCTCCCCTAGGGGGTTTATATGTATGACCGACCCCCAGTCATTTTTAACCTTCTAACATTTTTCCCAAACACACCTACTCGCCATCTTCGCCCCCTAAGAGGGCTACCATACAGAATTTATTTTTTAAATAAAATTTTCTTCAACTGCCCCGGAGTCGCCTCTAGAGGGTTAAAATGAATAATAGACCTTCAGTCATTTTTGTCTAAACATTTTATCCCAAATATATCTATCCCTCCAACTTCACCCCCTCATAAGGCTCCCATAAAAAGAATAACATTTTTATAAAATTTGCTACTATCGGCCCTAAATCTGCCCCTAGGGAGATTTTTGAAAATTTTTGTATGAGAAATACTACTGAGGGTCGGTCACACATTTTACCCCTCCAGGAGGCATCATGGAACGACAGAAGCTGATTTCATAAAATAAATTACAAGAAAAAAAAATTTTATGGGGACCACATTAAGGGTTGAAGGAAGCAAACAAATTGGGGGTCGGTCATCCGATTCACTCCGCTAGGGGCTCCTTAGGCAGTTGGAGCGATGGGAGAAAATTTTATTTTAACTTAATTTTTGTATGGAAGCCCCCTTAGAGGGTGAAGATGGGACTACGAATGTTTGGGACGAAAAATGAGTGGGGTCGGTCACACATTTGAATACTCTAGGGGCAATTACTTGAAAGTTCCTTGTTGTGGATTTTATCCCCAATACGAAAAGTTTCTCGTTAAAAACTGGGGTCTCGGTTTTGATTTTAGACCTATGATTTCTTGGGTAAACTTTCTTAGAGTTCATCGTAGATTGCGATTTTGAGAAAAAAATTAATGTATATATGTAGATCGCTAATGAACTGTCTTCACCACGCGCACGGGAAGGGTGCAGGTTATATTAATTTTGTTCTTACATTTGTAAAGCTCATTAGGAGGCGTAGTAGGTATGACAATATATATGTAGGAATATAGGCCTCGAATTCTGAGTCGATTTAAGAATGTCGGTCTGTCTGTCTATACTCGCGATTACAACCATAGTTTAAGAGCTGTAGAAATTTGAAATATGTAATACAAGCTGCTATCCTCATATCAAACTACTCCCATACAAACACCCCTTTATTGTGGTCTCTTCCTGCGAATACAGGCGTAGTTTTAGAGCTAAAATTGTGTATGCCAGCTTCAATTCCCCAAGCGAAGCTTAAGTTCTAAGATAAGTAAGATCGGTCAAAAACTTCCTCCTCCCTACTAACAATCACTTTTGGGGGTGTCTGCCCGCTACACAGTGGTTGCCGTTTCATACAAAGAGCGGCCAAAAATAGAAGGAGTTTTCATAGGTGAATAATATTTGGCACATCTCACAGTCTCTAATTTCTAATTTCACACACACTAATTTCTAAAATTTGGTTAAAATCTGTAAAATCTTAGATTCTGAAAATTAAAATGAAATTTCATAGTAGGCATACCAGAGTTGGCATATCCATTGATTCCATCAATCTAAGACTAAATCTAAAATTTGGTCAATTTAGGACAAAGGATTCAAGGACCTCTCTTAGAGTACACAATGAAAAAAATTACACTGAAAACGGTGAGGCCGCTTTATTCTATTAAAGACAACACAACAATCCGCGAACTTTCGCAGCTGAAATTTACATTATATAATCTGTAAATATTGGTTAACATTTTGCAACAAATTTGGTTGTTAACTTCGATTGACTTCGCAACTAAAACTCTAAGTGAAATTTAAGTCTACACACGAGATAGTACTGAAATAGGCACATATAATAAATTAATTAGTTTAAGGATGCAAGCTTTTATCCCTCAAGCGGATGTTAAGTGCTAATATAAGCAAGATCGGACCAAAATTCCCAAAGAAACTTCCTCTTTTCAGTAGGTTAAGAGCTATCGTGTTGAAATTTTGTATGCAAGCTTCTATTCTGTAAGCGGAAGTTAAGTTCAGAGATAAACAATATCGGACAAAAACCACTCACACCTCCCTCCCTTTGATCGGAGGCCGCCTCGATATTGTCGACAGCAACCTAGCAGTATTCGAGACTAGAAGTTTCTCAAAAAGCTAACGATGAGATTCTTCGTTAAACTGTAGGTCCGGTTGTGAGAGTCTAGAAATAGAGCCATGTTAACCACTCGAGTGGGAGGAACTCTGCCATATCTCATTCATGAAATGTAAATGCAAAAACAAGTTTGGTTGAGTTCACGGAGTTGCTGGAGGCATGCCAACTCGTTTCAGTTTCCATTCAACTTCTAAGGTTTGCAATAGTCATGCTGTCCCATCCCTGCGACTGTTTTGAACAGAATGTGAATTCCAGAATTCAAATTTCAATGATTTAATAGCAGCCATCCCTGCGACAGTTTTGGGCAGAATTTGAATTCCAGAATTCAAATTTCAAGGATTTAATAGCAGCCAACTTACAACTTACTTTATCGCTAATATTTTTGCCATCTACACACTACATTCATTAGGCAATCGAGATAGACATATCTAGTTTCGAAGACAAACCCCTTAGCCTACCCATTTATTTATTTTCAACCCTTCTGTACAGAAATTCTCTTATTCTTCTACATCGGATGCTAAACTGTTTTATGATTCTCTATCCGGTATAGAAGTGCGGTATTTTGTATTGAATGTTTGTATTTGACGATTTAAATCAAACTTTTAGATTAACATCGTTCTCCATCAATTTATTAATTAATATACGTTTGAGGCTCTTTTGTTTGACATAACTCGAGAACCACTAGTCCGATTAAGCTGAAACAAATTTAAAAAATTTAGGAATTACAATTCCTTTAATCTGTTCATATAACGTTTCCCTACATAAGCAACAGTTTCACTTTTTCATTTATCAAATGATTTTGAACTGGGTTTATTTTGTAGCAGTTGCAATAAAACTGTTGTACAGCGTGACGTATGATTTACGTGGAATATTACTAATGATAATCATACGCCACCATATAAGAATATAACAAAAGAGCCTAAAACGTGACAAATTCCCCTATACGATACTTACTAACTTCAAATCGATATTAAATTATTATGGCATGTAACTTGACAAAACGATTGATGCAGAACTTCTTCTTGTTGGGGCTACTTTCGCGTGCAGTTCTCAGAATTGAAAATCATGTGTTGTACAGTGTACGTTACATGGGATCTAACGCAATTTTTTTCAATACAGAAACAGTTTTATTAATTAAATTTTTTATATATTTAAAAAAGGGAATACGTTTTTTACAAAAGTCACATCTTCTAGAAGCAACCCAACATATCAACTTTATACAATATATTTCACAAAAAACTAACAATTCCCTGACTCAACTGCAAGGTGTATAAAACACATTTACATATAACTTGTTGCTGAACTACCAACAAATTAAAAATTAAAGTCTTACATTAAAATACTACCCACCCACATACACATGGTTGCTTCCATATACAAACAAATTTATATGTTTGAGCAGCTATTGGCGAATCACATGTCTTGGAAGGCCTGCAGAAAATATAATGCATTTGGAAAATCGTAAGTATTTTGAAGCAATTGTGCTTTTTTTTACAACCAAATGCAGAATATGTATTTATTGTACCCATATGCGTATGGATTTTATATCCGTATTAGAAGACAAAAGCTTTTCTTTTAAAAATAGGACAAATTACACTGCGTGGCAAAATCAGAGCCAATAGAAATTACGAAAAGGTATAGATTTTATCGCAGAAAAGGCCGAAAATGCAACAAATTCTGGAGACATAGTCATATGGTTTTAAGGTCACGAAAAAGATTTCGGAACGTAAATTGCATTCGGAGTATCCTCTTCGTGATCTGGCAGTAAATCTTCTCAGCACCTAACACAAGCAACTTCTTTCCATAGTTTTGAATAATATAATAGACTTTGTAGTTGAATTAGCTACAACCATTTGACTGTAGGACTAGTACCTCAGCACCAAACATAGCTGCAATAATACCAGCAATAACACAACTTCCGAAAGGAAAGCCGCTGGAACAGATGGTATCCTTGTCTAATAATATAACTGCGATCCAACACTCTTAAAAAAAAACTTAATTTACCTTTACACCCCATGAATGAGGTATGGGATGCTTCTCGCGTTGTTGTAAATAAACAAGCTTTCTATTTAAGATTCACAACAAACAGCACCTACTTGTTTATTGACGAATGCGAACGTCTCTGTTTAAGAATGTTTTACTAGACATGCCAATTGACTCAACACTTATAGTGCGAACTTGCTGTCGACAACATCGAGCGGGCCGGCAATGAAAGAAAAATGTATATGACTGGAGCCGGGAATCGAACCAAGGATCTCCCCCATGGTAGCCGCGTGTTATAACCACTATGCTATGGCCGGTCCCAACCCTCATTGCTGAAAATAACAAAAAAGTGGGAAATTGAGGGTTTCCCTAAATATTTATGGCCATTGCAAAAAATAAGATTCAAGATTCAACAATTGGCAAGGTATTCGTACTCTACCCGCATTGCAACACTTAGAAAATAGAATCAGCTCAAGCAGACTTTCGCATTGGATATTCCTGCACAGATCATATTACTACATTTGGTATTTAACTTCTTTGTGGACAACGAGAAAGCTTTCGACAGCACAGGGAATACCTATGGTTAGCCTTGCGAAGAAGAGGTTTACCTGAAAAACTAATATTATTAGCATGCTTGATGTCTTGTCCTCCACAGTGGAAATATCTGAGACACATTGCATGTCGTTAGTGGAGTACTTCAGGGATGCATATTATCACCTCTGTAGTGGTTATGGAAGAAGGTCTTATTTCCATAGATAACAAAAGCCAAAGAATACAATGGTATCTGGTATACGCAGACTTCATATGCGTGATTTCTGACAGGCTGTATGATCTGAATCGGACAACATTAGATATGGAAGAGATCCTGCAATATACGGGGATTTAAATAAACTCCGGCAAAACAAAGACTCTCATCATAGGAGTCGAAACAACAGCTCTATTAAGGGTAGGTGACCTAGTTTACAATTAAACTCCTATCTTTTGCTAACTAGGATGTGATATTAATGTTGATGTAGATTCTGATTTAGATGTAGACAGAATAATAAACAAGGCGAGATCATTCTTTGGTATACTGGACAAAATGAATGCACCACCGAGATCATTCTTTTGTATACTGGACAAAATGAATGCACCAGTTGCCACTTACATAAACATTGGACCGCCAAACCAGGCCCTGTTACAGGCCTTCTGACACTTCCCCTTTCCCATTCGTTACCAACGTATACTGAGTGTATAAGCAAACGATCGGATGGGTTGCCACGACAACAGCTAAAACATTTAACCGCAGTATGTGTGAATGTTCGAGTCGTAAATTGTTTTACCCCCATGAATACTAACCAAAATGAATGAGAATTGAGATTATTGCGATTAAAGGAGCATTGTTGCAGAATGTGCAGATAATGCGGAAATAGCTTATGAAGTGAAAAAATATGGACACAAATGAGAAATGACCTTTGGCGAGGAGGTTTTAACAAAGAGATTTAAAATAAATTCGTTTATTTTAATTGAGGTAAAGTGTTGAACAATTTAAATAATCACTTATTACAAGAGAGAATGAAGTGTAACAGTAAAGAGCGTGCGAGACAATTTAGACAATGGCCAGAGGACTGTTAAAAATTGTGCAAAAATTGTATAAGAGTTAGCCAACCCACGCATTTGCAGAAGTTAAAATTTGAAAATGATTTAATCAGCATTAACATGAATGTGTGAAATTATACCGATTAATTGTCTAGGCTTATGAGTTACGAACGACTGCAAAACAATAATTATATGCTCCTATACTGTTGACAGAATAGTGGGTCAAATCGTGCGATTGGTTTTCCTTTTGCCATTGAAATTGCCAAAAAAAATATTGTCCAACACAACTTCAACAAGTTTCAAAAGGACACAAACCCCATTTGAGTTATAATACTCTGTTTAAGATTGGAGACGTAATTATTTTTTCACTTATTTCAATAAAGTTAAATTTTAATATCGCGAGTAACACATCAAAACTTTACATCTTCCCCTACAACATATTGCCAGAAAGCGTTGCATAAGCGTATAACACTCTACACATGGCTTTCAGATATTTGCCGTTATATGTATGTAAAATACAACACATTACGTTACGTGTATTTAATATACAATGTTTGGACACAATATTCCGTAAAGCTATAAGACTTTACGTCCATTACATGCAGAATTTCTGCAAACATAATCCAATTAAAATATTTTGTGATATCCAACAGATGGCTTTAGCATATAATATTGTTATTGTTTTTGTTGTCGTTGCTGTTTTATTTGGTAAATATATTACAAGACCGTAAGCTGATAGTGCATGATAAAATAAAGTACAACAAAAAAAAGACAACAACATAATATTTATGACCCCATATTTGATGTAAACATTTTATATTCTGTGTGTCTCCATCCATATGTGTATGAATTAAATGTAGTTTTACAAGAGCATTTTTTACATACACACACAGACATTCTCATGCATCAGTAATATAACATAAATACTATTGTGTGTGTGTGTGTGTGTGTGTTCGACATTAAAATATCCAGTCATCGTTGGAAGACAACATTGTTTCTTGTACTGCCTTGACACATAATAGTGGTACACAAAAAGTACTCAATGGTTATGTGAACACAGAAGTGAACAAACCATAGTACTATAATGTATAGCAGTAAGGATCTGGGATTGGCTTTAAAATGTCTCAATTTATCAGTGTTATTTAACACATAAAAGCTGGGGCATGTTTTAAGTAACTCGATTTTTTACAGTTAGTGCATTAGACTGGCCTATAAATTAGCCCATCTTATTATTTTGTGGAGTTATTGATTGTAATACTTTTCAAAATATTTTCATGAATATATAAAAATGTTGCACTTTTTAAAGTTTTTTCCTTTAACTTATAACAGAAATACCATTCGCAGATATATTAAATAGTAGATAATACAAAACTGTTTTGTGTTATAAATTGTATGTTGTCCATATTTTGTGCATAACACAGTACAACACATAACTTTAGGACTCAATTCTGAGAACTGCACGTGAAAGAAGCCCCAAAAAGCAGATGTTCTGCATCATTCGTTTTGTCAAGTTACATGCCATAATAATTTTATATCGATTTGAAGTTAATAAGTATCGTATAGGGGAATTTGTCACGTTTTAAACTCTTTTGTTTGACAAAACATAAATACTATATGGTGGCGTATGAATATTATAAGTAATATTCCACCACGTAAATTATACGCCACGGAGTATAACAGTTTTATTGTAACTGCTTCAAAATAAACCGAGTTCAAAATCATTTGATGAATGGGAAAGTGAAAATGTAGCTTGTGTATTGAAACGTTATATGAACTGATTAAAGGAATTGTAATTCTTAATTTTTTAAAATTTGCTTCAGATAAATCGGACTAGTGGTTCTCGAGTTATGTCAAACAAAAGAGCCTAAAACGTGACAAATTCCAGTTAACGATACTTACTAACTTCAAATCGATATTAAATTATTATGGCATGTAACTTGACAAAACGAATGATGCAGAACTTTTTCTTTTTGGGGCTACTTTGACGTGCAGCTCTCAGAATTGAGTGCCAAAGTAATGAGCTGAAAAATGTTGTACTGTGTAATTTTCGATGTTATGATACTTTTACAAATTTCAAATAATGACTTGCCCAGCATATTACTCAATCTAAGTTTTAAAATATATATATTTATTTTTAAAAAGTCACACTAGTGTACACTTTTCCGATTACAAGAGCAACGCTTAATCAGCCATGCTCAACATATGTCTAATAGTATAAATATGAACATGTTACTATAAGCAACACCCCCGCACTTAATTCCTTTCATTCTATTGTATGTTATTAAAATTTAATAAATGCAACACAAACAATAGACTAACAACAACACAGTAGGAAACTATTTTGTTGCTAAAGCATTTTAATTGAGGATTATAAGCTATATGCAACGCAAATTTTTTCGGCAATAGCTTCTTTCCTTTCTATGTACACAAAGCAAATATAAAACTAGCTAGAGGGAGTTTACTATAAGATATCTTTTTAAGACATCAACTGTGGCACCAACAGGATTACAGGCACATTGCACTGACTGCATTAAATGTTCGAAAATGGTGATATGTGAGATTGTTTTGAGGGGTATTTCGATGTTGAAATGGAAGCCAAACCCATGTGTTGGCTATAAAAAACAAACCGAATAACCTGTCGACTGACCACTTCCTATACCACTTATGGCCATTTCCGTTGTAAATTTACAGGATGGTGTAAGCGCTGCACTGGCCAACAGCATAAACAAGTGTCAAACATGTGGTCTCATAGGTTGAATGTATCTGTCTGTATCACTTTTTTTTTTTGAACCATTTGGGCCCTATCCCTTTTATCGGAGACAACGAAGTACGGCTACAGCAGCAGCACAGGGGGGCAAAAGAACTATGAAAGCATAACCATGGACTATGGAAACGTTTCATGTTCAATTTAATATGAATGTTAGGAACAACCATGTGCCCGAGAAAGTGTGTGAGTAGCCAAGAGTAACAGTGGTTTTGCGGTTTCATTTACATCCAAGCCTTTTTCAAGAGTTTGTAGATTATTAAAATGATACTCGAAGTTCCGAGAATTACAAAACAACATCGTCTATTATAACGAAGGCTATAAGTTGAAGTTAAACTGTAGAATGTTGGTCCTTAGGTGGGAGGGCAGACATAAAAGTTTACATTTGTTATGTTAGAACTTTTACAGATGATGTTTTTAATGAAAACAAATGTTTTTAATTAATGAGAGAGCGTTGAGAAAACAATAATTGTTTTTATTATCATAATTTTGGTGCATTCAATTTGTTTCTTCGACTTTTGAGCTGCTAGAAGAAGATATGTTGTTGCACACATACATATTGTGAAGTCATACAATCGTATTGAATACACACACAAGACAATTTATGCAGTTATTTTACGAAAAACATTCAATTAATACACTTACTCCGTCCCATAGCTCTCTTTCTTTTAAAAAGCACCATCAAGAGGACTACGGCGCCATTCGCCTTAACATTTAGTACAGACTCATTTGTATCAATGTGTGTAATTTTAAAAAAAATAGGTAGGATTAGAGCAAAGGATGTATTCTGTTTAAAAAAATTAAGTACAAAAAAACCAATGAAATGACCAAAATGTTGGCTATTAAAACTATATAATATTTAAGTATAATTTCTAGTATATGGCCTCCGCGACTGTGCCTTATGAACGCCACTATGTCAGTCCAATTTTGAAACACAATTTTTCGAGACCCGGTCTAATTTTGTCAATAATGCGTCGAATGTTGACTTCTAAGTGGTTTATCTGCATAGACCAGAGATAAACCACACTAAGCAGGGATTTTTATCGGGATGTAATGGAGTCTCAACAGTATCATTATGATTTTTCTCTCTCTCTCTCTCCAAAAACGATAATTACCCTAGTATACATACCAGTTAAGCCAGAAATGAGCTTCAACAAATCAAATCTGGTTCAACTCCAGTTGAATCTCAGCCCATTCACTAAACATACGAGTCAATCTATGATTTGTTCTCGATAAATCCAGTCCTCTGCCACATTCAGGCTTCTTATGTACCCACGGTACGTAGTCGATTTGGATGAATATTATTCAAAATAGCAAATTTTGTCATTTATCGATCCAGTGGAGCGCAAATTCCTGAAACAAATAATTTTCAAGATTTTTAAACATTTTTCTGGTGTCCTTGCATATTGATTTGCCTAAGTACAGTGAAACCAGTAAAAAAGTTTCAGTCAGGAAACCAGAATTAAATGTACCCTCCCCTATGTAAAACATAACATTTTCTAGTATATTAATATTATTTCTATTGTGGGCGGATTAGTACATTTGTTTGGGAGGTACCAGAAAGAGCGTGGCTAGCCTTCCACACTTTTTCTCCAATACTTTTTCCTATTTTAGCTTTACTAAATACAGAATTTGGAAATGATCGTTGGGTATATTAAAAATTTTAAACGATATCTAAAGTAGGCTGTACCAGGTGGGTAAGGGAGGTACCAGAAGGGGAGTGTCTAAACTTCACATTTTTTCTCCAAAACGTTATCCTGTTAAAGCTTAACAAAATTCAGAATTTGGGCACGATCGCGTTGGGTGTATAGATATTATTACTCGATTTCTAAAGTGGGGGGAGTGGAACATTTGTATGGGAGCTACCAGAAGGGACGTGGCTAGATTACCAGTTCTCTTCCAAAACTTTATCCTGATATAGCTTTACTAAAAACAGAATTTGGGCATGATCGCGTTGGGTGTTATTATTGTTACTCGATTTCTAAAGTGAACGGAATTATATATTTTTATCGTGCGTACCAGCCGGACAGCAAAACATACAGCGTGGCACGCCTTAAAAAGTCATGAATCGAATTTGGATCAATGAAACCTAAAGAGAGAACCTTCTAAAGAATGGTTGCACGTACTATGTAATTGTCCCTTATGATGATGATATAAAGAAAACCAGTGATTAGCGATTACTAGAATAGGAAATAAGTGTAATGTGAGCCAGTTGATGACTTTGGGCTATCTTGAGATATTTTTTAAAGCGTGTCTATCGACCTTGACTGGGCAGGTCTCTCCGGAATGTCTGGGGTTGCAATGCTTTTGGATCGGACCGATCCCACAATCTTGTTCTTCCAAATGGCAGTTACAACTGTCCGTTACATGATCCCGCAAGGGGGTTTCTTCGGAGACCTTTGGGGAGTATCGCCCCCACGGACCTGAGAGAACCACCAGCGGAAATCTTTCTGGCTCTGCGGTGGCGAAAAGAGGTAGTAGGGATGTACATTTTTACGAGCTCCGACCAAGGAGTCTAAAGATGGTACCACGGGCGGAGGGGGCCCTAAGTAGTGTAAAAGCTCCTTACCCACCGAATGGGTATGGAACAGAGTTCTGTGCCTCGTGGTGGCTGTTGGTTAAAACTCAAAGTTACGCGAGTAGACTAAGAGTTTGATGTTCGAGAGAAATGGAGCTGGGTGTCCCTTAATACCATACGAGTCTTGCATCTCTCACTGTGCATCAAACACCATCTTGGTCGAAAACATAACTACGAATTTTGGATAGATTCACACCTTTAACAAAGGTGTACATAATACCGCAGTAAAGTACGTACTTTGCGACGGTGGCAGTTCTAATATGCAAGAGGGGGATATAATTGTTTATATCTTCTTTGAGCCACAAGCAGATGTCAAATCTTGTCCAATCTCAAAATGTATATGTTTGTATTTGTCCTGCTGGTAAAATGCGAGATGTTAGATGTAGGCCGGCCGGGTAGGAAACTTTGGTTCCTAGCAGATGGCGGCGTGGGCGCACTTGTGGCGTGAAGGATGGAGAAAAGACATGATTTGATTGAAACAACAAGTGAATGTAACTTAAAGTAGCAAATAATTAGGAGTGCGGGGCCAAATAGGACGGAGTGCAAGAATTAACCTTGTACTTGTCAGTCAATATGGTACCCCACAAAAGAAATATAAACAATTTGAACATCCTTTTGGATAGAAGAATTAGATCCGGGCCTTAGCAGCGGCCTAGTAGTATGTTCCAGTGGGGTTGAGCCCACCGTGGAGTTAAGCGCTCACGGGCAGGTACTCACGTTAAGCACAAGGACATCTGTCCGTTACATGAGTACCAGTCGCTGAACTGCAAAGGCTTTAAACTGGAAGTAATTTCACTACGATGTCTCACCAGAGGACTTTTTCTGGTACCGTGGGTGACATGGAATACACAATTGCTAGGTCTTTAGTGCGCGCTTTGGTTCATCTGTGTCCTACTGTGGCTTGTCATAGGGTCCATGGTCATAAGGTCCATGGACATTATGACAAAATAAAGTGTCATAACGTCCATGGACGTTTTGCTGAAGACATATTTGGTGAATCGTGGTACCAGGACTGGCAAAATGGAAAGGGTTTTAGTCAGGCCTAGCCTTATAGATATATGGTTGACGTTACACGTCGTCATGCGGAAGGAATTTGGAATTTCCCCTGCCTCCTATAGGAGACGGTACTACATTCTTGCATTGTAGTATCGACCGTTTTACCTGCTTGAAAAAGCATTTTACACACTCTCGCGAGTATTAAAAGTTTCTGTCGGAACTCGTTTCGCGAAAGGCGACCAATCCTGAGAAATATGGTTCATTAAATTACAAATTGGTTTCAGCTTCTCTGGGAAACTCCCACCTGAGAGTGTGAATCAGTAGTTCCGGGACTTGTTTTCGCCTAATTGGTGGTTATGGGCCTCCGTATTAGTACATCACACGGGCTGTGGATGATACCGAAATCGCTAGTAGATTATTAGAGCTTAAATGTGATGTTGCTTAAATGAGGTGGTAAGATCGGCCTCACAAAGTGTGATATGCCACATACTGTCATACCTAATTTGGCATCTTCTGGCCGGAAGAAAGTGCCAACAATTGCAATATCTTGCTCCTAAAATTGTCGACTTCTACTAATTTGTGTAATTGGCCGAAAAAAGAGCGCCGTCGGGCTAGTAGGAGTGACACCTACTATATAAGCTAAAAGCTTCTGAGACAGATATCAGGAGAAGTATAACAGTGAGAGTCTTAGAACGTCTTATATGTTCCATTTACACTAATGTGCCTAATTGTCGAATAATGGGATTGAGAGGAATATTAGGCAAGACACCTTTCAAAGTAATCCAGTACTTTAGAAGATGCAACTCCTACTCATCGTTATTATAATGTTACATTACAAAACATCATTGGAGGCAGGACGAATTTGTCAGGTCATCCAGTACAATATATTTATCAATCTGTTCATTAAGGCACTTTCTGCAATCTTATTAAAATTGAAACAATCAGACAAGATGAATTTTTGTAGGTATTTTAAATGCCACCAACAGTCTCGAACTTAGTGTTTTTCAGATATGTGGCAAGTTTGGAAAATACCTCACTTTGATTAATCATTTGAAATTGCATTTAGATACCATTATCTTTTTATATGATAAAGGATTCTTTAAAAGAATAGGTTATTTCTAACCAATGTGTTGGATAAAATTGGACGTTATATGAAACGACACAATTTAGCTTTCCATTCGTAAACACAGTGCAACCATAGCAGCATCGACAACCACAGCAACGTACTCACAATATTACCGGCAACGTTAGAAATTTAATATGGCGGATGTGAGCTCTATCTCTTACCATTGTCAAAAGTGTAGCTTGTCTTTTTTGTGGTCGTTTTATGTTAATAAATTCTTAAGCTTTGCAATTGTCCCTGTTGTTGTTGTTGTGGTGCAAGCATGTGTTGCCACATAACAAATTATGCTTTAAAAAGTATCTTTACCCCACTCCAATAAAAATATAGAGTTTCGCTAAACAAAAAGAGCTTAGTTTTCTATTAAGTCAAAGAGTTAAACAGAAAATAAATGACAACAGAAATAATTTAACTAGTAATTTTTTAAATAATTGTCAATATCTAATAAATATATATATATTAAAACGTTTTAAGTTTATATATCGTTATTCGTTATTTCTGTAAAAAAACGAGGATACCGCCTACCAATTATATTTATATGGTTGTTTCGGGACTCATTTCCATATCATCCGCAGAGTACTAGCCTATTCTTACCATCATGGCACAGTCGTTCTAAAAATTTAAGGTAGTGTTTCAATGCTACTACATACTTACTTAATTTCCCTTTACACCCCATGGACGAGGTATATAATAACTTCTTTCGTTATTGTGTATTAACAAGCTTTCTATTCATAGCTTCACATCAAACGGCACACCCACTTGTTTATAGACGAGAAAATCTTTAAATTGACTTTTACAACTTTAGACAACATCCAGGGGGCCGCCGATGAAACAAATATAGATGACTAAGACAGAAATTGAACCATGAAACTAGAACTTTTAAAAAATATAAATGAAGCAATTATTTAACTCTTCCTATGCTTCCCATATCCATTGGTCGTATCCTGGCAGAAACACACATACTTTCCTTAAAAAAAACAAGATATTTCAAATACGTATGTATGTATGGCTTGTTTGCTATATCAGCAACATGTCTCTAAGCTCAAATTTATATGAAGGGATAGAAAATTTGAATTTTAGCAAAGCTTTGGTTATATTGTATGACAAACATTCTGCAAGTTGGTTTACAGTATGATATTGCAGAAAATAGGTCAAGACAAAAATCTATATGAACAAGAGTGAAAAAATGCAATAACTTTGCATTAAGCTAGAGTACGAACAGACTTGACAATTTCAATAAATTAAAGGAATGTTAAGTTATTTAGTCATTGCTTAAGAGTTATTGAGAATTTGTCAGCACTAGATGTGTTTATAAGAAAACACATATATAAATTAATGTGTGAGTAAATATTAAGGAGTTTAAGTTATGAAGTGTGATAGAAAATACAATATGTTGATTTGAAAATTTAGCAACGATGACAGTATGGTAAGACCAAGAGAATAATACGAGGACGGAGAGGACCACTTGAAACGGCTTCCCAACTGTAGATACAAGGGACTCGATGCTGTCCTGGACGTCGTTCCTCAAAAAAGCAATTGCTTAGGTATATATGGATAGTTTTGTTTAACTATTGCCTATATTTGGGGTACTTTTCCAATGCGAGGAATTAATCGAAAATGCCTTTATTGGCGTGCCCCCCACCGTCCGGTGGACGGGACACGGGTGCTCGCTCATGAAGACGTGCGACATCAACTATAGTTTCCATGCGGACAAGCACGAGTTTGGATGTGGTTGGCAAGAGATTCCGACACCTAGTCTTAAGGTTCAAACCGGTGTGTGAACGAATAGCCAACATAAGAGTCTAAACAAAGTTTTTCCACATAACACTTTTATGTGCCCATGCTCCAACAAAAGAGAAGAGCGATGAGGACAAAGACGAGTTCTACGAGAGCCTGGAAAATGTATATGACTGCAGGCCCAGCAATAACATCAAAATTGTACAAAGCGTTTTTAATACTAAAATAGGCAGGCAGACCGTACTTGGGCCTACCATCCGAAAATACAGACTTCACACCGAAACGTCGAACATAGGCATCAGACTGAATGATTTCTCTGCGGCAAGAAATGTAATAGTTAGCAGCACTAGATTTAACCATAAAAATATTCATAAAGCAACATGATTATCTCCAGCTCAATTGACGAGGATTGAAACAGATAGATCACATGGTAGTCAATGAAAGGCACGCATCGATTGTTCTGGACGTACGACTGATCAGGGGTGCGAACATTGACTCCGATCACTACCTTACCGCAGCAAAGGTACGCACAAGGCTAAGCATGGCTATAAACGTACGTAACCAGGCACAGCGAGAGCTGGACGTGAGTTAACTGCGGACTACGGAGGTAGTGAAGGCCTACTCCAACCACCTAACTCGACTGCTACGGAATGCTCCAACCCTTGATAATTTTATCTCGACTTCATAGAACGGACTGCGAAAAGCGTACTTGAGTACTCATAGCCGTCTCAAAAAGATGCCTGGTACGATGATGAATGTCGCAATGCCACGAGAGAGACGGATGCTGCATACAGGGCGAAACTGCAGCCAATGGCAACGCGAGCTGTTCGTGAACGGCACTGGGGAAAGGGACGAGAGGCAAAAAGAAGGAGCTGAAGAAGAGACAGGATAAGTGCACAGGGTTGCGCCGAAGTAGAGGGGAAGCCCGAAAATTCCACGAGATAGTTAAGGCGAGAATGGGTGGAACAGGGTTGCCCTCCTGCAAGAACAGCGGTGGCCAGCTAGTGACTTTAGATATGGAGAGATCATTTCAGAAATTTACTGGACACGGACACTACTCCATAAGACCCCGCTACAATCCATGACGAGGGTATTAACTGACCGTGCCAGAGCGAGATACGTGTCGCAATATCCCGCCTTAAAAACAACAAAGCGGCTAGAGCCGATGGTCTTCCTACTGCATTGTTTAAGGCAGGCGGAGAGGAGCTGATTAGGATCATGCATCAGCTCATGGAGAACATCTGGCTAGAGGAGAGCATGCCCGGGGATTACAGTATCAGCCTGTTATGTCACATGTGCAAGAAAGGACATCGTAGTGAATGTAAGAACTACCTTGGAATAAGCCTATTACCAATTGCGTACAAGGTCCTTTCGACTTAAGCTAATTGTAGAAAAACAAAGCTGCCTTCGACTCTCCCATAAGGAATAGGCAATATGAGGTCATGTCTGATTTTGGGTTTCCTGCAAACCTGATTCGACTTTGCATATGTACCTTGAAAAACACCAAATCCTCGGTTAAGATTGGTAAGCATCACTCTGAGCCATTAAACTCGAAAAGAGGTCTTAGGTAGGGTGATAGTCCTGTTCAAAATTTATTATAGTTATGGAGAAGGTGATGAGAAAGGCTGGTGTCAACATGCGTGGCACCATATACATCAAGAACCACATGACACTGGCCTATGCCGATGATATAGACATCATTGGTCGAAATCTGAGGAATATTACTGCAGTTTTCTCATCCTTGGAAAATGAGTCAGCAAAAATGGGTTTAGCGGTCAACAAGGACAAAACAAAAATAATGATTTCGACGAACAACGAGGCCCCTCGATAGGCACGCACCGTCAACCTTGAAACACTGACCTACCTCGGATCTTCCGTCAATAAGAAAAATAGTGTCAGCCATGAAATCAACCTGGGAGTATTCGAGAGAAAAGTACTCCGGAAAAATATATGGACCTATCTGTGTCGACGGCGAGTTTTGCCATCGGATGAACCATGAGCTGTATAAGCTTTACCACGACATCGACGTACCTAAAAAAATCAGAATCCAAAGACTACAATGGCTGGGACATGTTGCAAGGATGGATGTAAATGCTCCAACGAGAACGGTGTTTGAAGGCGAACCTGAAGGACAGCGCAGAGCATGGAGACCCAAACTTCGTTGTAAGGACCAAGTGGTTGGCGACATGGCACAATCTCATAGGACTAACTGGAGAGAAGACCGAAGCGTGTGGAATTCTTAAATACTTTAGCACTCAAATTTCTGAACCACGTTCCTATGTTGTAATGAGCCACTTAACATACGACAAAGAAAAACCATTAATTCTTGAAAAACTTTTATTTATCTTTGGTGGCTACGCACGTTAGATGGTGAGGAGACGGTATCACCGGGTGTGTGTTGTTTGCTTGTACTGTAAATGCATAATTCGGTCCGTAAATAGATTGCCACACCATGTTTAGATAACCGCTCTTTCATGTGGTCCATCCTGCGCCGCCTATTATGTTTATTACCCATGACTTGTCGAGATGTAACATTTATAACCAGTCGTACAACGCACTGGACAATGTCGATCACGATAGACCGCTCATGGATCATTCGACGACGAAACTAACTCGCTGTTAAAGATGATGGGTCCAAATATTTCTCAAAGTAATTTTTTTCTCGAGGATTTCCAGAATTGATCCTTGATCCGCTTGTGTCTTAACCTACGATTTTGCGCTTTAGAGCAAGGCAGGTAGGATTAGAGTGGAGATGGTAAAGTTGGATCGTCGAGAGAGAGTTTAGACATTAAATCGCTTGCTTAGCACATATCAGCAGCGGTTTGCGATCAATAATAGTCTCTTGATATCCAGGCTGACATGCTTATTTTTGTTTACGGCGGAGCCAAGGTAAAGGTATAATTGCCAACGTTCACGCAGCATCCCACACGATTTGATTCTTTGTTCCTTGAAGCAAATAATATGGTTTTGTGTTCATTTATTATCACACCTTTCTTCTGAATAACTGACTGACATAGTGCTCCATTTATTTGTATTTTATAGGAGTCCTGTCCTGGCCCATAATCCGATCAGGATGAATTTTCCGAGAATTGTATACAATTTCCAGAAAGAGACCTTTTTAAAAGTTTTTGCTTTAGTAATACTAAAGGTCTGGTTTTTGGGATTTATGGGTTGGGTTTATTCACATTGGGTTTTATCACATTTAAAACCACTCGAGTATTAAGACAAACCAAACAAAAAGCCCATTGTCAAGTTGCTGTGAGACTATATTAACCACCATCCATCTTGATAAATACTTTCTGAGGATCCTTCATATTTTATTTACTTTTCACCTATATTTGTTGCACGCAACCTTGTGCAAATTTTAAATAACTCTTTAAAATTGTTATGTTTTCAGTCTGCTTTACGCAGTAATAATATTAAGTGTCAAGTCATGCTTCAACATTTAAGTGTCGCATTAACTTTTAACTTCAGTCACCTTCCATTCATTCATTCGTTCATTCATTCCTCTTAAAGACCAAGTAAGGACCTCATTGTGTGGCAGCCAACTCCTTTATAATATTAATCAAACACATCATAACGTTAAACAACACAAAAACAACAGCAATTTTGCAACTGATGTTGTGTTGCTTGTTTAACACGCAAGAATAAAAGCAACAAGAAATAATGATGATTGTGATAAATTTCTTGGGACCCATGAAGCAACCTTGTTGTTGGGTCGACCACAATTTCCTTATAATGTTGCCAACCTTAAACCATAAATTCTTTAATAATTACTTGCTTACTTCGGGTTAATGAGCGCTTAACAAATGTGTGTGGGGCCCTCAATCAGGGGAACATTATTAATTTTCTTCATGTCGGCCTTTTCTTGCCTTGTATGCTGTCTTCAAATGGATGCCGGGGTAGAATTTACTATATTAATTTGGTCAAAACAGAAAATCCCTAATTCCTTTAAATAATCCTTTAAGGAAATCAGTAAAGCTCATGGTTGCTGCTTTTCTATTGCCATTCTAATGTTTGGCCAATTTTTTTGGGGGAGATTTAAGTCATGTGTCAGGTTTTAGTTTTTTTGTTGTTTCTCTAGAATTGTTATCACAATACTCGACATCATAAATATAAATCTTAAATCCATGCGGGTTTTCCATTGTGGATTTTATTGTATTTTTGGGATTTAATTGTGTGAAATATTATTCTATGCCACAGTCTTAGTTGTCGCACACCCACCCGCCCACATACAGTTTTGGTCTCTGTGTGTCGTGGTTTTAGTTTTTAGGTAGTTCTATGTCGTTCGTTTCTTTGAACAGCTTTAAGAGATTTTGCTGTGGTTTTTGCCAGCATTGTGGCAGTAGGGAAATAAATAAACTATACTAGTGGATAAATTTTGAAATTTGTAAAGTTGACTTTGTTGGGATTAGATTTAACATTTCAGCTTTAGGTAAAAACCTTAAGGATTTGGGGTTTAAAGAAATGTGCTGCATTTTTGTGTGGTGTAGGAATTGTTTTGCGGGTGCAGTACCGGTAAAAGCAGTTAGTTAGATTAAGAATTTTTTAACAATAAGCAGGAGTTGGTATACTGGGAAAACGCTACATTACTTCGAAACAGGACTTCTTGCTTCCGTTATTATCATAATAAGAACATGTCTTCTATTTTTTTTATAGAATACTAGTGGGCTTGGCAATGATTCGCTATTGCATATTAACTTATAACATATTTCACATAATTTTCTTCTTGTCCTAAGTGCGGTAATTTACATCTTTGTAGGTTTACAAAGTACTTTGAAAACGGTTCTTAAGCTCGACAATAATATGTTGAGTTTAATATCTTACATAACTAACCAATGAAGTTTTGTAGTTTTAAATGCTAAATATCTCAGGCCCTATGACAAAAGTAAAAAGGTTTATTAGCAAATTCATATTTATACTGACGAAATGTAGAACACATTTTTTCTGTATGTAGGACGAAAATCGGGACCCGCCGTAGCATAGTGGTTAGAACACACGACTACCATCCGGGAGATCACAGGTTCAACTCCTGGCTCCATATATCTTAAAAAAGAAAAATGTTCTTTCATTGTCGGGTCCCCTCGAGTGTTGTCGACAGCAACTTCGCAGTATTAGTGTCGAGTCAATCGGCATGTCTAGTAACAGCTTCTCAAACAGTGACGTTAGCATTCGTCGACAAACAAGCTGGTGCCGTTAGTTGTGAATCTAAAAATAGAAAGCGTGTTAATTCACAACAACGTGAGAAGCTATCCCATACCTCATTCATGGGGTGTAAAGGGAAATTAAGGAGTAAGTTGGACGAAAATCCACTTCTTTTACTAATCGGAAACAGACATTCCGCTAAAGATCTAAATTAAATTTTTATTTTTTATCTATAGTAGCGTGAACCATCTATTTGGGCGCAAAAAACACATTTGGCATGCTTTTCCGCCTATTGATCGCACACGAAAATTTCGTTTGAAGATTCATGCCTTTATTGCCGAGAACTATTATGTACTTAACTTAAGTTTGGAACACCATAAAAAAAACTTTTGCTATGTTTTCTTCTCCCTCTTCTTTTTTTGTATTTCTCTTCTGTTTGTATCAAACTCATTTTACCATTTCTTAAGATAATTCGGCCACCAAACTTTTGGCTTAACAAAGTGATGGTCTCACGCGCTGTATGACATGTTACGTAGTCGTGTTGGAACTATTTTTCCTCCGAATAATTTGCAATAACATGAGAAATAAAAAAATCAGTTAATCGGCCACTGGCTCTAATATGGATGTAGGCCAATATCCTTCCTCAACATTTGCAGTTACAAGGTTTCTGAAAACGGCGACGGTTCGATAAATTCGAGTCCTCTGTCACACTTAAGTCTACAGCGGCGATGGCTTCTTCTGTACGCACGGTACGCGCTTAATTTGGAGGAATATTATCCAAAAGAGGAAATGTGGTCGATCCATTGTATTGCGTAGTAGTCGGTCAGATGGTTGACTGTATGCACGATAAACTTCACAAAGTACTCCATAAGCTTGGCAAACAGATCGCGCATTTTGAAAATAAGTTTCCACGATTTTTAAACGTTGTTTTTATTTTACATGGTGATTTGCCAAAGTATACTTAAGGAAAGTCTAACACACTTCATTAGTATGACAGCAAGATTTACACTTATACCTATTAGAATTTCTATAGGTCTGAAAACAAAACCCCAAATATACCTCATTGCTGGGGCATTACTACCTCTGACATACTATGAATATTCAAATTATGCCTCCCACTCCAACAAAAGCTGTTTTCTTATCCAACTTTAATGAACATTCTTTCAAATTTATATTTATAAAGTAAATGAAAAACACTTCACTATTTTAGTCGGCGGATATGGATTCAACTGCCTGGTGTACGGACAATTTTTAATACAGTTTAATAGTCAAATATTGACTTACGTAGGCAGCGCCTCGACATTTTTTACCAACATGGTTGCAAATAGCATGTTCACATCTCTAGGTGAACTGCAACATACTTTGAGGACGATCAAACTATTATTAAGCTAGTATAATAGTTTTATTTTTAAAGGGGCGTGGCACAGCAATATTTCACTCTTGATGTTATTCATACTGTGTCAATAACATATATAACAAATCTTATCTCTCATCTCATTTGATAGTTCATGAGATGAATCCATTTTAAATTTTTAATTATATGGGCGGTAACACGCCCTTTTTTATATAACAACCAAGTATAGCTAAGGACTATCAACAACTCATCAGTACCACTTTGTACAATTTTCGTATCAATCGGTCTATTAGAACAGCCGTCAGAGCGTTTTTTAAAAAGGGGCGTGGCACCGCCTTCTTCCGCCAGGCTGTTTTTTTTTATACAGCACATATACACCAAATCTCATCTTCATACCTCTGATAGTTCATGAGATGTATCCATTTTAAATTTTAAATTGTATGGGCGGTGCCACGCCCTTTTTTTATATCACAACCAAGTTAAGCCAAGGATTATCGACGGCTCATCAGTACCACTTTATAAAATTTTCTTAACAATCGGTCTATTACAACAGCCGTCAGAGCGTTCTTTAAAAATAGGCGTGGCACCGCCTTCTTCCGCCCTGGTTTTATTTCGTACTGCACTAACAAAATATATACCAAATCTCATCTTCATACCTCTGATAGTTCATGAGATATAACCTTTTTAATTTTCAAGTTGTATGGGCGGTTCCACGCCCCTTTATCCAATCACAACCTGGCTATACCCAGGGACTATCAATAGGTAATTGGTTCCACGTTGCATAATTTTCGTATCAATTGGTCTATTTGAAAAGCGGTCAGAACGATTTTTGTAAATGGGCGTGGCACTTCCCTCCTTCACCCTGGCTGTTATTCTAACGGTGCGAACAACATATATACCAAATATCATCTTCATACCTCTGTAAATTTATGAGATACAGACGTTTAAAACTTTAAGATGTAAGCCACGCCCACTTACCCGATCCCGCCCATTTTTTGTTGCATCACGAATTTTGGTGCCAAATGCATCCACACAAATTTTCCACCAGTCCTCCAAATATTGCTTTTTAAAAAATTGGGTACATGGGCCGCTGTATGCTGTATGCCCACTTCATACAGCAAAATTTGAAGTAGCCTATTTTCAACCCCGACCTCACAGCTACAATCTGTGAAAATTTCAATAAGATCGGTACAGCAGTTCTCGAGTCTATGCGGTACAAAAAAATGCAAACAATCAAACACAAACTTATTTTTATATATGAGTATTTCCGGCGGAAGGACGGACGATTTCATATTAAAAAATCATCATATAAGATGTGTATAAAACTCCAATATGTCTGTTTTACAAAAAAAAATAAAATACTGATCCCATAAGAAATTTCGCTAAATTTTACAAATTTTTAAACACAATTAATGTGGATTTGAAAAATTTTGTGTGTCCGTAACGTACTTTGTGTTAGTCATAATTTAGAATACAACATTTTAAGTAGAGTTTAATTAAAATAACATTGTAGTACCGTCCAAAATCTACATTTTAACTTCTCGAGAAAACTACAATATAAGAAAAAAACGTGCGTCCGCAACGCAAGGAAATACCCATATATAGTTTATGAAAACAGCCCTAATACACTTTTTTCCTAAAATTCCGTACATCGAGTATTTGCCATAACGCATTTAAACCAATGAGTAGGACATAGCCACAACTTAATCATTTGAAATGTCGAAGGACTTTAATATCCTTTATCTGACAGCAGAATATCTGGATAACAGTTCACTGCAAACACCCACAGCGAGTCGTAACAAAACCCCTCAGGAGTCCTAAAGCAAATCGTATATTTGTGTTGCTAAATTGCTACGACCCAAGAATAACACAGTGCCAATCATTTCACAACGCATCACCCCATACTGAGCGACATATGACACTTGTGAAAATATCTTGGTGTGTGTGACAAAGCAAGGTAGGAGTAGGCTTCAAAGATCCAACCAATGTATACATTGAGATGTGCAACAAAAGATAGTAGTGCTAAAAGCAAAAACTAAAAAAAACCTCCACTTATGCAGTAGCTGCCATATAATCCAATAAACCATAGAGAATGGCAAGGTTGAGAGATATCATTTTGCTCAAATAGTAAAGGCATCAGTGAGTGTATATTGAGTTATAAAAACAGATAACTAATTATAAGTGATTTTACTTACTGCAATAGGATTAAAATAACATTAAAACAAAAGAATAGGTCCGAGATAGGTAATATATAAAACACTGGGTTCTGTTGATTACTATATGATTAGAAAAACTTCTCGGTTGTACTTATTTTGCTATGTGCTTACTCTCACTGAATGTGATCTAAACCCATTAGCACCAGCATAGTCTTATAGATGGACTATTGCCACTGTTTTAGTAAGAGCTGTACTGTCATTTTCTTTCGAAATCAACATTTTCCATTATGGATTAGAAAAAACAGAGCGTCTCGTAACACTTACTCTTTACAATAGCCTACAATATAACCAACTAAACTGCGTAGATTGCACGTCATCATTCATCAATGTTGTATTGTTATCGCTGGACATTCGTTGTTCCCTGTCTCTGTCAGATTTGATTCTGTTTGGTTTCCGGGATCAGGACCAAACAAACAAAAATCGAACATTCTAACAGAGTTTGCATAATTGATGGCCGAAGATGAACGAAAGCTATAAGAATCCTGTAACCAGAAACAGATATTTTTCAAGCAAAATTGGCTCCCTTGGTTGTTGTGCCAAGCAGAAGGCGATGCGACGTAAGAGGAGGCAACGAACGTAATGTTTCAGAACAATGCATATTTCAGTGATACAATCTGCAGTTGGCCACAAATGAAAAAAGGCTGGTAACATCACACATAAATTTGGATATGTTTTCTTTTTTGTTTTGCGTACCAAAATAAAAACCAGAAACAGCTTCTATAGGTTTGACAAATTAATGGTAACCCAGCACACAAACTTACCACTGATTTCTTGTACTTTGATCGGGAGATTTCCAGGTTGCCTTGTGAATATCTTTATGCGGGAATCTGGTTCCACTCATAACCATGTTCTTGCCGACGCGAAACTAACCAGTCTGAATCCGTTATCGCAGGTGTTGTTGTGTAGACTGAATTTTCCGAACTCTTCCCCTTTAATGGCAGCAACAACAGAAATGTATCCATCAGTAGCCGCACGTAGAAAAGTATTTCAAGCGGTTCGGTCTTTTGCGCTCCGTAGGTAGTTCGTCACACCAAGTTTAGTTAACAGCTCTTTCACCATCCATCGGAGTTTTGGTCGCCCCCTCCTGCGCCACCCATCGAGTTTATTGCCGAAGACTTTTCGAGCCGAAACGTTTTCGTCCATTCGTACAACGTGTTCAAGCCATCGCATTCGGTCTATTTGAACGCGCTTGACCACGTCGATGTCGTTGTACAGCTCATACAGCTCATGATACATTCGACGACGGTACTCGCCGTTCACGATTATGGGTCCAAATATTTTTCGGAGTATTTTTCTCTCGAAGACTCCCAGAATAGATTGATCTGCTTGTGCCATTTCCCAGGGTTCTGCGCTGTAGAGCAAGACAGGAAGGATAAGAGTCTGGGAGAGCTGGATCTTTGTTCATCGAAGAGAGTACTCTGTCGTTAAATCGCTTGCTTAGCGCATAGTAGCAGCGGTTTGCGATCAATACTTGTCTTTTGATTCCGGGGCTGACATTATTATTTTTGTTTATGGCGGAGCCAATGTAGACAAAATCATCTACCACTGCAAAGTTATAGTTGTCAACGTTCACGCAGCGTCCCAGACGAGTGGACTCTTTGTTCTTTGAAACAAATAACTTGGTTTTGTCCTCGTTTCTCACCAGACCCGCTTCAGCCGACTGCTTTTCAAAAGCCGCAGTAATATCTCGCAATCCACGTCCAGTAATATCTATATCATCAGCATACGCGAGCAACATGTGACTTTTGTTGAAGATGGTTCCATTTTTGTTTACTGCATCCTTCCGCATGATCATCTCCATTACGATGTTAACGAGATCGCAGGACAGACTATCGCCTTGTCTAAAGCCTCGATTGGTAGAAAATGGATCTGACAGATTTTTGCCACTTTTCACTGAAGTCAGTCAGTGTCATGCCGCAGAGTCGGATTAGATTAGCGGGGATACCAAACTCAGCCATAGCATCCAACAATTTCTGTCGTAGCGGACTGACGAATGCAGCTTCGTAATCGATGAACCGATGGTAGTTGTCGATCTGCATTTCTTGGGTCTTCTCCAGGATTTGTCGTAGCGTGAATATCTGGTCGGTGGTGGATTTACCAGGTCTAAAGCCACACTGATAAGGTCCAATCAGGTTCGCCAGAATGGGCTTTAGTCTTTCACATAAAACACTAGACAGGACCTTGTATGCGATGGGTAAAAGGCTAACCCTGCGTTAGTTGGTACACACACTAGGATCGCCTTTCTTAAGCACGGAACATAGGACACTCAGACTCCAATCGTCGGGCATGCACTCCCTGAGCCACATCGTGTTTATGAGCTGGTGCATGCATGTAATCAGCTCATCGCCGCCGGCTTTAAAAAGCTCTGCCGGCAGTCCATCGGCTCCAGCAGCTTTATTATTTTTAAGTCGTGCAATTGCCGTGCTGATCTCGTTTTGGCTCGGTGGTGGACAGTCTACTCTATTATCGATGATTGGTGCTATTTCGTCACTTATGCTGCATTCGGGAACGAATAGTGATCGAAAGTGTTTCCTCAATATTTCCAGCACACTCTGAGTGTCCGTGACCAGATTTCCGTCTCTGTCCCTACTGGTGGGGATCCCTGTTCCAAAACCTTTACTTTTTACCATTCGGTACAACATTCGGGCCTGACCTCTATCCCTGTAGTTTTCGATATCCTGGCTCTTTCGTTTATTCCACAGACGCTTTTTCCATCTGAACAGGCGTTTCATCTCCCCTCTTTTTCTCTTTACAACGCTCCGTCACCGCACGCGTCATTCATCATCGTACCAGGTCTTGTCTGAGCGTGGTTTTTTATAACCCAGTACGGTCGTTGCCGCAGTGGTCATAGAATTCGCAATATACTGCCACTGTATGTCGGAAACATCGGAACTAGGGGGTTTGTTTGGAGAAATTGAGAGAGTTGGTTGAGGAAGGCATTGGCTATATCGGTGGTATGCAGATTTGTGATGTCTAGCTTCCTTTGCTTTTGATTGCGAGTGTTTTTAGCACTACTTAATCGTGTGCGTAACTTGGCTGCAACTAGGTGGTGATCCGAGTCAAAATTTGCACTGCGCATCACACGCACATCCATAACGCTTAAAACATGCTTTCCATCAATTACCACGTGATTAATCTGATTTCTTGTATTTTGATCGGGAGATATCAGGTTGCCTTGTTGATACATTTATGCGGGAATCTGGTTCCATTCACAACCATGTTTCTTGTCGACGCGAAACTAACCAATGTGAATCCGTTATCGGAGGTGTTGTTGTGTGAACTGAATTTTCCGACTGCTGAACTAAGAGCATCTTCCCTTCCTGTTTTAGTACTAAAATCTTCCAGAACAATTTTAATGTTATGTGCAGGGCAGCGGTCATATATCTCCTGCAGGCGACCAGAAGTCTTCCGTCGGGGCGTGTACACAAATCAGCATAAAGTTTAATCGTTTCCTTGGATGCGGACAGCGAGATCAGGTGTTGAAGTCTCTTGCCGACAATGCCACTTGCATATCCATGTCGTCAACATTTGGGGGGTTACTGTTTTTTTCTTTTCTTCGTGTTTACGTGCCCGATCCTAGTTTCTTGGGGTTACAAAGCCACTAAGAGAACCTCTGTCTTGAGCTTTAGTAACTTTTGTAACCCACTTCCTAAGACGCATCGGTGATAGCATGCCGTTAAAGTTACTCTACTTTGCGCCTTCTAACCTTTGCTACCACCGAACGGATTTTCGTTGGATTTCCCGGTGGAATATGTGTTCTCTCGGACGTTGTGAGATGCTTGGGAACCTCCAAAGAGAGCTTCTGGTTATTTTCAAATGTATAACAATCAGAAAGCCTCAAATTAGAAAATTCCCCATTCCCCGCTGATTTTAGCCTAAGTATTCGCAAACCGATCCAAGTGTTCCTGTGCAATCCCCTAAAGTGCCTCATAACAATTTCGATCTTCACGTCGCGATGTTCGACGATGAACTTTGTTATTTTCGCTTCTTGATTAGTTTGGATTTGAATACTGATATTCTGGAAATTTGTTCAAGATCACGAGGCAATTCATTAAACTCGTGAGGTCCCGCATGCTCAATTCTTTGCATTGTAAGTTCAAGTCTACATCTTGAAGGTATCAAATTTAAACGATGTCGAGTGTTTGTTTGGGATTATTCGAAATGTTGACGAAATGTCACAAAAGCGTGACTGTTTTCGCTAGTGGCTTTAAACATAAATAACATATTCTTCGCTGGGATATCGCATATTTAACATCCAGGCAGGATATCGGTGCTCAAAAACATTGCACCCAATACGTACGACAAATTTGCATGTGACACATATCAAATGTCCATAGCAGAAACCTACACAATTATAAGTCCAAACGGGCAGACGGAAACTTGAAACATAATGGTATACAGTGGTAGTTGTGTGGCAGTGGTAGTGAAAGTCATATCCTTACACTTTAAAGTAAACTTAAATGGGCATTTTATGCGAAGTGTGTGCGATAGTTGGATGGAGAGATGAATGATAGGTTGTTGTGTAGTTTCACAAAAAAATGAATGGCAGCAATGCAATGGCAATACAATGTGAACACCACAAAAGCCTCGTCAAAACAGCTTCATCATACTCAAGTTCGTCATCATCCTGCTACACATCAAAATACTGAAGGATAATTTAGTGCGTTAGAGTATAAAGAGGTTAATCTATTGATTTTCTTTTGAACTTTCTAGAAAATCTAATTTTTAAATACGAAAATGTACGCCTTTTTCTTAATATCCTATAAGCTTGACGATGTGTAACATGTGCAGGAAATTACACATGAATAAGATTGATTGCTATTTGAAAATTGATTTTTTTTGTGTGATTGGACGCAGCAATTATTAAACCAAATTGCTAATGTCGTTGTTGTTTATTGTTGGACGCAAAATTTGCGTAAGCTAGGAAATTCCGACAAAGATGTAGAAGATAAATGACATATCAATTAGAGTTGAGGGAGAAACTGACTTTAAGGGTTGTTGTCATTATAGGGATTAAAATCAGGGTGTGGTAATATATGTTGAGGAAACGAATATTTGTTGATAATTTTAAACTGAATATATTAAGAATTAACGTTCGCGTTATTTTATCTTGTGTTATTGATACTAGTAATCCTAGTAATATTATAAATGTCAATGTCTGTCTGATTGTTTGTTTGTATGTTTGTGGCTCAATCACGCTAAACGGCTGAACCGATTTCAATGAAATTTGGAAGACAGTTTGTGTACTATATGGAAATTACCGTAGGCTATATATTTTTTTAATTTTTAACCCTATGGGCAGAGTGGGCACGGCAAAACTTGTTTAAGAGCTAAGGAGGCAAAATGTAATACACATATAGAACTCGGTAACACAAATATGGATATGCGAACGAAATTTTAATTGTTGACCCTATGGGCGTGGCAAAACTTTTTTTTAGAGCTAGGGAGACACAATTTGATACACAGATTGTACTCGGCAACATGAATATTAATATGTGAACGAAATTTTTATTTTGGGCCAGTGAGCGTAGTGGGCTTTGCAAAACATATTTTGAGAGCTGGATATAAAATTTGATACAAAGATAGTGCTCGGCATCATTGATTTGAATATGCAGACGGAATTTTATTACTGTATTTTAGCCCTAGAGAAATAAAATTTGGTACACAGATAGTACTCGATACTTTCGGTTTAAATTTACTGACGAAAATTTTATTTGCAATCAGTGGGCGGAGGGGCGTGGCAAAATATAATTTTAGCCCCAGAGAGATAGAATTTGGTACACAAAAAGTACTCGACAACACGAATATTAGAGACGAAATTTAAATTTTGGATCAGTGGGTGACTTAGTCAAAGCAGTATCTTAACTCTACAGATACAAAATTTAAAACCCAGATTGTACACGACAACACGGATATGAATATGCAGACGACATATTAATTTTGGATCAGTGGGCCGAGTAGGCGTTGGAAAACTGTATTTTAACCCTAGAGAGATAAAGTTTGACACCCTAACAGTTCACGCAGCACTAATATTAATATGCAGATGTCATTTAAATTTTGGATCATTGGGGAAACTGAATTTTAGCCCTAGAGAGATAACATTTGATACACAGATAGTATTCGACAACCCGAATATTAATATGCAAATTAGATTTAAATTTTAGATCAGTGGGTGGAGTGGGCGTGGCCCTAGAAAGATAAAATTTGGTGCACAGATAGTACTCGGAACTTCAGTTTCAAATTTAAACACAAAATTATTATTGTCAATCAGTGGGCGAGAAGGGCGAGGCAAAAAGGTATTTTAGCGCTAGAGCGATAATATTTGATATACAGTAGGTTGATTCTTATTTGGCAAAAAAAAAATGTTTTTGGAATTTTTCATGGGCCAACTTAAAATTTTATTAAGACGTACAAAAAAACTCTATGTGAATTTTTTTAATTTTTTTCTTATAGGTTTAGGGGTCGCTACCGGGGTTCGAAATTCAAAATTTTACCGTCATCCTGAGGGATAAGCCGAATAACTCGAGTAAACCTTAACTGATCCTTATGAAAATTTTTCCGTATTCATATTTTCCATAACAAAGTAATGGAATTGTAAATGGGAAGAATTGCCCCACCCCTTCTGGTACCTCCCATACAAAATTACCTATTTTTTGATAATTATTATTTCTCCCATAACTTTAAAACGGACAGCTGGATGGCATTTAAACTTGGTCAGTTTAATGACCTTGTAATAACAGATAAACCACCAGAAAATCAAAACCTTTGTCACACCCCTTCTGGTACCTCCCATACAAATGACCGAATTAACCCCCATATTTTTACCTACATATCTTTTTAGTAAAAATACTGAATTCGATAAAATTTTGTGTGAGATGAACACATGCAAAAATTTGACTCGTGAGTGAATATGGACTATATCGGCCAACCCCTTCTGGTACCTCCCATACAAAATTACCTATTTTTAGACAAATTATTTTTTACCAATAATTTCCAAACAGACAGTTGGATGGCTTTTAAACTTGGTCAATTTAATGACCTTGTAATAACAGATAAACTCCCAGAAAATCAAAAGCTTTGTCACACCCCTTCTGGTACCTCCCATACAAATGACCGAATTAACCCCCATATTTTTACCTACATATCTTTTTAGTAAAAATATTGAATTCAATAAAATTTTGTGTGAGATGAACACATGCACAAAAGTCACTCGTGAGTGAATGTGGACTATACCGGCCAACCCCTTCTGGTACCTCCCATACAAAATTACCTATTTTTAGACAAATTATTTTTTACCAATAATTTCCAAACGGACAGCTGGATGGCATTTAAACTTGGTCAGTTTAATTACCTTGTAATAACAGATAAACCCCCAGAAAATCAAAACCTTTGTCAAACCCCTTCTGGTACCTCCCATACAAATGACCGAATTCACCCTGATAGTTTTACATAGATATGCTACTTATTTTTGATTTTTTTCATAGGTTAACTTAAAATGTTATTAAGAAGTACAAAAGAACTCGCTTCAGTGCCCTGAAATCCATGCGCAGTTTTAAACGTAGAAGTCATATAATATGACTTATGCATGGTATTTCGGGACTTCCCCGAAATATCAAACAGCAACCATACCATTACAAAAAAAACATAAAGAATTCTGCGGATGCTATTTGTTTTGCCGAAAATCAGCTTAAAGAGTTTCAGCCACGAGATGACTACAAAGAGCTACTTAAGCTGACAATAATATTCTGCGGAGGTGTTCCAAAAACACCAATATTCTTCAGAGCACCAGCAAGTCTTCACCGTGCTAGATGGATGGCTAAGGCAATATATTCCATAAAAATATATTTATTCAGAGAGCAGTTCAAGCTAAAGGAAAGCGAATTATGTGAAATACAGGATGTTTGCATTTTTATAATTAATATTTACCTTAAATATTGGTTTGAATCCACTTCTGGACCTCCTGCTTCAAGAAATGACCTCCAGTTATTAAAAGACTTGAAGTCTTATGCAACAATTAATAAAGAGATAGCGGCAATAGCCTTAAAAAAAATTCTAGGTCATCTCTGGTATTTGTCGGAAGAGCTAGATGGATTTGCTTTTTTTATGACAAAGTTTCTCATGAAATTAAGAAGAAGATGGTAAATGCTTTAAACATAGAAGGAATAGATAATCCAGAAAAACGAGTTACAGTAGATGAAAACCTACTACATTCTAAAAGTCTTGAGCATGTTGTATCCAACAATACTCTTAAATTTTTCAGCAGAACGGGTATTATATCGGGTTTCCTAAAAAAAAATGTTGAAGATTGTTGCAGACCTTAATTTAAGTAAAGAATTAGTTCTGTCTATGAGGGTTTTTAACGATATTGCTGAACGCGAAGTGGCCTTGATGCAGGAATACAATAAATTGCATAAACATAATGAAGAACAGAAGCAGTTTCTATCATTATTGGTGAGAGAATTTAGAAAAAAATATTCAGAATCTACCATGTGTAAATAATAATATATTTTACAATATTTTAAAATTTAAAGAAAATTGTAAGCAGTAAATGCAGTTGTTTATAATTATATTTTGTAATGTTAAGTTTTTCATGCAATGAATTGATGTTTACTATTAATATATTAAATTTTTATTTTAATATTTTTTTTTAACTGTTTAATTTAATTTTTATTTTTGAAATGTATCTTTTTAAATAATAACACAACAAAAACTGATGAACAAATTTGAAATAAATCATTTCTTATTAACTGTACTGTAAAAATTCCTAAGTTGGACTGCAAATTAGTGGAATGGGGCAAGACAATAGCGTTCCATTATCTACGTTGAATATCATATAACATTCATTAAACTAGATTTATATTTAAGATAAGCATTAGTAAAATTACAATAAGGGTATATCTTTACCAAAATATAAATGAATTCAGCATACTTACAAAAAAATGTATGTAAAAATATGGTGGTAAATTCGGTCATTTGTATGGGAGGTACCAGAAGGGGTGTCACAAAGGCTTTGATTTTCTGGGGGTTTATCTATTATTACAAGGTAATTAAACTGACCAATTTTAAATGCCATCCAGCTGTCCGTTTGGAAATTATTGGTAAAAAATAATTTGTCTAAAAATAGGTAATTTTGTATGGGAGGTACCAGAAGGGGTTGGCCGATATAGTCCATATTCACTCACGAGTCAAATTTTTGCATGTGTCCATCTCATACAAAATTTTATTGAATTCAGTATTTTTACTAAAAAGATATGTAGGTAAATATATGGGGGTTAATTCGGTCATTTGTATGGGAGGTACCAGAAGGGGTGTGACAAAGCTTTTGATTTTCTGGGAGTTTATCTGTTATTACAAGGTCATTAAATTGACCAAGTTTAAATGCCATCCAACTGTCTGTTTGGAAATTATTGGTAAAAAAATAATTTGTCTAAAAATAGGTAATTTTGTATGGGAGGTACCAGAAGGGGTTGGCCGATATAGTCCATATTCACTCACGAGTCAAATTTTTGCATGTGTTCATCTCACACAAAATTTTATCGAATTCAGTATTTTTACTAAAAAGATATGTAGGTAAAAATATGGGGGTTAATTCGGTCATTTGTATGGGAGGTACCAGAAGGGGTGTGACAAAGGTTTTGATTTTCTGGTGGTTTATCTGTTATTACAAGGTCATTAAACTGACCAAGTTTAAATGCCATCCAGCTGTCCGTTTGAAAGTTATGGGAGAAATATTAATTATCAAAAAATAGGTAATTTTGTATGGGATGTACCAGAAGGGGTGGGGCAATTCTGCCCATTTACAATTCCATTACTTCGTTATGGAAAATATTAATACTGAAAAATTTTCATAAGAATCAGTTAAGGTTTACTCCAGTTATTCGGCTTATCCCTCAGGATGACGGTAACATTTTGAATTTCGAACCCCGGTAGCGACCCCTAAACCTTTAAGAAAAAAATTAAAAAAATTCACATAGAGTTTTTTTGTACGTCTTAATAAAATTTTAAGTTGGCCCATGAAAAATTCCAAAAACATTTTTTAAGACTCACCCTAATATACAGATAATATTCGATTCCAAAAATTAGAATTAATTAAGTTTATTTATTTATTGTACCAAAAAGTGAATTATTGTAAAATTAAAAAATTTAATTTATTGTAAATCATGGTAAAATTTGTATTTAAATTTGTCGTAAGCTATGTGGCAAGTGGCTCTGTCCTGTTAAAACCACATATCTTCAAATTCGGGCCATAAAAAGTTCGTTATCATTTCACTATAGCGAGCACCACTCACAGTAACTGCCTGACCGGCCTCATTTTGGAAAAACTTCGGCCCGATGATGCCGGCAGCCCATAAACCGCACCAGCCCATTGGAAAACAATCACTCTTGGATTATCATGCGGCAATTCTGCTTATTGACCAATCCACTGAGGTGAAAATGTGCCTCATCACTCAAGGTGATTCTTCGAAAACTGATCTTCCACTGTTGCCATTACTTGCCACATTTCTGACCATTGACGACGTTTGGAATGGTCAAGAGGCTTTAGTTCTTATGTCAATTGCACCTTGTTAGCGTGTAAGTGCAAGTCTTTATGCATAATGTTGGGCACTACGATGAGTTGGACGATTAAATCGACCGAAAACATCACGAAGTGCACGATATGCATTTTGATTTGTACGCCTGTTTTCATAATAAGCCTGCAGAACTGCAAAGAACTTGACGTTTAGGTGTGGTTCACATTCAATATCGGCCCTTACAATTTAACCACCTTTTACTAAAAAGTACAGGATATTGTACTAAAAACTGCAGTTGATTGTTCTAAAAAGTACATTTATTGTACTATAAAGTACAATTTATTGTACCAGAAAGTGAAATTTTTGGCCAAAAAGGTATATTTATTGTTCCAAAGAGTACATTTATGACAGCTATGCCCAACGTCAATGTATGCGATTTGTTCGAGTGTGTTGGGTATGCGTAAAAGCTCTTATTTTGTTATTTCGGCAAATAGTGTGGTGCAAAAGTAACGCACTTCATCACAACTGACATCAAATACCTTTGCATGACAAATTACATATTATTTTTGATAAAAATAAAGATTGAGAGTTCCAAAAATAATTATACACATTTTAAGAGGAACGCAGTAGTTTGTTCTGTCCTATGGGTAATTGTGTTCCTTAATAATAGTACTTTTTCTAAAATGTTGGCCATATTTCTACCCTTATATCTAAAACAACCTTGCACTTCTTTAGCGAGCACCTTAAAAAAATGCCATCAACAAAAGGACGGCAGCGTTTTGATAACACACTCGAAAAAATAAAAGACGCTTTTACAACATCATTATTTAAAATGTTTCCTGCTTCTTCTTAAACAACTTTTTTTCAAATTAGCAACTAAAATTTCTCTTTCCTCATCTACAATATGGAAATATTCTTTATGGCAATATATGTAATGCCTTTCAACATTAAATTGGTGGTAACGCTTAACATTGCGTTGGCATAACAAACATACAAAAAATAATTTTCCCAAACATCATTTAACATTTTGAGCAATAGTGTAATTCACTTTCTGATTTATATGTGTGAAAGCGCAAAGCTCTTTATGTGTACATGTAAAAGCTCGAAAGGCTGTTTTCGCTCGCGAGCTCAAGCGGTGGGCATAGTACTTTATTGCTACCAAAAGTTGAATTTATTGTATAAAAAGGTACTTTTATTGTGCACCAAAAAGTACTTTAAGTGTACTAAAAATTACTTTTATTGTTAAAAAATGTTTTTAATTGTGCCAAAAATACTGTTGTTGAGGCAAAAGGCAAGGACTAGACAGTTTTTTCTTTAACTTTGACAACATGTTTTTTAGAGTTGTGTCAGTAAAATTTAAGGACTATTTACACAGCGTCAGTTGGTTTTAGCAAAAATTTTGTCAATAATTCGTCTGAAAAAAGTATGTCGGTAAATTCTGACAAAACAACCTCATTTACACAATGCTGACACATTTTAAAGGGTAATACTAACAATGATGTCAGTAGTGTAAATGAGCCTTTATTGTACTCGGCAATGCAGACATGTATATACCGACAAATTATTTATTTTCGACCAGCTGGAATATGAAGGCGAACATTTCATTACCGATCGGTGGGTCGAAGGGAAAGTGGTAATATGTTGTTAAGGCTATATCTATATATATAAAAATGGTGACAAAAATGTATAGTAATTCATCAATTGAGAACGGCTGGACCGATTTTGGTAAAAAATTTTTTCAGTTGTTCGTAATTGCCAGGAGAAGGTTTATGTAAAAGAAAATTTTGGAAAAATCCTCCGGAACAGCCGGAAAATTGGAAAAACCGAAAATTACTTTTTTTGTATGGAATTTTGTGTGCGATTGTTACAAATGATTTTTCGAAAGGAAAAATAAAAAAATTTTGTTGGAAAACTCGGAAAAATTTCGAAAAATTTTAATACTATTTTTCGACGAAGTTTAGCTTTTTGACGTACGATTTGATAGTTTTGAACGATGTAACTTGAGAAAAATTTCGGATAATTATTCCGAAACGACTTTCCGAATGGACAAATAGATAAATTCTCGGTGGAAAACTCGGAAAATTCCCAAAAAATCGGAAAATTTTAATTGTTTCAGCAAAATTTTGCATATTATAGCCTGATTTGAGGTAATCGAAAATTAAATTTTTGTCAATTTTCGAATAGAAAAACAGAAAATTTTAGTTGGAAAATGCAAACAAAAAATAATTTTTTTTTAAAAAATTTTGCATCTTATCGTATGTTTTGGTAATTTTTGGAAAACTCGGAAAATTCCCGGAAAAAATCGAAAGATTTGGATGCCTTCGACGAAATTTTCCATTGTATTGCTTGATTTGATGATTTCAGATGACGTAAAGACGCAAAATTCGTTGTGTTGCTGAAAAATTTCGGATTATTGTGAAATATATAAATATAAAAAACCGGGAAATTGGAAAAACCGAAACAAAAAATTTTGTTGAAAAATTCGAAAATTTTTAATTTTTTATTAGACGAAGTTTAGCTTTTTGTTGTATGATTTGATAGTTTTGGACGATGTTACTGCGAAAAATTTTAGATAATTATTCCGACATGACTTTCTGAATGGAAAAAGAGACAAATTCTTGGTGGAAAACTCGAAAAATTTGGATTTTTCGAATAAGACATGGTTGTTTTTAGGGAGAGTCATTTACTAGACTAATGCCTCCTGTTAGACAATCAAAATTTGGACGACGCACAGTGGGGACGTCTTCATACATTTGAGTGAAAAAATTATAAGGAGTACTCCTAGAGTGATGAAACTTGGCATTCTCTTAACGCTTTTAAGAAAAATATAAATTTTTATCAAAATCGGCCACGCCCATCATATACCGCCCATATAACTCAAAATGTATTTTTCATACGAAATTTGTTCTCTTATTCCGACTGTGTTGATATTTAGCACAGACATTACAATTTACAAAATGAAAATGTCCTGAAAGTTTCAATAAAATCGGCCACGCCCATATAGCGCCCATATAACTCAAAACTGATTTTTCATATAATTTTTTTTTTTAACCGAATGTACGTTCAGTACTTTTATCCATATTTGTTGAACATTTTATAGCAATGCACATTGGGCAATAAATTTGCGCAATCATGCGCATTTTTGTAATAACACAACTTCTTTTAAAATGTTCTCTTTGAATTAAAAAAAAATAAAAAAATAAAATATACAAAATATAATATAAAATATAAAAAATATTAATTTTATTGAAAGGTGCAACTGGATGCACTTGAATTTGATTAAAAGTGTAAAAGCAGATATGAGACAATGTATAAGTAGTGATTTCCAACTGCAGGCACGTACAGCTGAAAGTGCAGATCCAAATGTTTGGAGAAAAAGGGATTGTGTTCATAAAAATAAAAAAATAAAAAAAAACGAAAGGGTCAGCAGAGTTTATTTTTTTAATTTTAGTATATTGAAATATCCCACTTTAAATAAAAAATAAATAGAAAACCTTTAGCTCTCATAGTAAGATAATATTCGTCTTTAAAATCTTAGGTTTATATTAAGTTAGTTCTGTAAACCATAAAGTACTGACTTTGAAACGGCTTTAAAAAAAACTAGCAGTCAGATCCAAGTAATTCGTTTTGATTTGATTGTACCATTTAGTCTTAAATTTAAAATACCACTGCATATTGCATAAAGAGTATGTTGACAATTTGACTTTTTTCCGGAAAATCCCCAGTGTGCGACGTACGCGTCGAACTATAATTAGTCAGAACGTCCGTAATAATCAACGGAACAAAAGGAACGTGCCAAAAAATTGAATGGAGACGTGCCCGTATTGCACAGATTCGCGCTGCACAATCACTACCTCAAATTCAACAAAATGTTACTGGAAGAAGACCAGTCGTAAATATAGACTTGAATCGCGCTACTTTTGAATACGATTCCACAATCGCCTACAAAGATCTTCGCTGCGTTGCTATCGGTTTAATGTCTGTCGTATTCCAGCATTGCAATGCATTGAAGTTACAATCGGAAACTCCCGGCTTATGCTGCTACTCATTTCGAGGTGAGATCCCAATCTGTTTTAAGATGAGATATCAACTGTATCGTTTTTGCGATCGAACATTTTTGTTAGAAGATTAATGCATTTAAAGTTGTTCATGTGAATATCGACGGCTTCACAGCTATTGCAGGGTAAGAATGTGAAATCACATGATATTGTTCTCAAGCGTCGGGAGACTCATCGGTCATACGACGCACTTCAATACCCGTTGATGTTCTGCCGTGGAGAGGGTGAATATTACCACAATTTAAAGATGGTCAATACAACGACAGGTTTGTTTACAAGTCATCAGGTAAAGAAAGATTTTTATGCGTATCGATCGCAAATTGCGTTAGCTGTCGCACTATCTGCTGCCACTTTGTTGAAGATGGTCGAACTGCAAACTCCGCTTTGAAGTTGCCGATGAATCTTCTCACAGTTGACAAGCCATTGGGCACAATATCCAGAAGTTCGACGACAGCAAAATTGTTGCGAGGATGCAAAATCATCATTTGAGATGAATGCACGGTAGCCCATCAACGAGCTTTGGAGGCAGTTGACCGAAAGATGAAGGATTTATGAGGTGATTCGAAGCAATTTGGTGGAGTATAATATTTCTTTCGGAAGATTTTCGTCAAACGCCTCCCGCCATCCCAAATTCTACTGCTGCTGATGAAATTAATGTCTTTGTGGCGAAATGACAAGGAGTTGAAATTAATTACGAACATGAGAGTCACGTTTCAAAAAGACCCATCGGCTACTGCATTTTCAAAATATCTACTGGCGCTTTGTAATGGCCAAATTCCTGTTGATGTTTCAACTGGATTGATGACGTTCCCGTCAAATTTTTTTAAAGGACCGTTTTTCCTTTCAATTCTAGCGAATTCAATTCCCCATTCAATTCATTGGAAGTTTGTGGGATCAACCTCGAATTTCTCAGTTTTTCGCGTGTTGGCAAACTGTCTTCATTGTTTGTTTTAGCGCCTGAAAACAAATCGAAAAACATTATTTATCAGACCGCTCTTCACTGATTTCGGATAAATTCTAATAAGTCTAATTAAAATTTGAACTATATGTGTTTTAATATTACTCTGGAGTTCGCCGAGTCAGAAGTTGTATGGCAGAACAACGTTTGCCGGGTCAGCTAGTGTTCTTATATGTTTTGACAGATGTTTTTATATTGGTGTTAGTTTGATCAGTATAAGGAGTAACATGGGGTAACAAATTGTCTACAGAGCTTAACCCTTCAAGTAGGCCGGGCTAGTTTGCAGAATATCTCTTAGCTTTATAGGCTTTTCGAACTTTAACTTCGATTTACACAAAATGTATATTTGGCACATAGAAAACATGAAAACCCGGTCGACGATATTGTGAAATTGCTGTCGACAACATCGAGGGTTCATATACTTCTCTATGTAATTTGTTTCTGAAGCTCATAAATATAGTATTTTCAAAACATTTTACCTGATTTCTCTATCCTCTCTTTGTGTATTACACGTTTTCCGTTAAATATTCAACTACAATTTAATTTGAACAATTATGTTCTATCTCATCCCATTTTGCAGTAACTCTCAATTAACATGAAATAAAAAGCTTTTTACTCGCTTCCCAAAATCCCCGCCCGCTAACGATTGTATTTTGTCAATGTAATCAATTTTTAACGTTTGCATTGTAAGGCGATGAAAAGTGAAACACATCACATTTCTTTGACTAATCATCTAAATATCTCTCTATCTCCCACTCTCTCTCTCTCTCCCCGTTACCCTTCTTTGCCATACAAATATTTACCGAAATCATCTTTAGAGCTCCTCCTGTAATTACGGTAAACAATCTTTGATGTGTTTCTTTTTATTTTTTTTTTTTGTTTTTGCCGTTTTGTAGTACTCAAAACACTTCCATTCGATTTCACAGCATCAAAATAATCTAAAGCATCAGAACCAGCATCAATAACGGAATCGTTACCAACGACGGCATTGACAACGTCATCATAAACATCATTTGAGTCATTCCCTGTTTGTAAATCATCGTCTTTATCATCATAGCATTTAGCCCACCCGCACCCGATGACTTCCTCCCATGTGCTATGAAAACAAAACGAAGGTACAAAATATTTGATGACGACATTGAGTTTTGTGAAAGGAAAAAGGAAGAATTGTTCGACTTATCGGAGCAAATAAATACAATTTCATACTCATTACTTGGCAAAGTAAATACTTACACCGAGGCTAGCATATATTCGCATAGCTTTACTACATTGAAAGCGTTCTCATTCACACACACACACAATCACATGTACAGTGGATACACATCCTTTTACATAAGTATGCGAGAGCAATTGAGCGTGCTTATAGTACGCTGTTAGCATGTGTGCGTTTGCCTTTGAAAACAAAGTGGAAGGAAATACAATCAGCGCCCTAGAAAGGCGATGATGAAACAAAAACAAAACGAATAGCACCACACACAGCACCATTGTATACCGATACCTCAAATACACATCTCTGTCAAACATTTCCCAGTAATCGCAAGTTTTTTTTTGCAAAGGAAATGAAAAGGAAGAAAACAAAGGAAAACGCAAACATGAGAAAATCGAAGTGAAACTTTTCTATGCCTGCAATAGTGAATGACGATGGATGTTGTGATATAGGTGGATGAAAGAAGGCTTTTACGTGGGCTGGTTGAAAACTAATCAGGGCAGAGAAGAAATTAAGTGTTGTGGGAAATTATTTTTTGCTAGTGTTACCTTTAGTAGATCAACGAATTTGCAGTTAAGACTTAGACAGCAGACTTAGACAAATCTATTATACATAACATAACTGAATCTAGTGTGTAACAATATTGACAAAATATACGAAAAATCATAGTTTATTCTTATTTCTAAATTACTTAAATGATTTAATATTTAAGGGCACACTATGCCCCATTAATGCCTTTTAAATGTAACTTTTTAAAACCTTTACCATGCCTACGGAAGGACCGAAGGCTTTATTCTTCCATAAGGAGGCTTGGACGGTATGACAAAAAATGATCAACATATAATTCTGAGTAGCTTTAAAGGTTCAGTCTTTCCGTCCGTCTGTCCCCGCGATTACAAATGAAGTTTGGTATGCACATTTCTAAGATATAAGCGGAGATTAATAATTTTAACCTTTGATAACTGAGAAGGTTCCTGGCGATCTTTTTCATTTTCTATCTGAAATTAAACCTTGATGGCCCATGGGAAATATACATGTACTCTAAGGGAATTTTTTCTTGAATTGATTTTTACAGTATTTCTTTTACATCTTACTTACTTACTTAAGTGGCTAATTACAACTTACGAACGTGGTTTATAAATTTGAGGCGTGAAGTATTGAATAATTCCACCCACTTCGGTCTTCTGCGTGTGTTCTCCAGTTAGTCCTACCGGATGGTGGCACGTCGCCTACCACTCGGTCCTTCCAACGGAGTTTGGGTCTCCCTGCTCTGCGCCGTCCTTCAGGTTCGTGGTAAAGCTCATACAGTTAATGGTTCAACTGATGGCAAAACTCTCCGTCGATACAGATAGGTCCATATATTTTTTGGAGTATATTTCTCTCGAATACTCTCAGGTTTTGTATGTCCGCTGTAGTAAGCACCCATGATTCGGCAGCATACAACAGAACGGGTAAGATTAGCACCTAGTATAGCTGTTTCTGGTGTTACCATATTTTTGTTCTGTCCTCTTTAACCGCTAAACCCATTTTTGCTGACTCCTTTTCTAGTGATGAGAAATCTGCTGTAACATCCCGCAGATTTCGGCCAATGATGTCTATATCATTGACATAGGCTAGTAGCATGTGGCTCTTAGGGAATGTTGAGACCATCCTTTCTCATCACCTTCTCCATAACCATATTAAAAAGTGTACAGGACAGGCTATCGCCCTGCCTGAGACCTCTTTCCGTGTTAAATGGTTCTGATGGACTGATCTTTACCAATCTTGACTGAGGATTTGGATTGTTGCCCAAAGTACATCTGCAAAGTCGAATCAGCTTTGCAGGAATACCAAAATCAGTTATGGCCTCATATGGATTATTCCTTATCGGAGAGTCGAAGGCAGCTTTGTGGTCGATTTGCTTTTCATGTGTTTTTTCCAGGATTTGTCGTGAGTTTAATATTTGATCCGTCGTAGATTTACCAGGTCTAAAGATATGGTCCAATTAGTTTTTCTATAATTGGCTTAAGACGTTCACACAATATGCTTGAAAGGACCTTGTACGCAATTGATAATAGGCTTATACCACGGTAGTTCTTACATTCACTACGATCTCCTTTCCTATATATAAGACATAACAGACTGAGACTCCAATCCCCGGGCATGCTTTCCTCTAGCCAGATGTTCTCCATGAGATGATGCATGCTCTTAATCAGCTCCTCCCCGCCAGCCATAAACAATTCAGCTGGGAGACCATCGGCTCCAGCAGCTTTATTGTTTTTAAGGCGGGAGATTGCCACACGTTTCTCGCTCTGGCTCTGAGTTGGACGGTTAATACCATCGTCATGGATTGGATCGGGGTCTTTTGGAGTGGTGTGCGCATCCAGAAAATTTCTGAAATGATCTCTTCATATCTTCAGAATGTTATCCGGGTCCGTCACTAGCTGACCATCGCTGCCCTTGCAGAAGAGCAACCCTGTTCCACGCATTCTCGCCTTAACTCTCTTGTAGAATTTTCGGTCTTTCCCTCTACTTCGTAGCAACTCTGTGCACTCATCCTGCCTCTTCTTCAGCTCCTTCTTTTTCAGTCTAAAAAGACGAGTCGCCTCTCGTCTCTTCTCCCTGTGCTGCAGTTTCGCCCTGAAAGCAGATACCACCGTTTCTCTCTTGGCATTGCGACATTCATCATCGTACCAGGCATCTTCTTGAGACGGCTGAGAGTACGTTTCTCACAGGTCGTTCTATGGAGTCGGCTATATTTTGCCACTGCGTGGTTATATTGTCAGGGGTTGGAGCAATCCGCAGCAGTTGAGTTAGGTGGTTGGAGTGGGCGTCCGCTACCTCTGTGGACCGCAGTTTACTGGTTACGTACGCTTTTCGCGATGCTTAGCCTTGTGCCTACCCTTACTGCGGTAAGGTAGTGATCGGAGTCAATGTCTGCACCCTGATCACTTGTACGCCCAGAACACTCATAGCGTGCCTTCCATCGACTACCACGTGATCTATCTGATTCCTTGTCAATTTGTGTGGAGATAACGATGTTGCGTTATGAGTATTTTTATAGTCCAATCTTCCAATTTCTTGCCGGAGAGAAATCAATCAGTGTGATGCCATTGTTCGACGTTTCGGTGCGCAGACTGAATTTTCCGATGGTAGGCTCAAATGCGGTTTCCCTGCCTATTTTAGCATTAAAATCATTCCAACCATAAATCCACATCCAAACTCGAGCTTGTCCGCATGGCCACTATAGTAGATGTCGCACGTCTTCATGCGCGAGCACCCGTGTCCCGTCCACCGGAATTCCTGTAAAGCGTTGATGTCAGCCTTGTATTCTTCGAGGACTTCCCCCAGTTGGATGGAGGCACATGGTCTATACAGTGTTCTAACATTCCATATGCATATCCCTAAATCCTGGTCCTTAATTCGTTTGCGGTGGTCGTCAACATTTTGGAGGGGTCCATTTTTCTTTTTCATCAGATAAAAAGATTCTCAAAAATACCACAATACTTTTATCACTATTTTCACAATTGTTGAAAGGTATCCGAGCTTCGGCATAGCCGAAGATAATTATCTTACCAGTTGCCTCTTTTATTTTATGGAGTTCTAATACCACCCTCATACTCGGCAGACCATGGCATTGCAGAAGTTTAAATTCGGGATTACTTTAATAAGGTGGCGGCTACGTTATCTTTCTCATTGCAGTATCTTGTTGCAAACTTTTATTTACTTTAATGCTATATACTTTTGCCTATGCTATTTAAACCCGTATGATAGTCTACATTCTGTAATAAAAATTGCGACGAATTTACTTTCGCGTTAGCCTCCTGTAAGAATCTGGCGTTAAAACATTCATTTCGTTGAAACTTTTCTCACTCTTATCAACGTTTGCTGCTTGCACTTCATTTGTTTGTGTATTTAAGTTTGCATCAAAGCAAAACTTCCGATTCGTCATTCGATTCTGAACAGAGTATTGCAAAAGCAATTGAAAATGATATTATCATCTCTTTTTATCTACTGGTCGCGGAAGATATTGCAGTTTACTTGGGATACAGGATTTCTTAATTTTGCATCGATGTTGTCTTAGATTCTAAGGAAATGCTTTTGCACAGCCAATTGTGGTGGTAGAGTTTAGTGAGCTTCCCATCAACAAAAGGGAAATTAGTTGAAACCCACCAAAGATGTTGGTGGTTGGTATGAAATAACAAACTATAATTGAAGTGTTATTGTAGCTAAGAGTGTGATTTTTATAGTTCTAACTTAAGGCTGATATCAAGTTCAATAAATCAAACGAAATGGTTTCATAAACCACTCAGATTATTGTGGAAAAATGTTGAGAAAGTAGTCATGTTATACCGAAAATGTATTTATTTATGTATTTAACTTTAAATGGAAATGGTTGTAGAAAGTAAGGAAATCATATGAAAAATGTTAAATAGAAAATCAAAGCATGCTAAAATATTACTTTAAAAACAATTTTGTCTAAAAAAAAATTTTGTATAAAACGAACTTAGTACCTGACATTGAGTTAAATATTTTATACGAACTGTTGGCGAAGATTTTAGCTTCACAATGAATGTGAAAACATGTGGACAAAGTAATACATTTTTTTCCAGGGAAATTTTAAATGATTCCATCAAATTTTACATTTCACATTGAAAAACGAAATTGTCAACTAGTTTCAATGAAATGTAATCAATTTTTTTTTCGTTGAGCAAGGTAAATATTTGGAAATGAATTAAAAAATCCAAACAAGGTAATCAAAGCATACATACATGCAACAATGTTTTGACAGAGAGTTTTGTGAAACTTTAACGATGGCATTACCATATATTTATATTATTTACTCAATTTAGATAAAGTATCATCTGGTAACATATATTTATCTAGTGCTTACGTATGGATATTTCCGAAGGAATGACAGATAGTTTCGTTATCTCAAAGGGTATATAACAATACACTATGTATATATCGTCACCTAAAATGCAAAACAACGTATCATCATTTTTCTTAATAAACGTTTGGCAGCAAACAGCTGATTTATTTTGTTATTATTATTTTCAAAGTTTGGTGGGAGTATGCAGCCGTTTAGAAAAATTGGAAAATGAACAATTTTTCTGGTGCAAAATTATACTTTTTTTGTACGATAAGACATCGTCATCGTTTAAACATGTGTTAAAAATTTCCGTCATGTATTTTCAACATCAGTTTTAACTTTCCGCAAAAAATAATCGTTCTTACATTTCGCTGCCGCCCTAATGGGTATATTAGTCTCATCCTCTCTGGTATCTCTCATACAAAATGATCTATTTTTGAAAAAGTTATATGTTTTCCAGTATTGTATTACAGCAATGACTGACAGCGACTTACATTTAAAACATTTGTCCACTAACAAAAATAATTGTTGCACACGGACGCGACAATAGGATGTAGGAAGAATCAACCCTAAAATTACCGTAATACGAACTCCGCTTTCTCTCTCTCTCTCTTCTAATACATACACAGTAGGAAGTTTCGTCATACACGACTTTGTCGTCAACGCTGTCCTAAAGACAAAATGTGAAAAATGTATGTATTTGTCGTCAAAACACTCGGTTGACGACAAGCTGATCGACAAAATACCAATGTCGTGCATCAAACACATTCAACAAATTCAAAAAAAAGGAAATGTATTGCTATGATAAGGGGAACAAAAAAATGGAAACTGACGTAAAAATTTGTTAGTTTATTAAACGGACATGTAAACATTAGCTTTTTTTTTGTTGGAAATCTCGAATGAAGGTGAATGCCGTATAAAAGTGTATTTACTTCACTTCTCTCTTGGTCAGTAGTTTTCCAAAAGTATTAACAATTCGTCATACTAATAGAAAGCTAAAGAAAACAGCTAAAAATCTATCTTTGTATATACAAAGTCATACTAATATGCCTTGAATGACAATTCAAGACATACATACATTTTCACCCAGCAAGTCATGCATGATTGTGCGGGCGAAGCACAGTGTAGTGATTTCATATAAGCGTTGGCCAAAAATAGAAGGGGTTATCGTAGGTCAATAAAAATTGGTACAGTAAGTTTACGTAAGTAGACTAAGAAAAAAATTAAGTTTTGGAAAAATCGGCCCAAGGACACGCCCACAGCCCATATATCCTGAAGTAAAAAAATCGTATATTTTCTAATGTTTCAATCCGAATCGAACCAAATTTTGTACGGATAGATTCTAACTCACTATGTTAAATTTGATAAAATTACATCAAAGGACACGCACACTCCCCATATATCCTGAAGTAAAAAATCGAATAATTCCTATATAATTAGCTTTAAGGACACGCCCACCTCCGTATATGCCACTAAGTTAAATATTCCACATATTATTAACTTAAATTTAAGATGATATTCGTCTTCATGTAAAATATTATAATATCAGTAAAAATATTTATATTAATAGCAAACAGATTTTAGGAAGTTCTACAACAAATACTTTATATTTTGTTTCAGTAATGCAAAGCATACTTCATATTTACTATTATCATCGCCAAATTCTAACTTCTTCAAAATGCTGTTTGCGGTTTTATCCAATATTGCCTGTAATGGAACATCTGCTGACGTTTCTGAAACTTAAATTCAATCTGGAATAAAATTTTTTTAGCTTCTACAATAGAATATTAGGACGGAAAACAATTTTTATGTACAGCGTTCACAACATTTCTCATCATCTTGTATTGCCTAAAAGAGAGATCCATATCCACGTATAATGCTAACGCTTTTTCCACTGAAATAGTTCCAGTGTTACTTGTTTCTGAAATTTTTTCTGCTGCTTTTGTAAGAACTTCAGCAGAGGTTGACACAACAAGCTTATCAACACGTCTTTACTTAGTTCGATGTGATGCTTCTTCGAAAGACAGACGTGGCCGACCTCTAACAAAGCTTGAACTAGGTTCCTAAAAAAATAACAGACCGGTTTTATCTCTGATTCACGCCAAGAACTGATGGTAACTTACAACACAAATAGGATCCCCATGGAATATTTCACTATCCAGCCAGTTATTAAGTCCTTTTTAAAATAAGGCTTTTTTCCGTCCATACTTTTCCCAATTAGAGCTAAATTTCAAAACCGTAAACATGAGTTTTTTTTCCTCAGTGCAGTGTAATGATCTACGTAAATGATTTTTCACAAATTCCTTTAATTCATACACGATAAGGCACTTTTTATCCCGTATCTTCAATGGAGTAGGCACTGAAAAATATTCATAAAAAATACAATCCCACACTGTCGCAATTGAGATTTATAGATATTTAAATACACACTTTTTCGGACTTAATATCAAAAAAGTAAAAAAGTGTTTTGATGTATTTTTTTTTATTGTCTTCTAAACATGCGGTTGGCTTTCAATAGGCCACTTTGCTTTAGACATATGTATGTTTGAGCTAACTGGTCTGTCCATATGATCAATATTTGTCAACAAAGCCAATGTTGCCATATTAAATGGTACTTAAATTTACCAAACTATTACAATTTATACCGACAGTTACATTAAGTATTAGAAATAACAGCGTTGAAAAATATGTAAAATTTCAGATTTTTCAATGATCATACCACATGGTTAACAACTATCACAATTGAGCTACTATAAAAAAAATACTACTTCATATATCTAGAAAAATTTTTAGATTTCATCTAATTAAAGTGTTTATTTGTTAATAAGGAAAAAAAATTTGGAAATTTGAATGTTCACTTATATCATTTTTGGCCACTGCCGTGACACTGTGCGACGTGTCGCTTATATAGTCATTAACATCAATTTAATCGACATTGTCACCCATCATGTCGTGCATGATTGTGTGAGCGACACGTCGCTTGTATAGTCATCAACGAAAATTTGTCACTCATCAGGTCGTGCGTGATAATGCAGACCCTTGTATGAAAATTTCGTCGACGATTTGTATGGACGGTCCCCTAAATGTCATCAACGATATATTGAAATCATCAAAGTTTTGCACCAGGTAAATGGTTATAAAAATCGGAATCAAGAATGCATATGAGCTATATAGGACGACCCATCTGATACCTTGCAAACAAAATGAACTCATTTTGGAATATTATTTCTCTCGTAGCTTTCATAATAATAATAACTTAATTTCCCTTTACACCCTATGAATGAGGTATGGGATAGCTTCTTGCGTTGTTATTAATTAACACGCTTTCTATTTTTAGATTCACAACTAACAGCACCTACTTGTTTATCGACAAATGCGAACATGTTGAGAACTGTTTGAAAAGCTTTTTACTAGATATGCCGATTGACTCGACAATAAGTCAATTAGAAGAAACGTGTAGATAACTGGAGCCAGAAGTCGCCGGTCCAAAATAATATAACAATAGTAAAATACTAATTACATTTAAGAACAAATAAATTATTAAACATATACATTTATATTTAAAACCCCAAAAAAAATTGTGTCATCTAATTTTTCAGTACTTTTCAATGTTTTCTTATAGGTGTGCAACATTTTTAAATTGGCCTACTGTACGTCGTCTCAATCTCGAATAGCATATCATGGCTAAGATCATCAAAGTACAATAATCAATACAAATGGTTCAAGAGTGGTGCGTAAAAACATTGTGGCTAATTATGAGACCATATCAAACACAACTGCAACCAGTTTAAGAAATTTGTATCTACATGCAGATTACCAGCACACCTCTTTGTATGTAAGTAAAAAATCATTCACCTCAAAAAAATATTCTAAAAATTTAGCAAAACTAAAACTTACACAACTATTTTACGCATTGAAACTTAAACACACAAATAACATAACATTCGATTTGTGGCACCATTTGCTACACATCTGTAACAGTTTTCAACGATTTAAATATAACGCAATTTGCAAAACTATCAGTACCACCATCGTACACTAACTACACTTTTCCTCACATTTTATATTCTTACATCACCATATTTCTGATAAATTCTTGTCGAGGTTTCCCAAACCCAAAACTTTTTGTTGCTTATCCTTTTTCGTATTTCAGCTGCTTGTCTTCTCAAACTCAGATATATTGGCTTCTCCGAACGCATAGTTGGTAAAATACTTTGGTTCTGAGAAAACGACAAGAAAATATCCACGAAAATGAGCCCTTAAGCAATGGATGAAACAATTTTATCTTCGTTAACTTAGAAAAATGTAAGAAACAAAACAGAAAAAAACACGCAACAAAAAAGTTTAAACTTTAGCTAACAATTTATTGAGTTTTATTTTGTTTTTGTTTTTTTTTTTAAGTTTAGGTTTTGTTATTCTTGAAATGTTGGTAACATTATTATTATTAACGTAATGATGACATTGAATAGCACTTAAGATGGTGAGATAATATTTTGTTGTGTTAGAAAACATTTTGCATCTTTTGCTGTTTATCTGACGGACAAACCTCGGGGGCGTTTGCTTCCCACACACACACACACACAGTGGAAGTAGGCAACAAGGAAACGTAATAAATTGAAACTTTCGAGTTAGCTTAACGAAAGTTAAAAAGCAATTTTTTGGAAAAAAAAACTTTCACAAACTGTTGAGATGATTGTGATCTTGGGCAAGAAAGTTAATTTAAGTTTTGTGTTTGCAGTAAAACGGAAAATTTATCCGTGTGAGCAGTAGTAAAGAGATGAAAACAAAATACGTGTTAAAATAGAAAAGATAGGCAGGCGTAAGATCGATTGGGATTTTAAAAGTGATTAATTACCAACTAATATGTCTAGTTGTTCCAAATGACATGACTTACATGCAATAATATTAATATATGCCCACCTAAGTTCTAATAGATCAACAAAAATGCATATACCTCATATTGTGGCCGAATAATACTATGCAAATGGGACAAACTACACTGGGGAGCACAATGATATACGCACCACTGAATTTCTTTGCAAATGGAGTGCTCAAAGTCTAAAACTCAAATATAAAGAATGAAAAAGAATCAAAAAGTACAGGTTTACCTTTTTTTTTAATTAAAATTCAATACTTTACCTAACTTAATTAACTTAATTTCCCTTTGCACCCCATGAATGAGGTATGGGATAGCTTCTCGCGTTATGGTGGATTAACACGCTTTCTATTATTAGATTCACAACTAACGGCATCTACTTGTTTATCGACGAATGCGAACGTCACTGTTTGAGAAGCTCTTACTAGACACGCCAATTGACTCGACACTTAATACTGCGAAGTTGCTGTCAACAACATTCGAGGGAAGCAGACAATGATAGAAACAATTTTTTTAAGATGACTGGAGCCAGGTTTGAACTTGCGATCTCCCGCATGGTAGTCGCGTGTTCTAACCACTATGCCACGGCCGGTCCCAAATTCAATACCTCCTTCATTATGAAAGTAAGGGCTTTGGAACTTGTCGTGAGTTCATATTCCACTAATGTGTGTAATTGCCTGAAAAATGTGTGAGGTCGGTGGCCAGATATTCACACTGTGGCATATCCTGGAAAATACAGATACAGATAGATGCCTTCGATAGCCCGATATGGCAGAAATTATTCGATGCAATGGCTGAGTTCGGTATTGCGGAATGAACCAGTCTGATATGAAGTCTTCAGTGAAGATTCGCAAGGACCTTACTGAGCCATTTTATACCAGACGAGGTCTAAAGCAAGGCGACAGTCTATCGTGTGACCTCTTCAACATAGTATAGGGGATGATAACAAGAAAAGCTGCAGTAAACACGAGTGGCATAATATTCAACAAAAGTCACAAGCTACTTCCGTACGCTGATGATGAAGTCGAAAACTGCAGGATGTGATTGCAATAGATAGATTAGGTATTCAGATATATAGAAAGGATCAACTGAAATGGTTCTAAATGTGTATGAGGACAAAGGAAATTTTAAGTTTAAACGAATAACATATCTATTCGTTTGGGACGCTGTGTAAAGGTTGTAAACTACAATTTCCAAGAGGTTGTGTCATATCCCGGGTGTTTTTTCTACCTTGATGTATGTGGCTGAATCTTGGTTAATGTCACAAGGAAATGAATCTCTACTGGTAGTATTCGAAAGGAAAATACTCCGTAAACTATATGGACCCAAAAACATTAACGGTGAGAATACGTTATCTTTATCATGAGCTGTACAAGCTATATACCGACACTGACGTTGTCAAACGCATTACAGTACAGCGGTTTTTCTTCTTCTTAATTGGCAGCAGCAACAGATATTCGTCTATCAGAAGCCGCTCGTAGAAAAGAATTCCGAGAGCTTCGGTCTTTTGCGCTTCGTAGATAGTTAGTCACACCAAGTACAGATAACAAATCTTTCACCTGGTCCATCCAACGAAGTTTTGATCGCCCCCTCCTGCGCCGCCCATCGGGTTTATTGACGAAGACCTTTCGAGCTGGAACGTTTTCATCCATTCGTGCAACGTGTGCAAGTCATCGCATTCGGTCTATTTCATCGCGCTTGACTACATCGATGTCGTTGTACAGTTCATACAGCTCGTGGTTCATTCGACGACGATACTCGCCGTTAACGATAATGGGTCCAAATATTTATCGGAGTATTTTTCTCTCGAAGACTCCCAGAATAGATTGATCCGCTTGTGTTATCACCCAGGTTTCTGCGCTGTCGAGCAAGATAGGTAGGCCCAGAGTCTGGTAGATTTGGATCTTTATTCTTCGAGAGAGCACTTTGTCATTAAATCGTCATAAATTAGCGCATAGCGGTTAGCGATTAATACTCGTCACTTGATTTTCAGGCTGACATTATTATTTTTGTTTATGTTATGGTGCCAAGGTAGACAAAATCATCTATCACTTCAAAGTTATTGTTGTCAACGTTCACACAGCGTCCCAGACTAGTGGACTTTTTGTTCGTTGAAACAAATGGTTTTGTCCTCGTATATCACCAGACCCACTTCCGCCGACTGATTTTCAATGTTCGAAAAAACCGCAGTAACATCCCGCAATCCGCTTCCAATGATATCTATATCATCGACATATGCGAGCAGCATGTGACTTTTGTTGAAGACGGTACCATTCCTGTTTACTACAGCCTTTCGCATGATAATCTCTATTACGATGGTAAAGAGATCGCAAGATAGACTATCGCCTTGTCTTGCTTGGTAGAAAATGTCAGATTTTTGCCAATTTGCAATGAAGACTTCGTGTCAGCCTGTGTCATTCCGTATTAGCTTCGCGGGAATACCAAACTCAGCCATAGCATCTAACAATTTCTGTTATATCGGACTGTCGAATGCAGCTTTGTAGTCGATGAACAAATGATAGGTGTCGATCTGCATTTCTTGGGTCTTCTGCAGGATTTGTCGTAGTGTGCAAATCTATTCGGACGTGGATTTACCAGGTCTAAAACTGATAAGGTCCAATCAGGTTCGCCAGAAGTGGCTTAAGTCTTTCACATAACACACTAGAAAGGACCTTGTATGCGATGGGTAAAAGGCTGATTCCGCGACAATTGGTACACACTCTTGGATTGCTTTTCTTAAGCACAGGACATAAAACACTCAGATTCCAATCATCGGGCATGTGTGGCATTAGCCATATCGTGTTTATGAGCTGGTGCATGCATGTGGCCAGCTCATCACCGCTGGCTTTAAAAATCTTTGCCGGCAGTCCTTCGGCTCCCGGAGCTTTATTGTTTTTAAGTCTTGCGATCCCTGTGGTGATCGCGATTTGGCTCGGTGGTAGATAATCTACTCCGTCATCTATGATTGGTGTGATTTCGTCACTTATGCTGCTTTCGGTAACGAGTGAAGATCGAAAGTGTTCCCTCCATATTTGCAGCACCCTCTGAGTGTCCGCGACCAGATTTCAGTCTCTGCCCTTACAGGTGGGGATCCCTGTTCCGAAACCTTTACTTTTTACCTCTTGGTAGAACTTTCGGGCCTCACCTCTATCCCTGTAGTTTTCGATATTATGGCTCTCTCTTTTCTTCCACAGACGCTTTTTTCGCCAGGAAAACAGGCGTTTCATCTCTCTCCTTTTCTCTTTATAACGCTCCGTCACCGCATGCGTCGCCTTTGACTGCAGTTTTGCCTTGTATGTAGCATCCATTTACTCAGATATTACGCTGCATTCATCAACGTACCAGGGCTTGTCTGAGCATGTTTTTTTTATAACCCAGTACGATCGTTGTGGCAGTGGTCATAGAATTCGCAATATGCCGCCCATGTGTGTCGGGAACATCAGAACTAGGGGGGTTTGTTTGGAGTAGGCATTGGCTATCTCGGTGGTATGCAGCTATGTGATGTCTAGCTTCCTTTGCGTTTGATTACGAGTGTTGTTAGCGCTACTTAATCGTGTGCGTACCTTGGCTGCAACTAGGTGGTGATCCGAGTCAACATTTGCACCGCGTATCACACGCACTTCCATAACGCCTGAGACATGCTTTCCATCAATAACCACGTGATCAATCTGATTTCTTGTATATTGATCGGGAAAAATCTAGTTTGCCTTATGGATATCTTTATGTGGGAATCTGGTTCCACTCACAACCATGTTTCTTGCCGACGCGATTTCGTTATCGGAGGTGTTGTTGTGTAGACTCAATTTTCCGACTGCTGAACCAAGAGCATCTTCCCTTCCTATATTAGCTTTAAATTCTTCCAGAAATAATTTAATGTCATGTGCACGGCAACGGTCATATATCTCCTCCAAGCGTTAAAGATCCATCTTTAATGTCATCGTCTTTGTCTTCCGTCGGGGCGTGTACACAAATCATTGTAATATAATAATATCGTGGCTATTCGGTCACTTACAGGGTTAAACCGCGAGACCAGGTATCGAAGTCTCTTACCGACTATGAAACCACATCCAAATTCATGTCTTTCTGCATGACAGCTGTAAAAGATGTCACAGTTTTTTCGTCGTGTCCTTCCCCTTCCCGGCCATCTCATTTCCTGTATGGCGGTGATGTCAGCCTTGTATTTGTCGAGGACATCCGTTAGTTGTATAGAGGCACCATCTCTGTATAAATTTCGGACATTCCAGGAGTATATCCTTAAGTCATGGTCCTTATAACGTCTGCGGGGGTCGTTAACATTTGGGGGGGTTCTTGTTTTTCCTTTTGTTCGTGTTTTTATAAAAATTGTTTTGTTTAAGGATAGTGGCTTATTAGTTTCCTACTTTCTTGGTGCTGCCAAAGCCACTAAGAAAGCATCTGTATTGAGCTTCAGTACTTTCTAAGACGTATCGGTGGTAGAATGCCATTTAGGTTCCTCAGTTCAATAGTACAGCGGTTCCATTGATAAAAATATTCATCAATGAATTCGATGAACGGTGCAGAAAAGGAGGAAACAACTCCGATAGAAAGATCTGAATTTAAAAATTTTCTCATCTTTAACTTTAAAATCCTTAGAGACGTTATGCTTTAACCCTCCCACTAATTTCTGTTTGGTATTATGAAAATTTTTAAAATAATACAATTTACACATGAATCATCCATCCACCACAAATGCCTATGGGCACCCAGGGAGTTGAGGATTACATTTAAGTTCGCAAATTGAGTTCATACAAGCCGACGCCTTTGGGGTATGCGTGAGCGTGTGTGAATGTGTAACAAAATCTAAGGAACTCATTGAAATATTTTGCATATATTTCCAACTAATATCAGCAATTATTTACACAGCCTCTGTTATTGTTGCTAATGCGGGTTGATACAAGGTGCAACACTGTTGGGCGGCGTTTCGTTGGATTTTAAAGCAGTTCCGATGTGTTAGAAAATAACGGAGGTGTATGTGTAAATAAACAAATATACACGCTAAAAGCATTGACGAAACGATAAGAACAACCTGTGAACAAAGCGGGTGTAGCAACAAACCCAAGCTGTTTTAAATACAATACAGAAAGCACATGTATCACAGTGGTTGGAGGCGGTAGTAGCTTGATGGTTTTACCTGGTGCGTATGTAACTCGTTGAGTTAATCTCGCAGCCATTATGTTTGACTTTGTTGTGTGTCGTGTAAAGCCCCCGGAAGGAAATCAGTAAAGGAAGCCTACTAAGATAACAAACATATGAACAACGGCAACAACAGAGCACCCCCATTACCACAATGGTTAGAAGGCATTTCGGCATAGCAAAGGGGATATTGTTCATGACATGTTAATGCTCATGTGCTAAAGTGTCTACTTTTTTTAGCAACAACAAACTGTAGAATATTTACTTTTAAAACTTGTCCAAAATGCCGTTATAAAAACACCATTTAACTGCATAAATTATTTTAAATTTTACACTTCGGTGGTAAAAATCAGGATAATTTTCTATTATCGGTTATAGTTTTATGGTGTAAAACACAAATATATTTAATGTTCAGATTTGTTATCGATTTTTACGTTAAACATATTTGAATCTACCAAGAAATACTCCATAAATTTGTAAATTAATATGCTAAGGCAATATTACCATAAGATATAAACTATATCAGCCAAAAACTCTACGGCAAAAATCATCTGCTACTGAGAAAGAAACTAAACAAATGAAATATAAGCAAACTTTTTTAAACGCGACACAACAGACAACTACTGATTCTTCACGCACACGCTGACGTCGGCATTCTTTAGAAAAAAAAAATAGATTGCAAAAAGAGTGTAAACAGCGGAAGCGTCAGACATCAAGTAGCGCAGAAAATAATCTACCAACTTTTAAACTTTGTTCCATACTTCAAACTTTGTTAGTACGCAGAATTACAACAGCACCAACACAGGCAACAACAACTAAAATAATGCCTACAAATATGTAATCCAACGCACATTTGTTGAAAATAACTTCTACCGCGGTATAGAGACAAAAGGAAGAGATATACATACAATGGAAGACAGTGGGAAAAATGTTTTGTTAAACAATGTCAATTAAAAATTCTACACATGTACAGAGGAAACATCAGAAGATAATATTTACACAAAAATATTAACAGAATAAACATTTCCTATAATCACATCTAACAGCTATTCTCACAATTTGTTCCAAATTGTTTCCATTTATCCAGCCCACTGTGCACAGCACATGATTTTATCATTAAGCCATGTATAACAATGAAAAGTGAATTTAAAAGCAATTTAAATTTTTGAAATTCAATTTTTCGACAAACCTCAACCAAAAAGCGTTTTAACAGCATCAGAAGCCACACCGACGTAGCGACAACGCATAAATACTAAAGACATGACAACAACACAACATCCGGCTGGATCTATGCGTATCATTTGCTTCCTCAAAACATTTTGCAACGAAATTTAAAACAGAAAAGTGAAAACTGCTCAAATGATAAATGACTTTGACTTCAACGATGGCTAAAGTGTGTGAGCGTCATTTGCGAGACTACATACAGCACCCAGCACCCAGTCATTTTCACAGCTTCATTGCTCCCATGATGATGATGATGATGTTGCTGTTGTTGTTGTTGATGATGCTGCTGCTGCTACTACAGCTGCTACCATACTCATCTTGGGTCTGCTACTGAAGATAATTGCTAAAAAGAACAACAACATCTCATACAAGTCGAGACTGTTTTGGATTTTACAGTATTGGGTGGTTGGTATACAAGTGCTAAACACTAGTTCCGTATGAATGCTCTAAATAGAGCAGAACCGAATGCAACCACAGAAAAATCTTCAATCTGTAACTTTAATTGAGTGTAAAGATTTAAGCCGCCAGTTCTTTTGGTATACTTTGCAGTCAATTCGTTTCGAAATTGGGGCATGCAATTTAAGGGTATCTTCTGATTACTTTAGGATTTTCTTATTCAATTTACGAGTGTTGTATTCACTTTATCGAACCACTCATCCAATCTTGTGTCATAAGATTCTCAAAAGAGATTAAAAATAGAATCGATAATCGATGATTTGAATGCGGTTATTTAGTACTGGCATGTAATGGTTAGAAAACTCCGGGTCAATCCAAACTAAAGTTATAAGGAAATTGAAACTAACTGGAATCTACTTTACTCAAAAACATTAAACGCGTTTCCTGTAAAATTATATTTTTAACATAGTTTAAAAATAAACTATCGATATGAGCAACATAAGCAAAAAGGAGGTGATTTTTTCTTGTAGCACTTCAAGCAATGAATTAAAGATATACAGGTTAGACAATTTCCATTGAAAGATATCAGACCTTGCATATCTGTTGTAGGCGGCGTATATATACTACGTGTGGATCTGACATTCCCAACTTATCCCATGAGTTGTCTTAGTGGCTATATCTTGCCAGTTTGCCAATAGCCTGCATTTCGGAACAAAGCCCATCCCACACCTTCTACAATTTACTATCCTATATCTCTGTTCCATGCAATTACTCGCTTACTCGATAAAACTAGACCCTAATTTACAACTATTGATATATCGTGTAAACGCTCGTCCTTCCACTCTTGTGATAAAGGAAATTTAAGTTTAACATCATTAGATGCCAAAAATGCAATTATCCCCCCCAAAATAATTAGCACATAGAGAAGATGAATGGCATCTTCGAACGCAACGCATATAAGTAGGAAAATCTATTAGGATATCACGATACCATCCTATGATGACTGCATGTGGAGATTGAACATAACATTGGGAGCATTGTGGTAAATGTGCAAAGTTTTAAAATTCACTTAACGTCTTTGGTAATTAGTCAAGATCGTCAACATGTTTTATTATTATGATTGAACGGTATCATCTGTTATTGACTGCTTGTAAGAATTAAACTCAAGGTGAACGTTTATTTTAACAAGAGATTCTTTAGACAAGTTATCTCATAGTCATACTTCATACGTCATTACTTATAAAATAAGTTTTGTTTTATGATTTACGTGTATAAGTTATTGATAGTACCTTCCTGATGTGTGACGTAATATAGTTCTTAAGGCATTTTTCAAATCTATTTGTGATGGCGCAGTATCAAATTATCACAGAATTTAAAAAAAAATTGCAAAGTTTTAATGAATTTTTAAATTTAAAAAAGTTGTGATCTAGACATTTATTAAAGAAGCACAGCAAAAAACTGTGTGACAAAAGTTTTAGTGCTCTGATAATTTTTCTACTATTACGACATATATATTAGGGTAGCAGCGAAAATTCACCAGTGGATTTTCGGCAATGCCCGAGCGGAATATGTGAAAATGAGTTTATGTAAGTTAATTTGAATTTTTTGCACCGTATAAACGCGTAAACGGCTTGACAGATCTTTTTGAAATTTTTACAAGAATGTAGTTGTGGGGTGGGTGTTAAAACTGTTGTTGGTAAGTAAAAATTAAAGCTAGTGCAGAAGAGGACTGTGTCACGTCCCATTTAAGAGAAACTGCCATATATAGTAAAAAGTTTTTTTTTTTGAGGTATTTACCTCAAATATTAACTAGTTTCAATGAAATTTTGTTGCTGAGCATAACTTACTATTCTTAGTTATTATTCAAAAGTAGGCGTGGTCACACTAAAACCACACCCACCTCGCATACAAACCACGCCCCGCCAATATGTAGTAAAATGTTTTTTTGAAATATTTCCGTCAAAAATTAAGTTATTCAATGAAATTTGGTTGCTGAGCATAACTTACCATAGTTATTATACCAAAAGTGAGCGTGGTCATACTAAAACCACGCCCACATTTATGCTCCTAAAATGAGAATTGTTCATTAAAAATTAACAAAATTAAACACGAACTTGCATTCATTATACAAAAAAGTGTTCAAAAGTGTTTCTACCAACAAACCATTTTATTCTTAAAACCCTGTTGGATTCTCTTCTTGTTTTCTCCAAAATTTAAAAATATTGAAATTATCATATTAAATTCTAGTAAACTGAATCACTTAAATTTGTGAGTTTAAAACAATATGAAAATGTAGGTATTTCTGAAAAAAAAAAATTAAGAGTATTCTAATGAAACCATTTTGAGTAAATCTCCATTTAAATTGATTTCATTTATGACATCAACTTTTTTCTATGTTCGCCATGCAAGTAACATTGTGTGCCGCCCATACACTTCAATATTTGACTATTACATACAATTTCTTAAACTAACATTAGTAATAACATAGAATTTACTAATGATTTACTTAGAACCTGACCATTAACCTCTTTGGGGCACGAGCACTATTCTCCACTTGATTTCTTGGTTGAGACTATTTTTCATACTGACGGAAGGTCTGAGGTAGGTAAATTCCTCTACTACCTCAAAACAATAATTGTCAACGTTCATGGTGCGTCCCCATCAAGAGGACTTTTTTTTCGTCGACTCCTTTTTCAGTGATGAGAAAACTGCAGTAACATCGCGCAGATTTCGTCCAATGATGTCTATGTTATGTCATCGGCATAGGCTAGTGGCATGTGGCTCTTGTGAAATGTGTGGCCAGACATTTTGACAGCAGCCTTTCTCATCCATAACTATATTAAATAGTGTACAAGACAAGCTATCAACTTGCCTCAGACCTCTATCCGTTTTGAAGGCAGCTTTGTATTCGGCAAAGAGGTGGAAGGTGTCAATCTGTTTTTCATGAGTTTTTTTCGGGATTTGTAGAAAAGTAAATTTATGATCCGTCGTGGATTTACCAGTTCTAAAGCCGCACTGATATGGTCCAATTAGTTTTTCTATAATTTTCTTTATACGTTTACACAATGTACTTGAAAGGATCTTGTACGTAATTGGACATAGGCTTATTCCACGGTAGTTCTTAAACACACTACGATCTATTTTCATGCATGTGGGGCATAACAGACTCAGCCTCTAATCCCGGGGCATGCTCTCCTGTAGCCAGAACTCTCCATGAGCTGATGCATGCTCCTTATCAGCTCTTCCCTACCTGTCTTACACAATTCAGCAGGGAAATTATTGGACGGAATATTATTTGAGACGGGATATTGCCACACGTATCTCGTTCTGGCTCGGAGGTGGACAGTTAATACAATCATCATGGATTGGTGTGGGGTCTTCTGGAGTGGTGTCCGTATCCAGTAGATTTCTGATATGTTATCTTGATATATTTAGAACGTTATCCGGAGCCATCACTAGCTGGCCATGGATGTCCTTGCACAAGGGCAACCCTGTTCCACGCATTATTGCCATAACTCTCTGGTAGAGCACTTTAGTGCTCTCATAATTGTGACATTCATCATTGTACCAGACATCTTCTTGAGACGACTTTGAGTACCCAAGTACTCTTTTCGTAGTCCGTTCTATGGAATCGGCTATATATTGACACTGCGAGTTAATATTATCAGGGTTTGGAGCATTTCGTAGCAGTTGAGTTAGGTGGTTGGAGTAGGCGTCCGCTACCTCTGTGGTCCGCAGTTTACCGATGTCCAGGGTTCGTTGTGCCTGATTCCTCGTCCATTGAACTGGAGATAATTATGTTGCCTTATGAATATTTTTATGGTCAAATTTAGTGCTGCTTACTACCATATTTCTTGCCGCAGAGAAATAAATCAGTCTGATGCATTGTTCGACATTGCTGTGTGCAGACCGATAGTAGGCTCAAATGCGGTCTCCCTGCCTATCGCCTAGTACAACTTTGATGTCATGGCTTGTTCTACGGTCATATACATTTTCTATGCTCTCGTAGAACTCGTCTTTGTCCTCATCGCTTTTCTCTTCTGTCAGAGCTTGGGCACATATAAGTGTTATGTGGAAAAACTTTGTTTTGACTCTTATGGTGGCTATACGTTTACACACCTTGAGACTAGGTGTCGCAGTCTCTTGTCAACCACAAGTCCACATCAAAACTCGTTCTTGTCTGCATGGTTACTATAGTATATGCCGCACGTCTTCATGCGGAGCACCCGTGTCCCGTCCACCGGATTTCTTGTAAAGTACTTATGTAAGCCTTGTATTCTTCTTTCGCCAGGTGAATGGAGGCACCTGGTCTATACAGTGTTCTAACATTTCAGGTGCAAATCCTCAAATCAAGGTCCTTAATTCATGGTCGTCAACATTTTGCGGGGTCCGTTTAATTTTTTTCTTACTTCTTACAGTTTTCTCCTCCTGGCAGGATTTTATTACAGCCGCCCATTCTAGGCAGGACGCTGATCACTCTGGGACAGTGGACCCACTTTACAAAACTTAACAAAACTCACACTTTTACAAATTTCTTAGTTTTAAGTTGACATTATTTTTAGAATAATCAGAATAGAATAATCAGAATCATAAAATTGACACACTTGAACATGTTTATACTGTAACATATCGTATACAGCATATGACATATACCGTTAAGGACTCGACAATGGCACCCTCCATTATCGACGATAAGACCATTATTTTCTAAATTTATGACAATATCTACAAACAACTCATAACAAATTCCTGTAATGAAGCGATCAAAAATGTTGTCCTATATTTATTCCAAACTCTGATAAATAAAACTCAGACAAATTGAGAATAATTGTACAGCCATCACAAACATCTGCCTATTTAAATTTTATATGGCTATCATGTCCACACACAAAAAAATATCGCCACAAACAAAAATTATTTATTTGTTCCAAACTGCTCCTTAAAGCATATATTTTATCATTCTGTGCGCACTGCGCCCACCTTTCATCGACCGACAAATGTATGTTATTTTACATTCGACAGACGCTTCAAACGACAAATTTGCCGGGAACTAAATTTGAAATTCCATTAATTTAAATTTGTCATCAAGAGGTAAATTAGTGCTGGTGGTGCCACACAACAAATTGTGGCTACGCAAATGAATTTTATCGAAGATATCAATGAGTCAATGTGCATCATGGAAGAGGACAACAAATAAAACAGGAGCTGCTGAATACACAAGCAATGCCTTGTGGGCTGCGGTTTCTTTTATTTTCTTCTTCGCATTACTCTAGACTAATTTAATGCAAATAAGGCTAACCAAATGAGGCAGACATACAAGAGAGTGTAATGTAAATTCGAACAGTTTGATTTCATCACCAGCAGACATGTCGCTATCAGATGAATCGAATAGAGGGTAGTGTGATCAGTGTTGAGGGAGTAGAATAACGGGAGTGTATGTATTTAAACCAAAAAGGATCCCAACTGTATGTTCCTAACTGAACAAGGAATTGTTATACATATAACGTAATTGTGTATACAAAAGTGGTATAATATTAAAAAATGGGACTTTGCCCAGAGGTGGAAAGTTACTGATTGTCACTCACTTGGAAGTGACCAGAATCGATTCCTTTGTGGCATTGTCCAAGCAGCTAACTACTTCCGGTCTTAGACCAAGTATTCCCTGGGCAATGACTTAAAAGCAACCGCTTCGAAGTTAGCTAGAGTTAGAAGGCGAAATGTTGAGTAACCTAATCGGCATGCTACCACCGATGCGTCTTAGGAACTAGGTAACAGAAGTTACTGAAACTCAACACAGGCTCTCTTAGTGGCTTTGGCAGCCCCAAGAAACTAAGATCGGGAGCGGTGGCCTAATAAGCCACTCTCCTTAAACAAAAATTTATTATGAAAACACGAAGAAAACGAAAAACAAGAACCCCCCCCCAAATGTTGACGACCCCCGCAAACGATATAAGGACCATGATTTAAGGATAAGCACCTGGAATGTCTGAACTCTATACAGAGATGGTGCCTCTATCCAACTGGCGGATGTCCTCGACAAATACAAGGTTGACATCACCGCCATACAGGAAATGAGATGGAAGGGACAGGGATGCACACGACGGAAGAACTGTGACATCTTTTACAGCTGCCATTCAGAAAGACACGAATTTGGATGTGGTTTCATAGTCGGCAAGAGACTTCGACACCTGGTCTCGCGGTTAAACCCTGTAAATGACCGTATAGCCAGCATTCGCATCCGGGCGAAATATTTTAACATTACGCTGATTTGTGTACACGCCCCGACGGAAGACAAAGACGATGACATCAAAGATGCATTCTATGAGCGCCTGGAGGATATATATGACCGCTGCCCTGCACATGACATTATAATTGTTCTGGGAGATTTTAATGCTAAAATAGGAAGGGAAGATGCTCTTGGTTCAGCAGTCGGAAAATTCAGTCTACACAACAACACCTCCGATAACGGATTCAGACTGGTAAGTTTCGCGTCGGCAAGAAACATGGTTGTGAGTGGAACCAGATTCCCGCATAAAGATATCCACACGGCAACCTGGATATCTCCCGATCAAAATACAAGAAATCAGATTGATCACGTGGTAATTGATGGAAGGCATGTCTCAAGCGTTATGGACGTGCGTGTGATGCGCGGTGCAAATATCGACTCGGATCACCACCTAGTTGCAGCCAAGGTACGCACACGATTAAGTAGAGCTAAAAACACTCTTAATCAAACGCAAAGGAAGCTAGACATCACAAAGCTGCAGACCACTGAGATAGCCAATGCCTACTCCAACCAACTCTCTCAATTACTCCATACAAATCCCCCTAGTTCTGATGTTCCCGACATGCAGTGGCAGCATTTTGCGAATTCTATGACCACTGCCGCAACAACCGTACTGGGTTATGAAAAACCACGCTCAGACAAGCCCTGGTACGATGACGAATGTCGCGAAATGTCTGAGGAAATGTATGCTGCATACAAGGCAAAACTACAGCCAATGGCGACGCGTTCGGTGACGGAGCGTTATAAAGAGAAAAGGAGGCAGATGAAATGCCTGTTCAGACGGAAAAAGCGTCTGTGGAAGAAAAGAGAGAGCCAGGATATCGAAAACTACAGGGATAGAGGTGAGGCCCGAAAGTTCTACCAAAAGGTAAAAAGTAAAGGTTTTGGAACAGGGATCCCCACCTGTAAGGACAGAGACGGAAATCTGGTCACGGACACTCAGAGTGTGCTGCAAATATGGAGGGAACACTTTCAATCTCTTCTCGTTCCCGAAGGCAGCATAAGTGACGAAATCGCACCAATCATCGACGATGGAGTAGATTGTCCACCACCGAGCCAAAACGAGATCAGCACGGCAATTGCCCGGCTTAAAAATAATAAAGCTGCGGGAGCCGATGGACTGCCGGCAGAGCTTTTTAAAGCCGGCGGCGATGACCTGGTAACATGCATGCACCAGCTCATAAACACGATTTGGCTCAGGGAATGCATGCCCGATGATTGGAATCTGAGTGTCCTATGTCCCGTGCTTAAGAAAGGCGATCCTAGTGTGTGCACCAACTATCGCAGGATTAGCCTTTTGCCCATCGCATACAAGGTCCTGTCTAGTGTGTTATGTGAAAGACTAAAGCCCCTCCTGGCGATCCTGATTGGACCTTATCAGTGTGGCTTTAGACCTGGTAAATCCACCACCGACCAGATATTCACGCTACGACAAATCCTGGAGAAGACCCAAGAAATGCAGATCGATACCTACCATCTGATCATCGATTACAAAGCTGCATTTGACAGTCCGATACGACAGAAATTGTTGGATGCTGTGGCTGAGTTTGGTATCCCCGCAAAACTAATTCGACGCTGCGGGATGACACTGACTGACACGAAGTCTTCAGTGAAAATTGGCAAAAATCTGTCAGAGCCATTTTCTACCAAGCGAGGCTTTAGACAAGGCGATAGTCTGTCCTGCGATCTCTTTAACATCGTAATGGAGATGATCATGCAGAAAGCAGCAGTAAACAGGAATGGCACCATATTTAACAAAAGCCACATGTTGCTCGCGTATGCTGATGATATCGATAGTATTGGACGTAGATTGCGAGATGTTACTGCGGCTTTTTCGAGCATTGAAAAGCAGTCGGCTGAAGTGGGTCTGGTGATAAACGAGGACAAAACCAAGTTATTTGTTTCAACGAACAAAGAGTCCACTCGTCTGGGACGCTGCGTGAACGTTGACAACTATAATTTTGAAGTGGTAGATCATTTTGTCTACCTTGGTTCCGCCATAAACAAAAATAATAATGTCAGCCTCGAAATCAAAAGACGAGTATTGATCGCAAACCCCTGCTACTATGCGCTAAGCAAGCGATTTAACGACAAAGCGCTCTCACGAAAAACAAAGATCCAGCTCTACCAGACTCTGATCCTACCTGTCTTGCTCTACAGCGCAGAATCGTGGGTAATGACACAAGCGGATCAATCTATTCTGGGAGTCTTCGAGAGAAAAATACTCCGCAAAATATTTGGACCCATCATCGTGAACGGCGAGTACCGTCGTCGAATGAATCTGTACAACGACATCGACGTGGTCAAGCGCGTTCAAATAGACCGAATGCGCTGGCTTGGACACGTTGTACGAATGGACGATAACGCTCCGGCTCGAAAAGTCTTCGGCAATAAACTCGATGGGCGGCGCAGGAGGGGGCGACCAAAACTCCGATGGATGGACCAGGTGACGGAAATGTTATGTAAGCTTGGTATGACTAACTATCTACGGAGCCCAAAAGACCGAAGCGCTTGGAATGGTTTTCTACGTGCGGCTACTGATAGATGAATTTCTGTTGTTGCTGCCAGTAAAGAAGAAGAAGAATAATATTAAAAAAATATAAAGATTTTAGGCATTTAATGCATACTGCGACTTAGTTTCGAACTCGAAGTAAACTCGAAAAGTCAACCCCATCCAACTCAAAAACATTAATCAAACATTGAAAAGCTTAACAGAGGCATTTACATTTCTGTAGCCTACTACATTTTCCCACATTACAACTTAACTCCTTGCCAAAGTAACCGACCAACTTTGCATAGAAATCAAACTACAAGAATATTTCTTCTTCCATCGACCGTTACAAAAAACTCAACTCATTTGCAATGCATATTACTTACAATTGTACACTGGCCAATTACAAAATGCCTGAGAAAAGTTTCCACACTGTCGGAACTATACTCCTGCTGCTATGACAACGAACTCCAAAAGCAGCCCAGATATACCTTTGCACATTGCACATACATCGATGAATAGATTAACAGCATTCGTTTCTGCTCCTAAAGACATATACACACATACACACATACGTATAGAGCAGCAGTACCAAAGTCAATTTGTCTCCCCCTCAAAGGTTTGGTTAATACACGATGACGTTGATTTGCTATGCGACATATATTATTGGTTTTCTGATCACTTTTCTGAAAATGACCATCGTTGGAAGGTTTTATCTAGCGTACATCCGTTTTTGTGTTCAAATATTCATGGAAATGTAAATGATATCGATTTGTTTCTTCTTGTCTCCTTTTTGGTTAAATTACTAGAGCTGAAGCGATTGACAGAACCACTTGTACATTTTAATTAAAAGAAATGAATATTAGGTAAAAAACAAAAACAATAATGCAGAAAAAAAATAATGTAGATAAAACTGAAATTAGTCGGATTTTTTTGACAGATGTAATAAAAAAGTTATAAAAACTGGAGCTGTATGTGGATATTATTGCAATGCATCGCTTTACTCCCCTTTGATCCGCTTTGTGCTTTACTCCATTAGTAGATTAATATTTAAAAGCTTAACAAATACATAATGATGGTTTTTTATGGATTGCCATCGGTAATGGTTTTAAAACAGCAGCGTTTAACAGTTTACTCATCCATATCCATATTGCTGTATGAAAATGTTACCACTAACGGAAAAAAGAAAATCATAACATTAATTTTAAGTTTGTTGTCCATAATTACTTAATACTTTGAGAAAATTTTGTTTGAAATTCAGTAGAATTTTGTTTTGAATTTGTACGGAAAAACATATGATGTAATTGTAAAAATTCAATTAATATCTATTTTGAGTTTGTGTAAAAAAACAAACGTTATATTTATAAAAATTATTTAATTTTATCATCATGCATTATGTATGAAAGCTTCACAAATCGATTAACTCCATAGAACAAAAAGCTGATATTGATTTTTAAAACTCCTATTGAATTGCACAGTGCCACACACTTTTTTGGGGGTGAACCAAATCTGTTGACAGCATGTGACCTCATTAACAAAAACTTAATCTCCATTTTCCTCAGAAAAATTTAACACTCCTGTTCCCAACCGTATGGGACATCGATCTTTACCTTGATCCAAAGTTGATTTGTAAGCAGTTTTTAAAAATTGGGCCTAAAATGTCCCATACGGGTGAAAGGTAGAAGGTTAAAATGTTCCAAGGAAATATTTCCCATCTAAAGTTTTCTTTTTTCAACTAGTGCTTATTTCGTGAATGGTAACACTTAACTCATGTCTGATTTGACGGATAATTAGTTGTATCCTTCCGCTAAACGAGTATGGTTGTGTATACGCTTGAACCACGCTGGGAAATATTGCGACATTACTTTGCCGATTTTGCCAAAAAAAAAATCATCTTTTTAGATGAAGCTCATTTTGATCTTGGCGGGTATGTGAACAAGCAAAATTTTCGCATTTGGGGCACAGAAAAACCGCACGTATACATTGAAAAGCCGATGCACCCAAAAAGAGTCACTGTTTGGTGCGGATTTTGGTCCAGAGGCATAATTGGGCAATTTTTCTTCGAAAATGAGCAAGGAGTGGCCGTTACAGTCAATGGCGATCGTTATCGGGCCATGTTGAACGAATTTTTGTTCACAAAAATTGAAGAGGAGGATATAGGCAACATTTGGTTTCAACAGGACGACGCTACGTGCCACACAGCCGAAGCTACACTCGATGTTTGCGCCCTGTTTTTGAAGATCGTATTATCAGCCGCAGAGCTGATGTCGTTTGGCCACCTCGGAGCTGCGATTTGGCACCGTTGGACAATTATTTGTGGGGTGCCCTCAAAGATAAGTGTTACGCCGACAAGCCAGAGACAATTGACGAAGTGAAGCCATTGGTGAAATACAGCTGCACACAATCGATAATGTGCTTAAAAAGTGGACCGATCGTGTAGGCTACTGCATGGCCAGCCGAGGCAGCCATATGAATGAAATTATTTTCCGTTATTAACCGGAAGGATTGTACTTTCAAATAAAAAAAGAAACTTGAGAAAATATTCAGTAGTTTTTTTTTTGACAATATATACACTTATATATATATACAGGGTGGTTGATGAATGCCGGGACCGGCCGTGGCATAGTAGTTGGAACACGCGACTACCATGCGGGAGATCGCAGGTTCAAACCTGGCTCAAGTCATCTTAAAAGAAAAAAATAAATAAAATTTTCTTTCATTGTCGGCTCCCCTCGAATGTTGTTTGACAGCAGTTTCGCAGTATTAAGCGTCGATTCAATCGTCGTGTCTAGTAAGAGCTTCTCAAAACAGTGACGTTCGCATTCGTCGATAAATAAGTAGGTGCCGTTAGTTGTGAATCTAAAAATAGAAAGCGTGTTAATTCACAACAACGCGAGAAGCTATCCCATACCTCATTCATGGGGTGCAAAGGGAAATTAAGTTTTTTTTTTTAAGTTGATGAATGCCGCTGTGAAAAGAAAACTTGATAACTTTTTTTCTATCTAACTAATCTAGATTTTTTTTTATTGTTTTAATACACTTCCTGTTTAAAATAACCCCACAGGAAAAAAGTCGGGTGGAGTTAAGTCAGGCTCAGGTCCCCAAACGAAGGTTGGGTTTCTTGAACTATGTGTGTAAGTGCACCATCTTGTTGAAACCACTCAGAGTTGAAAGGAATTGTCTTTCTTCGTAGTCCTGTTAAAAAAATTCTTGTAGCATGCTCAAGTAACAGTCTTTAGAAACGGTAAGGCTTTGTTCGTTTTGTTCAAAGAAGTATGGCCTGAAAACACAGTGAAGAAACCGCGCGACTTGAATGGAATTCCCTCTCATGCTGTATTTCTGGGTTAAACCACTCCATATGCGAGAATTTTATTTGTTTACTTTGCGGTTCAGATTGAAATGAACATCTTTAGACGTGATTGTAGCTGCTTTCATTAGCCACCCTGTATATAAATGACTAGTGTCGAATTCTGGGTCGATTTGTCAGTACATCTGCCACAGCGATTACATTTATAGTTTAACAGGTATCGAACTGAAATTTGGCATGCCAGCTTTTATACAATAAAAGGAGCTTAAGTTTCAAAATGAGCGAGATGAGACAAAAACTACTTCCACCTCACATACAACTTCCCCCTTTTTGGTGGTGTCCGTCTGTCTGTCCACGCGATTGCAGCCATAGTTTAAGAGCTATTGAGATAAAATTTGGTATGTAACCTTCTATCCCCTAGGCGAATGTTAAGTGTCCATCTGTCTGTCCCCGCGGGCTTAAGAGCTATCGAGCTGTAATTTACTATGGTATGATGGTTAGAACACGCGATTATCATACGGGAGACCACGGTTCGATTCTTGCCTCAGTCATCTACATTTCAATTATATATCGTCACAGCTTCGACCAGAACAGTAATGTGTTTTTCAACTACTCTTCAGAAGGCCAAAAAACTTATTTATTTTGGAACATTTCTCATATATTCTACACATTACCAATATAAATTACTTCCACACCAATTAATATATCGCGAAAGAGAGATAATAAAAAAACAAAATAAATATGCCCTTCAATTCGCGCACCTGCAGTACGAAGGGTATAAAAAAGGGTAAAAAGAAATTAAAAAGTTGATTATCAAAAAACATGCATATAAGTAGTTACGGGATCGATTTGGAATACCCCAATAATAATACGGAGAATAGTGCTCGCCAACAGGTATTTCTTTGGACTACGCGAGCACTTCATAAACACCACCCTATTTCGAACCACCAAAGTCCAGCTACTAATTTTACCGGTCCTGTTGTATGCCTCCGAATCTTGGGTGCTTACACAGGCAGATGCAGCTCATCTGGCGGTGTTTGAGAGAAAAATACTAATATATGGACCCATTTGCTTAAACGGCGAGTTTAGGATTCGGATGAACCATGAGCTGTACGAGTTATACCACGACATCGATGTGGTCAAGCGAATCAAAGTGCCATGTCGTGAGAATGGATGAGGAAACTCCAGCGCGAAAGGTATTCTATCAAGACCTCGAAGAACGGCGCAAAAGAGGAAGACCGCGACTACGTTGGAAGGACCAGGTGGAGGAATCACTGACGCTGCTGGGTAGGAGTGACTGGAGACGGTGCGCACAAGATCGAAGCGAATGGAAATCTCTAATCAATTCGGCCTCTGACTTAGACACTAAGATATAAAGTTGTCAAGTTGTTTTTAAAGGCAAATTGCATGCTTATATAGAAAATGTATCGAGGTAAGATGGGACCAGGTAAGATGGTCGGTCTGTAGGCTAATTTCTTGCTAGTTTCTAAATTTCCATCTAAAAACTGGCTCCAACCGAAAACCAATTAGACTAATTATACCAAAGTTCTTCAATACGATTACTCAATCAACAACAGCATATGCAATGGGCATGCCTTAAACTTCCTCGTAAATTTGTGAGAATTCATAACTGCAATAATTTCACTATCACGCCTTTAATTCACTATAAATTTAATGTAAGGTGGCTTTCAACAGCACTTGAATTTTCTGCTTCGTTTGTTTCGTTTCATTTTTTTCTCGAATTTTTTTATTTTACGTATTTCCATTTTGTTGGAAACTAAGTAAGAGGAAATCCTTTCGTCGCAGATTTTTAATCCTTTTATTTGGGCCAACAGTAATTTTTAACAAATTATGCAGATTTTTCATAGCGGAAACAAAAGCACAACTAACACATTAAAACAATGCAAATTTTTCTGTTCTTAACATGAAAACTCACTTACTCACTTACAGACGCACACGCACACATACACACGCAAGCACTTAGAGGAACACACTACTCGACACCCCAGGACTTATAGTACCACGTACACTTTAGACCGGGCTCACTCATTATGGGCCCATTATGCATCAACACTAACAGATAGATGATGGCGTACCTATAGGTTTACTTAAATTCGTAGACAAAGATTAGTTTGTGGGGATTTCGGTAAGGTTGTTGGTTGGTTTTGCATCTATGGTTTTTGGCTCTTGGACACTGTACGATGATGATGACGATGAAGATGGCAAAGATGTATGTGTTGTCTGTTGGAGCCGTCTCGTTTTTGTTTTTTCTTTTCATAGCAACAATGGTTTATGCAAATATTTACAAATTTGCCCCCATCGGGTTTGCTTTGTCTACGCCCAGATCTTTTTCCGAAGTTTTAGGAATAACAATGGGCAAATTAAGTTGCAAAAATAAGGTATCAACTATAAAATATACGAAAGTGTTCAAATTAAATGCATATTCATAAATGTGCGGAAATGAAATAGAGAGAGAGGGCGAGTAACAGAATGATGGATAAATGTTGGTTAATAAAAAGGAGCTACAGCACGAAAAACAAATGATACACATTGATAAGAACTATTTGTATAGTTAAGATCTTATATGATCAGCTTAGTTTGAAATCATGGATTAATAGTATAAGAATATTGTTGATGGGATGATGATCTGCGAAAAAAGTTTAAATTGTTTGTATGTTTATAATACAGTACAACACATGATTTTGGGACTCATTTCTGAGAACTTCACGTGAAAGTAGCCCCAAAAAAAGTAGCATCATTAGTTTTGCCAAGTTACATGCCATAACAGTGTAACATCGATTTGAAGTTAGTAAGTATCGTATAGGGGAATTTGTCACGTTTTAGGCTTTTCTCTACTTATTGATGGATTGTGGATGTTATTTTATTACAAAAAAAATAATTGAGGAAAAAATATTTTTATTAGGTACAGAAAAATTTTTGTTATAAATTATATGTTACGGTTATTGTGAACTCAAAATTTTGACACCATTGTAATGATATCCACGCCGAAAGTTAAAGTTTTTGAATATTTTATATGACGGAACCCTTAACACACCCAAAAATAAAGATCAAAGGTACATAAGTGTTTGGCATTCCTATTAAGTGCTGCTAACAACGTTCCAACTATTTTATATATTAACTTTAAAAAGAACTTTGTTAAATTTTAATCCAATAATAAAATACGATAGATTTTATCAAAAAAAAAAGCTAAAATAACAGCTTATCACACCACCATCGTTTATTTTCCACCTTAGGAGGGAAAAACATCTACCTTTACTTACCGCACTTGTACAGTAATTGAAGTAAGTAATATAGCCCTCTTTGGTCGCATATTTCTATGTATATGTATGTAATAACAACATACAGAGTACATAGGAGACTAGTGTTGAAATTTTAATCCGTTTACTCAAACGAACAAAAGTATAATGACCGTAACATGCCTGCTACCCACTCACGCAACAATGGACGGCTGCTCTATTCTGGATGAACGGACTGACATGAGAACGTTGGGATAAAAAGTTACAAAACGGAGCACTGAAATGTGATTGTAATGTGAAAATACCATACACACTGACTGCAAAGTGTGGGTGTAAGTTATGTCTGTGTTATTTGCAGCACTCAGAACTTACTTAGGTGGGGATTAAACTACCAACGACTCTCTTTTGAAACTCGTCTATTTCCGTTTCTCCCTACTGTTGGCTGCAACTGCAAACATACGACCTAAGGCCTGTTTTATACAAACGGTGGTGATGGCAACGATGATGATTTTCCTGACGCAGGACCATGTGTATGGGATAGCAATATGTGTGTGGGCGTGTGTGTGTGTGTTTGGTTATATGTTTTCTATAAATCCTATGTACCATATATGTCCTTTTGCAGGTTCACTTACACAGAAAAGAATATTAATTACAACGATTCAAGGGATTATCATTTGTAAATACGTACCAACTGTTAATTGCAAGTGGCATTACATGAACCATTTTCATTTGATGGCATAAAATTTTATAAAATTTAAAGTAAGGGGAAAGGAATTGGATTTGAATTTGAAGTGATAGGGGGGCTAAAAAATTTGGCAGTACGTTACTTAATTATAAATATTGTAAATAAGTTTACAATTAAGTATATAGTAAACATAAGGTTATAAGGTTATGTAAGGAAAATATAATAATATAATAGTTTATTATTTTTTTTTGTAATTTTATATTAAATGGGCGGAGTGGGTGTGGCAAACGTTTTTGTTTAGCTACAGAGATACAATTTGGTACACAGAAAATACTCGTCACTTCAAGTTAAAATTTGCAGACGTCATTTTTACTTTCAATCAGTAGGCGGACAGGGCGTGGCCAACCTGTATTTAGGTCCTAGATTAGATTTGATATCCTGATAGTACTCTGCAACACAATTATTATTATGCAGACGAAATCAGTTGATGCAGTTGGCAATGCGGGCGTTGCAATGCTTTATTTTATCCCTAGAGATATACAATTTGTTACACAAATAGCACTATACAACAATTTGAGGGTCATTGTCTCAGGAGTGACTGAAACCAATATCAAACGATAGCATTTGACCTCAGTAACAAAACCTTAAACTCCATTTGGATCCACTACGTCACAGTTTTTTTTTCAGTGGTTTGAAATTAGATATTTTTGGTCCAAAGTCGAATCATATAATATGAAAAATAATGTGTAAAAACACATTTGGGATATTTCATGTCTTTGGAGACCTATAGGAAAATTATCAGGGGAATAAGTCATCAGAAACTCTCTAGCTCCCACCCGTATTTGATATATAAGGCCATATTTTGAAAAAAGGTTTAAAGTCAACTTTATCAATATGTCCCATGCCGAGCCCAGTAGTTTTAAAGAAAAAAAAAACAAGTTTTGTGAAAATCGGTCCAAGGACGCGCCCACTTCCCATATATCCTGAAATGGAAAAACACATATTTTCCAAAATTGTTAATACTAACCAAATTTAACTATATTTGTCTCTAATATATTACTGTTAACTGCGTTGAATTCTATCAAATTACCTCAAAGGACACGCCCACCTACCTTATATCCTGAAATGGAAAAAACTTGTATTTTATAAAATTGTTGTTGGTATTGAACCAAATTTGGCTCAATTTGTCTCTAAAATATTATTGACAACAGTGTTGAATGATATCAAATTATCTCGAAGGACACGCCCAACTCCCATATATCCTGAAATGGAAAAAACTCATATTTTCCAAAATTGTTGATGGTATTGAACCAAATTCAGCTCTATTTGTCACCGATATATTATTATTAACTGTGTTGAATTATATCAAATTATCTCGGAGGACACGCCCAACTTTCATATATCCTGATATGGAAAAAATTATATTTTCCAAAACTGTTGTTGGTATTAAACCAAATTTGGCTCAATTTGTCTCTAAAATATTATTGACAACTTTGTTGAATTACATCAAATTATCTCAAAGGACACGCCTACCTCCCATATATCTTGAAATGAAATAAACTTATATTTTCCAAAATTGTTGTTGGTCCCGAAACAAATTTAGCTCAATTAGTCTCTGATATATCACTGACCACCCTGTTTAATCATATCACATTATCTCGAAGGACACGTAAACTCCCATATATCCTGAAATGGAAGAAAATTATATTTTCCGAAACTGTTGTTGGTATTGAACCAAATTTGGCTCAATTTGTCTCTGATATATCACTATAAATTGTTTCGACTTATATCAAGTTATCTCGAAGGACACGCCTACCTTCCATATATCATGAAATGGAATAAACTTATATTTTCCAAAATTGTTGTTGGTCCCGAAACAAATTTAGCTCAATTAGTCTCTGATATATCACTGACCACCCTGTTTAATCATATCACATTATATCGAAGGACACGTCAAACTCCCATATATCCTGAAATGGAAGAAAATTATATTTTCCGAAACTGTTGTTGGTATTGAACCAAATTTGGCTCAATTTGACTCTGATATATTACTACAAATTGTTTCGACTTATATCAAGTTATCTCGAAGGACACGCCAAACTCCCATATATCCTGAAATGGAAAGAACTTATATTTTCCAAAATTGTTGCTGGTATTGAACCAAATTTAGCTTTATTTGTCTCTGATATATTACTGTTAACTGTGTTGAATTATATCAAATTATCTCGAAGGTCACGTTTAACTTCAATATATCCTGAAATGGAAAAAACTTATATTTTTTAAAATTGTTGTTGGTATTGAACCAAATTTGGCTCAATTTGTCTCTAACATATTATTGACAACTGTGTTGAATAATATCAAGTTATCTCGAACGACACGCCCAACTCCCATATATCCTGAAATAAAAAAAAAAAATATTTTCCAAAATTGTTGACGGTACTGAACCAAATTTAGCTCAATTTGTCTCTAAAATATTATAGACAACTGTGTTGAATTATATCCAATTATCTCGAACGACACGCCCAACTCCCATATATCCTGAAATGAAAAAAAAAATATTTTACAAAATTGTTGACGGTACTGAACCAAATGTAGCTCAATGTGTCTCTGATATATTATTTACAACTGTGTTGACTTATATCAAATTATCTCAAACGACATATATCCTGAAATGGAAAAACTTATATTTTCCAAAATTGTTGACGGTACTGAACCAAATGTAGCTCAATTTGTCTCTAAAATATTATTGACAACTGTTTGAATTACATCAAATTATCTCGAACGACACGCCCAACTCCCATATATCCTGAAATGGATAAAAATTATATTATATTTATATTGAACCAAATTTAGCTCAATTTGTTTCTGATGTATCACTGACAACTGTGTTGAATTATATCAAATTATCCCGAAGGACACGCCTACCTCCCATATATTCTGAAATGAAAAAAAATTATATGTTCTAAAACTGTTGTTGGTATTGAACCAAATTTGGCTCAATGTGTCTCTAAAATATTATCGACAACCGTGTAAATTTATATCAAATTATCTCGAAGGACTTTCTTACCTCCCATATATTCTGAAATAGAAAAATTTATATTTTTCAAAACTGTTGTTAGTATTGAACCAAATTTAGCTCGATTTGTGTTTGATATATTACTGACAACAGTTTTGGATTATATCAAATTATCTCAAAGGAAACGCCCACCTCCCATATATCTTGAAATGGAATAAACTTATATTTTCCACAATTGTTGTTGGTATTGAACCAAATTTAGCTCTATTTGTCTCTGATATAATACTGACAACTTAGTTGAATTATATGAAATTATCTCGAAGGACAGGAATACCTTCCTTATATTCTGAATGGCAAAAGCTTATATTTTCTAAAATGAGATATATTCCCTTAATTTTGAATAAAAGCTATTTTTATGATGTGAATTTTGCCGTTTTGGATTTTTTATTATTTTTTAAATATAAATTTAATGAACTTATTAAATTAAAGCAAATTTCATTATTTAATTTCCAATTTTTGTTCGGATAGTTTTTCTTGAGTTTTGCCCCCCAAACTTGGCCGTAGGATCTTTAAAGCTTTAATCCCAAAGCGACACAGGTAAACATACTCCAAACGTGCTTAAACTTCGGCTATCCTAAAATCTGCTAAGACTTTGGGGGGTGGCACCGACAAAATTCTGAAATTTTTTTATCCATATAACTTCTAACCACCCTAGTCGGACTTTTTTCTCAGAATGCACGCCAGAGCGTTTGAAGACGATTTCTCAAAAAAAAAAAAAAATACTTACTTGGATTTGGTTGCTTTATCTATTGTATATGTCCCTTAACTGTAACAAAAATGTCCAACAAATTCACTTTCTTCCAGTGTAGTGTAAACAGTGTCATGTGCTTTATTCATTATATACCTATATTACAATTTTTGTTTTCTTTAATTTTTCACATTAAAGCTTTTCTTTACTTGCCTTTTTTCTGTTTTGTACTCATAATGCTGCAGTTTTTAGTCTTTGTTTTCTTATACATCCTATCATTCATTTTTGTTCGTTTTGCAATGTTCTTGTTTGTTTGCTTAAAGTAGATGTTCACATAATGGAGAAGTGACACTTTTTTCTCCAAAGTCCTTTGCCTGGGCAACATTTGGTCGCCGTGTCCGTGTGTATATGTTTTATTTGCAACAAATTGCAATTGTTACTCCACAATGAAGTGTTTCTTTGTTGGTTGTTGGTAACACCTATAACAAATTCTGGTTGCAGTTGAACTTTTGTACTTTTTGTTTTCTCTCTTTCTTTATACTTATCGTTAAACATAAAAATGTTTGCTGCTGCTGCTTTTTCTAGGTATTTTATTTTATTTTGAAAAATGATGAAAAAATGAGAAAATGTTTGTAGGATTTAGTGATATCTGCACTTCGTTATCCTTATGACCACTGGCAACATCTGACATAATTTTTTTGTGTGTGTCATAGTCTCATTGAGAGAAAAAAAAGAGATTTTTTATTTGGGCAGCGACTTATTGAAGCTGTCCTCTGAGTTAACACAAAGCGCTAGGTGCAATTTCATTGAATGAAAAACGGATACTGTAATACATATTTTCATTAAAATTGTTGCTAAATGCGTCAACTATAACTGCATAAAAGCTGATAAATAAATGGAATAATAATCGACGTTGTGCCCCAAATTTCTCGTTTGGTGTTATGAAAATCGGGGATGATAATTTCCTAAATATTCTTAATTATTTCTTCATTGGCTGTTGTTTCCGAGATTTTACAAGTGGGAGTACTCTGGTTCCCTTTTAATGTTCTTAAGTTTGAATTTTTCCATAACATCGGTTTATTGTGGATAGCATACTTAAACAATAAAGTAAGATTATTTTGTAAAATTCACAATTTAATTTGAAATTATAAACTTTTATTGAGGAAAGGCCTTGTTTATCTATTTGAGAACAGAATCAATAAGATTAGCAAATAAACTGCTTTTTGTTTCTGGTTACAATTTTTTTACCATACATACAATACAATATTCACAATGTCTACTAATTAGTAGCCACAAAACCCCTAACAGATAAATATTCTTGTGTTTTCCTCTTCAATTGTAACAATATATAGTTGCCTTGACATCAATTCAACTGATTATTTTCCCCCATTTTTTTATTTTTGATAACAAAAAAATAAAAATTCTCCAAGAAGAACAATAGAAAATTGTTATTTGTCTGTTTTTTTTTTTGTTTTTTTACTAAAGTATACTGAAAAACCTCATGCGGAATAATTATTTTGCATGCATACATATTCATATGTTTTCGTTTTTATCTAAACACATTCACATTCTTAAGCAACACACACATCCTTGCACATATCTTCATATGCCAGCAGAGCAAATTACTTTCATTTCCATATCCTTTCATTGGACCAACAACGAGAGGATGAAGCTTATAGACAATTTGTAACAACATGAGTTGCCTCTTTTTTCATTAATTCCTCCCTCAATTTGGCAATTTTTCCTTAAGAAATGCTAATGACAGCAATTTCATGCAAACAGTAGCTGCTGAGAGAAATGAAAAAATGAGTAAATGTGTGATTAAAATCAAATGGAAGACTTTGTATAGAATTTTATTAAATTAAAATTTGATAGTCTGTACGTTGGCTGTGGAATTGGAATTTTTTGGCAAATTTGTTTTAAATATCTGATTGTTAAGAGTTTTTGAATTGTCAAAATGCAGTGATATGAAATGGCAGCTAAAGCAGCTAAGAATTTAATAACAATTACAGAAAAACGAGAAGAAGCTAAAGCAATTATGTTTAGATGTGTATATAAGATCGTATCACTAAACAACTTCGCCCTACACCTTCGAATAAAATGTATATTTCGAAGGCAATATCGAATAAATTCTTATTATTTATTTTTATTTTTGAGGAGCCTTTTTAAATTTTTCGTTATATCTTCGGCATTAACAGTTAGATCTTAAAGGTGGTATAAAGATGTTTTTAAATTTAGTGTTTAATTTTAATATGGGATATGAAAATCGCGTACCTCAAAAAACATGAATAACTTAACTGCTTGTTCACCGTTAACTAAAAAAAAAAGTATGCGTTTCACACACGTCACATGTACTTTCAGAATCCTATTAATATTGTAAATGTGAATATTTTTTGTTTTTAAACTAGAGACATAAAATTTGATATTCAGATAGTACTCGGCAACTGTAATATGAATATGCAAACGAAATTTTTATTTTGGTCAGTGGGCAAAGTGGGAGTGGCAAAACCTTTTTTTAGAGGTAGAAAGATACAATTTGATACCCAGATAGTACTCGGCAACAGAAAAATGAATATGATCAATTTCATATCAAAACCTATTAAAAAAGGTACATTTTGAACCCGACCCTCTCAGATTTTAAAGAAATTTTGCATACAGCCATATTTTACCTTATCTTACTTCTTTTCATTGCAATCGGTTATGCGATGGCTGGGTCATGTTGCTAGGATGGTTGTTAATGCTCCAGCGAGAAAGGTGTTTGAAGGCGAACCTGAAGGACGGCGCAGAGCAGGGAGACCCAAACTCCGTTGGAAGGACCAAGTGGTAGGCGACGTGCCATCATCGGGTAGGACTAACTGGAGAACACACGCACAAGACCGAAGCGTGTGGAATTCTTTAGTACTTCAGGCCTCAAACTTATGAACCATGTTTGTAAGTTGTAATGGGCCACTTAAGTAAGTAAGCATATTTTACCTACAGAAACATAACCTCATTTTTAGAAATTAAATTTTTGAAAATATGTGGGCGTGGCAAGGTATCGAAATATTTGACAAATGACGGTAATAGGTACTTTTAAGCTGCAATTACTATGGAATGACTCAACCGAATTAAAAAATCTTGGTGCCATTAGAAAGGTATATAAGTCAGCTTTCGAAAACATACACTGTAAAAAATTTATATTACACTGAAAAAAATTTTGTGCCGAAAATAAAAGTTTAAACTTGGAAAACACTTCGATCGAGTTATTTTCCCGAGAAAAATATTTGATAAAGATCTATTTAATATATACAATATATCCAAAAACTAAAAGGGGGGTTTTCTTATTTTTTTAAAAAAAATATGTTAAGTAAATGCATCTCTTGTTAACTTCCTTATATTAATATATTTGTGTGACAAATGAATAAAGTAGCTAAACTTTGGAAGTTATACAGATTTTTATGGTAATTCTAATAGCTTAGAAGAAGAATCGAATTATAAATTTTTTATACACTCCCAAAAATATGGACTTTACCGTGATAAATTTTGCGCAAGAAATTCTGTTGTTGTAGTGAAGTTTCATGTAAAGGTATAAAAGAATGGAAGGTTTGAGTTCCTGTAATAATATTAGCATTTTTATACCTGGAAAACAGCTCTTCTTTTGTTCTGTGGAGGTCTTACAAGTTTGTGAAGCCCAATGATAAAGGTCTTTCGCCCTTTGGAGGAGTCACTTTAGACCCTAGGTTTCTTTGAACCAAATTCGATTCATGTCTGTCTGTCTGTCTGGCTGTCCGGCTGGTGCGCACAAGATCTCTCTCTGAGCGGCTCTCTTTTTTTTGTTTCGAATCGATTTTCGCTCAAGCGCTCTGCACTGACTCATTCGTGTGACGCTCTCAAATGAGTGTCGCGTAAAGAGTAATGAGATTTTCGCTCACACAAAGACACCAAAAGACAGTTTGACTAAAAAACTCAACAGAAATGATCTTTGCCTTCGTGTGCATGTAAATACATACATATAAATCAAGATGTATTAATACAGGTGGCGTTAACAGCCAGCTGGTTTTAACTTTTTTTCTGATTTTGGTGCCTCTGCACTGTCAACTACATATACTCGCCGAGTGGCGCCTTTCGGTTGTCAAAATTTTGTATGGAGATTTTGACACTAGAGAGGAACTACACAAAATAAATTGCCTGTTGTTGTTGCAATGCCAAATTTGTTGTACAGATAACTCCACCTTTATTAATACATCTTGATATAAATGTACATGAGCATGAAAATAATAAAAAAGACAATGCAATCGGATGTTAAATAAAAATGTGAAAAAAATGTTTTGTTTTTTAAGGAACAATATTTATTTTTATTTTGTTTTTAATAATATATTTTTTTTAAATGGAGTTCAGCGTGTTTACCCATACATACTTAAAAGACAATTTGCTTCATTTAACTCAAGCAAACGATCCGTGTTTGACTTGAGCGAAACGAAAACAGAAATAATTGTCTTGCTCAGAGTGCGAGCGAGCTAAGTCAGACGCGACAAAATCAGTTTCTGTCTGAGTCTTTTTTATTGTGTAAGTGAAAGACACTTATTTGCAGACAACGAAAAAGTGTCAACAGTTATTTGCGAGCTATGCTTTTTTTCCAAAAAAAAAAAAAAAAAAAAATCCGACTGAGCCAACATATATAGAGCAATTCCATATGAAAGCGATCACCTTTTGGACGACCCCTCTCCGATTTTAAAATAAATAGTCTCAATCGATTGCCCTGCAAAAAATAATGTACCTACATATTTTTTTTTTTTATAGTGACTGGTTTAGTGGTGGTGTACACCACTGTCATGTGACAAAATTGAAGAATTCTTCATAAGGGACCTCATTGAAAGTTGTTTTAAAAAAACTACTAAAGCGATCGCAACGGGTGATAGCTCGTTGGAAAGGTATTGAATCAGGCTTTAATTGAAAAATAAAATTTTCCTAATTTTTCTCAGAAATTTACCTTTTTTCCCATGAAAATTAAATTTTCCGATTTTCCACAGAAGCTCCTAAATTTTCCGGCTAATTTTATTTTTTTTGGATTCCTCATAATTTTTGTTTTAAGAATCAGCAATAACAAAATGGGCCCCGACTCCTTGTTTGGACAGGAGAAGAGCATTTAAGAGACCACCTTGTTCTCATTGTTTTTATATTTTTTATAATTGAATTATTTTTAATTATTTAACATTATTTTATTTTATTATTAAAAATACATTTTAAAAATTATTTTACAGTTAAAAATACATTTATGAAGAAAAAATCAATTTTTTTTTAAGAGCCCCAAATTGAATGTGTTGTGAATATGGTCTGCCTGCCTTCACAAGATCGCACAGTGGTTCCTTTTTGGTTTTTTTTAATTAATTCTGTAACTTTTGAACGGACAATGGTATCTTGATGAAATTTAAAATAGTCAAAGCTGAGGTGTTTTCGAGATGATTTGGAAATATTCGGCTCCCTAGGGAGTGTGGGGGCCACTGCGTGTCCCTCCAAAGTTGGTCACCTCGGGTGTTTCAAAATTTCAAATGCTTGAGGAATGTGCATTTATGTACCGATTTAAAAGATTTTTTGCATTTGGATAGTGCGTCGAAAAACCTTCAAAAAACATGCTTACATGTACATGTTATCTCATTTAGGTCAGGAGATATTTGAGAAAATAAAAAAAATTGTGTAATTTCTGAACGAGTTAAATTTAGTATTTTTAAGGGTGTGAGCTCAGTTGTTACTTGATTTTAAAGATATTTATATCGTTAGTTAGCTTATAAAATTCTGAATGAAATTGTTCCAATCAAAAGTTATAAGCATCGCAAGTAAAAGTTTCCAAAAAAAGGCCTATTTTTACTGTTTTTTTTGCAAAAAGGCGACTATATTATTTCGTTTGTAAAAAAAAATTTCTTCCGGGAGGTGGCAATTTCTTTATTATTCCTCATAGAAATGTTGATGCAGATGCATTTAATGCTAAATTTGAATCAGTTCAGGAAAAAGATTCGCCGGCAAAAATCTTTTAAATCGGTACATAAATGCACATTCCTCAAGCATTTGAAACACTCCCTAGGGAGCCGAATATTTCCAAATCATCTCGAAAACACCTCAGCTTTAACTATTTTAAATTTCATCAAGATACCATTATCCGTTCAAAAGTAACAGAATTAATTAAAAAAAAACCAAAAAGGAACCACTGTGCGATCTTGTGAAGGCAGGCAGACCATATTCACTAAACACTCAACTTGGGGCTCTTAAAAAAATTGATTTTTTCTTCATAAATGTATTTTTAACTGTAAAATAATTTTTAAAATGTATTTTTAATAATAAATTATAAGAAATATAAAAACAATGAGAACAAGGTGGTCTCTTAAATGCTCTTCTCCTGTCCAAACAAGGAGTCGGGGCCCATTTTTTTATTGCTGATTCTTAAAGCAAAAATTATGAAGAATCAAAAAAAAATAAAATTAGGCGGAAAATTTAGGAGCTTCTGTGGAAAATCGGAAAATTTAATTTTCATGGGAAAAAAGGTAAATTTCTGAGAAAAATTAGGAAAATTTTATTTTTCAATTATATAAAATAAAATAAAAACAACAACGATAAAACAACTTTCAATGAGGTCCCTTATGAAGAATTCTTCAATTTTGTCACATGACAGTGGTGTACACCACCACTAAACCAGTCACTATAAAAAAAAAAATATGTAGGTACATTATTTTTTGCTGAGCAATCGATTGAGACTATTTATTTTAAAATCGGAGAGGGGTCGTCCAAAAATTTGCCAATTGTGATCGTTTTCATATGGAATTGCTCTATACCAAATCTCATCTTCTTACCTCTGATAGTTCATGAGATATATCCGTTCTAAGTTTCAGGTTATATGGGCGGTCCCACGCCCCTTTATCCAATCATACCTAAGTATAGCCAAGGACTATAGCAGGTCAACAGTACAACATTTGGAAAGTTTCATGATAATCGGTCTATTACTATGGCCGCTAGAGCCATTTTTAATAAGGGGGAGTAGCACCGCCCACTTTTCCAAAAGATGTGTAGCACATGTTACTCAAGAATAATGTAGTATTCTAATAGTGAAAGAATTTTAAAAATCGGATAAGTAGTTTAATTAATCTCCATTTTTTGCGATTTCGCCCCTTTGTGCGTCGACACACGTATATTTTTTTTGTCCTCTTTCAGAATCCATTGTCAGAACCCCGTAATTTTGGAAAAAGTTTGAAATTGTTGTACTGTGTTTTACAAATTTAATAAAATCTTTTGGTCAACTCTCCCGTGATTATAAATGCAGAATGGTACCATGCCATACACAAACGCCATATTGATGCTCCACTTGCAAAAAAGGCAATTAAATTATTTACATTCAAACCAATATGCATGCTGATTTGCCAATATCGATCCACATCCAACTTCATTCGCTTCTTTGTTCAGTTGATCCAATTCATTTTGTCACATTTTGCCTACATTATAGGTCAAGTGAAACTTTCATCACTCAAGCTAAGGTGTTTATAATATTTTCTAATATGTACATACTTACAACCCAAGAAAGACGTCCAGCCACTATAGAAAGATGCATATGGCTTTGCACACATTCAGTGTAAGGGTAAATAACATTTGAAATTTTATTAAATACTTACATACACTCTCCCATACAGCCATACAGACACGCTCACAAATATAATCAAAACCAGAAATTTATATTTAATTGAAAATTATTTACAGAGTATCCTTGGATTGCCAATGTTTAGTTTGCTGTGTGGAAAGGCCTCAAATATTTACCGAATACTTGAAATTCTATATAGTGTATAGATACACTGGACACTTTTCCAAATGAAAATAAGATCAACTGTTTCAAATAGATAACATTCATAGCAGTTGCACTCACACATCCCCACTCACACACTAGTCCATGTATGCAGTTTTGGGTAGACTGGTTAGCATATTCTTGTGGCAACAACACAAAGATTTACCGAAAATTGAAAATTCTGATTAATGTTGTTGCAAATGTGCAAATTTGTGTATTCTCGTACGTAGGCGACGACGACCATGTAAATGGCAACGTGTAGTTGTGTGTTTGTGATCAGGATGACTACGTGACGATGATGCCGAAAATTGTGCGGTAAACTAAATGAAACTACTTAGAAATGCATTAAGGTGTGAATAGTTAAAACCGTAATAAAACATGGCTCATACATCCATATACTCGTAACACTAACATATCTACGCCCACAGATACTACGAAAAACCAACATAATTTTGGGGGGAATCGTTATTTTTACACAGACGGCAAGAAGGACTTTCAAAGGCCTTAAATAGTTGGTGTTAATAGACAAGATTTAAACTTGAGCAATTAGTTAATGATTTTGGTTTTATATGATCAGCCACATTTGGAGTCCGGTATGTTACATAGAACTATATAAATAATTAGTATTGCTAATTGTTAACCCTCAACGGTCGAAAACCGCGGGATATGACTGCAGCATTCTCAGGTATACAGAAGGAATTAGCGAAAATGGGCATAACGGTGAACGAGGACAAAACGAAGTAATTAGTTTCAACGAACAAAGAATCTACTCGTTTGGAAAACTGCGTGAACGTTGACAACTATAATTTCGAGGTGGTAGATAATTTTGTCTACCTAGGCTCCGCCATCAACAAAGAAAATAATGTCAGCCTACAAATCCGGAGAAGAATCCTGCTTGCAAATAAATGCTACTACGGACTAAACAAGCGATTCAATGACAGAGCCCTCTCTCGACGAACAAAACTCCAGCTATACCAGATATTGGTTCTACCTGTCCTAATGTATGGCTCAGAATCCTGGGTTATGACACAAGCGGATGAATCGGTTCTGGCGGTATTCGAGAGAAAAATACTCCGTAAAATATATGGGCCCATCATCGTTAACGGAGAGTATCGGCGTCGTATGAATCATGAGCTGTACGAGCTGTACACTGACATTGACGTGGTCAAACGCATTAAGGTGCAACGGTTGCGTTGGCTAGGTCATGTTGTACGCATGGACGAAAATGCTCCAGCTCGAAAAGTCTTCGACAATGAACTCGATGGACGGCGCAGAAGAGGGCGACCAAAACTCCGTTGGAAAGACCAGGTTACTGAGAACCTTACAGAACTCGGTGTGACTAACTGGAGAAGAAGCGCAGAAGATCGAGGCGCTTATAATATTTTTCTACGTGCGGTATATAATCCACTGGGATTGCATAGAAGTACCAGCTAAGTAAGTAAGTAAGTAAGTAATTGTTACCCAATACCACAGTTCTTTCAAAGGCCCAAAGACCCTCCTGCAGATTCTCCGTGTTTGCTTGCAACTAGATTGTAGTTGAAATTCACACATGTCGCATTTGCCTTATCACTCAGCTCCTGTTTTTTGGTGGGGCTTCGTAGTAGGATAATGAAGTGTTTTTAACAACTATTTCCAACATTAATGAAAAGGTGCTATCGACACAGAGGCAGAGACCACAAAAAAAATACAACTATCATCATACATTCATAGGCTGACGATGTGTATGTACGTATATGTATATTTGTTTGCTTGTTCAGATGATATACTCAAACATATGTAGGTTATGTACACATGCACACACACACACGCTGGTACACATTTTAGCCATAAAATGCTAACCAAATTAAATGAGAATAATTAATGACCACTGTCAACACACATAGCAAATGCAATGGAAAATCTGAAAAGGTGCCCAGGGATGGGAATGGATCACATGACATTATGACAAAAAATCATCGCACATATCATTTAAATGAGACAATTCATGTTAATATAGCAGCATGCTTAATGTCGCTGCTGTTTGGAGCGGGTTAACAGCGATATGCTCCCTTGTGCGTATTATATTAACGGACCAAATAGAATATAAATCGGAAAATATATGGTTGTTAGTTTATCATCGCAATGATGATAGCGGTACAACGAACTACATTCATTTGAGCGGCGGTCGCCTTGCTATATAGACATCGTAGTCGCTACACTATGATGTGTAATATATAAAACATGTTATAAGTATCTACCTACAATACCCCAAAGAGACATGAGATAGCTTCTCGCGTTACTGTGAATTAACACGCTTCTTTATTTTGCCCCACATTCCTCCTATTAACTTATTAAAACTGTTATATCATCATATGTCCTCTTAGCTCCATCTCTGACTTTGACGTTACAGGTGAATAAAAGTTACCAACCATCGCCGAGTGTGGTCCTCTTTACTTTCACTCGGCGTGTGTAAACACCGTTCAACGAGCGTACACACTTTCATTGTGCTCCATCTTTACACTGTTCCACAAATATGAGTGACGACGACAGTTGACTAGCAGCTACTGCTGCTACTACTACTGCCGCTGGATGCGTTTCCACCAAACAAATATTAACTTTATTTAATGTCACCTTTCCGTTGTTACGGCATTCTACTTTTTATCCCGATGCTGCTCGCACTCCGAGTGTATCCTTTTCATTCGTCGTTTGTTTTTGCAGATGTAATGATAACATGAAATGTGCGCTGACCTGTAAACGGGACCGTTTGTACTTTTCACTTGTACGATTTTCTCGTTCTCTATTTGCTTGGAAAGTTCAAACAGGGTGTGAGAGTATGTCAGTTTTACGCTGTGTGTGTGCGTATGTTTCATAGCTGTTAACTGTAGTTGGTCGTCGTGAATGTATGACAGTTAAGTTACATTGGCTCAGCAACAATTAAGTAAATTGGGGTGGGGCAGGAAAGGAGGATTTATATAAAAGTTTGTTAACCGTTCTAGTTTAAATTTTAAAACAACTTTTTGGTTTTTACAAAAGTAGCTGAGTTTTGTTCGCAGTTTATTATACGGATTAGTTTTATGTGAAATGTTAACGTTTATTTATGGAAAGTACACTTTGATATAATTTAAAAATAATGAAGTGCTAGAGGCTAAAGGTTTTTAAATCTAAAAGACATATTTACTACAAACATAAAAATTATGATAAATTTTGATACAGAAAGTAAGAAAACTAAATAAATGAGATTCAAATTGTTTAAACATTTAGTTCTAGTTTTATTCAAGCTTAAGACCAGTTTGGGGAATATGGGATTTTTTTCATCGTTATTCACTTGGGAATAACCGAAATCTCTGATTGGAAGTCCCCAGGCAGTTCACATCCGTTCAGTGGTAGTAAATGTGGGAAGGCGCAAAGCTGAGCAACCTACAGGGCATGCTACCACCGATGCATCTTAGGAACGATGTAACTAGAGTGTTCAAATACCTCCTTTTTTCAAAAACCCGGTTTCCGAGTTATTCGAAAAATTGATTTTTTAGAAAACTCGGATTTCGAATACAGCATTTGAAAGAAAACCGGTTAAACCGGGTTTTTTCGGTTTTTTCCTTAAAAGGTAAAAATAAAAAAAATAATTTGGTTAAAAAAAATGCATTTTTTACAAAAAATAAATAATGTGTTGTTTTTTTTTTGTGTTTTTACTTTTTAATAAATTTTTGGAATCTCTCATTTTATTCTTGAAAGTAGTATTTTTTGGTAAGGAATACATTTTTGAAATATTTAAATTTTTTTTTAAAAAATAGTATTTAAGAAATATTATGCAATTTAGGTGTTCAATTTTGAGTCTATTCTTCTGTTTCGTTTTTATAAAGCTTGATACAAAAAACAAGCACTCATTAATTGTGGATATAGGATTTATTGACAAAAGCGTGTAGAAGGAAGTTGAACTTTCTGTCCTTTCTGTCTGTCCTTTTATTAAATCTATCGAAATAATTGAAATCATCATATAGTCTTGTGTCGTTACGATTGGTTTTCACTGCTGGATTTTGTATGTTATTTATTGTCATGTTTAAATCGTTGCACAGATTACCATTAGGGGATTCCTTCATCTCACAATCTGAACTGTTACTAGACTCTGCCGTTGTTGGGAAAATTACAGAATAAAGTCTTTTAAAAAGTTCGGTCGCATATTCCATCGTTTGCGCCTTTTTAGAATACTTTACACAGGATGAGCTTGTAGGATCCCAGTAAGGAAAAATACTATTTCGGAACTAGTATAATACTAGTTCCCCATAGGGCAGTGAACTAGTTCACCTTCCATACAAGCAACTGTCTCATTAAACACGTAGTTGTCCTAGGATTGGGGGAATTGGTACTTTTGTACTAGAATAGAACTAGTCGAGAAATTCTAGTCGGGCGGTAGTTGATTGTCTCCTTTGAACTAGTATTATTCTAGAAAAAATTGAGCTAGTACTGTACTAGTATTTTAAATACGAAAAAACATACACGACGCAAAGTGGGGTAAATTCACGATCTGGGCGGCCAAAATTATTTGAAGCAAATTTATGAAGCAGAATAATAATATGTTAACATTCGGGGGGTAGAGGTTGTTGTTTTTTGCTAGACTTGTTAAATGAATTAACATGCTTCCACAATTTTGCGATAATTTAAGACACATTTTAAATGAGCTCGTATGATTTTTAAACATCCACTATTTCACCGCATTCATCATCGTCATTATCATCTTCGGCGAGATTCACTTCGACTAGTTGATCCACTTAAATAACGTGTAAGAAGATTTTTCTAAATTAATTTGAAATTGAATTTTAATATTTTACAAAGCTTCTAAAAGCATTCTCGTTTATGAAACATAAAAAGTTTTTTCTAAATTAATTTGAAAATTTTACATAGCTTCTAAAAACATTCTCGTTTACAAAATATAAAAAGTTTTTTCTAAATTAATTTCAAATTCGATTTTAAAATTTTTACTTTTTCAATAACTCCTTTAAAAGCAATTTAAAAAAACCGAGTACCCGAAGGAAAAAACTCGGTTAAACCGGTTTTTCGAAAATGACACTTTTGCAAAAACCGGCATACGGTTTTAAATAAAAAAACCGGTTTACGGTTTTTCGGTTTCGGTTTTGAACACCCTAGATGTAACAGAAGTTATTTATGAGCCTTATGAAACACTCTCCTTTAATAAAACAACTACTATGAAAACACGATGAAAAAGAACAACAAAATCTCCCCAAATGTTGACGACCTCCAAAAACGTTAAAAGCACCAAGATTTAAGGATATTCACCTGGAATGTCCGAACTCTCTACAGAGATGGTGCCTCTATCCAATTGGCGGATGGTCTAGAAAAATACAAAGCTTACATCACCGCTATACAGGAATTGCGAGACAGGGATGCACACGACCTAAGATCTGTGACATATTTTACAGCTGCCATACAGTAAGACGCGAATATGGATATGGATTCTTCGTAGGCAAGATTTGTAAACACGCCCAGTCAAAGACAAGGACTTTAAATATGCATTCTATGAGCGTCTAGAGGAAATATATGACCTCTGCCTTGCCCATGATATTAAAATTGTTCTGGGAAATTTTATTGCTGACATAGGAAGGAGAAATGCTTTTGGCCCAGCCATGGCATAGTGGTTAGAAAACGCCGGCCCCCTCGATGTTGTCGACAGTAACTTCGCAGTATAGTGTCGAGTCAATCGACATGTCTAGAGAAGCATCTCAAACAGTGACGTTCGCATTCGTCGCTAAACAAGTAGGTGCCGTTTGTTGTGAATCGAATTTTTGTCCCGGAATCCCGGGAATACGACCGAGATTTCATAAAGCTTATTTAATGAGCCAATATCAACAATTTTGATTAATCAAAAACTACTAAAATCATAATAAACTTCGTGAACCAAATTTTTACCACATTATTATTAATTAGTGACTGTATTCTTGACCACCACTATCGTTTTCCCTCTCTCGGTGTTTAGTTTAGCTTTCAAATATAATAATTATTGTGCTTCCATAGATAGGGAAAGTTACAAGATGTGGACATAATTAAAAAAATTGTCTCCTGATACCAAATTTTGAACATTATGTCTCAAAACTTTGAGAAGGACAGACCAAAGCCCAAGCCGCCTTATACAATATGACACTAGAAAAAATAGATCATTAACAGAAAAATTAAATGATTTCAGGAAAAAAGAATGATTTGTGCTTCATATGTTTGCCACTGTTGAAAGATTTACAATTAAAGCAATAACGTGAAATAAATTTTTAAGCAAATCTTTAATACACCTAAGATTCGAAGTATGTACCAAAATCTTTCGGAAAAAAACATTTACGTTGTAAAAAGTCACTTAATATTTTTGCCCAAAGTGTTTTAAAAACATATACAAAAAAAAATTATGTGAATATTTACGTAAATTAAAGAAAAACTTAAAAAAATACATTTCAATGTACAATTACAATGAAACTATTTGTGGTTTTTTAGTATTAAAAATTTTTATAATTATGTTTGAACAAATGTTTGTTTGTTGTAGTTATATAAACATTTTTTATAATAAAAATATACATTTTTATATATTTTTGTTCTTGACCGGGATTTCCTGGGATCCCGGGAAAATTAGAAAAAATCCCGATTTCCCGGGAAATCAAAAACAGTTATTATAATGCTCTTTGTTCAGTATTCGGAAAATTCAGTATACACAACAACACCTCCGTATCGGATTCAGACTGGTTAGATTCGCGTCGGCGAAGAACAAGCTAGTGATGCTAGAAATCACAAATCTGCATCACATTACCTACCACTTCGAATTTATAGTTGCCAATGTTCACTTATATTCCCTTACGAGTAGATTCTTTGTTCGTTGAAACTAATAACTTTGTTTTGTCCTCGTTCTCCATAAGACCCATTTTCGTTGATTCCTTCTGTATACTTAAAAGACTGCAGTCACATCCCGCAGTTTTCAAAAGATGATGAACTAAAGTCTGTGGCTATAGTTGAATATCTAGCAACTCGTGTTTACTCCAGCTTTCCTCACAGTCATCCCCATCACCATATTGAAGAGGTCACACAATAGGCCGTCGCATTATTGTAGGTCCCGTCATGTTTAGAATGGCTCCGTAAGGTCCTTGCCAGTCTTCAGTAAAAACTTCGTGGCAGTCAGCGTCATTCCGCAAAGGCGTATCAGCTTCACTGAAATACCAAACTCAGACATGACTTCGAGTAATTTCAGCCGTATCGGGCTGTCGAAGGCATCTTATATCTTATATTATAGTCGACGAAAAAATGGTACGTGTCGATCTGTTTTTCTTGAGTCATTTCCAGGACTTGCCGAAGTGTAAATATCTGGTTAGTTGTTGCTTTTCCAGGTCTAAAGCCACACTGATAAGGCCCAATCAGGTTGGATAACACTGGCTTTAGTTATTCACATAGCAGAATCGTAAGGATCTTATAATCTATGGGTAAAAGGATGATCCCGCGGTAGTTAGAGCACACACTTGGATCACCCTTTTTTCCGCACAGGACATAATACGCTTAGATTCCAATCATCGGGCATGCACTCATTAAGCCAAACCGCGCGTAGTTGCTGTTGCCTGCTCGTTATCAGCTCCTAGCCACCAGATTTGAAGAGCTCTGATTCTCTGCGGTATTGCTCTTCTTACCTCGGCTTGGCTTAATGGTGGGCAATCTAAGCCGTCGTCGACAATTGGCGAAATACATTCATGTGCGCTGCCTTTTGGAATCAGCAGTTGTTGGAAGTGTTATCTTCATAAGTGCAGCGTATCTGCGTATCTATAACCAGATTTTCATCCTTGTCCTTACAGGAGGGAAGCCCATTACCGTAGGCTTTTTCTTTTACTTTATCTTCAAATTCGGGCCTCATCTCTATCCCTGTATCGCTCTATATCCACTTTCTCCCGTTGTTGTTGTTGTTGTAACAGGTGGTGGTAGCTGGGGTGATAACTCTTTATACCGATTTTTAATTTATCGGCACTCGATCGGGCATATTATCCGATTATCATACGATCATTGTTGGCAACTCTTTTTCGTTCCTTTGTAGATAACAAGGTTTGTGTCAAGGATTGTTTTGGTGTTGTTGTTGTGAGTTTTAACCGCCAAATTCCACTAAAGATGGCGCCAGCTGGCTGTTGATTTATATGCGATGTTGATAAATCATTTTCCTCTTTCCTTGATCCTTGCGCAATCTGGATTTTTGTAGTGGAAGCATCTAGGACGAGTTTTGTTGGCTGGAGAACTCGAAAGTATTTAAAAAGTATGTTTTTTTTCATCGATGTTGATTTGGCCAGTGCCCCGGCCGGGAATCGAACACGGCACCTTCGGATTGCTAGTCTACGTCGCTTCCACTGAGCTATCGAAGGTCACCACTCCCGTTCCTTCATCTGACGTTTTTATCGCTTAAATAGCTGTCTCGCCTGTTTTACTGCCTCCTTGTGCCGTTCCCTAACAACCCAGCATCCTGCTCCTCAGACGCTAAGTGACATTCTTTATCATACTAGGTTTCGTCTGAGCTCCGTTTCGAGATGTCCAGCTTTCTTTGTGTTTAATTACATGTGTTTTTCGTCATGCTCAGATGCCAACAATTACCACATGATCAATTTGGTTTTTGGTGTTTGGTGATCGGGGGATAGTCAAGTTGCCTTGTGGATATCTTTGAGCTGGAATCTGGTTCCACTCACTACCATGTTGCTTTCCGCTGCGAAGCTTACCAGCCTAAACCCGTTATCTGACGTGTCGGTATGAACTCATCACACTTCCGATCCCGTCACGAATCCTCATTAGCAGACTTTTATAATTTAATTTAAGGTATCTCCAAAGAAAAAATTCCATTGACAATAAGTCTGGGTAAGATGTGGACAGTAACAGTAGACTCTTTTGTAGATGTAACATGTTGCCACTTCTTGCTTAAAACACGACCGTTGGGTAAAACGTTTGACAATCTCTAGGATTGAGGCAAAAAAGTTGTGTAGCAAGTGGGACCTTAGAATGGAACTCTAAATGGCACTCAATTCCGATCGAATGTTTTTGCATTTACCCCCGCCCCACCCAGTAGTAGTAGCTTGACAAAGCTGCCTTTTCAAATGTAATCGGACTTTTGGTCCATCCTGTATTTGAATTTACATTTGGTCCAAAAGTTTAATGAACAAAAGATACTCGTCGCGGCAAGAAGAAACAAAATTATGTGCTCCGACACTATTGCTGATTATTCATATGTTAAAATCAGAATATAAAAGCTTCTCAAAAAAACTGACGTTCGGTTTCGCCATAACAATGTACATTTCGTCGCGTGTGACTATTAATAAAAGCATAATGGGTTGCAAAGGTAAGGGTGTAATGAAGTATTAGTTACATTAATGCGGCTTCAATTAGAATTTAAGTAATCTTATTATAAGTCAAGCTACCAACACAAAACCACACCGTCAATTATTACATTGTCCAAAAACATTGCCACTGAAACTGAACCCCATCTCACTGCACAAATTAATTAATTAAGCGTCGATATGACATTTTACTTAAAAGGCATCATCACACTTCATTGCGTTCACAACAAAGAAGTCAAACATGTTATATATAACAAAGGCACAACAATATTTCTCTATGCCTTTATGATGGCTCCATCAAAGAGCTTATCACCTTTCCAACCCAAGTGACGCCACGTCAATTTTAGAACAAATTATGTCATTAACATTAGATGTAACAACGTCACATATCGCTGTAAACATATCAACACAATGTGTTTGCCTTGAAATTTGAGAAACCAAAATATATCACATAGCCCACATTTTGCCATAATGGATGTCTCACCCACCTCCCCGCTTCCGCACCATCACCCAAGAAATATAATTCAACTTTCTATTAAATTACAGAATATTTCCGAAACGTATAGAATTTCTTATCATGATTCAAAATTACACATAATAAAAAAGCTTCTTAGAAATTTGTAGGATATAAAAACTTGCCCCTGTTCAGATGCTAAGCGCAGACAACAACGGCAACAACAACAACAAAACTGTCAATTTGTCTCCTTTTGCAACAGAAACCAAATGAAAAATAATTTAATATTATTTAGAGCGTATAATATTCTTTTTCCGCTTAGAAATACGTTTCGGTATAAAAACAACACGTAAATATATTTCATTCCGTCGAATTTAGGTTTATGATGATGACGACGGTGACGCTGATGATGGTGTAAGGGCGATGACATCTAGCACTGTGAGCACAGTGCCATGCTGAGAGAGCTGGCAGAGGGAGCGAACGGACGGACGGATAACGTGGTTACACATTGGTGACGGTGGTGTTGATGATGTTAATACTGATTTTGATTTCATTTTTATGGTGATAAAATGTAAGGCGATAAAAATTGAAATGGCGAAAAATGAAACTGAGCATTCCTTCCTTCCAGTCAAATGTTTGTCAATAACGAAATGGCTGTAATAAATTTACCTGTAGCACTCAGGCAAATAGCATGGGTGTGGGGAGTAGAGGGCCAAGAACCACAGCCAAATCATGGTATAGGAAATATTGTAAGTCAACATTTCTAGGCAAACGTATACGAATGTGTTGGATGCAAATTTAATGCTTTAAGCATATTTCAGGCTAAGAAAAAACTGCCAAAGCAAATATAAAGACAGCTAAGTATTGCATTCCTATTCCATTTGCGTCGCTTCGAGCACTGCACTGGCTATGATTGACTGACGGCATGACTGGCTGACAAAAACAAATGATGACAAGGACGAAGATGACGACGACAACAGCGATGAACATTACCGATGTATAAAAAGGCTGAGCAACGAATTTTCCTATAACTTATGTTAGATTTAACTCTGACACTTCAGGCAACAACCAAATTCAACAGCACCCGCACATCCGCAATGATGGCGCCATAAGATGCGATAGGAACATCAACCTCAGCGCGCAGTATAGTTGGCTGTGAAAAAACTATTATACATCGTCAACCTAGCATATAGATGGAAGGACTTGTGTTCGTTTTTTTTTCTCGTTCGCCACTCTCATGTAAATTGAACAAATAAAATGCTTGGAAATATATATATAACACTTTACTAGTATTATTATTATCATAATTCAAAAGAAGGTGCTGTAAGATATTGTGTTAAAATACACGGAGAAAATTGGAGGAGCGAGCGCTTTACTTCAATCGATGACTAAAATTTTTAAAACTAAGTTTTGACGGAGAAATCAGTGTATTTTAATAGACGCCTTTTCCGTTAATATCCTGCTAATTAGGCATTAGTTTTTTTTAACAAAACCATTAACCCCTTGGTATCGAAGTCGTTTGTAAAAACCAAAACCAACCGTAAACAGTTGGTTGGGTTCAGTTTATTATACGTAAGAACCAATAGTGTGGGTTTTTCTCACCCACATCCCTTTGTGTCAACGCTTGGCAGTCATGATTTTAGTTGAGAGACAATGTTTTTTTAGCATGTCTTTCAAAGCTTTAATTATTCGATATGAAATATGAATTGTTGTGCGTTGGTAAGGCCATCACTTTTTTTTGTTTGGTTTGGTATAGTAAGAGAATGGTATTAATTGGCCCACCCATTTCTACGCCCACTTTTTTAATATATCTAATAAAACGCTCTAAAAATATAATTTCTTTAAAGATTTTACTTTATAATATTCTATATGGAAAATATAATAGGTTAAAATTTTAATTTTTTAATGGGCGGAGTGGGCGTGGCAAATCATTTTTTTGATTTGTTACACAGATAGCACTCGGCACTTCAGGTTCAAGACGAAATTTTTTATTATCGATCAGTGGGTGGAAAGGGCATGGTTAAACTGTATTTACGTCATAGAGAGACAAAATCCGATATCCTGATAGAACTCTGCAACACAGTTATGAATATGCAACCGAAGTTTTAATTTTCGATCGGAAAGAGGTGCTGGCGTGGAAAAACTGTATTTTAGCCCAAGAGATATAAACTTTGGTTCAAAGAAAGCACTCGGCACTACTGGTTAAAATTTGCAGACGAAATTTGTATTTTCAATCAATGAATGGACGGGGCGTGGCATAACTGTATTTTAGTCTTAGAGTGATAAAATTTGATATATGGATATTACTAAATTATACATGTTCAATCAGTGAGCGTGTTCGAACTGTACTGTAGGCCTATATTGGTACAATTTTGTACAAGTATAAAGATATGACTCGGCATTACAGGTTTATTTTTAAGAATGGGCGTGGCAAAATGTTTTTATTCATCAGTGAGGTTAAATTTTGTACACATATAGCACTAAGCACAATAGATATATGTAGACGAAATTTTTATTGTCGGATAGGGGCGTGACAAACAATTTTTTAACAGTTGATATGCAGATAATACTAAGCACAATTGATATAAAAACGAAGATGAAATGTTTTCTTCTGATCACTGGTGGGGCTTTAAATGACAAAAATGTGTTTAACTCTAGAGAAATAAAATTTGATACATCGATACTGACATACAACTTTTCAAACAAAGTACAACATTATATTTTCGAATAGTGGGCGGAGGGGATAATATTCGATACCCATATGATGACCACAAAGCCATAGTGATCTACGGCACAACATGCCTGTCCCTCTAAAACTGAGCACTAACCGCGAACTAGTGAAATGGGTCCTCCTGTAAAGTGTACTTACGTAGGTATCCATGCAAGGGGTGCTTATATGAGTACCCCATGAATGAGTTATAAAGGAGAATTTTATATTTATACTTTGATTTTTCTAGAAATTCCGATAGACTCGACACTATACTGAGAAGTTGCTTTCTACAACATCGAGGGAGCGATGGGGATTTAAACCAGGGACCTCGCGTAAGATAATAAAATGTTCTTACCATCATGCCACGGCCGGCATAACCAGAAGTAAAAATTTAAAATAGATTTTAACGTTTCGTTTACGCTTTCTGTCACTTTCGTTCTCATACATTTTTTACTCGGTGCTCGTTTACCATAGGGTCATTCAAGTAAGTACCAATGTAGGGAGCCGTGGTGTACGTAGTTTAATCATGGCCAATCGAGACCTCCAGAACTGCAGGGGTAGTACGGGAGCGTTTCACCTATCTGGGGATATAAAAATTCCATGCCTGTTCTCTGGGAAAGACAACCAATCGCGTAATGTAACCTCAATTTGGTAGTAGCTTTCCTGCAAAACTTCCTCCGGTTAGTGTGGCCGGCAGCGCACAGTGGCCCACACGGACAATCTAGCGGGATATAAGTCGAATTCCAATGTTTGACAATACCGATATTTTTTGTTTTCTTTTAATTGACAACACTTGTAAATGCTTATAAAAGCTTTTGCATGAGCATTTAGGGGCATTCCCAAGCATTCTACGAGCCTTCAAAGTAAATAAATTTTTAGCACATGCCCCGCAAAGATTTGGTAGCATTTTTTGGCTTCTGTTGGTTGAGCCAAATTACAAACAAATTATACTTTATTGAGTCACTAATTTTTTTCTCATTCAGAGAAGGTATGTAGTAAATAAAAATTATGTATTTGGGACCAGTCTTCTCATGTGTACCAGAAGAAATGTGGTCGAATTAAGCTGTTGAAGCATATTAAATTTTAGAGCGTATACTGACATTTTTGGACTATAACTAATGTCATTCAATCGTATTCAAGCTAAATTTAGCATTTATGTAAAGTATGAGTCCTTGTGGTGTAAAAAATATCCAAAATGATAACCAACTACGTCCAACTATTGGAGATGTATGGAGAACAGTCCCACCATCTCTTGTACCTCCCATACAAAATGACCAATTTTTGAAAAAATAAAATTTGTTCAATAACTTCCAAACGGGCAAATGGAGGATATTAAAATTTTGTCAGTTTAATTAGCTTTCAATAGTAAACAAATACTGAGAAAACCAAAGCATTTGCCCCACTCCTTCTGGTGCCTCCCATACAAGTGGGCGAATTCACCCTCATAGTTTTAAATACATTTTTTGGTAGATACTCTGCATTCGGTCATATTTTTTACAAGATATAAGCTTATTGATATTTGACTTTGGAAGAAATATGGACTATATCGGACGACCCCTTCTGGTACCTCTCATACAAAATAACCAGAAGTTTTTTCAGCCAACCAGATTTGGTAGCCCTCGTTACAAGAGTTTCCGAATGAATAATATATTATACTATATATTATGATACCAATTGACATGATGTTTAAAAAAGCTATTGAAGCGAGTAATAAGAAATTCCGGGATTTACGTCAAAACCATTCCCGTAGAGAAAATAGAAGTATCACAATGGAAGATGTCATCAGACCCGCTTATAACATTAGTTGTATGAGAGCTATGATATATAGTTGACCTAGAAAATTTAATTTGAGGGAATAAGTGGTATATGCGTTAAAAAACTAATATTTAAATTTTCATTCAAATATCTCTTCATTTACTAGAGTTATTAATTAAATCCCGCTAGCACAGCTGTTTGACCCACTGTGCAGCGTGGGTATCCGGTGCCCGGGAACTTAGTTTCAGCCAGATGATTTGGTGTTGGACTTATTGGGGAGCATCATGCGGGCGGCTGTTAAACCCGAAATTGCTGATAGAGTCTTCGGGCTCGAATGTGGAGTTGCATTAATAAAATTGGCCTCAGCTTCGACTAAGCGGGGCAACTTCCATACTTTCGTATCCAATTTGGTATCTTCTGGTTGGAAGAAGACCCGAGTTTACTTGGACTATGCCAGTGGAGCGCTGGCATTCACATTGTGTGTGCCCAGTATATACATACACACCATGGGTAAAGCTCTTGTAGACTCATGTAATACCACGTGAACTCCTTAATTTCAGTTTCGGTTTACATTATTGAATCGTACATGATAGAATATATGTATCCAGTACGTAGTGAAAAGAATATTGCGGCTTTTTACCACTCGAATCCAATTACTTGTTGAATTTTTCGCAAGGATAAGGGCTTACAAAACCAAATTTTCTAAAGAATTTAACTTTTAAACTTGAATTGAGTCAATAGAGTTTGCAACAGCTTAATGAATATCCGCTGATTTCTCGTCGAATTTTGTTCATTTTTGGCTCAATGAATATGTGAATAACCAAAATTGCAGACTTTAGGCTAAAGAACAACCCGAAAAGTTTCTCAAAGTACCTCAAACCTAAAAAAAAACTTCTCTATTCGCTTTGAATGAAGTATGGTATAGCTTTTTGCGTTATTGTGATTTAACACGCTTCTATTTTTGGAATTACACAACCGCACCTACATTTCACAGACGCATTACAAATGTAAGCTGCTTGAGAAGTTTTTACCAAATTTTTACGGTCATAATGTCATGGTCAGCCTCTATAGTTCGTCACACCTTGCTAAGATAGCAGCTCTTTCACCTTGTCCATCCATCGAAAGATTTGGTCGCCCCCTTCTGCGCCGCCTGTCAAGTTTATTGCCGAAGACTTTAGTAGCATCAGTATTCGGTTTTCAATTCTAATCTCTTGATTTCCAAGCTGACATAATTATTTCAAAGATAAGGTTCTCAACGTTCACTCAGCGTCCCAAACGAGTAGACTCTTTGTTTGTTTTAACAAATAACTTGATGTTGTCCTCATTTATCATTAGACCCATTTCCGTCAACTGCTTCTCAATGTTTGAAAAGGCCGAAGTAACATCACCAGTCCACGGTCAATAAAGTCTATGTCATCATCTTTTGTTAAAAATTATACCAGTCCTGTTTACTGCAGCCTTCCGCATGATCATCTCCATAATAATGTTAATTATATCGCATGACAGACTATCGCCTTGTCTAAAGCCTCGATTGGTAGAAAATGGCTCAGTCGGATTTTTACTTTTTTTTCACTGAAGAATTCGTGTCAGTCAGTGACATTCCGCAAAGTAGTATCAGCTTGGAAACTCATCCATAGCCTCTAATAATTTCTGTCGTATCATACAGTCGAATACTGCATTGTAATCGATAAACAGATGGTTGGTGTCGATCTGCATTTTTTGGGTCAACACCAAGATTTGTCGTAATAGGTATACTTTAGTAAAATTTAAATATGAATTTATTTGGAACAGTTTTTTGCATTTCTAAACAAAATCATCATACTGTTCTGGTAACATAATATTTCTTTGTGTGTACTCAATACTAATATTGGTGTCACAATATTGCCCTATTTTGTTATACAGTCGTCATCTTAAATGTTATATCTATAAAGGAATATTAGAATTTTTCTATTGCTCAAGCGGAAGAAATTGAGATATTTCTCTAGTGCTTTTTTTGCCCTTTTCGCGTTGACATCAAATTTCTTAAGCATTATGATTATTTCTACAGATTGTTACGATGATGTTCAAAATCAAAAGTACAGAAAAAAGACATTCAAATGAGTTTACCTCAACGGCAGCTGTGAGAGCAAAAAAACGGTAAAGGTATATAGCCAAAATGGGTGTATAAGTAAAAGAGGAAAGTAGAGAAATAATTCCATTAAATATAACGATATTAGTATAGCAAACGTAAAAAATCGGCAGCATCGAAAGTGGCAAGTACTAGTATTAAGCAAACGTTTATACCTATATGAAAATTGCCTGAAATATATAACAATAAAAGGAGTCTAACCATGGTACCATAAGTAAAATTTATCATATTGATTTCACACATAAGACCGGAACTTTATAGACAAAGACGTAACAACATTGAAGGACAGCAAGTATACGGATTAATTGATGACACCCTTAACATCAGTATGATAATACTAATGACTTGTAAAGTACGAAAAAGAAACATTACAAACCACTACCACATATAAATATGTAAAAATAAATATAAATAAATGTGAATTTTGTCAGCTAAAATTTGATGTAATGTAAGAATTAGAAGCTCTTCCTTATCCCACGCTGTTTTTTACTGACTTTGTAAACTGGTAACTATCGTAAGGCACTTAGTTATTTAAAGATTTCTCTAACTAAAGCAACTCCAAAAAAATTGGGTATATAACACAATATCAGCTCATTGATTTAGGACTCAATTCTGAGAACTGCACGTGAAACTAGCCCCAAAAAGTAGAAGTTCTGCATCATTCCTTTTGTCAAGTTACAAGCCATAATAATTTTATATCGCTTTGAAGTTTGTAAGTATCGTATAGGGAAATTGTTCACATTTTACGCTCTTTTGTTTGACATAACTTAAGAACCACTAGTCCGATTTAACTGAAACAAATTTAAAAAAATTAAGTCTTACAATTCCATATAACGTTTTGCTACATAAGCAACAACTTCACTTTTCCATCAAATGTGTTTGAATTTTATAGCAGTTACAATAAAACTATTGTACTCCGTGGCGTATGATTTATTAATTATGAAAATCATACGCCACCATATAGTATTTATGCTATGTCAAACAAAAGAGCCTAATGCATGACAACATCCCCTATACGATACTTACTAACTTTAAATCGATGTTGAATTATTATGGCATGTAACTTGGCAAAACGAATGATGCAGAACTTCTTCTTTTTGGGACTACTTTCATATGCAGTTCTCAAATTTGAGTCCCAAAATCATATGTTGTACTGAGTAATTTCACCTTCTTTACCTTGAACACAAAAAGAATAACGAATTCCTGCCCTCTCCTTTATGTATGTTTATAACTTCAATTTTGTATCCGTTCATTTTTAGTTCATTCATTCGCCAGCTTATGAGCGACATTTAATATTTCATCTTATATTGTCTTAACATATCACATTAGCTCAAAATTGATATTGCCGACGGGCTCTTTCAAGAAAAAAAACTCCACTTCTGCTTAAACTTTATGAAACACCCCCTGGTGTGATGATTTTCTCAAACAAAACTTTTGACCAACTGTCACAAGCAGCTTAAAAGGCCAATGGAAAAGTAAAGTCCGAACACAATTGAGCAAAGAGCCCCTTAAATTAACGAGTTTATTATACAAATAATTAATTGAAAAATCTTAGTAGTAACCCCACCAACACTACTGACCATTTGCTAAAGTTCGAACCTAGAGGAGGACAGCTAGCAACAAACCAACTCATAGACTAGAACAAACTATTTCCATTTAACCACACAACATAAATTTGCAACTTTTCAAACTAAATTGCCCGCAAGTGACAGAAATTTAACGTTTTCACACTCTCCGCTAAAAGGACCAAATAAAATGATACAACAACAGCAGCAAATCGCAACGGGCGGACATTTTTAGGCGGACGCCCTGGTACACTGTTAGCCAGGGGTACGAGTAATGAACGGCGCAATAAAAAAACAACACAACAAACAAACAGTTTTGTTATATTCCATTTGACTCGGTGATTAATGAACGTCAAGAAATGTTAAATAGAAAAATTAAGCAAAATTACGACAAAGTTGAAAGGCGACTAAAGACATAGTCATGGAGTAGATGCCAGCCCGGCGGGGTGATGGTAGGAGGTTTTGCCCCAAGAAATTTTTATCAAATAATGGTAGATAAAAGAAAGACAGGGCGTGCAAAAAGCTTTGGCATTAGGAGCATCTACATCAGAAGCAAAACAAAACAATAGAGGAATTTTAAATGATTAACGATGTTTGAAGAAATTGTTAACATTTAAGCGCTGATGTCTCCGATGGAAAAGATAATTGCGATGACGATGGTTTGAGGAATCAGCATTTAATGCTGATGTAACAAGAAATGCACACAATCAAATAATTGTGATAATTATGGATGGCATAAGGCAACTGGCAGTGACAGCTACGGGGCGCACTGTGGGACAGAATGGGTCGATAATGGAGAGTCAAACTTAAACGTATCTTAACTCGTGACCTGATTAAAACCAAGTTCAACTTGTATTCACATATACTTTTACAAAATGTCTACTCTAAAGACTGGTTCGTATTAAGTTAAATTTTTTAAACGAAATGTTGTCAACATTTTTACAAAAATTTCATCCTAATTTGATCACGCCCATTTCAGCCTCACACTTCTTACTATCATAGTACCTTAAACACATGTTAACAACTATTTACCTTGCATGGGAGGTGCCACGCCTACCAATCTGATCACATACATATTTTAAAAATTGCATATATGAGTTTAAAATTAACTCACACAAATTCTCAAATCTCACTAAAGGACCTCATACAAAGTTTCAATGTTCCTACTTTGAATTTATTCCATTACTTACTCTTATAGTAATTAATATAGGTTTTGATGTTTTTTGATCCTTGTATGGGAAGTGATACGCCCATTTCACATATCAATAAAAATGAATTCCATAGTTTACTCCCATGAATGATATTTATATGCTGTGCAAATGCTTAGAACATATTTTGAGAGGTTTGGATCCATATTAGATATGAACAAACAACCCCCAAAGCGACAGTTGTAAAAAGGATTTGAACTTTTTGTTAAATGAATTTAATCGATTTGGCAAGTTAAGCTTTTATATCACTGTGATAGTTTTTGACCGGCCGTGGCATAGTGGTTAGAACACGCGACTACCATGCGGGAGATCGCAGGTTCAAACCTGGCTCCAGTCATCTTAAAAGACAAATAAATAAAATTTTCTTTCATTGTCGGCTCCCCTCGAATGTTGTTTGACAGCAACTTCGCAGTATTAAGCGTCGATTCAATCGTCGTGTCTAGTAAGAGCTTCTCAAAACAGTGACGTTCGCATTCGTCGATAAATAAGTAGGTGCCGTTAGTTGTGAATCTAAAAAATAGAAAGCGTGTTAATTCACAACAACGCGAGAAGCTATCCCATACCTCATTCATGGGGTGCAAAGGGAAATTAAGTTTTTTTTTTTAAGATAGTTTTTGACAAAAATTTTCGAATACAAGGAATCGAACTGCAACTTTAGTTTTTTGAGTTACAATGACTCTTTTATACAAATTTTCTTACTTACTTAAGTGACCCATTACAACTTACAAACGTGGTTCATAAATTTGAGGCCTGAAGTGTTAAAGAATTCTACACGCTTCGGGCTTTTACGTCAGTTACTGATACCAGAAAGTGGCACGTCGCCAACCACTTGGTCCATCGAACGAAGTTTGGGCATCCCTTCTCTGAGCGGTCCTCCTTCAGGTTCGCCTCCTCCTTCAAGTTTTTCACCTTTCTCGCTGGAGCATTTACATCCGTCCTGTCAATCGTAATCGTTGGATTCTGACTCTTTTAACTACGTCGATGTCGTGGTAAAGCTCACACAGCTCATGGTTCATCCGATGGCGAAACTCGCCGTCGACACAGATAGGTCCATATATTTTCCGGAGTACTTTTTTCTCGAATACACCCAGGTTTTATATGTCCGTTGTCGTAAGCACCCACGATTCGGCATTGTAACTCAAAAAACTAAAGTTGCAGTTCGAATCCTTGTATTCGAAAATTTTTGTCAAAAACTATCACAGTGATATAAAAGCTTAACTTGCCAAATCGTTTAACTTTATTTAACAAAAAGTTCAAATCCTTTTTACAACTGTCGCTTTGGGGGTTGTTTGGTCATATCTAATATGGATCCAAAGTTGTAACAACAGAACGGATAAAATTAAGACCTGGTACAGCTGTTTCTTCGTATCTCGAAATAAGGTGGTGTTACTATTGTGCTGGCGAAGTCCCTAAAAATATCTATTGCTAGCACTTTTCTCCACCTCATTTCTTGGCTGACATTATTTTTCTTGTTGACGAAAGATCCGAGGTAGGTAAAATCAAAACAAATAATTTTCAATGTTGACGGTGCGTCCCCGTCGAGAGGACTCTTTGTTCGTCGAAATCATTATTTTTGTTTTGTCCTCGTTGACAGCTAAACCCAATTTTGCTGACTCCTTTCCTAGCAATGAGGAAACTGCAGTAACATCCCGCAGATTTCGGCCAATGATGTCTATATCGTCGGCATAGGCTAGTGGCATGTGGCTCTTGTGGAATATGGTGCCAGACATGTTGATACCAGTCTTTCTCATCACCTTCTCCTTAACTATATTAAATAGTGTACAGGACAAGCTATTGCCCTGCGTGAGACCTTATTCCGTTTTAAAGTTCAGTTCAGACTGATCTTTACCAATCTCAACCGAGGATTTGATGTTTTTCAAGGTACATTTGCAAAATCTAATCAGCTTTGCAGGAATACCAAACTCAGACATGGCCCCATATAGATTAATTCTTATGGGATAGTCGAAGGCAGCATTGTAGACGACAAAGTGGTGGTAGGCTTTAGTCATTCACACTATATGCTCGAGAGGATCTTGTACGCAATTAGTAATAGGCTTATTCCACTGTAGTTCTTACATTCGATCTACGATCTCCTTTCTTTTAAAAGGGACACGACAGACTGAGACTCCAATTCCTAATCAGCTCCTTCTCGCCTGTCTTTAACAATTCAGCAGGGAGACCATCGGCCCAAGCCGCTTTGTTGTTTTTAAGGCGAGATATTGAGAAACGTATCTCGCTCTGGCTCAGAGGTGGACAGTTAATGCCATCGTCATGGATTGGAGCGGGGCCTTCTGGAGTGGTGTCCGTATACAGTAAATTTCTGAAATGATCTCTCCATATCTTCTGAACGTTATACGGGTCCGTCAATAGCTGGACATCGCTGTGCTTGCAGGGGGCAACCCTGTTCCACGCATTCTCGCCTTAGCTCTCTGGTAGAATTTTCGGGCTTCCCCTCTACTTCGGAGAAACTCTGTGCACATCCTGTCTCTTCTTCAGCTCCATCTTTTTTTCATCTAATGGGACGAGTTTCCCGTCGTCTCTTCTCCCTGTGCCGTTCACGAACAGCTCGCGTTGCTGTTGCTAATCACAGAATATAAAATATTTAAATTCCGATCATCGCTTATGCATTCCTGTAGCCAAATCGAGTTCAATAGTTGGTACATGGACGTTCCCAGCTTAACGACGGTAGCCTTAAAAAGTTGTGTCGGTATCATAGGCATCCGCAACTTTATTGGTTTAGGGTGTGCAATTACCGTGCTGATGACATTTTGGACCGGTGGAGGACAATCTGTGATTTCGTCATTTATGCTGCATTCGGGAACGAGCAGAGTACGAAAATTTTCCCTCCATATTTGCAGCACAATGTGCGTTGCCGTGGCCATATTTCCATTTCTGCCCTCACAGGTGGGAATACATGTTCTTGCTCACGCGAAGCTAACCAGTCGGAAATCGTTTTGTAGACTGTGTGAATAACGATCAAAAAATTTACATCTCACATCCCCCATCCGTTGAACCTACCAATGTTGTTTTGACTAATTCTTAGGCGATAAATAAATGATATGTATCGAACTGCTGCTCTTGCGTCTTTTTCAGGATTTGGTGTAGTATGAATATCAGGTTAGTTGTAGAGGTAACAGCCACAATAATAACCGGTCCTCGACAGGACCTTACATACGATAGGTAAAATAATATTTCCGGGGCAGCACACTCTGCGTATTCATAATCAAATTTTCATTCCTGTGTTAACAGAAAGGTACCATTGCCATTTTCTTTAACCTTGTGGTAGAGTTTTTGGGCTTCTCTACCTCCGTACCTCTAAACATCATAGCTCTCCTATTCCTTCAATTAACACTTTTATTCGTTATGGTTGGCCTGTCTGACTTTAAATTTGTACCGTTTTCGAATAACATTTAGCTTTAGCGTTCTTTGCCCGAAAAGCATTATCCTTTTCCTCAGACGCTATATCGAACCAGGACTTATTTGGTCGTCGTCTTTATTATCCAAGCACCGTTGTTGCTGCAGTTGCCTTAGAAAGGACTCGATTCTATTCGTATCAAACTAGGTGATGTATTTATTTCTCAATGTTATTGTTTCACCTACAGCGAAAATCCCTACAGCTGATTGCTTAAGATATTTTTTTTTCATTAGCTTCCTTTAAATACAAAATTGGGAGATGTACAACGAAGAGCTTATAATTTAAAGATCATAAAAACGAGAAGACTTAATATTTAAATTAAACAAGCTTTTATGTTTACAGCACAATTGCTCACCCCAACGAACAGCATAAAGAAATCAGTTGTATTTATGTCTTTATGAGCCACCAACAAAAAAACACAATAGAGGATTTTAAAAGAACACAAAAAAAAATAAATGTTTGCTGTCATTTGGATTTTAATTAAATTGTTTTACTTGTTATTGTCAACAATTAGACAGTTACGATCTGCAACCGAAAAATATACATGCATATACATTTTTGTATATCTTTTTATGTGTACGAAGATACATACATTGGTGAATGTGAAAAAAACCAATAAAATATGCGGACACGAATTGTATGCATGTCAGGAAATTTTATTGCTCGCCTCAAATAACATCCAATTATTGTTGATTGTGTCAGGAATTTTACAATTTCGTTTCGTTTTTTGTTAATCAGTTTTTATTTGCATGATTAATGTTTTCCTTCATATTTAAATGCGGGAAAATAGGACATGATATCAATTACGTAGTGGATTTTGTGTTACACGTTTTTAAAGTTGAAGGTCAACATTGAACTATAAGCTTCGCTAAGTGAGTCTAACAATACTTACTTACTTACTTAGTTGGCACTTCTTTGCAATCCCACTGGATTATATACCGCACGTAGAAAAATATTATAAGCGCCTCGATCTTCTGCGCATCTTCTCTAGTTAGTCACACCAAGTTCTGTAAGGTTATCAGTAACCTGGTCTTTCCAACGGAGTTTATGTCCCCCTTTTTTGCGTCGTCCATCGAGTTCAATGTCGAAGCTGGAGAATTTTCGTCCATGCGTACAACATGACCTAGCCAACGCAACCGCTATACCTTAATGCGTCTGACCTCGTCAATGTCAGCGTACAGCACATGATTCATAGGACGCCGATACTCTCCGTTAACGATGATGGGCCCATATATTTTACGGAGTATTTTTCTCTCGAATACCGCCAGAACCGATTCATCCACTTGTGTCATAACTCTGTATTCTGAACTATTTATTAAGACAGATAGAACCAGTATATGGTATAGCTCTGTCATTGAATCGCTTGCTTAGTCCGTAGTAGCATTTATTAGCAAGTAGGATTCTTCTCCGAATTTCGAGGCTGACATTATTTGTTTTGTTGATGACGGAGCCTAGGTAGATAAAATTATCTAACACCTCGAAATTATAGTTGTCAACGTTCACGCAATTTCCCAAACTAGTAGATTCTTTGTTCGTTGAGACTAATAACTTCGTTTTGTCCTCGTTGACCGTTAGACCCATGTTCGCTGATTCCATCTGTATGCCTGAGTAGGCTGCAGTCACATCCCGCAGTTTTCGTCCGATGATGTCTACATTTTTTCAGCACAGGACATAATACGCTTAAGCACCAATCGTCGGGCATGCACTCTTTAAGCCAAAGAGTGGCTGATAACGAGCATGCACCAGCTCCTCGCCACCGGACTTGAAGAGCTCTGCCGTAAGTCCGTCGCCACCGGCTGCTTTATTGTTTTTCAGCCACGATATTGCTCTTCTTACCTAGGTTTGACTTGGTGGTGGGCAATCTAAGTCGTCGTCGACAATTGGCGTGAAACCTTTACGTGCGCTGCCTTCTGGAACCAGCAGTTGCTGGAAGAGTTCTCTCCATATATGCATATTTGTAACCAGATTTCCATCCTTGTCCTTGCAGGAGGGGAGCCCATTACTGTAGCTTTTTGCTTTTACTTTCTGATAAAATTTTCGCGCCTCACCTATATTCCTGTATCGCTCAATATCCTCATCCTCCTGTTCCTTCATTTGAAGTTTTTTTTTCTCTTAAATAGCTGTCTCGCCTGTTTTACTGTCTCCTTGTGCCGTTCCCTAACAGCCCGGGTTACAATTGGCTGCAGCGTTGCCCTATAAGCGGCATCCTGTTCCTCAGACGCTATGCGACATTCTTCATCGTACCATGATTCGTCTGATCGCCGTTTTTCATATCCTACCACGGTTGGTGCGGCGGTTGCCATGGAATGCGCAATATGCTGCCACTGTGTATCGGGAACGTCAGAAGTGGAGGCGTTGTGTCGTGGAAGTTGGGAGAGTTGGTTGGAGTAGGCAGTAGCTATCTCTGGGGTTTGCAGCTTCGCGATGTCCAGCTTTCTTAGTGCGTTTTTCGCTCTGCTCAATCTTGTGCGCACCTTGGCTGCAACCAGGTAATGATCCGAGCCAATATTAGCACCACGGATCACACGCACGTCCATGACACTAGATGCATGCCTGCCATCAATTAGATTTTTGGTATTTTGATCGGGGGACAGCCAAGTTGCCTTGTGGATATCTTTGTGCTGGAATTCGGTCCCACTCACTACCAGGTTCCTTCCCGCTGCGAAGCTAACCAGCCTAAACCCCTTTGTCTGACGTGTCGGTATGCAGGCTGAATTTACCGATCGATGGACCAAGAACATCTTCCCATCCAATTTTTGGAATAAAGTCTCCCAAAACAATTTTAATGTCGCGGCCAGCATAGCGGTTGTATGTTTCCTCTAAGCGCTCGTTAAATGCATCTTTAATCTCATCGTCTTTATCTTCCCTCGGGGCATGAGCACAAATCAGCGTGATGTAGAAATATTTCGCCTTGATGCGGATTGCGGCTATTCCATCACTAACACGATTGATTCGCGAGACAAGATGTCTGAGTCTCTCGCCAACTAGAATTCCACATCCAAATTCATGCTTTTCGGCATGACAGCTGTAATAGATGTCGCAATTTGTATGTCGCGAGCATCCTTGTCCAGTCCATCTCATCTCCTGGATGTCAGTGATGTCAGCCTTACATTTTTTGCGAACGTTCCTTATTTCGTTTGCGGGGGTCGTCAACATTACTTTTTCTTTCTAAAAATACGATGGAAAAGTAGGAAGCTAAGGAACGGGCGTCCTAGGTGGCAGTGACCGAAAAAAGTTTTGATGTCCTTAGATTGTCTTTGGACAAACTACCGGGTGGAAAACGTTTCAACTTCTTTTTCGAATTTGAATGCTAGCACAGCTACTGATATGTAGACTACATTTCACATATGTATGTAGAATAATATTACCGAGTTTTAGTTACTTAAATATATTCTTATTGCATTAAATAATTCATTCTTGAACACTTTCTTATCGGCGATAAAAGACCAAACTTCCACTATGCACCTTTGCCTCATTACAAAAGCAATATCATAAGACCGCATAAGATTTATTAAAAAAAACTTCGATTGGGCGAATATTGAAGTCAGTTCACCTGACAAAAAATTTCTGACCTCATTTTAGTTTTGCACAGCTGTTGCACAAACCGCATTACAATATTTGCATTTGCGTTATTAAATTCTGCGACTGCACGCTAATTTTTCCATTACACTGATTCTAATAATACAAAAGGAGTCATATAATGTTATCAGTAGCTGTCATGTAAAGTGTTATGAAATTTGTTATCATCAATTATACGGCATAAATTAATATTCGTTTCTTTTTTTTGTGTGGTTTTGTTTCTATTTATCTGCCACTATATCAAATTATGCATAAGTACACGTGTACAAGTACAAATTTATTTACTTTACACTTCATTTACATTAAAAATAAATATTTATTTGTGTTTAAATTTTTTTTCCGCGAACATTGCGATTGGATAATAGATTAAAAAAAATACCCCTTATATTTAGCCGCATAATAGACCTCAAAATAATGTATAACTACATTGCTTTTTATGTCAATTTCCACATGACCAAATGAAACATGAATGTAAAAAAAGAAAGAAATCCTGCATAAAAAAACATGTGCATAGTGTTCGAATTTAAAATTCGTACACATTATCAAGGACTTTTCTTGATGTACTAATTGTTAATAAATTACAATACAAAGTTAACCATTTATTAAGGATCAAATGGAGAATATATAAAAGTACACGGACCTGAGATCACAATTTACCACATGAACACAAAGTTAAACAACACAGCTAAAAAAATCAATTCCATAAATAATATAATTTGTATTTTACTAGAAATTTTCGTAGACAAGAAATGCTCATAATCGTAAAAAAGTCATAAGTAAAACATAATAAAGATTCACCACACATAAAACTTAATAACCAAATTATAAAATTTGCAAACCGAGTTCTATTCAAACTACACAATCCTTTTTGTGGTACCTTAATGCTTTGAAGAGATATATTTTGACATCTCGCTAATGTTTTAACCAAATTTCAAAAACAAGTCATTTTTAAAAATACGTCGGAAAAACATTTCATTTGCGTCAAAGATTACGGCAAACCATCTCTGGTACGTATACAACTATTACACACTGTATTTGCAGACCAACACAAAAATAAAATTACGTACACATTCATATGTTTTTCTAAATGTATTGTTCTTTGCTACCTCAATGACATTTTCCTAGGCAAACAAAAACCCCAACCAAATTCGAATTAATCGCGTTTTTTGTTGTTGTTGTTGTTAGTGCGTCCCAAATCCCCTTTGGCCGGTAGTCAGGGCGGAATTTGTGCTGAATGGCGGAAGGCGTTTTTTGCCTTTTGGTTTGTTTGTTATTTCGGATGCTTTTTGGTGTTGTACGTACATAGGTACATTATGTGGTTGGAAAGTATTACACCTTTGACACATTTAAATTATACCAAATTACAGCTACACTATGTACATTTTAACAGGCAAACACACACACTACAATGCGATGCGATTTTTGCAGTTGTATGAGTTCACTTGCCATAAAGGATGATGTAAAGTAAGTGTTAGTATGTATGTAGTAGGAAATGTTTTAACATTTCCGAAAATTATTTTCACGTTGCAGAAAAACTACTGCAAAAAGTTTTCATTAAAAGTTTTATGCTGACAATTTAGACTGCAGGTATATTAAAGAGTTAAGGATAGAAAAACCAGAGATATCAGGACATTAGCATATCCTATATATTAAAAGCACCGATAAATGTTGTAGACTGGTTAGTTTTCCCTTGGGGACGAATTAATGCAGTTCTGACTAATTTTACACTCAACTGTTAGAAAGGTTTAGAGATTACATAGAAAAAAAGTAGTTTCGTAATTACATTTAATTTTTTTTATTGAAATTGAGCTAAGAACGGCTTTTGTAATATTAACTGCTGATATTAAGGCTTCATTGCTGAAAATGTTGTTTTTGATCATGATTGTATGCCGAATGTATCATATTAACAAAGCATTTAGTTGATAAGATTTAAATGTTGTTGAAATCATAGCAAATAGCAACAATTCCTTATAATAAGTTAAAATGTACTGAAAGTTTCTTCTGTGTACAAGATTCAACTATTTCAATATTTGCTGCGAATTTTGTTCATTGACTGAGTGAGACTAACGAAAAACTTATGAGATATGCGTACTACAGTTACATACTAAAAATCCTATAAATTGTGTTGTTATGCATGGCTGGTCAGTAATCTCTAAAACATGGAGCAGGATAGAACATCAACTTCAATGAATACCGCAACCACATAAAATTGTATGAAAATTTGATATTTTTCTCATCGTACTGTACATAAAATCGATAAAAAAAAACGATGCTTTACGTTTCATACAATTTCATAACAAAGTAACTCGCCAGACACGTGCCGCATATGACAAAGCTGCTGCAATCCAAACATTTGGACCCTGTTGAACTCCAATTTACATAAATTTTAGAAGCCTAGCAATTGTATTACTATTAATGAGCAATTGTATGAGTATCGAGGACGTACGCATTCACTCAATATATGAAATCAAAGCCAGGAAAATATGGGACAGTAATACTAAGGACATCTAAATTAAATAATTCAAATCCACTTCAAGATCAGCTAAACACAGGACAATTTTAGACCTTGTAGTGCATATAAAAATTCGAGAGGGAGGCGACTTTGTGTTCCTTCGTTCCTAAAAAAAGAAAAAGGATGTTAATATTTAAGCTTTGAGATGTGCGAAACTTGCCTGTAGATCCCTAATATTCCTACTTTTTTCTATTTCAAGCGTCATTTTTTATACATTTATGAGTCTTTCTCTATGTATTTAGTCACAAATAATTGTTTCCTTGTAAAAACTTAGACATAATTTCCCTTTACACCCCATGAATGAGATATAGGACGCTTCTCGCGTTGTTGTGAATTAACACGCATTCTATTTTAGATTCACAACAAACGGCAACTACTTTTACTAGACATGCCGATTGACTCGACACTTATACTGCGAAGTTGCTGTCGACAACATAGAAGGGGACCGGCTATGAAAGAATAAAATTTTTTTTAGATGACTGGATGACTTCAACTCCTGCCGAACCTGGGATTTCCCGCATGGAAGTCGTGTGGTCCAGCCATCATGCCACGGCCGGTCGCCTTATATGTTTCCTTGTATTATCCTATTTTTTCTTGTAAAACACAAAAAACAATTCAATAATTATAAGAGCAAACATTTATTTTTATCTTCCCAAAAAAACTAGGGTATTTTTCTAGAAATTATAATACTTTTCTGTAATTTCATTTATTTTACTTGTGGATCCCCGGGTACCCCTGTCACTCTCTTAAATGTATAAAAAAATATCTATAAGCCACGCCCTTCAAAATGGATAAAATAGATCTACTCCAATGAAAATATAAAAACAATTAAAAGTTCAGAGTTCTCAAAAAGTTTGAGCTTTGTAAACCATCTGCAACCATAAATTAAATTAACTTGAAAATGAGATGGGTACCCTGTCACTCACATAAGAGTTAAAGCCCATGATATTGGCGACATTTCAGCAAATCAATACTATGATATACACAGCGCGACATACAATTGCTTTAATGACAAGTCATTTTTGTTAGCACCTAATTTCGTGCTTTAGATCTGTCAACTAGCCGCCTACATCGTATAGTATAACAGCCCTTAAATCAAGCTTCTATCCTTTAAGATAAGATTCTATCCATACAATCTCCCCCTTTATGTGGTGTGGCCCTGCGATTGCAGCCGTAGTTAAAGACTATCGAGTTTATATTATCTATACCAAGATGTATTAATTACAAGGTGGTGGCATCAGCTACAACAAGTTCACAGCAACAAGAACAACAGGGAGATTGCTTTTGTATTTTATGACTATGGCTGTCAAATTTATTTGATTTGTTTGTGATGTTTGTTGCCCGCGAAGAGTCAATATGTGAAAAAAATAAAAAGAAACTACATTTCCTGAAGTAGTATTGATTGAAAATATTCGATAGATTATTATTTTTTCACACAGTCATTAAAAACAATACATTTCACAATCTTTTATTAAGAATTTTGTTACCGAACATGCAAACGAATGTAAACAAAACAACCATTTGACAGTCCTCGTCATAAATACAAATGAAAAAAGTTTCCCAACAGCTGACATGTCAACACCACCTTGTAATTGATACATCTTGATCTATACAAGCTTCTGTCTTCTAAGCCGAGGTTATGTTCTAAGATGAGCAAGGTCGGACAAAACTACTCCCTCTCCCCATACAAAACTACTAAACTACCTTACATTTGAAGCAAATGCTGTTTACGAACCATGTGTTAAGATATTTCTAATGAGGTATGCCAAGCCATATGTACACAAATAAAATATGTCCCTGAAGAAATTAGTCCAAGAACTGCTGTAGCTTAATATTAACCATTTTTTATACTTTTCACATGTCAAAAAATACAGTCAATATAAATTTTCGACATAAGTCCACTTCAACGCCACCTATCAAACAAATATACAATATAGATTTAATTTAAATCAGAGCTCGCAATAATTGGTCTCTCTTGTTCTTGTTGTCAGAAAAAAACCACTCATCCACTGACACGATGCGAAACTGTCGCGAAAAAACCCTTAAACTACGTTCTTCTTTGCCTTGCTCTTTGCTCAACCGACGAGCATTTCTGTTCACTAGATCGGCTCATGGGTTTACTCGAGACCCTTTACTTCGTAAAAACTCGTCAAACGGTCTTTTGAGCATGTATGTGTGTTGCGCGTGTGGATAGGCAAACGTACGCATACACATTTGCACACTAATGATCCCCCTGTCCCCTTTCTTCTTCTATCCTATTTAAAGCATATGACGAAATTTTTAAGGCAACAACATAATGCAAAGCAACAATAAAAATAAAGACCTTATTTGCGGACACTTTGCTTGCTTTGCTCACTTACTGATTCTCAGTAGCTGAACGACGGAAGGTTCTGTTCGCATCGAGCGGTCAGTAAGAGACCGATTCATGTCTCACATTCAACCCGAAACCTGAGAGCAAGAACAAGAACAAGACAAAAAAATGGTTGCTGTTCAGACACTGAGCGATTCCGTCTCATTTGTTTCGGTCTTTTAAGTGAGCAGACCGCGCAGTAAAATTTGGTTGAGCATATTTTGCGAGCTCTGATTTAAATTGGTTCACACATTTTTCCAAAAAAAAAAAAGATAATTCTCTCAGGCTCATATCTTGCAAATCGTTCGGAATTTTTATTTACTCTCTGAGGCAAAGTTGTAGCCCCTGGCATAAAGAACAAAAATTGTGAACATATAAAATCAAAAAACTTTACCTGCAAGGTCAAAATCGCAAAATCATTAAAAAATTAGATTTTTGTGTTCCTTTTTTCCCCTATTCTGGTAAAGAAAAGTGCATGACTGGGAGACACGGGTCTTTTTTGTAGTTTATCACATAGTGGTGTCCGTATATAAATATATTTTTCGTGTTGCACTGAGTTATTTATCTAATCCCACATATGGGGATATGATTTAAACATATCATTGTCATAAGAGTGAAAGTTACTGGTTCAACAAGTAAACGCAAGTAGCTCGATTTTCATAAAAATTTGTTAGTAATAATATCTATATATCAAATATAGGTAGTGTACCAAATAGAATAATACAGAGTTGTAGCCAAATAGTTATGATCATAGTTTAACATGATCATATTATTAACATAACGAGAAATGTATTTGGTTGTTGTCTTGAATAATGTGATGGCAGACAGCACAGGGTGCATTCGAATATCGTAAATGGTAGCAAAGCAAAAAAAGGTAATCTATAACACGTGCAACGGATTCGATCATCCAGTTACTTCGACTGAACTAAAAGTAGCTAACAATAAAATTGTAAAGACTAGTGCAAAAATAATTCGGAAGCCTCATTTTGGCGGACATAAACTGCCTGCAAAAGGGATCGCACCGCACTCTTTTTGTATCCATTAATTTTATAGACTTTGGGCCCTTTAATTTTCAAAATATACGAGAGAATGATGACAACAAAGTATAATATTAGGGTCTTCCTTATACCGGATTTTCGGTAATTTCGTTAAATAAAAGTTATTAGTAGCGCAGGTTGACATCGAGCTCCACTTTCCATTTGTTATTAACAAAATTACGAATATGTTGTGCGAAATTTCGCATCGATAGTAAGACGTTAGAGTGTGCCGCAAAGAGGTCAAAGTTCGATTTTTGAGTTGAAATCAGTTTATCGCCCCTGAATGCTTTCCTGGTTTAGATAGAGGAACTAGTAATATGCACTTGAATAGGTGAAGTGACGACCTATAAAAGCATATGCTTCTCTTATAGATTTAGAGGTATTTGAAGCAAAAGTGTTGGTATTTTTGGAAAAAAAAATTAACCAAAAATTTTGAAATTTTATTGCGATGTATATTATTGCAGGCCATCAAATATTTCAAAAATTTATCATATATCAGGTCAATGTTTACAAAAAATTATATGAGCATATTTCCGTGTCGGAGATATCAGGCGTTTAAAACTGTTTTTTTTTTTACATTAAATATTGAAAAGACTTATGCATCTAAACTCTGGTTCCATCCAAATGCACATTGTGCCTTCTTTCTAATGACACCAAGATCATTAATATCCAATACTGCTTTCAGGAGATATTCAACATTTTACACACCAACATCGCTAAATATTGTTTTTATTTTGTATTTTGAATGAAATTTTGATGTCAACAGTGGTTTGTTTACGCAAAATATTTTCAATATTCATAATTATTTGTACTATTATTGCTATGTAAATATTTCAACTTATGTAGTCCATAACATTCCTGTGATAATCTTAGTTGTGTCAAAGATGTTAAACCCATATTATCAAAAAACCGGTTTTCTGAACCGGGTATTATAAACTCGGTTCCAATAAGTTGATTTTTATATTTTTAGAAGTTTATAGTAGCACTGGGGATATAAATGCTACATATAAAAACTAACTTACTTACATCAACGAATATTGTTAAAGTTCTTTCATCACAAAACCACTGTTGACATTCAAATTTCATAGAATAATTTAATGAAAAATATACATATTTGGGGATATATATATGTTAAAAATGGTATACCTACTCAATGGAACATTGGATGGTAATGGTTTTGGTGTCCTTAGAAAGTAAACACAATGAGTATTCGAATGGAACTAAAGACAAAAATCTAGACTTATTAGTATTTGATATATTTAATGTCAAAATGTCGGTTTTTAAAGCCTGATATATCGGGAACGGATAGAGATATTGAAAATATGAACATATACTTTTTTGTAGACTTTGACTTGATATATGCCAAATTGTTGAAATATGTGGTGGTCAGCTATAACCTACTTAGTAAATCAGTTTCAAAAAATTTTGTTAATATTTTTTTTAAAAAAACCCCCACTTTTGCATCAAATATCTCGATATATACAAGAGATATGGTAGGTCCAAACATATACTTTTATAGGTCGTCACTTCATCTATTCAACGGCATATTACTAGTTCATCTATCTAAAACAGGGAAGTATTCAGCGGCGATAAACAGATTTCAACACAAAAATCGAACTTTGACCTCGTTGCGGCACACTCTAACGTCTAACTATCGATGCGAAATTTCGCACAACAATTCGTAATTTTGTAAATAACAAATGGATGGTGGAGCTCAATGTCAAACTTCGCTACTAATACCTTTTATTAAACGAAATTCCCAAAAATCCAATATAAGGAACACCCTAGTGTATATCAAACGTTGAAATTGTGGATATAAATCCACCGCAGCGCCGAAAATACATTGAAACATATTCTCATACCTACCTACTGCCTTCCAGTCAGTTTTCGCCTATTATTCAGTTAATTACACACATTAGTGAAACGAGAAGTCACAAAGCCCAGACTTTCATATAAGGCCAGATATGACAGATATTTTAGTTAATCGTGTCATATTGGCAAGTCACCCCCCTTGATCCGATGCAGCCCAATTTTCTTAAAAGAACAAACTGGCCTTAAGTGAATCCATACCAAATTTAAAAACGAATGGCGCTTTGGTACTCCATATATTTAAAGAATATATTTTATTTTTATTTTGGAGCGCAGCTTTTGTTGCTTTCGTACTCCATAAGTAATTGGCGAATCTCAGAAAAATTCTCGTCCTTTTTATACTTTCTGTTGTTTAAATTATGTTTTTAAATCGGACTTTTCAACTTTTGTCATCAATTATGAGGCAGTTTAGCAGACTGAAATTTCTACACAATTTTCATCATCAACACCTAATATTTGTTTAAGAACTTCCCGGTGTTCCAACCCTACACTTGCAATGTCAAATAAAACTCCACTACAGCTGACAAATCAAATACATCATATGCTAGGCAGGAGATGGCGTGCCTTAACCCTTTCCATCATCTTTTTGTTTCTACTGCTCAATATGAAAACATTGCATACATTGGGATTTATATCATGGGATTTAAATCATGGCATTGAATAGACCTTTCATTCTATTCCATCGCAACTCAATATAGCAACCAGCATCCGTTATCTAAGTGCATTTAAATTTTCACACAAGTAATATTTTAAGCAAAGGGCTTAGATCGCTTTTTTCTCCTTGCTAAGCTTATTGAAACGAAACGATGAAAAAACTCAACCCCAGTCAATGTTTGTCAAACCTGGCAACACAAAGGGATTAAATTCATTCTAATAGATTTCTGTTGCCATAACGAATGGGTACAAAAAATAGAGTAAAAAGCTAACCCACACACAACAAAAGAACATATAAATGTATTTTCTCATCAAGACACAAACACAAGGACATCATGAAAAGAATGAGATAGAATATAATCGCTATAACGTACACATACACATACATACGCATGTAAAGCATAGTATGATACAATTCTTTTTATTTCTAGCACAAGCGGAAACATCAAATTTCCCAGGTGAATAGTGTTTGCGTGTGTCTGCGTGTTCGTCGTCTCTATGTCCTTATATTATATGAATAGAGAAGTACGAGCATCAGAGAGCTCAACGGTAGCGGCAAAGGATGCTAAAAAGCATCGAGCACAGGACATGAAGTGCTCTTTGAAGTGTATGAAAATAGAAAAATTGTCATCAGATAAAATGTGAAGAACAACGACAAATTTAGAAGAAGCAAAAAAAACAGTAAAGCATCAACAACATCTTTGTAAAATGTTATTTTTGCAAAGGTTAATGCGAAAACAACGCACTCAACGAGTTGATTCCACCCCACAATACGATGTTAGGTGAGGTGACCTTTAGTGGATGTGACAGGAATGTCAAGTACTTGTTGGATATGAGAGAATATAATTTTTTATCAATTTCAAGTCTTAACATTTGATTTTGTTTTAATATTAATCGGAATGCATACTGAAGAAGAATAAAAGAACATTTTAATAAATATGTAAATTCGAATACAAGTGTCATAGAAGGGTCTAACTATGACATACACATGCACACATAGTGTAGAGGATTAAATGGGATCCGATTGAGAATGAATAAAAGGGAATATGTGGTAACCATACATATATGATGTGTGTTGATGTGTGGTATTAGGGATAAACCCAAGATGGTATATACGGCATTGTTATGGCTTAGTATAAACATGCAAAGCCAAAAATAGGTGCACAATATAATTGGAATATCACAAGAATTGTTTCATCGTTGAACGTTGCCAGTATTTGTATTTAACATCAGATTTGGATATTTTATTTAATGAGTTTAACCCATTGTGAGCACCTCATTTTCTGTTAAGTCAGTGGTTGAAATATAAAGCAAGCAACTAAATGCAAAAACTCGATGAGGAAATACTTACGATTCCTTTTGAGTCATACTAATTTGTATACCGTCTTTCCTTGTATTACACTGTGTGTATTTTTTTAAGTCATGGAAATATAACTATGTATACACGGACACCACTACGTATTAAAAGACAAAAAAAAAGACCAGTGTCACCCAGTTTTGCCCAAAGCCATGCACTTATGGGCACAAAGATTTGGGGCCTCGGTGTCATTTTTGCGTAAAAGTTATAATTTTCTCAGGCTCATATCTTGCAAATCGTTCGGAATTTTGATTACTTTCTGAGCCAAATCTGTAGCCCCTGTCATAAAGAACAACAATTGTGAACATATAAAATTAAAAAACTTTATCTGCATGGTCAAAATCGCAAAATCATTAAAAAAAAGTCGATTTTAGTCTACTTTTTTTCCACTATTCAGGTAGACACGGGTTTTTTTTGTAGTTTATCACATAGTGGTGTCCGTATATAATTATATTTTTTTCGTGTTGCACTGAGTTATTTTTCTAGACCCACATATGGGGATATGATTTAAACATATCATTGTCATCACAGTGGCAGTTACTGGTTTGCTGATCAATATGTAAACGCGAGTAGATCTTTAGCGATTTTCATAAAAATGTGTCAGTAGTAATATAAATTTATCAAATATAAATTCAGTAGAGTACTAAAGTGAATAATACAGAGTTGTAGCAAAATAGTTATGATCATAGCGTTATGGTTAACATTACAAGAAGAAGAACAAATGTACCGGGTTGTTGACTTGGATAATGTGATGACAGACAGCACAGGGTGCTTTCGAATATCGTAAATGGTAGCAAAGACAAAATAAGGTAATCTTTAACATCTGCAACGGATTCGAGAATCAAGTTAATTCGACTAAACTTAAAGTCGCTTTCAATAAAATGGTATGGACTTAGGGTTGCCAGACGGTCTTGATTTTTCTTGATTTACAAGAATTTTTAATGCTTGTCAAGAATCAAGAAAAAATAAGTTTTGTCAAGATTTTTACAGATCAACCAAAAATAACGTAAAAGTTTTTCAAAATTCAAATTACTGTTTTTGTTCGAAAATGTTTCTCCCCTTTATTCAACACTAATAATTTGACAACATTAAACAGCCAATTTGACTCAAGATCGCAACCGTCTTGATGATCGAGAATTTTCGTATTTTTTCTCATTTTGTGCTTCGAGGTTTACATTTACCAATTACATTATATCATAAAACAAAAAAAATCAACAGCAGTATTTCCACAATATTTTTTTATACTCTCACCCTTAAGAATGAAGTAATAGTAGACAAACCCTCAGAAAATCGAAACGTTTGCCACACTCCCTTTGCTACCTTCTCAACCGACCCCTTACAAAATTACCTATTTTTAGAAAATTGATACTCATTCCATTACATCCAAACCTACAACAGGAGGATGCTTAAATTTGGATAGTTTTCTAATCTTGTGATAATATAGAATCCTCGGAAAACCTAAACGTTTGCAACACCCCCTCTAGTATCCCCCATATAATTGATCGAAAACTCCCACATAGTTCTACACCCATAACTTTATGTTAAGAACACTGAATTTAGTGCAATTTTGCACAACATAAAATTTTAATCAACGTTGACTTACGATTATAAATCGTGCTGTTTTTGCTGCCCCTGCTGGTACTTCCCATACAAATATGCCTTAAAAAAAAAAAATTAATTTCCCTTTGCACCCCATGAATGAGGTATGGGATAGCTTCTCGCGTTGTTGTGAATTAACACGCTTTCTATTTTTAAGATTCACAACTAACGGCACCTACTTGTTTATCGACGAATGCGAACGTCACTGTTTGAGAAGCTCTTACTAGACACTTAATACTGCGAAGTTGCTGTCAACAACATTCGAGGGGAGCCGACAATGAAAGAAAATTTTTTTAAGATGACTGGAGCCAGGTTTGAACCTGCGATCCCCGCATGGTAGTCGCGTGTTCTAACCACTATGCCACGGCCGGTCCTAATACAAATATGCCAATTACCTGAAAATTTATATATTTCAAAACGTTGAAAATACTTTACTTTTAATATTTTACAGTCATAGTTGAAACTTGAGAAACTAGGTGTTATACCCAACTAATTAGATTTTGTGCGAAAAGGACTCTTTCGGTAATCTCATAAAAAATTGAAATATATTCAGAGATATAGAAATAAAAATGCTATATTTGTTGGCAAATTCATTAACACTTTTACGCTGTAAATTGTAGTATTTACAACTTCTAACGTATGAGTGTTTTTATTTGTCAAGAAATTTTTTTACAATCAAGATATGTATTTTTTAGTTAATGTCAATTTTACAATTTTAAGTCTGGCAAGCCTATATGGACTAGTGCAAACCAGACTTAACCTTCGCACTCCTAGTATCTACCCGGCTAGATATTTAAATTTTAATTTCACGACAAAACTGAGAGTTTTCAACCAATCTTAAAATGCTTCGATCTCATTTATTTTTTTTTTCTTATTTGTTTAACCAAGTAAAATTAAATAAAATCCGAAAATGTTTTATATATTTTTACCGCCATTTTGTAGATTTATGTCCGAGGTTTAATAGTATCTACCAGGGTAGATACAAAGAATCTTACAGTCAACTTTACAACTTGTATGTATATATTTGTTGCAAACGAAAAAAAAAATAGTGGAAATAGAGAACAATTCTTATATTATTTTATTTTAAATATAATTTTAAAGAAATATATTAAATTTTTTGACGAAAACTAAGATTTGATGAAGAAGGACCCATGTGACAGTTGTCGTACTTTATCTGTGTGAAGCTATGTTGTGCGCATACAAACTTTTTGCACAAAACACTTGCTTGTCGTGTAGCTCTCATCTTTTTGGACTCTTAGTAGCAAATGTGGCTACCGCCTTTTTTTGTTACATGCGGCCACTTTCAGGGTTGTTTGTATTTCATGAACGGCAATAATTTTTAACTTAGGCCGGACTCAGTATGCAAAAGAGTTTGGCCACTACATATAAACGTTTAGTACTAGGACTAGGTCCCATGAAACATGAGTCATGTATACTGTTATGGGCCCGTTCACGCACAAACGTGCAATGATTTGTATACCATTTTGTATCATCCATTCTTATCCAAAATTTAGTATTGGAGGCTGTCAGATATTCAGATTCAAGGTCACAAATTACTTTAGCAATGATATCTTCATTACCGGATTCACCACTCGAATTCATGTCGTTCAAATCAGCAAAATAATCATCTTCACCTTCATGACATTGAAGTAGGCCAGAGTCTGCAATATCAGAATCAAATTTCGGAAGTATTCTTCCTTTTCTTCATAAGATAGCCTAATCGAAATTTCACTCATGTATGTCATAATCAAATACCAACCTGGACATAGAAGTAGACATATATTAAAAATTATCGTAATTATTCGTTTTTTTTTTTGGTTTTAGCACAACATGTCACGACGAAAGAAAATCTAAACTAAACTCTTTCTTTCAACCCCCAAACCTGTTTCCATAAACAGTTACAGTTGTTTTAACGGACAATACCATGTTTTGACTAGAAATTTTTAACTATCACCTTGCAAAGTGCACTAAATATTACTCTATCTACCCGGATAGATATTATGAAACCGCGTATTAATAATTTGTCATTAGTGCGAAGGTGAATGAAAATGAATCAGAAGCCCCACTTTAGCGGAGAAAAACTGCCTGCAGGAGGGATCGCACTCGCCGCACTTCTTCTCTTTCATTTTTATTCATTTTATAGACTTTGGGCTCATTTATTTTCAAAATAGATTATGGAATGATTGTAACATTGATTGTGTTGTAAATAAAGATCTGAAACACCCTATTATTCATGCAACACATATAATATCCCATAGCTATGTAACGTATGAGATTCAGAACATCCATCTTTAATTGAGCAGGAAATTATGAGCAAGGGAATTTTAGTTGTAAGTTGATCATTGTTAGTTTGTACGTTTTAATCGTAATAAAGTAATTGAAGTGAAAACATCGTGTGCGTTTTAATTCTCCTGGTTGTTAAGGCTGAGAAATCCAACAGGTTATGGGCCCAGGAGAACTCTAAGTGAAAGTGATTTATAAGTAAAGAAAAAAAGTAAAAGACAACAAGCGATAGCGAAGATGAGTTCTTCAATGTTTAACATTGAAAAGTTGTGTGAAACCAATTATGATTCATGGAGATTGCGAGTGAAGTCTGTGCTTATCCATCAAGACTTGTGGGACATTGTGGCTGATTTTCATATTCTTTGATTCGTCTTTTGGCCAAAAATATCGTATTTCAAACCACTGTAAAAAAAATTATGACGTAGTGGAGCAAATTGGGTTTTAATGTTTTGTTACTGAGGTCAAATACTATCATTAGACATTGGTTTCGTTCACCCCTGAGGCAAAAACCCTCAAATTGTTGCATAGTGCTTTCCTAATTTGAAAAATGTATTTATCTTATTAATTTTTAATATTTTACAATATTAAAACAAGATTCCTTAATTTTACTAAAATTTCTTAAAATATTAAATTTTCTCATAAAAATTAGATATTTTTAATTTTTTTTTTATATAATTATTTCACAATTATTATTAATTATTATTAAAAGTTTAAATTTTTTTTTTTAAAACATAGCGAGGGGGGCCCGCTTTGAAAGAAATTTTTTTAAATGGCTGGAGCCATGATCTTTTGCTCCAAAAAAGATAGATCTTATTGGTCCAGAATTTTCATAAAGACTAGAGAACTTAAAAAAATATCATAATAAAAAATTTTCATAATTAGCATAATAACAAATTACACAGTGCAACAGTGAAAAAAAATACAAAAACGGGATAGTATAGGTTCGATTCTACTATCGAAGGGTAACAAAACCCTATACTCAGTTTGGCGAGATTGGTGACCAATTTTTTTTTATGGGCCCCTAAAGATTCTCAAAATCAGTGAGCCCCATGAAAAAAGGTGTCATCAGTTTTTGTCCAACAGCTAACTCACACTTCGTGATAGCGCTAAACTGCATTCGGCAATAATGTAGCCGGGAGTTTTGCGCACTAACTTTATTAACAAATTATGTCAAAAAGGTTGGTTATTCCTGCCCTTTTTCAAAAAAAATTGAAGAAGAATTTATTATTTTTTCACTTATTTGAGCATTACTTTGAGGGAGTCCAAATTTTTCTCTAACACTGTTCGCCAAAATTGTAGCTCTGGTAAAGATAAACAACTTTCGTGAACACATCAATCTAATCTGAACGTGTCTAGGTAACCTAAATAGTTCATAAAGTCCACGTTGATACCGGTTTTTCGAACCTTTATGCACTTATAAGCCTGTAACGTGGTTGAATATCAACCGATTTTAAATTTCTCAGTGCATTTAGAAAGAAGAGACTGCGGCCTTTCCAACCATATATATAGTTATATTGGTAATTTGTATTATCTGTTTGTTTTTTTCCCTCGAAATTTCAAACCTTTTAATTTTTTCACTATTTTTTAAGTTTGATGAAGTTTGTAGCCCCTATTTTATACGGACACTCTAATGTTTAATACTTTATTCAGAAAGTACACGCTTTCACGAGTTAAACGCATATTTGTTTGTAACAATCTGTTAACAAATAGTTCAGTTATTCATGTTTTCCGAGGGTCGCAACTTTCATATCCTATGCTAACTGAACTATTTGTTAACAGATTGTTACAAACAAATATGCGTTTAACTCGTGAAAGCGTGCACTTTCTGAATAAAGTATTAAACATTAGAGTGTCCGTATAAAATAGGGGCTACAAACTTCATCAAACTTAAAAAATAGTGAAAAAATTAAAAAGTTTGAAATTTCGAGGCAAAAAACAAACAGATATGACAAGTTACCAATATAACTATATATATGGTTGGAAAGGCCGCAGTCTCTTCTTTCTAAATGCACTGAGAAATTTAAAATCGGTTGATATTCAACCACGTTACAGGCTTATAAGTGCATAAAGGTTCGAAAAACCGGTATCAACGTGGACTTTATGAACTATTTAGGTTGCCTAGACACGTTCAGAGTAGATTGATGTGTTCACGAAAGTTGTTTATCTTTACCAGAGCTACAATTTTGGCGAACAGTGTTAGAGAAAAATTTGGACTCCCTCAAAGTAATGCTCAAATAAGTGAAAAAATAATAAATTCTTCTTCAATTTTTTTTGAAAAAGGGCAGGAATAACCAACCTTTTTGACATAATTTGTTAATAAAGTTAGTGCGCAAAACTCCCGGCTACATTATTGCCGAATGCAGTTTAGCGCTATCACGAAGTGTGAGTTAGCTGTTGGACAAAAAGTGATGACACCTTTTTTCATGGGGCTCATTGATTTTGAGAATCTTTAGTGGCCCATAAAAAAAAATTGGTCACCAATCTCGCCAAACTGAGTATAGGGTTTTATTACCCTTCGATAGTAGAATCGAACCTATACTATCCCGTTTTTGTATTTTACAAAAAGTGGTAATTTGTTGCATAGTGTTATCAATTATGGCAAAAGCTTTTCCTAATTAAATGACTCTAACATTGAATTATTGTTTTATGGAAACGTTGACATACATAATTTATATTTGTAATGTTTATATTATTTTTCAGATGCATTTTTTATCGAACTTTTCCAATGCAAATGATTTAGTCGGAACCACATTTTTGTTTTTATATAAATTATGTTAATGTTTGTCTATAGATAGTATTTTTTTTATGTTTTACAGCAAAAATACCAGATAAAAAATATATATTATAAAGATAATAAATAAATAAAAGAACATGGAAATCATCATTCGTTGGTACTTTATTTTTTTCATCATTACAATTTCGAGGTTTCATTAAAATAACAGGAGCCCAGAATAGTAAAGTAGCAACGACAATTTTATACTTGCGCCTAAAAGTATGCACATTTTTCCCCAGAATTTAAATTTTAATTTTTTACTAAACTTAAAATAATACAGGGTGATTCGACCAACAAAATCTTATACTTACAATCAAAGGTATACTTTAAGGCGTTACATAAACAGTGCTATTCCAAACCGCAAAAATGTATGATCTGCTAGATTCTGGTCGCCTGGTATTTTGCCGAAAATGTAAACTGCCATAACCGATTTTTGTATGTAATGTAAAATAGGGAAATAAAGAAATATTAATTTACTTACTCTGTAATAAGTTGCGTATTTTTCCACTCCATTTAAATAAAACGACCAGATTTGAAATTTTTTTTTTTTATTTATTTTATTAATTTATCTAAATATAATAAGAATAAGCAGATGGTGCCCTTAAGGCAAGTTTATTTATTAACAAATTATTTACTAAAGTTTGTTCATATAATATAATAATATATAAATAGTCCATATCTATACTATCTCTAATATTATAAAGAGATGAAAATGAATTTGTTAGTTTGTTTGCTTGTCTGTTGGGGGTAATCTTCCGATTTTAATAATTCTTTCACTTTTTTCCGAAATATTTTTTTTTTATAAATTTACAATAACAAGACTCCTATAAATTACTGAAATTACAAAAAAATCTTACTGATCCAGAATTGCCATAGAGACTTTAGACCTAAAACTATAATGAAGTCGTGTTTACAATAACTTTAATTTAAGTATCCACACGTAGGGAGTTGTAAAACGAACCAAAAGGCCCCTATTTTGGAACTCATAGGACCAAAGCACCCCGCTTGGTTTTTCAAATTTAAAGGGTTACTGTAAGTATGTTACGGTTACTGCAAGTAATGGTTGCATGTTGTTATGTTTTCCTAATTTAATTCACTTTTTTCTCTAACATGACTATAATTTTATAAAACTGTCATACATAATTCCTAATTCAAAGATATCATATGAATAATATTTTGTGTGCAATTTTCTTTTTGTTTCAGATGCAATTTTTTACGGAACTTTTTACATCTAAATGATTTACCAGAATGGAGCCGGACCTACATATATAACATACATCATTGTCCGTCGAAAGAATTTATTTTTTATTATGTCTATTGGAAAATATCTGGCATATACAAATTATAACAATAATAAAAAAAAAAATTATGAAAACCAAACTAAAAGTATATTTTTATTTAAAAAAAGGTATGAGAAGTAAGTAAGGTCTCTGAATGAATCTGCTGCGTTTTTATTCATTTTTAATTTTTCCATCATTACGATTTCGAGGTTTCATTGAAATAACAGGAACCCAGAATAGTAAATTAGCATCGACAATTTAATATTTGCGCCTAAAAGTATGCAAATTTTCTGTTGCGAATTTGACCATATACAGGGTGATCCGAATAAACAAAAATTGTATACTTATTATCAAAAGCATACTTTTAGGCGTTACATAAACAAACAATTATTATCTGCTTGATTCTGATCGCCTGGTATTTTGACGAATGTTGAAATTGTCAAATTGTTACCGATTTGTATGTATGTATGTATATAGGAGGGATAGTGAAAAATAATTATTTGTACTTACTTTGTAACATATTGCGCACTTTCCGTCCTCTTTAAATAAAACGACAAGAAACTTAATATTATTTATTTTTTTATCTAAATATTATAAAAATAAGGAAATGCAATGCAAGTTTATATTAACAAATTAATTATTAAAAAACTTTATTGAATTCAAAAAAACTAGGACTACAAATTTTCTCCTTAAAATAGTCCATTATTTAAACTAATATTATAAATTGATTTCTAAACAGGTTAAAAATACTACCTTTTTGACATTTTTTTGAGATGTCAAATTTACCTCAGTTGTTACTTACGATTTCTGTAAATTTACCACATTTAATTACATGATCTTTTTGAGAAGAGTAATTGGTGTTCTTAAGTTCTGATCAAAACCTTTTACCGTTTTAATAAAAACCACATTTGACCTATTTTTCGTCACCGGTACTTACCATAGCATCATAACCTTCAAAATGTATACCAGAAATAAGTCATCGATTTTTTTTTTCAATTTTTTCTCAATTTTATTTTTGTATTTTCTTGTTTTTCATAATTTTCTTGCTGTCTTGTTGCTGTTGTTGTTTTTGTATTTTAATTTTGTTTATTGAACATAATCATATTTTTTGTTTTATTTTATTTCATAATAATTACTTATATTCATAGCGTATGAATTTTATGTGTGGGTGTCTGTAAAGAGTAAGGATTGATTGTGACTGTGGAGGAAGTGTGGGAGGAAGTGTGTGTGTGGGTGTGTATGGGCGTATTTGAAAAGATACACACTAATGTGTATGCCGGTTTGTGTTTACTGTGGAGGTGTGTTGACGGGTGTGTGTGTGTTTGTGTGCGTGTGGGTGTGTGTTTGTTGTTGATATCATTAATTTTTAAGTACTTTAATACTCTATAAATCCTTTATCATTTTGTGGTTTAATTTTCTGTTTATCGTTTCGTAATTATTATTTATTAATAGTTATCAATAATATTAATAATTAATTTGTATAAGTTTGTTGTTGGGGAATTGTTTTTGTTTTTAATGTTCTTACGCCTTTGCACATTTTAAAGAATAGCTTTCACAATATTTTTTTTAGGTTTGTGTTTGTTAATTATTATATGTTATGTTATTAGTTTTTAATTTTATTTTTTTTTTGTTAATTTGTGGGTTTAAGTTTTTTTTGTCATTCAATTAGCAAATAATTTTTAAATTTATTTTAACATTAATTTTTTTATACTTTGAGTGTTTAAAGTGGCAGAGGGAGGGGCTTCAAGTGTCTTGGTTTATTTGTTGTGGTTGTGGTTTGTGAGAGTGTGGTTATTAAATTTAGTGTTTCTGTGTGTGTGTGTGTTTTGTTTTTGGTTTAAATTTAAAAAATGTTGTTCTGTAATTTTATTTTAGTAAATATTTAACATGATTGACAAAATATATATATATTTTTGGGATTTGTTGATTTCTTTTATTTTTGTATTTTTTATCTGCAGCAAAAAAAGCTTAAATTTAAAAACTGTTGTTTGTTTTTTATTTTGTATTTTTGTTTTGTTTTAAATTTCTAGGTATTTAAGGGCTTGTTAATGTAATGAAGTATGGTTTTGCCTTTAGTTGTATGTTAAATTTGATTTCGGATTTTCTTTTCTGGCGATTGTTTAGCTTTATTAACTTTGTTTTTTTGGCGATGTGGTTTTTTTTGACAATGCTATTTCGTTTGTAAGTAAATTAGTTTATTTGTTTTATAATTTATTTTGTAGTGCTATTCAGCCATAATAAAAAGTTGTTTGTTAGGCATGTTGTTAGGTATGTACTTTTTTTTTTTGTAAATTTCATCAGTTTTTCTATAAAATTTTATATTGATTTTTGTTTTTTTTTTTGCAGATTTTATAACTATTTAAATTTTATAAATAGGAAAAACGAAAAAAAAATCAATATTCTTCCCAGTTAGTTTTATTTAAATACTTAAATATTTTTTTTTTAATTTTGCCATAGTTTCCCCTTTTTTAAGCTATATATGTATATGTACATTAAAAAAATGTAATACATACTGTTTTGTTGAATTTTTTTTCGCAATTTCTTTATTTAATTATTTTCGTTATTAATACTTTAAAACAAACCCTTCACCTTAACTTATAATATATTTATATATTAGTTTTAAGTGTGTGTGTGTTAATTTTTTAATATTTACATTTTTTTTTTGATTTTTTTTTATTTACTTTTGTATCCGTTTTAAGCTTAATCATGAATAAACAATTGCAATGTGGACAGAATAGTTGTAATTACGTTCAAAAAAATTTTCCTTTTTTGTTTGCTTCTGCTATCGTATTTATATTTATATATGTACCATATTATTTTAATGTATTTCATAAATACATTGTATGCTTTTGTAAAACTCATTTCAATTTATGCTGAATGTCGGTTTTGTTTGTTTGCTTCCACTTGGCTGTGGTTACTGATGCATCATTACATATTGATGGAAAAATTAATATTAAATATACTATATGCATTTCAGCAGAGCGAAACCAACCAAAGGAGAGTTAATAATAGTTATTTCTATATATGTTATTCATACGTAACTACAATAATGACAATAATAATAATACAACATATTTACGCTAATGACTTTTTGCAAAAGTGAGGAGGGAGTGTTAGAGAGAGAGGGAGGGAGAATGATTTGTAACAGAATTCTCGTAAAATTGGGTTGTAAAATCTTCCTAGTACACAACAATCACCGGTTCAGATTTTGGTTATAGCATGTGGAGTTGTTAAACAATGCAAATATGTAGTAGATTATAGATGACGCGGAACATTTGTTTAACTTATGAACAAATGAGTGAACTTTTGATCCATTATTGGATACTTTTTTTTATTTCGCACACCTCTGATAAAATTATCTTGACTTGACTTTACTCTTTTGTATGGGAACCGACCAATCCTAATGGTCAATTATCCAGCGGCTTTGAATATTATGAAAATTATGAATGACGCCATCGGCACAAATATGTATTCCGAGAATATAGTTCATTTTATATAGCACTAGACAAATTAATCTTGAGACTAATGAACCTACTTCAAGTTATGAACACTCCGACGACGTAGATTATATGTTTCTGAATTAGTTGGCACATTTGGCACACATTATTTACCATATTTACGTCTTTCGCACTTTATGTATATAATATTGTAAACCTTACCACAGACGTAGGTAAGAATAACCGCCACGTTTCAATGAAATCAAGAAAACAACGAAGGAACTATAGTCCAACACACAAATATGTTCCCAAAATGTTGTTAAGGACGATTTCCTTTTTTAATTAAAACCAATAAACGGAAGTTTTTAAATACTGACGAACAATTATTTGTAGCGGCATAATATAGAATTATATAAAAATTTCGTCCTAAACATCTTCAAGTGCAGTCAATAGGCCCTTGCTCGGTATTCCCTATAACTTTTCACATAACATAAGTTGTCGTTGGAAGGCAAGGCCTTCCTATACAAAGGCCTACATATACATAAAACAAGAAAGACTTGCGCTAATCTGGAAAAAACTCTGAGGAAGTTCAACCTCAAATTGTTTCGTTTTATATAGAGCGCACCAGTTATTCTTAGCTACTTCCCACTATTACATGTGTCTCTCTATACTTACACTTTTTTGGTCCAGCGACAGTAATCCTTGCTGCTGTTTGAACTCACTACCTTTGCGATTGTTAGTCGGCTATGTTACCATCAAGCCTGTGAAGCTGCATTTGAATTATGTAGCTGCAACTAATCATAAATAGTTTTAAGAAAAAAACACGAACAACTTCCTTGTGTATACATAATTAGACTTCCTTCTCATAGAAGGGGGATGGAATGTCCATACACACGGAATGGTGGAATAACAATTTATCGAAGACCTTGAATATCCCTTCTCAAAGAAGCTAGGCAGCATAGGTCTATAAAGAGTGGATGGAACATGTGCTAGGGATTTGTCGGATTAGAAGAAGGAGGCCTGCATCAGACATGTGGTAACAAGGCCTGATGATATGACGTCGGAATGTCTCAAAAGGCCTTTATGTATGCCTGCTTGTAGAAACCCTTGCCAATTCCGCCGCTCATCTATATTTAATGGGTTTCAGGTAAAACCGAACACACAAATATTCCATGTTAGTGTATGATTATATGAGAAAAAGCGCGCGAAAAGGGACCGACCGTAGACTGACTGCTTTGGGTCAAACATATTTTCGCTTGCATGAGGCTTACGTGTGAATTATTATTTACAGACTCGCGAGGCTATGGGCTGCTTGATACTGGTTTTTCATATTTGACCCAAATTTAGCGATGTGTACACGGGTAACAGGTGCTTCTAGCAGGACAACGCTACGTCACAGCGGACACCATGATACCTAGATTTCAAGGTACGGTTGTCTCTCGGAAATGTGAAGAAAATTGTCCACACGGGTAACAGGTGCATCTAGCAGGACAACGCTACGTCACAGCGGACACCATGATACCTAGATTTAAAGGTACGGTTGTCTCTCGACAATGTGAAGAAAATTGTCCACACGGGTAACAGGTGCATCTAGCAGGACAACGCTACGTCATAGCGGACACCATGATACCTAGATTTAAAGGTACGGTTGTCTCTCGGCAATGTGAAGAAAATTGGCCACCAAGATCGTGTGATTTTCCTAACTATAGTTTTACTTTTATGATTTTCTAAATGCGCAAGTGAAGTACAATAAGCTCTTAAAGTAAACACATCTTTGTGATAGTTCCATTGAAGTTTGAACCATTCGGACCTGTTTCACCGTGAGAAGTCGTGGCAGTCATTTGCCTGGTGCTATATTGCACACACCAATGGCCCGCACTTATTGAAAAACAGAGCAGCATGGTTTTTAAAATTTTCAAAAAAACCTGTATTACAAAATTTCAAGTAAATTAAATGACAGCGAAAATTTTACCGTACAATTAAAAAGGTAATTTGAATTTGACTTTTTCTTAAAACTATACCTATCTTAAAATATCTTTGCTTGAAAGTAGTCGAATCTATTTACTAAACCGTTCACCTAATTTTGGCTTCGTTCGTCACTAAGTCTTAAAGACCAAACAATGTGAGATGATTCACCATTCACTCTTGCTGGAATGAAAGGCTACTTTCCTTTGACCAACAGCATAATTTTTTTATATAAATACTTTTCAAAATCGATTTAAGGAAATATGAAAATTTGTTACTGTCGTATTTAAGTTAGTACTTTCTAGTTTTATATTTAACCGATAGATGGCCATGGTAAATTTTAGTCCTTCGATAGAGGATAATATTTATAAGATGAATTCGAAAACAGTTTTTAAATCTCTTTGATATATAATCCGAACTTTCAGACAAAGTTGACCATGCATGATCATGAGAAAGATATCAAGTGCCCTTATATTATATGATATAAATATTTCACAAAGGGGTGAGGTAAGTAATGTGAATACCTGTTAATGGGATATAATACGGTGTCACCCCTGTTCCCTGGTTTCATATTACCATATTACAAGCCCACATTCGAGGGTAATTCAACTCCGATGAAATTACCAAAATCTGATGACTGGAAAATTAAGTTGTGGCTTATCCTTAAGGATTTCCTAAGTTCTTAAAGAAAATCCCTAAGAAAGTTCTGATTTCTATAAAACAAAGTATCTTAGCTAAAGATTAGACTTTGTTAAAATAAAATAATTAATCTTAATAAGAAACTGAATAGTTTTTAAATTAGCTTCAAACTAAAAAGTTTTCCAATTGTTTACTTAACTATTACATAAACTTATATAACCTGCAATTTAAAATGCCACGTTTTTTTCTTTTCTTTAATATTTAATAGTAAAATCAACTAAACAAACAAAATTTTATCTCCTTCTTATTTTCTTCTTCAATATGACTATAGACAAAAGAAAGTTTACTACATATAATTAAGTGCTTGGATTTTCTGTTTTTTTTTCGATTTCGTTTTGTTAAATATTAAATAGGAATTATGTGAAAACAACCAATTTCATAAGGATATTAATAATAACGACAATGACTTAGGGTTATACATACATATACACACACATATAAATAGTATAGCATATAAATACATACATAATACAATTCATACAAAGGACATATATATAAAGGTAGTATGTAATTAAGGTAAATAGATAGAGAAAAAATAGGGCGGGCACATTACGAGGGTGCCTTGGAATGGAGGGCATTTAAGACATAATTCAAGGGCTTTTGTTATTTTTTTCTTCATCGTTAATTTTTTTTATTTAAAATACTTTAACAAAAACAAAATACGTTACCGAGGCGGGGGCAGGAAACAAAAGTCTCAAAGACATAATAGATAACTGACAAAAATGTATGTATATCTTTGCACACAAAATATATTTAAATTAATGGACGTTTTGCACTGGAAAACTTTTTAGTGGTTTTGCACCATTCACTAGTACATGGTAAGAGGGGAGGAAATCGCTTACATGATTTCCATTTTTGAGGGAGGGATTTAAAGAAATTGTTGTTGTGTGGCTGCTTGATGGGGAGTGGGGTGATTGCAAATAAAGTAGCTTAACCTACATATGCTCTTGCATTCGCTACTCCTTTTGTTAGTTATGTTAATAAAAATGTGCAAGTTTCTTTTGTATATATACAAAAAGTTTGTGTATATTATGTATGTGTAAGTTGTTTTTTTTTTTGCTCTTCTTATTTTCATCTTAATTCTGTTTTTGTATAAAAAATTAAGTATTTGTATTGTTTGTTATTTTTTTTTCATATTTCTTTTGAGTTTAAGAAATTCCCATCTATAGCTGAAGCCAAAAGAGGTAATCCTTTTTGTGTGTTTCCTATGTTAGAAGTAATCATATTTTCTTTTAAGTCTAAATGCGATTTAACATTTTGTTGGTTTTGCTTTTTATGCTTTGTGATAATTCAATATTTGTGTTTTGTTTTTTGTTTTCACTTTAAATTTCTTTTCTTTATATATTTTGTAAAATTAATACTACTTTAGTACGTTCTCTTTTGGCCACTTAGTTTCAGTTGCTGATTTTGTTGTTTTGTTTAAAAATAATAACGTTTTTTTTACGATTTATTAAAAATTATTTGATGTTGTTATTGTTGTTGCCTGTGTTCTGCATCTTAGCTATTTGCTCAACTATAAAAATTATATTTTCCAAGTTAAATAACATCTAAAGTATTATTTAAGTTTTAGAACTTTGAAAAACTATAAATATTTATATAGACTTCTTGTCCTTGTTAAACGAACCATAATCGCCTTAGTCTCTGTAAGGACTGTATGCATACATCTTTGCTAGTTTGCCAACAAAATGAAAAAGAATTCGCATTTCTTGTTTGTTTAGGATTTGTGTTAATGTATTTTCGTTATTTGTCTAACCTAAAAACTAAGGTTTAGCAGCAAGTCTAGTCTTACCCCATGCTTATTTACGTTATAAAACATCATTTTAGTTATTGTTTGCTTTAACTAAAGGTTTGAGAAGAAAACCCTAAACATTGCAATATAAAACAAACTTACTTTTTGTTAATGTCTTTTAACTGTATTGTTTGTCTGTTTATTTACTTTAAGTGTTATACGATGAACTTCCAGTTGTGAAGAGTTGATATCGCCTTCATTCTGTGTGGTTGTGGAATGTTTGTGACTCGTTATGTAGACAGGGACTTGCTGGCCCCAAACACAGAGTTGTAATTTAATAACGTTGTTGATATTCATGATGCCAGCGATTGAAATCGATGTGGAATACTACGATGGAGCCAGTAGATAGACCGGCCAATAAGTATCTGGAACGATAGAAAATGGGAGATATAAAGACATTAAAATTATTGAATAAAAAATTTTGTTCTTTTTTTGTACATAATTAATTATTTTTATATTTTAATATATTTTTATATTTTTATATTTTTATATATTTATATTTTTATATTTTTATATTTTTATATTTTTATATTTTTATATTTTTATATTTTTATATTTTTATATTTTTATATTTTTATATTTTTATATTTTTATATTTTTATATTTTTATATTTTTATATTTTTATATTTTTATATTTTTATATTTTTATATTTTTATATTTTTATATTTTTATATTTTTATATTTTTATATTTTTATATTTTTATATTTTTATATTTTTATATTTTTATATTTTTATATTTTTATATTTTTATATTTTTATATTTTTATATTTTTATATTTTTATATTTTTATATTTTTATATTTTTATATTTTTATATTTTTATATTTTTATATTTTTATATTTTTATATTTTTATATTTTTATAATTTCATACTTGTATGTTCTTATATTTTTGTAAGTTTAAATTTTACTCACTTTTGATCATGTGTCAGCGCCAAGGATCGAATTCCCGCATTACATGCTGGGAAAGCATACAGAGGGGCCAAATTGAATGTACGCCAAACTTCGACAATTCCGCGATCACCAGCAGTCATCAAGTATTCGCCGTCGCGTGACAGCAACATACACTGCATAGAAAAAAATGACAAAGAAACAAAAATAAAAATTAGTTTTTGATTTCTCTAGATTCTGGAACTCAAAAATTTGTGTATAAAGAAGAAAGAGAGATTTCTTTGTTATCACCGAAAAATTTAAAGCGCAAAAATATTAGACTATTGACTAAGCCCTTACCTGCAGGTTATCATTGTGGGTCTCATGTCTCAGCTCCTTGCCATTTATGGTGTAAGCTGCCACGTTGCCTTTGTCGTAGTTGACCACAATAAAGCCCTCTCGCGACATAGCGATTAGTTCCGGCGAATGGAACTCCATAGGGGGATCCAGAGAACGCAACAGGTCACCGAATGTTGTGTGGATGAGAACAGGGCCATCTTATTGATAAAAGATAATTACGAAAACAAAAAGAAATGTACATTAGATAACGTCCTTCTATTGTGAACCCCTTATTCCCGTGAATGAAGCTGAAGTTCATACCCTATACCCTGTACTCACTTGTTGATCCTGAAACGACCAAACCCAGTTCAGCACTAATCACAACCGAAGTAACAGCCTGTTCGTGGCCCGTCAATGTGGCTCGGGGGGTAGGAACATCTCCTTCGCCGACAATACTCTGCGTCCGGGCATTCCAATGCCACAGAAGTACAGTGCAATCGGCCGAACCTGAGGCAATATAGCAGTCCGAGGTTATATTGCATTCTGATCGAGCCAAACAGGTGACTACGCCAAAGTGTCCAAAGACAATTTGAACAATTTTAGCTAAAAACAGAGCACAAAACCAATTGCAATCATACAACAACTGCATCGCTAACCCTTTACAAATATAACTTACCAGACTCGGTATTAAAGACCCGGAAACTGTTGTCCCAGAAACCGCACGCTATAAGGAAACGACTGTCTACTGTGACGACAAAACAATTCGAACGAATCTTAAGCATTTGACTGAAGTTGTCACCTAAATGGCGGCGATTCATGGGATTGTTGTGGGTGGAATTTTGAGCAGCGGCTGCTTGGTTGCAAATAAAGAGAGGAATAGAGGGAACGTATTAAAGCAATGTCACAATGTTGTCTGTCTCTAAGCCCCCCTCCCCTATACTTACTTAAAACTGGATCTATGGTCAATGGTTTTACAGCTCCCTGCTGCTGATTCGAATCCGCATAGCTGGGACTTTGGACGGATGCCGTATAATTACAATTCCATCTGTTGACTGCAAACTGATGACCCGCCGTCACCGTCACCACGGACGGCAGCGACAACTGTGGATAAGTGTTGGCCGATATATGGATGATGGGAGAATTCTGGTAGAATTTCAGTATTTGACACAAGTCGTCGGGCATGGCACTGAACATCATCGGCGACAGATGCATTGCCGAACTGCGTGGTGGGTGGGGCTCCATCAACAGTTGACTGGGCGTTTGGCCAAAGTTTCTGATTTGATTTTCTACAGCCTCGCGCATTACGGGATCCGCTATAGCATCCAGGTCTACACTGCCCTCGTAGGTCAGGTAATAGAAAACATTGGTAGCACGAACGGCTTCGGGGCCTCTTTGCTTGTAGCCGAATATCAAGTCAATCCATTGATGCAACTGGCACGAGACGAATTCCGATTCTAAAGCCATGCGGTTGATGCGCACAAACTCTTCGGGGGTCTTGGCCCATGGCGGCAACTCGATGTCATTTACCAGAGCACCGTCTTCACGGTGACCCAGTCGATAGCCGGACGAGTTGTAGAACATCTCTGGTAGGAAGTACCACTCCGGTATGAGCTCTTTCACGTCCGAGGTGTCACGCTGGCAATTCTTCCACGACAGATTGACGGAGGAGAACAAGCGGTCGGGGTAGTCGAATTTTCCCCCTTGTAAGGCCAGGAACATTGTGGTGAATGGTTCAACTCTTACCAACCAGTTGAGAGTGAAACTAGCGGTGGAATAATGTGTGCCGTAGTGGAATGGAGGTATCGTGTCACTCTCCCAGGACTCATAACGCTCTTCGAAGTAGGCTCGGCGCGAAGGATTCAATGCCCCAATGGGCTTGGAGAGATCACGATAGTTCGAGGGTAGACTAAGATCCAAATCTTTGGTTTCGTAGTTTGTTAGGACCCAAGGGAATATGGGGTATTGGTTTAAATCGTTGTATGTGCGACCTGCTATTGTATTAAGGAACATTAGATATTCAAAGTTGGAAATTTCACGACGCTGCCATTTCTGAGTCATGTTCGAGTTGCGCATCAACTGACGTGGCGACATCATCGAAGCTCGTCTGGTCTGTGGAATGCCATACTTGATGCCCACGCCCACGCGGGGCAGGGCTTTGATCACCTTCTTGACGGTGTGCTGATCGGGGAAGGCGAAGAGGATTGAGGTGCGTGAGGCCAAAAAGATTTCCAAGGCAACGTTTTGCAGCAAATAGCGGCGAGAGAAGATTGCTCTCACTTCGGAGAAGTACCATTTGCCGTGTAAATGATCACAATATTTAAGGACTTCAGGTTCAATCTTTTGGAACTCGGGGTGGTCTTCGTCCACCTCGAAGAACATCTCCGTGCTAGTTATCGACACCGTGCCGGGCGCCACCAAACCGGGTGCAATGAGCTTGGCTTTCGTGCTAATATTTACAGGTCCTGTCAGATCGAGGTCCAGTTCGCGGTCTTCTATAAGAAGTTCGGCGTCGTCTAGCAAATCGGCAGTGTGTTGGTTAGCTTGGTGAGCGCGACTAACAGCAATTTGGGTGTGGAATTCATCGCGCGTCTGGAGAATAGCATCTTCGGGACCACCGTTTTCTAAGGCAGCTTTGAGCGTGGCTTGTGGATGTGACGAACCTCGAGGGTTCTGCACCATGCGCTTACGCCGGCGGGCATCATCCTCCCAGGCATCCAACTTCCAGTAAGTTTGTTTCTGCACTGCGCCGCTGGAATCGCCCCAGGCTCCGTGGCGGTTACACATAATGTTGCGGACCTTCTCCAGCAAACGGCTGGCTATGACGTTGTCCCTGCGCCGAGCGGCTGTGATCAAGTGATCACACATACGTTCCTCTTCACGGCGTTCCAATAACGTTTGGGCACATTGTGATTCAAAGTCGGCATGTTTCAACACGTCGTCGGCACGCATGCGATTCAAAATGAATTCCGCCTCATTGGCTACCCTAACAATGTGGTCCTTCATAGCGTGGGAGAGCAGACGGCCTTCGTTTATCAGCTCAATAAAGGCCAGACCAGCGTGTTTCTGCAAACTGTTTTGCCATTCCTGAGAGCACAGCAGCATGACCAGTTCCACAACCGAGTGGGAGTTCTTGAAGGTGGTCAATCCCTTGCCTTCCATCAGCAACTCTTGGCCGTGCGAACCCACTAAGGTCTTCGACAAATAATGGGCAAAATCGACCATTATTTCTCGCAGCAGCGGGCAAACAGGCCCCAAAGCGATTTCTAGTTTCTGGGTAAGACTTGCTTCGCGCGAAGGCGTCGTCATTGGCAGTTGCCCCACTAAAGGAGGCTTCATGGGCAAATCGTCGGGTCGTGAGCCTCTTTGCGCACCGACATTGCCCGTATTACCGGAAGCAGCAGCCGAATTGGCGTAACCATCGGGTACTCGAACAACCGAAATTTCCGAATCGGGCTTGTCACCTCTCTCACCATGCTGAGAATGCTGCAAGTGGGCGGCATGGACCGAATGCATGCCACCATCATCGCCACGCATCTTACCCTCACCACCAGTGCCGGGCATTATGATGCCGGTTGCGGTGGCTTGCACACTGGCGTCTTCATTCAAATTGACATCTGTCCAACTCTCATCATTCGAGTTTATGGGTTTGTTGTCATCGACCATAATCTCACTTGATGATTCCACTTCAGGAACTTCATTTTCGGTTGAGTTCATGTTCAATGAATTGCATTCGGAATCGCTCTGCGTGGTGGGAAAGAAGAAAAGACAAAGGTAGGGGGGTTGCATGAAATAACGCATGACTTGATTATGGTAATTCATTTGCACGTTATGCGCGTTTAGGGTATTGTGAATGTGTGTGAGTGTGTGTGTTTGAATAAATGGTCTAGGACATTGGTTAAAACGGTTATTGGTGTGAGGTTGTTCGTTGGTGTTTGTGTACATTAGTTACCTATTGATTAAGTGCACGTGTAGCGTATGTGGGTGGAGATGGCGATGTATTTTCGCGAATGGTGTATAAGGGTGCGGTAATGTGTCAAAGAGCAAAAGCTTACATATGTAACGAGGTGACTACAGACGTAAGACAAACTTGATTCAATTAATTAGGTCTTAATACAATTTTTGACATTCGTACAAAGGAAAGTTCTGACAAGTTGATGATAAGGTGGTTGGGTGGTAATGACATGGTGTCATTATACAAATTTAGCTAATTAATTTACATTGTGTGTGTGTGTGTGAGCAGGGTGAACTAAGGAGCAGTGTATGATAAACCTAAGTATTACAGGTAGATAACGATATCGGTGATGATTGCATAGAGCGGTAAAATGGTGGGTTAAAATGTGGTGTGGGTGATAACGCTGCTTAACAAATGATTGAAAAAAGTTAGTAATCATGTCAAATGTAATATTTTTAAAGTTAAGGTCTTTGGATGTCCAATATTAAACAGCTACAGGAATGATTTCTAGAAATTGCTAAGTGTTGACGATTTACTATCCACGGAGTTAAACTTGGAGTCACCAAAAGACAACAAAGTAATAACTTCCGTGGCATCGAATCATCAATTATTGAGGGGGCGTACATTGTATATTGGATTGCAGTTAAGATATTTATAACTATAACATTATTGTTTAAGAATTATGAAAACTTTTTGCTAAATTTTACTCTTTGAACCTTTGCCAAAGTTGTTGTCGTTTCAAAAAGTTATTTAATGTAATGTCAAATATTATCTCAAATTCCTCTAAATTACATTTATACCTTCCTTTGCTTTTTGTTAGCCCAATTTTGGAAATATGGTATTTTTTATGATAAAGCAACTGAATAACATAATCCCCAAAATTTGGAATGTTAAATTGTTGTCGGTCTTTTATTACTATTTTTCATACATATACGTTATGTTTCAAATATTTATTATATACATTTTATTATGGATAACAAATAACAAAAAAAGATGAATTTTTGTTGATTAAAACAAAACTTTTAAAATTATGTAGTACTTTAAATAGGGCAAATGTCCTTTGCCATTTTCCATTGTAGTTTCACTTGCAATCATTTGTAAAGTATTTATGAAACTACAACATATCTGAGCTTTATTTAATGCCGATGAACTAGACACTCAAATAAAGTGTAATGCAGAATTCTCTTTATTCAACAGTCGTCCGTCAAAGCTAATTATTTCAATAGATCAGTCACAAGAAGCACCTTAATACACATACATTCTGCTCATAAGTCCACAATAAGTACATGCATAGAACATTTATTGTGAAAATGAATGATAACTAAGGAATTACGATTTGTGGCCCGGGCATGTGGAAAAGATTTCATCTATCATCATGCTATTGTCTGCCATTATTGTTGTCATTACACAGTATATGTATATGCGTATGCACATACAATGTAATAAATAAACATACATGCAAATACATTCAAATATGCTGGCATATTGTACTGCCACTACCACTACCATTACAACTTCATGCTAAATTAACTTATTATGTATTCCTTAGTTGTATATGCGCAAGTTTGAGCAAAATGCCCCTGATGGTTATGCATTAATCAACATTTTCAATATAGACGTCGTGTTAGAGCTGGTGCCTTTGTGTGTGTGCGTGTGTGTATCTATATTGTTGAGTGATAGCCCGACTGGTGTGATAGTAATAGTTATGGTGATGATGTTGATAATTTTCAGTTATATGATTGGTTGTGACACTCATAATGGTGATGATAATTTTTGGGGTTACACGTGACAAAGTGTCACGAACATTCTTGGCAAATCATCAGAGAAACGTCAATGTCACATTTAAATATTACAGACATGTGTCAGCACAACACTATGGAATGTTGGAAAAATGAAATATGATCTGTGTTTTTATTGAAGGAAAATTTGTAGCATTTGGGGGGGAATGGAAATTGCCACGGCATAACTGATACGTCGTAATATACATACGAGTATAATACGTCACCTACATATACTAGTATACGTATATACATATACTATGTAATATGTAATATGCTCTTAATATTGTAGAATCTACTATTAAAGTTAGCACCACCACCAACACTCGTACTAATGAATATAGACTGCAATTCAATAGGCGTAACAAATTCTAATGTGTGTGTGTGTGTGTGCCTGCACTATACACATCTATTTAGTCAATTATGTGTAAACAAATTAATAATACTTATACGCCTAGGGAATATTTGATGTTTGCCAAATGCTTAGTCGTTACAGTTAATGAAGTATATTGAATATTTGCAATGCCTTTAGAGGATACACCAATTGATATTCGCATCATGTTACAATGACTATTGAAAATAGGCCAAAAGGCGAATAGGAATTTTAAATATGCATTATATGAAATATTTAATAAAATATTATATACAATATTAAATTAGTAGTTGCATAATATTTATGGATTTTAAATTGTATTTCTAAGCTAATGAAGAAATTAAATTTATCGTAGGCGATTGTGTAATACAAATATAAGTATGTTTATTATGCCACAGAATATATCTAAACTAATATATAAAAGGCTTGGGTGACTAACTCATCATTTCCCAGCCCAAATGGCCAAAGCTGGAACAGTGAAATTTGCAATGTAGGTTCCTTTTATGACATAGGTGCGCACACGGAAGGGATTTTTGGAAATTTGGACTGCAAGGGGGTAAAATAGTTGTGGCACTGCCCCATACAACTCGAATGTTAAAACGGCTGTTCCTTTTAAACCATTATAGGTACGAACTTGAGATTTGGTACGTATAAGAAAAAAATACTTTGTTTGTGGAAAGTTGGCGTTGCCATGCCCTTTTACAGAAAATAGTTATATGGTCCAAATAAATGGAGCAATTGCAATTATATTTTCTATGTTTGATACCGTCCATAGGGCTTCTATCATAGGCTACACGAAAACATACTTAGACAATGGGGCGTGGCACCGCCCACACAAACCGAAATTTCAATCGGCCATATTTCACGAGCCATTAGAGGTACGAAGATGGGATATGGGAGGTGCCACCCCCCTTTGAAAAAAGCATTATTTCGGTCATATCATTGGACCGATTGTAATAAAATGTTCATAATTAATATATTTAAAATTGTTTGGAGACTGACCGGGTGAAACGACTTTATATAGGATGATGAAATTTGGAGTGTTTGTTCCCCTTTTTGGCTAAACATCAGCTAAGAAGGGTTTTTTGGAATTCCGTACCTTTAGGAGTTAAAATGGTCAATGACGGATGAAACTGGTACTATCACCTAGACCAATGGGCTAAATGTTTAATTGCGAAAATGTATATGGCCACGCTCACAATAAAATTAGATGGAAAGTTTTTTATCGAAATCCGCACTTTTCGAGGTTAAAAAATTCAATATAGGGTAAACATTGTACTATCGCCCAGGTCAAACGGATTATGCAATAATCGTGAATATGTATATGGGCGTGCACCCTATAGAATCAGAACAAAAAACATGGGAGAGTTTTCAAAATTCGTACCTTTTGGGTAAAAAAGGACGGAAAGGGATAAAACTGGTACAAACGCCCAGACTAATTGGATAACAGTAGAGTCGCAAAAATTTAAGTTAATGTGTAATTTACGGAGTAGTTGTGCGATAAGGCTATAAATATAGAAAAAGGAATAAAACTGGTAATATTATTATTTGTAATTGCTAGAGATGGGATTTTACCCGGTATTTACCCATTTTACGGGTAAATACCCGGTAAATACCTTTTCCTTTTAGGTACAATAAATTGTACTTTGTGGCACAATAAAATTACTTTTTGGTAGAATAAAGGTACTTTTAGGTACAATAGAGTGTACTTTTTGATACAAAAAATTGTACTTTTTGGTACAATAGATTGTACTTTTAGGTAGAATAAAAGTTCTTATTGGTACAATATAAGTACATCTTCTAAAATACGTACAACAGAACGATATTTTCAAAAAATCTTACATTCAGCTAATTTTTATGAAGAAGAACTTTCCCCTTCCAATGGCACCATTCATTCTACACCTTACTCTTCTTTCAATTATTTCCAGAGTGTAACTGACAATGGCATTAAGCGGCAGTGACAATGATATAATCTGTATAATGTAATGTACTAAAAATAGTTATGGTTAAAAAAAAAGTTGATGTGGCCACCTCCTACGATTAAACACTTTGCATAGACATATTCAGAAAACCATATTTTTTTGGCCGTGCACCCTACGTGGGCCCAAGACTCCGTTTTTCCCTTTAGTCACTTTTGACTTCGAAGCCTATTTTGACTTTAACTTTCTGTATATCATCCCGATAGGGCTCTAAATGACATCACAACACAACAAATTAATTAATTTTAGTGTATGTCAGCCAAATTTTTTTTAAAACTTCATTACTTTTGTGTTGTGTACCAGGTTCATGGTTTCGAGAGGCCTTCATGGAAATTACAGGAAATAGGCATCATATGGATATAGAGAACGAAATACAGGAAGTCAATAGTCAAAATTGAAATTTTATAGAAATATTTCAATATCGTAATCAGAGATATTCTACCTAATCACAATATTATAAAATTCCTTTCCGCTGCTCGGAATAACTCCCAATTGAAAAAAATCTTTCCAAAATAATTTTTGCTCCACCGTTTGGAAAAAATTTCCAATCTCATTAAAAAATGCATGATGTTTTTAGTCTACTGCTGAAACTTCGAAGATTTTATAAAAACAATTTGAATTTGAAACTTCCCGACATACCATCCGTTTCTAATATGATATCATTCTCGAATCATATATCATTCGCATTTTATTCGAGAACGATACTAGCCAACGGTTCGGGCGTGAAATCGCGCGCGAATGAAAATCCACCTTCGTTCTCGAATCGTAAAAGCTATTCTTATACGAATGGAAAAAACGATTATTTTCAAAACGAAAAAGCGATTCTATTACGATTCCTTTCAAGTTGCAAAATCTACAAATCATCCAAATTTTTAAGTTATTCGCTTTTTTCTTATTCTCTTCTTAGATATTGACATCGAATTTTCTTTGTCTTTGAGACGTTTTTTTTTGGCCAATTATGTTATCTTAATTTGTATCCTTGTGTGTAAAACATATGCTGTGGAACAAAACAAAAATAATTCTCTAATCTGTTTATAACCCTAAACACTTGCTAATACACTAGTATAACTTTAAAACTTTACACCCCATGCATGAGGTATGGAATAGCTTCTCGCGTTGTTGTGAATTTTCACACTTATCGATGAATGCGAACGTCACTATTTGAGAAGCTTTTATTAGACATGCCCATTAACTCGACACTTATACTGTGAAGTTGCTGTCGACAACATCGAGGGTGCCGGAAATGAAAGAAAAATGTAGATGACTGGAGCCGGGTATCGAACCACGCATCTCCTGAATCGTAGTCGTGTGTTTTAACCACTATACCACGGCAGTTTCCCACTCTAGCATAGAGTTTATAATAAATTTCGTTTAAATTCAAGTTCTTATCTTTTACTCAACGGCTGACAATTCTCCATAGCAGGCAAAACAATTAATAAATTGACATTGCAGACAAAACAACAACATTAAGATTACGCTACAATGATTATGCGATTTTCTTATCTTTTCACTTAATACCCTGTCAGACATATTAACGTAGTAATTAATATAACAACACAATTAATTACCTAGAAATGCAATATGATTTCATAATCACAATTAATTACGTGGCTTACACTTAAGCGCTTCGTTACACATACACTCACACAATTGAGCAAAATAATAATTATTGGGACAAACAAAAAAAAAACCACAAAGTAACGGCTTAAATTACTCATAAATAGGCAAAAATATTAATGAGCATTTACATATATGTATCTATGAAAATATAATATCAAAATTTTGAGTGAATTTTGGTGGTTGGACGGTCCACGGTTTAAAGCACAATACAATAATGTGACGTAATATGCATGAAATTCAGCGTTTTATATTGTAGTGAATATATACTTTAGCTTTCAAATTTAGAGGGGGGTTTCATATTGGTATTGAAACCTGGCAATTAATTAAATATTGTGTAATTTTTGGCAATTGTGTCTAACGGTGAGAATTAAGTAGGGCGGTGGTTTTAAGTGACCATAATGAGGAGTTTATAGTAATTACAAAAGGTTATGAGTTAATATCACCATAAATTAATAATAATAAACGAGTGGGGGCTTACATGGTGTAAATGACAAATAAAATGCAATTATGTGTAATAAACAGTAATTGCATTAGCGTTACGCAGTGAGGTTCGGTTTTAAAATAAATAATGTGTTATATAAATCATTATGTAAAAGGGAAAACGACAGTTTATTAATAGTTTGAACTAAATCGTATACAAAATCTTTTTTTTCACTATCTGCCCTTAAGCCGAACTAAATCATTACAAATTTATATATTCCTATATAATATTTCGTTTATTAATAAGGTGTCTACACTTATGTGTCGTATGTACTTTGTAATCCCTTTTTAGAATATGAGTGCCTTTAGAAAGCTTGTTATGTATTATAAAGTTTCCCAGCTTTGATTTGTTATACTCGAATGTATTTCAATTTCATAACAGTAATACCTAAATATTACCTTATATGATTTCATAATGCAGAAAAGACTTAACACTTTAATTCCACTTTGCAAGAAACTATTAAGAAGTTAATAAATATTTAAGGTTTGTACAATTGTTCTCATTTAATTTACTTACAACTCATAGAAAGAAGGATGTTAAAGTGATTTACTTATAGTTCATCCTCAATAAATTTATAGAAATCCTACATGTGTGGAATTAATTATAAGGAAATTATTCAACTTGTTATAACGTTCAGTTTGCCAAAGTTGTTCACATTGATTTTACATATGGATATGGATTCTACATGGATTCCTTTACACTCTTCCGGTAGTACGACACATTTCGTACGCTACCATATATTTCGTACATTATTTAATTATCTCAATAACTTTATGCAACTTTTTGTGCAGTTGTCCTTTATCTTACGTTGTCTAAGTTTGTCATCGTCATCGTCAACATCATTTGCCGTCTACATTTCTAATTGCTCGTTAAAATTCTACAACTAAGTAAGAACTGCAAAGACAAACTACTTGATGTAGAAAACTATACGAAAAATAGTATTATTCGCTACAAAAATGAAAATATTTCAAAATAAGTTTTGATTGAAAAACTTTGTGTAACTATGGATCTTATAGTCGTCTACAATGTGGATGACTAACGTAATTGAGAGGAGTCTTAACAGTGCAAGGCCAAAGGAATGAGGCAGGGCACTGGGGCTGAAGTTTTAACTGAGGAGCAAGGTTTCGTTTCTCTTAAGCAAATGATATGTTTTGTAATAGTTTTGTACTTTTGTGGTCTATGATTGGCAAATGCCAAACTGGAGTTCTATAAACTTAAAAATGTTTTACATAAAGTTAAAAAAGATAAGAGTTTAATGAAAAAAAAAATCAGTAACTAAACAGAGTTTGTTGGAGAAATATCAAAAGATGACTAATCATGGGAAAGTTTAGAACAGAACTAAAGTTTTACTAAAATAAGTTTTGGCTAAAATTTGTTTTAATATTGTAATATGTAGTCAACATACGCTTTTGAGACCACATTACTTTAGTAGCTTATGAGTGATAATACTTTCCCTCTAATTACGAATGTCATAGGCGACTTTCGACAATATTCAGTCGTTTTTTTTATTTGAATAAAATTATTAACAAATAACAAAAATGTTTAGTATTGAGAATTTTTCATCATCCGGTGAAAAAGAACACGGTAGGAGCAAGGACATGCCGAATTACAGTCTCACAAATGACGTTAGCCATGCCACATTTGAATACCGACTCAGATTCGACGTGACTACGACATACATAATAAAGAGAATAATTTCAAATCAACGCCATCTTTTAGCAGAAATTTGATTGAAGAATACCTTTCTTGTTTGCACAATACTTCGCAAAAAAATGAGTAAAATGCAATTTAATGGAATATAATGTGTGATTCATTTAGAGGTTTTTGTTGCACTTGTTATTATTTTACAGATCACTCGTGACTAGTGTCAAGCTGACATAAAATTGTTATTTAGTATCGTTTGACAAATCTTCGTGGCCCGAAAGAAAAACCACATGCAGTCCGAAGTGATAGACAAATGGCGGGAGCGGCAAAGAGTGTGTCGAACACTGTGACCAATCGACACTTCGCGCGGGTGCTGCATAGAAGATTCAAGCTAAAAGAGGAAGTTAATCACCTACTATGCAGAATATGTTACAAAAATGTCAAACGATAGCTAAAAATAGCAAAGATGAACTAAAGTTTCACAGAACTAAAGTTTCACTTAACAAAACTGTTTTCCTAAGTTTACACTTTTTGCAGTAAACATACACTTTTGTAACGACATTACTTCACTTGCGTATGAGCGATTTTATGGGAAACCTGATTTAATACTAAGTATACGTTTCCACTAAACATTTTACTCCACAAGAGAATTGCCGAAATATAAATTATAAAAACATAAGGTGCGATACAATAAGAGGTTTTTTTTCATTGGGAACTTTTTTATAGACTGTGCGTGACTGCCGACATGTTGGCATATAATTTATATTAAGTATTGGCCGACAGTTAATCAGCTGTCGAAAGAAAATTCACATCCAACATATACAAATTAATTTTCCTTTATACCTCTGAATGAGGTATGAGATAGCTTCTCGCGTTGTTGTGATTTAACACGCTTTCTATTTTGGGTTCACAACTAACGGCACCTACTTGTTTATCGACGAATGCGAACGTCACAGTTTGAGAAACTTTTACTGGACATGCCGGCACGATACTGCGACGGTGCTGTCGACAACATCGAGGGAGCAATGCAAGAAAAAGTTAATTGTCTGGAGCCGGAAATCGAATTACGAAGCTGCCGCATGGTATTCGCGCGTTCTAACCTCTATGCCACGACCGGTCCATAGTCAGGATAATATTGTGGATGTAGCGAAAAGTGTGACTGAAGACTTTGATCAATTGCTTCTCGTATGCAATAACTTCGAGGCTTTTGTGGAAGGAAAAAGTTTACAGGCTTCCAACTACAATTCGTTTAAAAATTGAAGTCCCCAGATGTAATTTTAATATCAATCGTAGGACTATGTAACAGCACTTTGACGATCCGCAGTTTTCGTGCCTATCGTTGTCGATTTTGAATGAAATTATATTTAAAAAGTAAATGCCAGAGATTCTTCTTTCGGTTGATAATATTTTTATCATGACAATCAATACCACTTAATGTGTTATAATTCTAATTTAGAAAAAAGATTTTAAATGAATCACACTTAGAAAAGCTTTCAATTGGTTACTTGATCTAATAATAAGTATACGCCAACAGTTTCATTGATGCTACTTGCATACGAAGTCTGCTGTGAAATTCAATTTAAAAAGCTTAGTTTGAATATGATTTTGATAAGAATGACGGGCGTAAAATTGGTTTCGTACTTAAAACACCTTCATTTAATAATAACGATATAGCTAAATTGTATACATTAATTTACAGGCGAATGCATGATGTGATATATATTCGTATAACAAGAAACCGTCTTTATATAAAACTGATTTGACACCAATATTTCTTGGTATGGTTAAAACATATTTTTGGCATTGTATAGCATTTTGTTCGTTCACCTATAAAATATGTTATATTAAAAACAATATTAAATAAAAAGTATGTGTCTTGTTTTTCAATAATTACAAATAGGTATAAGTACGCATCAATTACCATAACACAGTACAACATCTGATTTTGGGACTCAATTCTGAGAACTGCATGTGAAAGTAGACCCAAAAAGTAGAAGTTCTGCATCATTCGCTTTGTCAAATTACATGCCATAATAGTTTAATATCGATTTGAAGTTAGTAAGTATTGTATAGGGGAATTTGTCTCGTTTTAGGCTCTTTTTTTTTGACATAACACTATATGGTGGCGTATGATTATCATAAGTAATATTCCACGTTAATCATACGCCACGGAGTACAACAGTTTTATTGTAACTGCTGCAAAATATACCCAGTTCAAAATAATTTGATGAATGGTAAAGTGAAACTGTTGTTTATGTAGGGAAACGTTATATGAACAGATTAAAGGAATTGTAATTCTTAATTTTTTTTAATTTGTTTCAGCTAAATCGGACTAGTGGTTCTCGAGTTATGCCAAACAAAAGAGCCTAAAATGTGACAAATTTCTTACTAACTTCAAATTGATATTAAATTATTATGGCATGTAACTCGCTAAAACGAATGATGCAGAACTTCATATATTTGGGGCTACTTTCACGTGCAGTTCTCAGAATTGTGTCCCAAATAAATGAGCTGAAAAATGTTGTACTGTGTAAGTCTTTAGTGATGTTCACATGATACGCAAAAAAATATAGCATACGTATTAGTAATAAGCATAATACATTATTTTTTTTTTAACTACTTGGTATACTCTGAGACTCTACAAACTCTCGATTTAGTTCATCAACGCTTCTCTGCGGTTCTTATATTTATACCAAATACTGTTGCTACATAGAATAAAATAAGACGTAGGGCTAGCTGTCATAGCACTTTGTCTGTGGCATGTGGCATGTGACAAGTCACATTTTACATTTGAAATAATAACTGGAAAATGAACTAAACTCTACGCAACTATTTGGGGACATTTGTCTCTTTCGAAGAATGTAATATTTAGTAGCCAAACTTTTTGTGTGCTAACAAGTTATTGGTAAATTTCAGTAAGGATTTACTTTTGAGAAGGACAACTAGTTGTAAAGTTTATAACAGCAACTGTGTGTAAATATCAAGAGAACAAAGGTTAGCAAATAAGTAAATACTAGGAAGGCCAAACAAACTACTAAGTATTCAAATATTCTAATAAATCTATATACATATGAACAAAAGAAACAAATTCAGATATTGCCACAATAATTTACTGTTAATGTTAATACATAAAAATATTCAAAATTTTATAAAGTTCGCATTTTCTGTATGTGACACAGCAATTAATGAAACACAACAAATTTTTTAATTGTTTAATTGTCATAGTTGAAATGCTTGAATTGCTATCCAATAACCAATTTAAACCAAAGAATTTAATAAATATTTCTAGTGCAATTTCTGGAAATGCATTTTTAATATTCGTAACAAAAAAATCTATGATTTTTTTTTTACATAACAAAGCATTAATATAAGCATTTAAAACTAAATCCCAAGGATTATTTTGTTTTTTTTTTGTTGTTGTTGTTTTTAGTTAAATTCAATTAAATCGACAATAACAGTGCAAATATGGAAATATATGATTTGGTTTCTAAATGAAAATATGTATGTATAAAACAGTTACAATAACTGTACAAGCGAGTGAACACAATCACTAGTTATAGAGAAGAGCACACAAACACAAACATATAAGAGTAACACAAAAATGTACTATAACAACAACATACAAAAAACATATTAAGTGTACACTAAATCACATACAAATGTTTTTATTTAATATTTATTAAGCCGCACAAAAATAAAATTCAATTGACCGTTATTGCCGCAAGTAAACTAAATCAAAAATATGTTATACCCATTAATATAGGGAATCTATGAAGTAATATTTAAATGGAAACTTCAAATGCTTACGGCATTGGCATGTCTTACAAATTCCTAAGAGGGCACCAGAACCGTCAATTGCCCACTTACACGTCACACGGATGACGGTTCTGACCTCCTTACACTATTTAGTCGTAACATAACGATATCGTAGTTAGACAATGTTAGTATGATATAAAAAAGTTCACCTTTAACTTTTTTTCGATGTTAGATAATATTGTCGTTAATGAGTTTTTATACCAATTTACAGTAAAATTAATTTAGTTGGCCAAAGTATAAAAAAAAAAATTTTAATGTGTTTGTCGTATATATTATTTTTGTACTTATCTCAAGAAGTTGAAGAGACACCATCATGAAACTTACTGGGGCTCTCAACGACAATATTATCTAATATCGGAAAAAAATAAAGGTGGATTTTTTTTTAAAAATGGTTTAGCTTTTATTTTAAATTTGAAAAAAATTTCATTTCCTAATTTCCAAAGTTAGAAAAAATTTTAACAAAATTTAACAAATTTCTTAAAAAAAAGCACTAATTCTTTTACTGAGCACTTTAAGGTACAAAAAAACCTAATTTCTTTTTACACCCCATGAAAGTGGTTTTGGATAGCTTCTCGCGTTGTTGTGAATTAACACGCTTTCTATTTTTAGATGCACAACTAACGGCACCTACTTGTTTATCGACGAATGCGAACGTTATTGTTTAAGAAGCTGTTACTAGACATGCCAATTGACTCGACACTTATACTGCGAAGTTGCTGTCGACAACATTGATCGGGGCCGGCAATGAAAGAATTTTTTCTAGATGTCTGGAGCCAGTAGTTGATCCTGGGATCTCCCGCATGGTAGTCGCGTGTTTTGACCATCATGCCACGGCTGGTCCCTTTAGGGTACAAGTTTGCAAAATTTCATTAAACTCGGAAAGAACACCCATTTGTGTGATCGCTTTCCATGGAATTACTTAGTACAAAAATTTTGCGTCAGGTGTACTGACTAGTAAATACTCTCAACCTATGTATGGTATGGTTTAACATTCGAGTTATTGAAATATACCAATTGGAAATTAAATTACTTATGTATTATTATTATTTGTATGCTGTTGAAGAGTTAACGGTTCGGGATGAGACTTTCGGTATTATGGCCGTACTATTCATATAAAGTTACAGTCAACAAATGTAAAAATTTAGATTCAATATCTCTTGGCGTTTGGTCATTTTGTATGGGGGTTACCAATGGGTCTTAGACGGACTAAGAAAAAAGTCTATTACAAATGGTAAACAAAATCTAACTTTTAGTGTGTTTACTGAATTAAGGTCGCTGATTTTAAATATATTTCTCCAATTTCTCCATCGGCTCTCATTTTTAAGTTGCATATACACAGCAGCCAACACTTACACATATTAAGCTATTAAGGTACCTATCTTTGATACCCTTCACCATTTGTATAACTATATTTTTATTAAACTTTGATTCGTAAAAAGGTAGAGTTTAAAGTGTGTATGCTCATTTTAGAACTTATACTCCGCTTAGAAGATGGAAGCTTGAATACCAAATTTAAGCTCGATAGCTCTTAAACTACGGCAATCGGGGAGACAGATAGACGGACACCCCCAAAAAGAAGAAGTTTATATGTAATTGTGTTGTAGTGTTTGTCCGATAATGTCATTTTAGAAATTAACATCCGCTTAGAGGATAAAAGCTTATATACTTATCCTAAATGAAGTTTATAATCGCTGGGGGAGACAGATGGACACCCTATAATAGGTGAGAGTGTGTATGGAAGATAGGAGTAGTATTTGTCCGATAACGTTTATCTCAGAAATTATCCCTGCTTAAAGGATGAAGCATAACATACATACTAAATTTCAGCTCGATATTTTTTAAACTACGACTTTAATCGTAGTTCCCTCAAAAAGGGGAGTCTGTATGGGACATGGGTGTAGTTTTTGTCCGCTTTTACACATTTATAGAATTTAACCTCCACTTAGAGGATAAAATCTTCCATACCAAATTTCAGGTCGATACTACTTAAACTGAGGCTGTAATTGCCCCCAAAAAGGGGGCAATTTGGTGGGAGGTGGGACTAGGTTTCGACCGATCTTGTTCATCTTAGAACTCAATCTCCATTTAGAGGACAGAAGCTTGCAAACAAAGTTTCAGCTCGATGGCTTTTAAACTACAACTGTAATCACAGGGACAGACCCCAAAAAGGGCCAATTTGTATGTGTTTAATGATGGAGCGCACATTAAACTTAACTTTATTTACTTTTATTTATTTATGTTTAAAAGTCCTATTTTTTGTTATGTAAATTGTAACTCAATCTTGAATTGTTATTTAGAGTCAATTTACTTAATATTTGTTCATTTTATATTATATTATTTGCATATATTTGTCGATCTTCACTTGGTGCAAAGACCCATATGCTTAAACCCGAAAGTACTCACATAATTGTTTTGCCATCCCTGACGGCTAACGGAGCATCGCAGACCTTGTTGTTGCTTTGTTTTGGTTCTTTTCGTTTACTCCCTTTAATGACCCAATTAAAGAAACCAAACAAAACAACAAGTCAGTCACAAAATCAATCGCGACAAATAAACACGCAAAAACAGATCACAAGTGAAGTTCGGCAAAATAAAAATACACAAACAAAAAGCGCAAGTGAAGTTAAACAACACAAACATAGACACATATGTGAAAGCAAAAGGCTTTTGTGAAAAAAGAAAAAGAACATAGAATAGAAATCATTTAAAATTGAAAACAACACAAGAAACAAAAAAAATAATTGTAGAACATAAACACAAAACATTTGAAAACAGAAAACCTTGTAAACTTAATAATTAGAAACACAAATAGCATTGAATTTAATAAAACCTAAATAAGACAAAATCAACCAAAAAACAGTGTCATACATAAAAAAGGGTGATCGGTTTGTACAAAAGAAAAGACACTATACTAAACATTTTTGGTCCTTCGCAGCCGTCAAGTGAAGAAAGTGAATAGTTTTTGGGCTAATTCGACTCGAATTTGTGACCCTAGTACGAAGTGCTCCAAGTACAGTGAAGTGTGTGCGACCTAGTGATGAAAGTGTGTGACCCTAAGGTTGAAAAATTTCAAATTTCACGAAAAACACAAGAACATTTTTAAATAAACATTTTTGAAACATTGAACATAAAAGAAACAGAAATTTGAAAAACATTTTACGAAAATTTGAAGGTTAGCTAACCTAAAACATTTGGAGGAAAAAATATAACGAACAAGAGGAAGAGAAGTTAAAATATTTGTGGAAAAGTGCCGTTACAAAACAGACGCTCAAAAACTCAACAACAACAAGAACAACAGACCTGGAAGCAGCGACCCCAACGCAACATAAACTTCAAGGCTAAGTAAATACATAGCGGTACAAAGTGAGTAAAACAAAACTATAGAAGAGAGAGTAAGGAAGAAAAAGAATCAAAGCAGCAACAATAAAAGTACAGTTGAAAAATAAATCGTGCTGGACCTTAGACATTCTTTTACTTCACTACCCACTCTCCAAGTAGAGTTGCCATCTTTACATATATAAAGACTTGTTTGGGAAAAATAATTTTGGCGTTAGACCTTGACCTACGGACTTTCAAATTGTTTTTTTGCGGATACAATTTTAACAAAAGATCTTCAGTTAACTTCTCTCGACCCTCGAAACAATTAGTTTATTTTTCATTCTTTTTCGACCTTTTGATAAATTTAAAAAACAATTATGGATATATTGAACAAATTCATACACTGCTACAAAGACTTGTGCGATTTTGAAGAAACACAAGCTAGCAGTAAGGCAGAGGACAATATACATGGATTAGAAGTTCTTAGAGTAGAACTTAACTACATTTGGACCCACATAAAGCGGACGTATGAAGAATGTCGCGACTACCAACCCAAGGAGGGGGAGACCGCCTTGGACGTCGATAAAATTAGGAGTCAGTATAAAAAGGCTTTAGACAAATACAAAAGGGTACTTAGTTCAATAAATGCGGAAATGGAGATTTTGACCCCTCCGAAAACACCCACCGAAAAAATTGAAAGAAGAACTTCGGAAATGCCAAATAACATAACGGAACATCAGACTCAGTATTCAATTAAATTACCTCCGTGCGACACAGACATATTTTACGGAGAATATAAGACCTGGCCGACATTTCGAGATCTTTTCTCCGCGATTTATGTTCAAAATCCAAGACTCAGCAAAGTGGAAAAACTGTACCACCTAACCAAAAAGACAGGAGGGGAGGCACGTGAGATTATATCTCACATTCCACTTACTAATGAGGGCTTCGATGTAGCGTGGAAAAACTTAACAGATCGCTATGAAAATAAAAGAATGCAAGTCAATGAACAATTAAAAGTTTTATTTCAATTACCTTCCGTTACAACAGACTCTAGTTCATCCCTAAAGTCTCTTCAAAGAGCTGTAAACTCGTGCCTCCAATCGTTAAAAAATTTGAACATCGATACAAAAAACTGGGACTCCATGTTAATTTACCTTTGCTCCACTAAACTTCCGACTTCATATTTAGAAGATTTTGAAAATACTCTAGAAGACAGTTCACAATTGCCCTCATGGGAGGACTTTGAGAAATTTTTGACTCAAAAGTTCAAAACTTTAGAATCCGTGGGAAACATTAAGCAATTATCTTCAAAATCATCTAACGTCCCCAAAGATCAGGGGAAAACAAATTTTAAGGAAAAACGGGTTAACACATTTCACGCAAGCACATCACCTACCAATTCTAACAATGGACCTAAGTCCAACCATAGAAGTAGAGACTTCACTTGCCAATTGTGTAAAGAAAACCACTTCTTACGCAATTGCCCCAAATTCATAGAGAAAAATATCAATGACCGAATTCACGTGGTCAAAATTACAAAAACTTGTTATAATTGCCTATCGTTAGAACACAGTGTCAAAGAATGTAGAAGCAAATATTCTTGTAGATTTTGCAATCAAAGACATCACACCCTATTACACAAGGGTAATGAAAACCAAGCTACAAACCTTGAACCCCAAGCCGCAGCACGACCTAGTACCAGTGCCCAGGCCCTCACAACAGTTATACAGTCCACAACAAATATCGAACCCCCTAGCATAACTTCTTTGACACTGCGAGATGACACCAATACACCTACAACATATAAAAATCATGATATCTTGTTATATACGGCCATAGTTGAAATAGAACAAAATGGCCACAGATATGATGCTCGGGCTATCATTGACCCGGGTTCACAATCAACATTTATATCTGAAAAACTACAAAATCGCCTTGGAATACCCACAAAACAAAATCTTATACATGTGACAGGTTTAAACCCAAATGTTGCTGAGACTTCAACAAGGGCCTGTATTTTCAAACTTTGCTCGCGGATGGACTCTAGTTTTAAATTAGAAGTTTGGGCTCCAGTGCTCAAAATCTTGCCTTCTAATTTACCATCCAAAAACCTCAACAAAAATATTTTTAATGACCTTAGCCATCTAGAACTTGCCGATCCACAATTATACTCTAGTAGACCTGTTGACCTCCTAATTGGATTAGATATTTGCCCGTTCATCTACCAGATGGATACGCCCATGCGAAGCGTTGGCTCCCTTTTGGCACAAAAAACAGTCTTCGGCTGGATTGTGGGGGGACCAGTTCAAGACTCTATCCAACCACGGTCAACAGTAGCCTTATGTAACACAATAGCCCTAGATAAAATCCTCACTCAATTTTGGGAGGTGGAGGAGACCCCAAAACCAGTTTTGAGATCTGAAGAAGATAACGTTTGCGAAGAAATTTATCGATCAACGACTTCAAGGGATAGTTCAGGCCGGTACATCGTGACCCTACCCTTTAAAAATAACAATGATGTTGGGACATCAAGAAACATAGCTATGGCACAATTTCTTAGGATGGAGAAAATGCTCAGTTCAAAACCTGAAATCAAATCTCAATATGATGACGTCATACAAGAGTACTTGAAGCTTGGACATATGAGAAAAATTTCCCCCCAAGACATCAAAACGGTACCCAATTATTATCTGCCACATCACGCGGTAATAAAACCAGATCGAGTTACTACCAAACTTAGGGTAGTTTTCAATGCATCTTGTCCCACATCAAATAAAAAGAGTTTAAATGATATCCTATACCCCGGCCCAATATTACAACAAGACCTAGTTCTACAGATCTTAAAATGGAGATTCTTTCGCTTCGCTTACAATGCTGACATAACAAAAATGTATCGTCAAATATTAGTCGACCCTAGTCAAACCAAGTATCAGAGAATTTTACATCGGTCAGCCCCAAATCAACAAATTGAGGATTTTGAACTATTAACCTTGACATTTGGACTCAATTGTGCACCGTTCTTGGCCATAAGAACACTTTTACAATTAGCAGAAGACGTCAAAGACTCATACCCTTTAGCTGCAACAATTATTCAAGAGAATATGTACATGGACGATGTACTTGCGGGAGGGCATAGTATCGAGGACTCAATAAACTCTAGAAAAGAACTGATAAATGCTTTTGAATCAGCGGGATTCAATTTATTAAAATGGGCTTCTAACAACCCAAGAGTAATTGAAGACTTGCCACCAGACCTTCTTTTATCAAAGGATTGCTTACATCTCTCAGAAAATATTGGCACGAAGACTCTAGGAATAAAATGGAATATAACACAAGACTCATTTTCTTTCCCTCAATCTTCAATCGAATCCAGCCAGCGTTTCACGAAACGACAAGTTTTATCGAGTATTGCCAAATTCTTTGACCCTTGTGGGTGGTTAGCCCCTATCATAGTTGTTGCCAAACAAATCATGCAACAAATATGGCTTGACAAAATAGAATGGGACGAATTGTTAAAACCACTTACAGACATGGCGTGGCGCAACTTTATACGAAACTTTCACTCAATTGAATCAATACAAGTACCTCGATGGATAGACTATGACCAGACTTGCCTTGTCGAAATTCACGGTTTCTGTGACGCCTCGGAGAAGGCTTACTCCGCCGTCCTTTACGTCGTCAACCGCAGTAAAAATGACGTTTTTGCACACTTGCTAGCAGCTAAGACAAGAGTAGCTCCGCTGAAGAAATATTCAATACCTAGACTTGAACTAAGTGGAGCCGTTCTTCTATCTAGACTTGCCTCAGTTATTCTACCCAAGCTCCCAATTACAAACTTTTCAACATTTTTCTGGACGGACTCAACGATCGCCTTGGCCTGGTTAAGAAAACCACCACATGTCTGGAATACCTTTGTTGGAAATAGAGTAGCGGAGATTGCCGAAAATGTTGGAACAGAAAACTGGTATCATATCGACTCTAAGGATAACCCAGCAGATGTAGCCAGCAGGGGATGTTCCACGGCAGAATTGATGACTTTTGACCTTTGGTGGTTTGGACCCCCATGGCTCAAAATGTCAAGAGAAAGATGGCCACAACAAAGACCCGTGTCTGATACAACTTTAGAGTTCAAACCAATGAAAACATTTATAACCACAATTTTCGAAGACCCTCTAGATAGATTTTCTTCATTACCACGAGCTTATCGTGTACTAGCATATGTTTTTCGATGGTGGAAAAATTCAGGTGCAAGAAAAAACAACTTTGTCTTTAATTCTACAGAAGTTACGCGAGAGGAAGTTAGCTTTGTGAAAAACAGACTTATAATGTTGACCCAAAAACATTATTTCTCTACCGAATATCATTTGCTAGCACAAAAATTACCTATATCTTCTACCAGTTCGCTCTTGACTTTAAATCCATTTATTGACTCAAATGGTATTATAAGATCCAACGGCCGGCTTTCAAAATCACCTATATTGACCTACAATGAACGCCACCCGATTTTATTACCGCACAATGCCAAACTTTCTAGACTTCTGGCAGAACATGTCCACAAAATTACATTACATGGTGAAAATCAGCTTTTGACACGCGTTTTGCGAACGGAATTTTGGATATTTCGTCTAAAACAACTTGTAGCCACAATTATACATCACTGTAAAATATGCACAATATACCGAAAAAAGGTACAAAGTCAAATAATGGCGTCTCTACCACCAGAACGCACAACCTTTTCTAGACCTTTCACCAACACCGGAGTTGACTTTGCAGGACCTTTCAGTATCAAAAACTTCACAGGGCGAGCTTGTCTCATAACGAAGGGATACGTTTGCGTATTTGTGTGCTTTACCACAAAAGCAATACACCTCGAACCTACGAGCGACCTTTCGACGCAAGCATTTCTAGCAGCTTTCTCACGCTTTATAGGAAGGCGAGGTTGCCCAGCTGCTATTTATTCTGATAATGGCACAAATTTCGTTGGAGCGGCGGAGCTAATCAAAAAGGACAGGATAGAATTTATGAAATCCCTACAATCAGCAGTTGTTCATGGACCCAGCTATCAAAATGTGGAGTGGAAGTTTATACCTCCCGGAGCACCTCATATGGGCGGACTTTGGGAGGCGGGAGTTAAGGCCTTCAAAACACATCTACGTAAATCAATCCCTAATATGACCTTTACCTTCGAAGAACTTTCTACGATTTTGGCAAGAATTGAAAGCTGTTTAAATTCTAGACCTCTCAGCCCCGCCAGTGACGACCCAACCGACCTTTCGCCTCTGACACCTGGACATTTCTTAATTGGTTCAGCGTTGCTCACACCAGCAGAACCTGACATTTCACAAGAAGACTTATCGACACATAATCGGTGGAAACGTCTAAAAATTATATCTCAAAACTTCTGTGAGAGATGGAAATCCGAATATCTAAGTCAATTACATCGGCGGTATAAATGGAAACAACCCACAAGAAACATAGAACTCGACACATTAGTAGTTCTGAAAGAAGCTCAACTTCCTTCAAACGAATGGAAACTGGGTAGAGTTGTAAAGGTTTTCCCTGGCAGCGACGAAAAGAACAGGGTCGTAGATATTCGGACAACTAACGGAATAATACGTAGACCTATCACAAAAATCGTCCCCCTTTTTTCTGATTGACTAGAAACCCAAACAGCTCTCTATATTTTACCTAAAGTTCAATACTCATTTGTTTCCCTCTTCACAGAAATGTCATCAAACAACTCGGCCTCTGGCAGCCAAAATAGACGTCCCAGCCGATGGATCCCGTCATGCGTAATTTGTGACGCAGACCACCCAATAAAATCGTGCCACCGATTTTTACGTATGTCGCCGGTCGCCAGATTCAACATTTTGAATGAATCTGCCTATTGCCATAATTGCCTGGCTCGATCTCATACACGACGCCAGTGCCAAAATGAAGCCCTATGTCGTATTTGCCATAAACGACACAATACTCTTATCCACGAAGCCCCACAAGTAAAGGACCTCGACCGAGAAAGAGATCGGAGCCTAAACCGACGCGAAAGAGCACGATCAACAACACGCGGAACATCTCGGGTCGAGAGAGGCAGATCAACCCACCGGAGCCAGTCGAGACGCTCACAAAATCGACCAACAACACAGCAACGAGAAGCGACTCAACAAACAACACAAGCCATCGCTGAGCTACGGTTGACCCCACGGTCTTCAGCGCCCTTCAATTGGTCCAGAGTGTTCATACCTACCGCTCAAATACGAATTGCCATTAAAGATGAGCCGGGGGTGTGGCACCTTTGTCGTGTGGGAATCAACAAATTCGCCACATACTCACGCATTGCTGTCAGCTTGGTACGACAACTTAATCTGGAGACTTTTGATCACCAAGATGCCAAATTTGCAAAATTTCACGCTATTAGCCGACTTCCCAAATTCAAATGGGGCAAGGAAGTGCGTGCCCTACTAACTAACGACCTTCCTCGCCAGCCTTACACCACACCCATCAATGATGACCCCGCCAGAGACTACACAGAGAACTCGTTGGCGGACCCGGACCCCAGGGCAAACACTCCCATACAAATCGAGCTAGGTGCAGACGAGTATAACACCATATGGCGCAACGGTGCATTAGCCACTAGACTCGACTACGTGGTAGCCGAACAAACAGCCCTCGGGTACACCTTTACCGGACCCATTGGTGACCTCTGGTAACCTCACACCGAGGCGGCATGTTTAATGATGGAGCGCACATTAAACTTAACTTTATTTACTTTTATTTATTTATGTTTAAAAGTCCTATTTTTTGTTATGTAAATTGTAACTCAATCTTGAATTGTTATTTAGAGTCAATTTACTTAATATTTGTTCATTTTATATTATATTATTTGCATATATTTGTCGATCTTCACTTGGTGCAAAGACCCATATGCTTAAACCCGAAAGTACTCACATAATTGTTTTGCCATCCCTGACGGCTAACGGAGCATCGCAGACCTTGTTGTTGCTTTGTTTTGGTTCTTTTCGTTTACTCCCTTTAATGACCCAATTAAAGAAACCAAACAAAACAACAAGTCAGTCACAAAATCAATCGCGACAAATAAACACGCAAAAACAGATCACAAGTGAAGTTCGGCAAAATAAAAATACACAAACAAAAAGCGCAAGTGAAGTTAAACAACACAAACATAGACACATATGTGAAAGCAAAAGGCTTTTGTGAAAAAAGAAAAAGAACATAGAATAGAAATCATTTAAAATTGAAAACAACACAAGAAACAAAAAAAATAATTGTAGAACATAAACACAAAACATTTGAAAACAGAAAACCTTGTAAACTTAATAATTAGAAACACAAAGAGCATTGAATTTAATAAAACCTAAATAAGACAAAATCAACCAAAAAACAGTGTCATACATAAAAAAGGGTGATCGGTTTGTACAAAAGAAAAGACACTATACTAAACAGTATGGGAGGTGGGATTAGTAGTATATCCTAGAAAGCAGCCTCCAGTAGGAGGACGGAAGCTTGCATACCAAATTTCAGCTTGATAGCTACTTAAATACAGCTGTGAACGCGGTGACAGACTCCAAAAAGGGGTAGTTTGTATGGAGGGTGGGAGAAGTTTTTGGCCGACCGGACTCATTTTAGAACTTAACCTCCGCTTTGTTCCCGAAGACAGCTTATGTGACGAAATCCCACCAGTTATGGATGATGAAGTACATTGTCCACCACCGAGCCAAAACGAGATCAGCACGGCGATCGCAAGGTTTAAAAATTATAAAACTGCAGGAGTCGATGGTCTACCGGCAGAGCTGGCACCATGCATGCACCAGCTCATGTGGTTCAAGGAATGCATGCCCGATGATTGGAGTCTGAGAGTTCTATGTCCTGTGCTTAAGAAAGTCAATTCAAGTGTGTGTACCAACTATCGCAGGATAAGCGTTTTACGCATGGCATACAAGGTCCTGTCTAGTGTGTTATATGAAAGACTAAAGTCCAATCTGGCAAATCTGATTGGACCTTATCAGTGTGGCTTTACACCTGGTAAATCCACAACCGACCACACATTCACACTACAACAAATCCTAGAGAAGACCATAGAAATGCAGATTGACACCAACCATCTGTTCATCGACTACAAAGCTGCATTCGATAGTTCGATACGACAGAAATTGTTAGATACTATGGCTGAGTTTGGTATTCCCGAGAAGCTAATACGTCTTTGCGGACAGAGCCATTTTCTACCAAGCGAGGGTTTAGGTAAGGCGATAGTCTGTCATGCGATCTATTTAATATCGTAATGGAGATTATCATGAAGAAGGCTGCAGTAAACAGGACAAAAGTCACATGTTGCTGGCGTATGCCGATGACATAGATATCTTTGGCCGCGGACTGCGGGATGTTACTTCGGTTTTTCGAGCATTAAGAAGCAATAGACAGATGTGGGTATGGTTCAAAGAACAAAGAGTCTACTCGTTTGGCAAGCTGCGTGAACGTTTAGAACATGATTTTGTCTTACTTGACTCCGCTGTAATGAAAATTGTAATGTCAGCCTGGAAAACAAGAGACGAGTATTGATCGCGAACCGCTGTTAAACTAAGCTAAGCTAGAGATTTAATGACAAAGCCCTTTCTCGAAGAACAAAGATTGTACGAATGAATGAAAATGCTCCAGCTCGACAAGGAGGCAGCGACAACATTTTCGTTGGAGGGACCAGGTGCAACAGCTATTATCTAAACTTGGTGTGACAAACTTTCTACGGTTCACAAACGACCGAAACGCTTGAAATTCTTTTCAACGTGTAAATGCAAAGATCTATATTAACTAAGTAAAGTAACTTAGGCTACACTTACGTTTAAACGGCTTAAACATATACAACCCATATGTACAGACAAATAACACAATTACAAAAAAAAAAACATAGCAACAACAACATAAAACCAATAATGGCATATAAAAAATCATATAATAAATAGTTTACAGATGAAGTAACATAAAATAATTTAACAAAAACACACAAAACAAAATTTAATACGGTAAATATGTGTGTGTGTATGTGTGAGTGGAGGGCGGGAGGAGTATTGTGACCTCTCTCGCTATTGATTCGGTGATATTGTGGTAAAATGTGGATTTCTAATTGAGTGGTGTTACAAATTATTAATTATCGTTCAACTATTAAGTGATTTTTCATTGGTTTTCCACCAAATCCAATTCTATTATTATTACTATTATGTACTTTTTGATTGTTTTTATCATTTTGATATTAATTGTTGATAATTTTTTGTTGTTATTTAATGTTACCTTTGGTAATTTTTGTGGCACCACTGGTTTGGGAGGCGACAATGGTTGTTGTTGCAATTTACTAATTGTTGTTGCAGTGTTTAATAACACCGATTTCAGTGTCGTGGTTGTCGTTGTCGTTGGTGTTGTTATCGATGTCGATGGCATTGTTTTGACTGTGGTGGTGGTTGTGGTGGAGGATATCACTGATAGGGGGGCAGTTGTTTTTGTTTTAGCCGACGATGATGTAGCTGTGGCTGTTTGGGATTTCGTTGGCATTTTGGGACTCTGTTTATGTTATTGTTTTGGTTATTGTGTAGTTTTTTTCGTATAAATTATTTTTGGTTTTGTCATGGGACAAGCATGTACCGGGGGATTTGTGTTGTTGTTTGTTGCACATAGTTTTTGTTGTTGTATTTAATTGAATTAGTAATAAAATAGTTTTTTTTTGGAAAAAAAAGTATAATAGATACATGCATTAAATCAATTTATGGCAGAGTTTTGAGAATTAAATTAAATTGAATTAAATTTATTGAAATGAAAATGAATTAAATAGAAATATGTAAATTGAAATTTTACTCGTATGGTTATGGAAAAACAATACACGCTCGGTAGGGTGGCCAAAGAACCGCGGGGATTCACGCGGCACGTATCGGGAAATATTGGTATGAGTAATTATAATTAGAATATTAATTAATCATATGTACATGGAATTCTTTATTAATATCAATTATACGCTGTGATAACCATGGTAACTATTTTATTGTACGGAAATTGATGTTGCGGTTGGAGGACATTCTTTTGTTTTATGTGTTTAATCAATAGAAAAATGAGGCAAAATTCAGCGAATGTCAACAAGATGTTGCATGTAAGGAATGTACGATTTTTGAATCTGGTACACCTCTTTTGGAGTAGGGATATGCAATGCATATTATGCTTTAACCCTTATGAAGAACTACTATACTTTTGTATATCCTTGTTTGTCTGGGGTTATAAGCATATAATGATGCCGAATATAAAATGTTTTCCTTGCTGATCTTATAAGCCTAATTATTATGCTAAATTCATATATCAGTAGTTCTTGGACCGAAACGTATGAGTAGTATTAATATAATAAATAAAACAGTACAACACATGATTTTGGGACTCAATTCTGAGAACTTCACTTGACAGTAGCCCCAAAAAGAAAAAGTTCTGCATCATTCGTTTTGTCAAGCTACATGCCATAATTATTTAATGTCGATTTAAATTTAGTAAGTATCGTAGAGGGGAATTTGTCAATTTTTAGGCTCTTTTGTTTGCGTATGATTATCATAAGTAATATTCCACGTAAATCATACGCCACGGATTAAGTATCGTATAGGCTCTTTAAGGCTCTTTTTTTTGCGTATGATTATCATAAATAATATTCCACGTAAATCATACGCCACGGTTTACAACAGTTTTATTGTAACTGTTCAAAATTATTTGATGAATAGAAAAGTGAAACTGTTGCTTATGTAGGGAAACGTTATATGAACTGATTTAAGGAATTGTAATTCTTAACTTGTTTTTAAATTTATTTCAGCTAAATCGGACTAGGAGTTCTCGAGTTTTGTCAAACAAAATCGATATTAAATTATAATGGCATGTAACTTGACAAAACGAATAATGCAGAACTTCTTGATTTTGGGGATACTTTCACGTGCAGTTCTCAGAATTGAGTCCCAAATCAATGAGCTGAAAAATTTTGAACTGTGTAAGTAGTAACATATGAATTTGTATTACTTATCAGTGTCAGTAAAAAAAAACAAAAAAAATTTAATTTCCCTTTACACCCCATGAATGAGGTATGGGATAGCTTCTTGCGTTGTTGTGAAATAACACGCTTTCTATTTTTAGATTCACAACTAACGGCACCTACTTGTTTATCGACGAATGCTTACATCACTGTTTGAGAAGCTCTTACTAGACATGCCGTTTGACTCGACACTAATACTGCGAAGTTGCCGTCGACAACATTCGAGGGGAGCCGACAATGAAAGAAAATGTTTCTTTTTAAGATGGCTGGAGCCAGGAGTTGAACCTGTGATGTCCCGCATAGTAGTCGCGTGTTCTAACCACAATGCCGCGACCAGTTGAAGTTAGACAAATAGTTAAAGTACCCCAATAGATCAAAGTCATTTTTTAATATAAATCCGAGGTATGCAATATAAACAACTTTTTTTAGATACTTATAAGGCATTACATTCAAATCTACAATATTGTTTATACCATTACAAAGTTAAAGTTTAACTTAGTTTTTTTTTCCACCGCCATCTATTATGTTCTTTGGCCACCTTTATAATAACCCTCGCACTGTAATGGTATTATAATGAGTAATGATTACGAGTTACGGTTTTTTCCTCCACCAAAAGAAAAGAAAACGACGAAAAGTTTCAAAAAAGAAAATCATGCTTAATTTTTACCATTTATCTTACAACTTACAGAGTAATATAGCAAATATTTTGTTGAAAGATGAAAAACAAACAAATATATACCAAAATGCAACATGCTTTAGCTTTTTGTTACCAGAAGCACTTATAGAGTAGAGAGAGAGAGAGCAAAAAGGATAAAAATAAATCCTTAAATATTACACATTCACAAACAAATCTAGCAAAAGAAATCTCAAGGAGAACTAGACAGTCCGGGAACAAAAAAAAATTACAGATAAAGTGTTAAAATAATTGCGTCGACGTTAAGAACGTAATCCAAAGGAAGACAAACTGGGAGAGCTACAGAGAGCTTTTCTCAATTGCAGTTCATTTCATTCCTTAAGACTAGAAAATATATCAAATGATTTCTATCAATGACAACGACCCGAGGAGAACTTGTAGCAGCCAAAGGAGTATCAGCAGCAGCAGCTTAAGCGCTGCTACTGATGCCGACTGATGCTCTCACTATTTTGTTTTTATACACTTAAGAAAATCCTTTAATACTTCAAAGTAAATACATTTGGGGATAGTTCTCATTTTCTCCGCTCAACTTGTTAAGAAATCATTTTCTTTTCAACAAACAAAAAATCGTTGCACTATTTCACCAAAGATTGGAAAGGGACTGGTCGTTCATTTTGCTATACAATCCTTTGTATAATAAATATTTGCTTTTTTTACAGAAATTACAACGAGATAGAGAGAGCGAGCAGAAATGGGGCTAAGGAGGGGGCGTAGGTATTTGCTTTGGTATTTGCATGTAACACTGGTATGTTTGATTTTCCTTATTGGGCTACAGGGAGAATACAGCTGAAATGAGTTTTAAACACTTACCTTGATTGAAGGAGGTCCACTTGAATGCGAATCATTATCGGCCAACACTGAGGGATTATTTTCGTCGACAACGATGATTTCATAGTCACCATCTTGTATAGTTCGACCACCTTTTTGGAGTTGTTCGTTTTATGGTTTTCGGAGGTGGGCGAGGTAGAAACAAATAATGAGAAAAAGTAAAAATTATTTTGAGATTACTAACAAGTTGATAAAATACGATAGTCAAATATACTTAAAGCGATATTATTAATATAGTTAGATATTTAAATTTATAACACTTGACAATAAATAGTTTGCAACTTATATGTAAATGAACTTATAATTGACAATATTTTTTTTTCAAACTACTTAAGGAGTATGAAAACAAGAATACAAATATGAAATAAAGTGAGTGCAGCAATTACGGCAGATGCTAGAAATTCAACAACTGTTGTATTAGATATAAAAAAAAGTCGATAAGTTCCGGTGGTCTTTAATCGATGGCGGAGGGACACCAAAAATGCATTGTTGATTGCATTTGTTCAGTAACACTTAGACATGATATTGAATATGGTCATATAATATATAGTTTTATAGTTAAAATACGTTTTTTGGCACATTGAAGTAATATAGTGGAATTAAATTAACCAATTTAGTCGCCTACGAAAATTTTAGCTTTAATATTCTTTAGTAATATGAAAAAAAAAGATAATGAGAATTTCAGATTTGAATCAAATTTTATTTGGATATTTGGAACCCGTTCTTAGTTTTAATTTCTTAAATCTGTTTTTTGGCAAACAGTTTCTAAGAATCGATGAGTTCAAATTACGGGTAAAGTACAAAACTAGTTAAGAAAAATTCGGTTGTCAGCTTTTTTGAGTCGGTTCCAAAAACCGTTTCACAATTTTGTCGACACCACTAACACAACCCAGCATCACCATAGTAAATCACCATCGATACCCAGTAGGAAGTATCGTCATACTCGACTATGTCGTCTAAGTTGTCCTCAAGACAAAATTGAACTTGTCGTCAAAACATTCAGTTGGCGACAAGCTGACCGACAAAATACTAATGTTATCGTGCATCAAACAAAAAAATTCAATATAACGGGACAATAACGACATAAAATTGAAAAGAGGAAAGTGGAAGTAAAAAATTTTCAGTTTGTTGGAAACAGCAATGCGGGACGTTTCATGTACCGCACGTTTTCAATAAAACTACTTCAATTTGTTAACTTAAATTATTAAGCACTGTTAACGACAATTTGACCGACATTGTCGATAATTAGGTCGTGCATGATTGCGTGGGCGACATGTCGCTTATTTAGGCATCAACGACAATTTGACCAACATTGTCGCCTATCAGGTCGTGCATGACAAAGCGGACACTTGTATAGAAATTTCGTCGACGATTTGTATGGACGGTCCTCTACGTGTCATCAACGATTTACTATGGTCATGCACCTATCCTTGAGGATGTCTTGCAGACACTTCCTACTGGGTACAAAACGTCGACGAAATTGTCATACAAGTGTCTGATGAGCAACAATGTCGGTCACATTGTCGTTGATGTTACATAAGCGACATGTCACCCACACAATCATGCACGACCTGATAACCGACAATGTAGGTCAAATTGTCGTTAACCGTAAAAAATCACAAATTGAAGTAGTTTTATTGAAAACCTTCGATACATGAACCGTCGCACACTGCTGTTTTTAATAATCTGAACATTTTTTACGTTCTCTTTCCCCTCTTCAATTTCATGTCATTATTGTCCCGTCACACTACATTTTTTGTTTGCTGCACGACAACATTAGTATTTTGTCGGTTAGTTTGTCGTCAACCGAGTGTTTTGACGACAAGTACATACATTTTTCACATTTTGTCTTGAGGACAGCGTTGACGACAAAGTCGTGTATGACGATACTTCCTACTGGGAAGCATTTGAGAAACGGTTTCTAAGAAATTAAAAAATACTGAAAAAATAAGTAAAATACTGAAAATTCGGTTACGAAAATAGACTTAATAGACTTCCATTCATTTCAGACATATCATCCTTTGTCATCTAGTACTAAACGTCATAAAAGACTTAGTAGGCAATAAAACTTTTGCCATAACCATGACATGATGGTTCAAACAAGCAACTATGATGCGGTAGACTAGGATTCGATCTCTGTTTGAAACATGTACATTTCTTTGAACGACGACTCACTAGATGTTGTCGACAGCAACTTCTTAGTAGTTAAGTGATTAAATAGTAGGTCTCATTTATGTGTGTCGAAAAATAGAAGCTTGTTAACAACTTAATTATGAGAAGCTCTCCTTATTCATGGAATGTAAATTCACTTAGACTATATGTGTGATTTTTTTTTTAATGAAAGTCTTGATCCAAATCCAGTAGTTCTTTGAACTATTGATACATTTGCACTTGTTAAAATATTTCAACAAATTTTCCAAGCGAAACAGTATGCCATTTTATATATACTTTACTACACAGTAGGAACATTTTTTTAGCAATCATAACTGTGTTTTTTGCTAACTTCCGTCGAACTTTGATCTTTATTTAAAAAAATGATTTGTTAATTATGTTCTCTAAAACATTGCAATTGTTTTTCCTTTGGAAAATCACTGACTTATTTTATTATATGTAATTGAAATCCATTATCGAAACAATTTGACACCACGTTCATGCTCCCGCTAAAATGCTCTATACTTAGTTATTTATGCTGCCCTCATCTTTATTGATACGTAGTATTTATGGCTATGACATCTAAAAAAAATATGCAGTTGTCATTAATATTTCATAGCGGAAATGTAAAGCAAATATTTACAAATGAAGAGAAAAAAAAACTCTGCACAAAGTAAATAAAATACCACCGCGCACAATAAACGCTTGTGCAATTTATTCAATCACTAATTTATTTGTATGTATGACCACAATGGATGCTATTGTTTACAATATAGTACACACACATAAATGTATACACGCGACCGCTATCAAATGAATGAATGAATTTACATACATATGTGTGTTTTATGCATATGCAAAAAAGAATTGTTATGTTTAGATGTAGATACATATGTATAAATGGTTAAGGCATATATATAAATTTAAACTGCCAATTTGTTTCGATTGCACTGTAATTGACAGGATCGTATAAAGATTTAATGGGAAGTAAAGTCCGATATTACGAGCCGTATACGGGACAGCAAGTTGTTGGCAAATTGAAGTGTTTCTACCTATCGTCAGCTGAAATGCATATTGCCCTAACTAACATATTTATTACTTTACGGTAGAAGCAGCAAACTTTGTATTTTTTAGAACAGGCATGTAGTATAAGCCTATTGAATTTCGCAAATAAAATTTCTTTTTTTCATCACAGCAGTTTTAAAAGTTGTGCGGACAAGGAACTTGCTGGTTATTGGTTATTATTTAGTTATGTTTCTGAAATTTAATAATAAGAGCGTATCTAAAATTCAATTAACTATATGTGAGATAGTAGTTTTTATCAATTTTCAAATTTTTTCCATTGAAAATGCTCTCTTAAAAATAAATTGATTCCATTGAAATATAGCGACTCTGCTACGTGTGTTTCAAAATTTTTATATTATTACTTACAGTGGCTCCATGATCCACTGTGCAAGCAGAGAATACATTAAAGTTTTCGCCAACTCAAATATATCACAAATGCACATGACCCCACTCACATTCTGTACAACTCACTAAGAGTACAGTGTTAATATTTCCCTTCTGTGGGCTATATGAAGCTGTAGTGTTAGTACAGTATTTGCATATTATGATGCATCATCACACACACACAATGTATGTGATAATTGTATTATGTGTCACTCGAATCAATGCCATCTAGTTGGTTTGAACTAATTGTTCGAGTTTGAGTGAGTATATGTCATTAAAAGTTTAGTGAATTGTAAGCTAACAATTTTAGATTTGAATTTAGTTTTGCTTTAGTTTTAGTGTTTTGTCACCAACCTACAAACTTAGGTATTAGAAAATTTGCGCAAACTGTATGACAAATTATTCAACCTTGCACTGATGTGTGGTGTTGTGGTTGATATTATTCAAATGCAATTTTTACAAAAATACATTTACAATAATATGTTTTTGTGTTTGAACAAAATTTAGATTTGTCATATTTGTAATGGTTGAAAATTCATAGGAGCGATGACGTAAAAGAAACTCATAGCAACACAAAAATGTTGGTATGGTATACCGTATACTATATATGAGGCTATGTTATGAAGCGTTATATAAGAGAACATTTTATAACAATTGACAGCAATTAGACGTTTCTAGATTTATTTTAAAAGTAATTTACGATATAGAAGATATTAGTTGAAAATTGCTCAATTAATTATGTGCTTCCGGGGATAAATTGTATGGAAACTCGTTATTAGGAGATACATTTTAGACTTATCAAAACCTAAGTCTTATTTCCCTTTGCATCCGTTAAATTGGATGTGGAAAAAATTCTCCCAATTGAATATGTTAACACGTTTCTATTATTATACTCACACAATGGACATTTAACTACGCTGTTTGAGAAACTTTTACTACACATGCCGATCGACTTGACTACTCAGATATCCATTAAATAAATTTAGATACCCAGCGGTAAATGAACCGAAGTAGATGTTTAGTAATCCATGACATCAGTATGACATTGTAAGCGAGCGATCTGAGTACGATCTAAGTACATGGAATCATAATCGTCCTCTCACTATAACTCCGATATGAAATGGCACCTAATGACATCGTCACTTCCCAGCGGGACCATTACAACAGTAAGCCATTGTGAGCGAGGATCTAAATACTTAGAATGTAATGCGTGTGTAATGTATAAAATCACTTATTATAACTCCGATTAAAATGGCACCTACTGACATCGTCACATACTTCGTAATCAAGCGTGTTATCAAGCTCGCATAAAACGTCGCTTATAATGTAATTGCAACCGAAATGACATCTTCCCTTACTTTGTAAGCAAAAGCGCACCGATTAAACGGCCTAAGACAATCCCGTGTAAATGTAAGGAGGAACATAAGCGAGAGAATCATTACTGATTGCTAATAAATATAGCTGACATCAGCGAATACGTAATGGTTATTTTTACCGCTGGGTTACTTCATAAGCAAGCGTGTTATCAAGCTCGCTTAAAACTTTGCTTATATAGAAATTGCATCTGAAATGACACTTACTGACATCGTCGCTTCCCAGCGTAATGTAAAAAACATCGTGCACTCATTATAACTCCGATTACAATGCTATTGAAATGACACCTACAGACATCGTCATTTACTTCGTAATCAAGCGTGTTATTAAGCTCGCATAAAACTCCGCTTATAATGTAATTGCAACCGAAATGACACTTACTGACATCTTCCCTTACTTTGTAAGCAAGTACCGATTAAACGGCCTATGACACTCCTGTGTAAATATAAGGCGAAATAAAAGCAAGAGAATCATTACTGATTGCTTCTAAATATAGCTGACATCAGCAACAACGTAATAGGTATTTTTAACGCTGGGTACGTATCCGAATGTCAGGTGTTTGAGAAACTTTTACTAGACATGCCGAGTGACTTGACTACTCAGAAGTTTGTGACGACAACATCCATCAAATAAATGTAGACACCTAGCGGTAAATTACCCGAAGCACGTATCTATGACATCAGTATGTCATTGTAAGCGAGCCACCTAAGTACATAGAATCATAATCGTCCACTCATTATAACTCCGAAATGAAGTGGCACCTACTGATATCGTCACTTACTTCGTAATCAGGCGTGTTATCAAGCTCGTTTAAAACATTGCTTATATAGAAATTGCAACTGAAGTGACACTTACTGACATCGTCGCTTAATTTGTAAGCGAGAGCGCATCGATTTAAATGCCTATGACACTCCTATGCTAAATTTAAGCAGTAATATTAGTGAAAGAGTCATTACAAATTACTACTAAATATAGCTGACAGCAGGGACTACACAATGGTTATTTTTACCGCTGGGTAACTGTAACAGGGCTCAAACCAAAGTTAGGCGTCTCCCCTTATATAACGAACTGCTATCAGCTTACGACCTATTAATTTTCAAAAAGTTTTTTTTTTAACTTTTTTAGTAAGAATATAAGTTTTATAATGTTTAATCAATGAATTAATGTCCATCATTTAATCAGTTGTAATAAATATTTATTTATTTTTTGTTATATTTAGTTTTCATTTTTAATCTGGAAGGGGTTGTTCGGAATTTCACATCACTTCCATTCAAACATTCGGAACATGCCTATGGTACAAATGTTGAGTGCGTTTATAGGGTGCTCGAAAAAAAGGTGCCATCAATAGTATAACCAAGTGCTGTAGTAGCAAAAGAAACATAAAACAACAAAAATCAAACAATAAAAGAAACAAAACACATAGCGACTGAGAAAAGAAAGCAGTAATGTTAAGATAACAAAAACGATGAAACGAAACGCCACGAGCATATCAACAAGAAGTTTGCACCTTGAACAAGTGAACAAAAGAGGTAGCCGTTGATTTTATTATATTTTCTTTTTTTTGACAAATTTTCGTTCAACATGGAACTAGAACAAGTTAACGGAAAACAAAAACAACCAAATAAGGTGAGAAGAAATGAGAAAACAAATTTAAAAACTAAATAAAAGCGTCAAAGAAACAAGCCTAACGAAAGAAAACAAACATTAAACCGGATGGTAAATTAGGTAATTAAATGTAAAACAAAATACATAAAGAGAGCGAGAGAGAGATAGATTTTAACCATAAGAGATGTACATATATAGCGAAAGAGATATAATAGACAAAGAAATCTATTTGGACATCCTACAGAATAAACGGTTTGAAAACGACAAACATAAGATTAGAAAAGAAACAGAAACATTTGTTGTTTGTTGAGACAATTTTGTGACGAACAACAATCTATGTTAAAATCAAAATATTCCAAACACTTTTAATTTGCAAAAAGTGCTGACTAACTATATTTTTAGTCATACAAATGTCAATAGAGGCAATTACGTTTTTGGAAGATGAAATTTAGTTTACATTTCTTAGAATACTGTTCACACGTCGTGTTCACGACTACTACGTGTTTATAATCTTATTGTTATATTAAATTCTAAATTAGTTAGGCCGAATTGGTGTATAACCTTTACGATCATAAGTTTATCTACCCAAGCAAATTGATGAAGAAGTTAGCCTTGGGTGAAAATTATTCACCAAAGTTACCGGAGAAGTAGTATTTTATTAGCTTTTTCACTTCCGTACCACTTAATGCAAACAACTTCATAGTAAGTGGTAGCAAAATTAGGTATGGCGATTTTTTGGTCACGTCTCCAGCCTGTAGAAACTAGATTCATGCTAACATAGCACATCATCATTACCTGTTTGCTAATAGCCACATCCTAATCCACGTTTACAACAAAGATAAACACTGGTACACAACAATGACAATATGATCAAGGAGAGACGCAGAAAAACTTCTAGCAACTATTTCCGCAAACCAGGAATACATGCTATATGGTAACGTATTAATTTTCTGGCTTAATTTGACAGTCATATCCAAGCAAACAAAATGCTCAGAAATCAATATAACAGTCGGCAAAATATTCCAATATCGGATCCAAAATCGGGCGAAATCGTTAATAAAAACGTATGGAGTAGTTGACACAAAGTCTGACCGACGCATCTGAGCGAAAACTGATGATATGACATTTACCAACGTCTGAACAATTTCTGAATGTAAATCGATGGCAATTCTGAAGGGAAATAACGCGTCGTAACGAATCCGTATCGATATCTTACAAAACATCTAAAGAATTTCGGATGCGAACGCGTCGTATCGATTTCTGAGCAATTTGTTTTCTGGGATATAGCTGTCAAATTAAGCCAGACCTGGCCAGTACCGATTTCTGCCCGAAGTCTTTAGAAAAATATCTTCCGATATCGGATCCAAAATCTGACCGATATCGTTACTAAAAATGTATAAAGTGGTTGACACGATGTCTGAGCTAAGCAGCTGAGGGAAATCTGATGTACATCATAGGAGAATCTAAAAAAAATTTGTTGTTTGCTTAGTAACAATTCGTTGTTTCCTGTGACACAGAGTTCAGAAATCGCTGCCAACTCGATCACATATGCCGGAGCAAAATAAATAAAATTTATCTTCAACGAATCGTACAGAAATCTGTAAGATATCGGTAAGTAAAGTTCAGACAATGTGCAGACATGTCGAATATCAGCCACTGTCGAAGTTTTGGTTTGCTGGGATGGTACCGATCAAAGGTGAGTGTGTGTGTCAGCAAAATTTTTCAAAACTGGTCGTTTTTTCACGCAGTAACGATCGGAAACTTACTTAAAAGTTGTGTTTGATTCAAAGCAGTCAGTCTCTGATTTAGTATTATGAAAGCAACACCACACACGCTTACTTCGCATTCAGGACAAAAACTGATAAAAGTACAGCTAGAAATACAATGTACAACGAATGTTGGGAGAGCACACCATTTTCACCCTGTACAATTCGACGCTTCTAGTGAGACCGCACACAAGCACACCATGTTGTTGTAAGCGTGCGTGTGCGGATTTGCCTGCCACTGGTCTAATATCAGTATGTCTTTTGTTATAGAATGTAGAGTAATCAGTACAATGGACACGTTTTGACATTGTAGGTAATTCAATATGAGTAATTACAATTAAGTTTTTAAAGAATTTTAAGAAAATCGAAACTTGTAAAAATTTGACTAATAGCGACTATTTATGAAAATGCTTTACACACTGGTGGATTTCACTTAGCAAGTACCTTAGAGGATACAAAGATAAGCAACACGGGCTTCTGTGCTTCCTGGAAGACGTAATACAAAATACTACCTCAAATGGTTTCTTTGGTTTGGGATTGTTACAGCACTGATTAAAATATATTGCAGATGTATCACAAACGTGTGCTTCCTTCCTATGACAACAAAATGTAAAGTCCGCGAGTGTTCTAAAAGTGTAATATACTTTCGATTCATTATTTGTACATGTTTATGTGTATTCTTCGAAGCGGTTCTTTGACTAGGATTCGCTTTTTTTTCTTCCATGCAAACAGTTCTTTTAATCATCAATCTAATATCAAATCCGGATCAAACTTAAAAGAATTTTAAAAAAATTTCCCAACATTTTCAATCCACCAAATCTAATTTTTTTTAATAAAGTACTTAATCTTTTTCTGTGCACTTAAAGGTAAATTTTTGCAAAATTTCATCAAATTCGTAGAGAAGGCCAAAATTTGTATGATCTCTTCATACCAAAAAAGCCGTGAACTTTCACATAAATTATTACTTTTCAGAGTATTTAAAGTAGCAGTAGCTTGAAAATTTATCAGTGTAATTTTGCCTGTCAGTGTAATGCATATTCAATGCCATTTGAAGAAATATTTAAAAAAATTGATTTTCAGAAAGTTGTAACACATTTTCACATACATCACAGATTGTGGTGAATATCTTAACTTATTCAAATCTAAAGGAAAAATATTGTATTCCTTTATAGTTATCACATCACACCACATAACTATGCCCTCTTAGGTATCTCATATAGATAAAAATTGGCCGAAAGTTATATTATCTTAACGACAACAAAACAAAAAATCCATAACAATAATAATCCTATTAACAAAATCAGAAGAATGAAAATCAGAACACGTAGAATTTAAACAATAAATTTAAAATATAGTAAAGCATAGAGATAGACAGACAGAGAGAGAGAAAGACAAAGAGAAAGAAAGAGGTAGAGCATTTGATCATTGGGTGTACTAGTACCTGTTCCACTTGCAGTACGTCCATTGTAACGGTAGTTATTATTAATACCATTATTATTTTTATACGAGGCCATCATTCCTGTTGCCCCAACGGCTCCTACACTTCCGCCTAGAACATGCATGCCACTACTACCGGCTACACCAGCACCAATACTACCACCAACACCTGAACCCAGTACATGACCGTTGCGCATATTACGACCATTATTCATAGCGGCCATAGAATTGTGATTATTGCCATTATTATTGCTGTTGGGGCCGTTGTTATGGATGAGGCCGGTATTATTGCCATTTGTGACCGGATTGCCAACAACACCATTTAACATGCCACCAACACCACCACCAACGCCGTGTTGCGAGTGATAGTCGACAATGCCATTCTGATGTGAGGCCACCCCCGCCGTACCATTCAGACCATTCATCATCATAGAGGACGATGATGAAGGGGTTCGCATATAGGAAGGCTGCTGTTGCTGTTGCTGGACATGAGAGTGATGGTGATAGCCAGCTGCTGCTCCAATGCCAGCACCATTCATTTCTGCATTCCCGTACGCCTGCTGTTGCGGCGTTACGACTTTACCATTTAACACTTGGTTGCCATTCATCATGTTGTAGTGAGCGGCTGGCGCTGCTCCTCCCGCTACTGCCTGCTGCTGCTGATGATAGTGCTGTTGATGCTTTTGTCCATGACGATGGGTCGCTGTTGCCGCATGCTGATGATGCGGCTGGGAGGCCAAACTTGAGAGCGAAGAGGTCGAGGCCGGCTGTGAGGTGTTTGTTGTCGAAGAGGTCGAAGGACTTGTCGATTGTGTTGCCAATGGCGGAGAGGGACATTGGGCTGCGTATGCTGCAGCTGCATTATTCATGATCTGATGATGGGTCTGATAATATTGCTGCTGTTGTTGTTGCTGTTGCTGCTGCTGTTGATGTGCCATGTGATGATGATTGTGTTGCAAATGAGCTGTTTGTTGCTGATGTTGATGCGGGGGAGGTGACATTTGTTGATGGTAATAGTGCTGTTGTTGCTGCTGCTGTTGTTGTTGGTGATGGTGATGTTGCTGGCTATGTTGTTGCTGTTGTTGTTGTTGTTGCATGTTAGCCTGCTGCTGTTGCATACTAGCTGCTGTTACGTGATTATGATGTGTACCCGGTAGAAATTGTGGATACACATGATGTGACCATTGTGGAAATAGAGGACGACCTGAGGGCTCTAATTATGGCAAAAGGGCACACAGAATATTGGGACGACGCACAGTGTTTAGAGGAAGAAGGGGTGCAGGGTAGAAAGTACAGCAGTTTTAGATGTGTTAAGAAAACAGGGGAAAGTGGACATACGAGAAAAAAAGGAAAAAAAATATTGTAAAGCGAAAGAGAGTAGAAGAAGAATTTAGACAAGTTAAAGGAAGTAGACAGATGTGTACAATATTTAGAGAGATTAGTGCCATGGGCAATAGGACAGAGAATATTTTTGACACAGAGAGAGGAGGAATTATATAAAACATCGGGTATAGGCAATTAAGCAAATAATTAAGATACGATTTTTTTGTTCGAGAAAAAACCCGCAGTGAGTGAGAGAGAGAGCGAGAGAGAGAGTCATAGGGAGTGAGGAACGAATAAACCAAACAAAGGGAATCCAAACGACAAAATGAGGTAAGTGTAAAATAAGAAAATAGAGAGTAAAAAGAAAGTATATTTAGTAAGAGATCAATATTAAAAGATGATAGAGAGAGGAGAAATTATATAATAGCATCGGGTATAGGCAATAAAGCAAATAATTAAGATAACATAGTTTAGTTAGAGAAAAAAAAACAAATTAAAGCAATGAGCACCAGAGAGAGACAGAGACATGGAGACATGAATTAAAGAGAAACCGAACAACAAATTGTGGTAAGCGTAAAGTAAGTAAATTGAGAGAGAGAGAGAACGATAGATTAAGTAAGAGATTAATATGAGAACATAATATGTATGATATAAAAATAAAATAACACAAAAAAGCATATATTAAATGAAGCAAAATATATTGATATTAAAAATTAAAAGCAAGTTTAGCAATTTAAATACATAGAATAGATCGAAACATCCGACATATGAGTATGTGGAACGTTAATAGTAAATAACACCAAAGTGAATTGTGTTTTTTTTGAATTTCAATTGATGAAAAGTTAAAAATAAAAATAATTGAGGAATACCAAAAATAGAAAGCAGTTAAGTAGAAATAAGGTGAATGGCAAAAAACCAGAGGCAGGTAGAGAATAGAAGTGTGTAAATAGAAGGGGCCATTATTAGGTAGATCAAGTGCACCCACATCATAGAATAATTTCATATAATTATTTTTGAAATTTTGAACCCAAATGTTTAAAAACATTTTTAAATTTCAATGCAACCAGCAACATCAACAAATTAATAAATTTTGTGGTTATCAATATACACGATGTTTTTTGTTATTTTATTTAAGTTGACGTCGGCATTTTATGAATTTTTGCCACATAATATTTAATGTAGCAGTTGGTTTGTTTTGTTTTTGTTGTTTTGTCCAGCACACATGGACACCGTAGACGACGTGGGCAAAGCAGTCAGCATACACAGGATACAATGGCACAATAATTAACCAAATAAATTACCAGGAACATATATTTTAAATTTCACACATGACGATGGCAATAATGATCACAATATACACACAGGCGCACACACAAATGTACATAAGTAACAGGCAATGGGTAGAGTGGGTTGTACAGTTGTCCAAATAGTAGGTGGAATGGTGTACAAGGGAAGTGTATGTGTTTGTATGTATGAAGGTGGAGGATGTTGGGGTGGGGGCGGTCAATAAATATATTACAGTTGTATGACATATCCGGAAGACACAGTTATTTATTTACAAAAGTCATAAAATAAATTGTTGTAGTTGTAGTAGATAATGTTGTTGTTTTTATTGTAGTAGTGGTGATGGTGGTGGTATCCAGTTGAAATATTTTACAAGTTTTGGTTTTTTTTATTTCATTTATGATGAGTTTTAATTTTTTTTTTATTGTTGTTTGTTTGGAGTTATTTTTTCCCATACATAATTATTATTATACAAAAAATGTCCGAATAAAAGCAGCATGGAAAATCAAACACGAAAAATACCAAAAAAAAGTAGGGAAAACAAGAACAGAAACGAAGAAAAAAACGAGAAAAATAGGGGAATTTTTATGATTAGCAATACTTTCCATAGCAATAATGACATTAATACCAACAACAACAACAAAGAAATTCGAAAAACTTTCATTAAGAAACAAAAGATGTTAGCCGCGGCTAAAACGGGGCACAGCAAAGAGGAGGAGGATAATGGCTCAGCCATTTAGGTTGCGGGACGGGGAGTTTTGGGTACACACGATGTAATTAAAAGTATCAAGGATTATCAGAGGACTCAAATACAACCATTGAAATTCAAAAAAGGAGGATAAACTGAAATTTTTTTGTACAAAATGTTATAGGGATATAATGAAAGTTTAGCTTCTTCGCCTTCAGCGTCATTTTTTTTTTGGTATTATTGTTGTCGTTTATTAGCTGGTTTTCTTTTTTTTTTTTAAAAAATACAGAGGGTAACATTGAGCTGTATATATATATCTATAAGAAAAAAACAAAACCATATACATATGTACTAAAAAAAAAAACAAACAATTTGTAATAAAAATTGAAACAAAAATTCGACAAAATCCAAAATAAGAACAAAAGATCATGGTCTTCCAGTCAATTGGGTATGATTGCAAAAATAGTTTGCTAATTGTAAGTAATAAAACTATTTCGAGTTGGTTAACAAAAATAATTTGTTATAACGAAACGAAAAAGAACACTCTAAACTAAAACAAAATAGCTACCCCCTTGAAACTAAAAACGACACGAACCAAAAACTTAAAACTAAAATTTTACTATATAAAATACAAAAAATTATGTGATTTTTGTTTAGTAAGTTTTTTTTTTTATAAAACTACGTTTTTTTAAATAAAAATTTTGTTTGGTTAGTTTATTACGATTTTTTTTCGTTGGTGAGAATTTTGGTGCAGTTTTTTTAAAAATAATTTACTTTCAATAAAAAATAATTAAGACATACATAAAACTAAAGGTTCGTTGGAATTACATTTTACTAAGGAGTGAAATTAAAGATTGCACTTACCGCCAGAAGATCTTTGCATTACGGGTGACTGACGTTGAATGGGTGGCTCGGCTGGTGGTTCCAAAATGTCGCGATATTTGGAGACCATTAGCACAGAGATGAAGTAAACAATGGCCAATGATAGGAATTGGGCTTGTTTGGTTTCCTCCTGTAAAAGAAGGCAATAATCGAATTTAGAAATTGGAAAATGGAAGGTTTTAACCTAATCAATATAAAGCGTAGTCTGGAACTTTTATAAATACATAATATAGGAAGCTAACTTTCCCGGCACGTGTTACTTCACGCGTACTTACAATGAATTTTCTTATGAATACAGTAAAATGCAAACGCTTCATAAGACGAACGAACACCCCATTTATGTAATTGGTCTGAGCGATTGTCACTCTAAGGTCCCGTTTTTATCTCTAAAAGTTCGAATTTCAAAAGATACATTCGTATCGCACAACTAGAATAGACTGGTACCCAATTCTATAGGAAGCATTCCCATATACGATTATAGCTTTAGCCGTTTGGTCTGGGTGATGGTACCAGTTTTATCCCTTTTCTGTATTTTTACCCCTGTTTGTTTAAATTTTATCCCTATTTTTTTACAACTAAAAAACGAATTTTGAAAAATTTCATTTCAATTTTTTACGACTTTACCCTAGCCGATCGGTCTGGGTGATCGTATAACTTTTATCTCCTATTGGTCACCTTAGTACCCATTCTTAGCTGACGTTTACTCGAAAAGGGGAACAACCACCCCAATTTGCATCCAGTAAGCAATTTTAAATATATAAATTATGAAAATGTTATTACAATCGTTCAAATAATGTGACTGACATAACAATTTTTCCAAAAAGGGCATGGCACCGCCCATTTCCCAGGGAGACGTAATCCACCATGCACCATTTACATATGTAGGAAATCTCATTTTCTTACCTTTAATGGCTCTTGAGATATGACCGACTGAAATTTCGGTTTGTGTGGGCGGTGCCACGGCCCTTTGTCTAATTATGTTTTCATGTAGCCTATGATAGAGACCCCATGGATAGTGCTACACAGTGAAAATTTCATAGCAATCTATTTATTCCTCTTAGAATCTGTAACATATGTAGCAAATCTCATCTTCATACCTCTAATGGCATGTGAGATATGACCGATTGAAATTTCGGTTTGTGTGGGCGCAGCCACTCCCCGTTGTCTAACTATGTTTTCATGTAGCCTATGATAGAGGCCCTATGGACAGTACCAAACGAAGAAAATATAACTGCAATCGGCTCATTTATTTGGCCAATATAACTATTTTTTAAAAAAGGACGTGGCACCGCCCTCTCTCGGCAAACAAAGTATTTTTTCTTATGCGTCCGCTAACGGTACCAAATCACTTTGTACCTAAAATGGTTTAAAAGATACAACCATTTCAAAATTCTAGTTGTATGGGGCGGTACCACGCCTTTTTTACCCCCTTCTAGTCCAAGTTTCCAAATATCCCGTTTTAGTGCGCGCCTACGTCATAAAGGGAACGTACATTTCAACTTTAACGGTTCTACTTTTAGCCGTTTGGACTGGGGAGTAAACAGTCAGTCTACTTGTTAAGATCTACACCGCACTCGTTACACAGGGTATACCCCCCATATTTTAAGTTTCTCCGTTTAATAATGTTGAGATACAAGTTTTGTTCTTCTTGCTCCTTTTAACACAGTGCTGGTAACAAATGCTCAATCTTTTATCCAGAATACAAAAATTATAACTGAAAATAATCTGAATCTAAATTATAATTTCAAATAATTTGAATTTCATGGTTCCGCGTTCAACAGCTTTGTCTGTTTCCCCAAACATTTTATTTATATATATTATCATATCTTTTAATTGCTAATAAAAACAAAAGTACTTACCACATCTCGATAGATAACAGCCCTTAAGCGATTTACATCCATATCTTGTAGCAATTTCTCAGGATCCTTAACCGGAGATAATTGACCTGTTATTGACTCGACAATATTCTAGAAAGAAAAGTGCAAAAAAGCAAACACAAATTCAAAAGATAAAAAAATCAGTAAACAACAGTAAATATGATCAAACAGATGCACTGCAAACTGCGGCAACATATACCAAAGAGTCACAGAATTGAATGAGCAGCGGAGAAATTCAAACAATTGACAGCCACTCCTAAATGCTCTCTAGAATTCTCAATGATGTGTAACCATACACAACCCACGCAGGGAGCAGGAGTGACAAGAGTCACAGACATAAAGCCATGTATTGTGTACATATTGAGCATAAAAAAAACTTTTTCATCTTCTTCTCACACTCGACAATGTCCTTTGCTAGGAGATAAAGGAGTGCCAGCAATTTTTACATACACTTTGAACCTACAGCATTGTAATAGAACCGCACTACCACTCTGCATGGCTTGCTACACATTAGAGTACTTTGTTTGGCACTTTTCAAGCCATTTAAGTCATGGTAACAACAATTATGCACCATTTTCTTATGTCAAAAGCATATACAGTGTGCTGTGTGCTGTTGTTGCTGGCGCTTCTTAGTTTTCCGGGCACATACTGTGTCACATGCCACAATTGAATACACTACACGATGAATATGCCAAAAACAAAAAACGAAGAGTGGGGGAAAAGAAACTGATACTTCCCAGTAAAGTTATAGCACCATGCTATAAAATGTAATTCCCTCCCTAGCACACAAGGTGATAGCTCGCCCCTTATAGAGGACAATAAAGAGCTACAACTGCACTCTATTATACAATTTGTTTCTTGCCCATTTAACTCTTCTTTTGATGCGTTGCCATTCATTCAATTCTTGGACCCTGTACATGTGCTCTCACAAAGCAATAAAGCAATGACGGTGACATTGATAAGAATGCCCAAACACAGAGTGGAGTTTTGTATGCACACCAGGGTGTGTGACTTCTTTAATGTCGCAGTGTCAACTTTGCTTACCTTGGGTGAGGCCTGAGCGCCACGTATGAGAGCTTGTAAATGTGCTGCTCCTGGCACATCGCGCGCCATTGCACCTACATTGTAACGTGTTCTCTCCTTGCATTCCAAACAATTTCGCACCGCACACGTACAGACGAGACGGAGACATTGTCGCAATATACCACCGCTGGACATGTTCTTCTCGGCTTCCAACTCACCGAAATTTAATGAGGTTGCGAAAATTAACACGTCAGCCATGTTGACGAGACGTTGGAGAAATGACACGGCCACTTCGAGTGGCATACCTTGGGTGGGTTCCAGTACATCGAGTTCAGACTAAAATTGATGATGATACGACATAGAAAGAGAGAGAAAGGAAGGGAAAGAAAAGGAAAATATACAGTTAATGTGAGATAATTGTAGTGTAGAAATAAGAAAATACATGTGTGGGACGGACGAGATTTTAATATGTTGCATGTACTATATGTATTTTAAAAACATCAAATATTATTGCAAACTATGTTGAAGGCAAAAAATTATTACAAAACTTTCTAGTCATTTTGACAAAAAGTTAGGGAAAACATGATTCTTACACTTTTGGTCTTCTAATAAAATAAAATAAATAATAAAATAAATAAATAATAAAAATAAATATTAACAAAAAAGGAAAGTCTTACTTTAATGTCGATATTTGGAGATAGAAATATTCCCTCAGCATAAAAAAGGTGTTAATTGAAAGACAGATTTGTGATTTACCAATGCTTTAAAGATATTTGATAAACCGGCATAAAATATTGTATACAGTGGGAAAAAAATAACCTATAATAACGACAATTTGACCGACATTGTCGATAATTAGGTCGAGCATGATTGCGTGGGCGACATGTCGCTTATTTAGGCATCAACGACAATTTGACCAACATTGTCGCCTATCAGGTCATGCATGACAACGCGGACACTTTTATAAAAATATCGTCGACGATTAATATGGACGATCTCCTACGTGTCATCAACGATTTACTATGGTCATGTACCTATCCTTGAGGATGTGTATTGGGGACCGCAATTCAAATTTCATAACCAGTTTTGCAAAGTACGCGTATTTGGAACTCGACGTCGATTTAATTGTGGATATTAATTTAAACATAAGACTGTTCAGAAACCGCTTTCCAAAAAAAAGACCTTATTCCTATCCTAAAGGGGTTTTCCAATTACCCCCAATACGCTACTAAACCCAAACTTTCCTAACATTTATTTAAAATCAAACGCAAATTATATAACCGGTTTCTCTGCCTTCCAATATTCTAAAAAGATCAGATTTGCATACCGTTTCTGAAAACCTTGTTTAAGAACCGATGTTTTATGACGTCAATAAAATTGTAAAACTTAATTTATACATAGGACCGGTTTTGGGAGCCAGTTTCCGATAAAAGGGCTCTTAACCAAATTCGTACCTTAAACGGGTTTTCTAATTATCCTCAATTTCAGCAAAGTTTTTTATTAACCGGTTCCAAAAACCTGGTTTGAAAATCGGTTGTTTATTAAGATCGACTATGTAGTAGAACATTGTTTATACATAAAAACCGCTTTTTCAAACTATCCATATATCGAAATTATCCTTATTTTGAAACCGGTTCCTTTTTGTATCGATATGTACAAGGTTTGGATCCGGTTTTTGAAACAAATTTTCGAAAAAAGGACTCAACCAAATTCATATCCTAAACAGTTTTTCTAATAACCCGCAATTTGAACTCATCGGTTTTTACAACCAGTTTCCAAAAACCTGTTTTGAGAGCCTGTTGATTTTGCAAGTCGACTTTATAGTGAAAAATCGAAAATTCGATTTTAATAACATAGCCGGTTTTTCAAATAGTTCGTATTTTGTAACTGGTTATTTTTTGAATCGGTATCTACAAGGTTTGAATACTAATTTAAACATAAAACCGTCCGAAAAAATATGATTCTTGACCGAAATTTTCGAAATCGGTGGTTTAATTAACCGCATATTGAACTCCTGATTTTTTTATACAAACCGGTTTTTATAGGCGACGACAATATAATGGCATCTAATGTTATATAAGACCAGTCTCCATAAATCGGATATTACACCGGATTTTCATGGTTATTCTAATTACATACATTTTGAACTTCAAGTTTACAGATTTTGCAAACCGGTTTCCAAAATTTTAATTTCTTAACTGAAAATAACCGGTTTTAATTGTTTTTCCAAAACCGATTTTAAGAAGAGTTTTTTTCTCGGAATCCAAAAATTTTGTACTATTCTTAATCAAAATTTTTAAACTCGGTTTTTATAATTACCCGTAATTTCAAAACATGCTTTTTTAAAAACCGGTTCTGAAAACAAGGTTTAAGAAGCCATTTTTTGCCAACGTCGACAGTATAGTGGAACCTCAATTATACTAAAAATTCGATTTTAACTAAAAATTTTCATTACCGGTTTTTTTCAATTACCCGCATTTTCAACATATCGTATACACCGGTTTTTAGAATCGCTTGTTTTTTACGGCATCTTCTAAACTGTACCATTGTACATTTGAAAAAAAAACAGTGCCCAAAAAACGTCTCATGAACCGGTTATTTTTTGGAAAATTGCTGAACTTAATCAGAATTTCAGAAAAACGATCAGACACACGGATCTGACGACGTGATCATAAGTCTCCACAAATATCTGTCAGAAATTTAGTCACCAACAATTTGTAATGACACACAATATTTTCTCACAGATTTGATATATCCGTCAACAGATCCTTTATAAATATGATTAACATTGATTGTATAATCATATCTCATTAAGTTATTAGAAATTCAAAAGTTGTACTAAATTTGTCGAATTATATTTGGTTATGGTTGGTGTTTTCTCAATTTTTTATAAATCCGTCGACAGTTCCTTTAAAGATATGATTAACATTGACCAAATAAACTTAAATGATTAAGTTATTGGAGATAAAAAAGTCGTACACTATCGTATTCGGTTGTGGTTCGTATTCCAACGGTTCTTTGTCCTTTTGCGATTTGTATTTGATTCCTTACAATTATTCTGCCAGATGTGTTAAATATTTTTACAGGAAATTAATATTATTATCATATTGCTTTCCTTATAAGAATAACACCTCAAAGTTATATACTACCATGCAGCACATCTGGTTGCTGAAACTGCTCTTCAATTTCATGGGCATCTCATAAATCTGACACCTCTTACATATTTCATATTTCATTAACAACTTCTACCTCATTTCCATCTTTAATTACTACTGCCCCAGGGCGATTCGTTAACATTTTAAACAGATCTCGGGTAGTGTATACGAGACCGTCACGACAAGTGTACACAAGTATACTCATCATACACCGAAACACATTTAGGTACACTTGCGCATACATATACAGCGTTTATATAAATACTATCTACTTATGCCATAGCACACGTCGTCATTGGGGGAGTTGATGAGGACTACTTACATTTGGCGATGTGGCCGATGCCAACAAAGGCAACAAACCACCGCAGGCAATTATCAAATTATCCGCCAGTTGCGATATCAAATGCACCGTATTCACAACGAATATTGCATTCTCACTGGAATTAACAAAATCCAAAACGCTTTTAGTCGAATGTGAACGCCAAACTTGTATATCCGTTTCCAATGAGAACAGAACATCCGAGAGCAAACGCTGATGTATGTAGGACCACTTGAATTCGGGTATACGGAAGGGTGGTCGTGTAGGGCCGGGACTAAACATGGGTCGTGTTGAGCCGGATTTGGAACGTTGTTGCTGCTGTTGTTGTTGCTGCTGTTGTTGCTGCTGTTGCTGCTGTTGTTGCTGCTGGTGCTGTTGTTGTTGCTGCTGGTGCTGCTGATGGTGCTGTTGAGCTTGTGCGGCTGCTGTGGCTTTAGAATTATCTAAAAACAAAGGCATGAGACAAAGGGAACAAAACGGAAAGGAATATTATGAAAATGTTAAAAACTTTACGAGTTTTTCTAAGTAAATATTGAATTTGTAAGCATAATTCCAGTACATGCATGTGTGTTTGTTCATACTCCTTGGTGGCTTCTATGTAGCAACAACATAGACTGTGTAGTTTGTGCTTAATTTATCGTAGCGTTTCGTTTAATTGTCAGCAAATATAGAGATTACATGAGGGCTCTGGTTGAATATACTGGTATATTGTGCTATGCCACAATATACTCTGGAGGGCTTTAAATTATACTTTATTTGTTAAATCAAAGAATTACTGTACTAGATTGTAGACTGGTATTATAAAAAATTATTATTTGCATTTTAGGGTCTAGAACAAATATGGGGAACTAATGGCTTTAACAATGGTACATGTATATATGTTACGTTCATGAATTTATTTAAGTTTTATATTCTTCGGTCTCCCTTGGTTACTGTCCACAAATGTCAAACAGAAACCTTTCAATTATGTTGCTGATCTCAGTTGTTGCGATTCAAGCTACTCTATAGCCCCTAACAACAGTCTCCTGCGTCTCATCTTAAAGCCACAATACTAATGAACACATATTCATTTACTTTGTGAGTATCTCTCCCAGACTTCCCATTTGACTGTCAACGTAATTGCATCATAAGTCTCCACAAATATCTTTATAGCCCTCTTTATGTTTGCGCATCACCAGCTCCAACGAGAAAACGTCTCGACCATTAGCCCAACACCCCACAAATAAACCTTACCCTGGAGCTGTGTATTATCAGTATAAAAAGCAGATAAAGGAAACCTGATACTGTCGTCGTCCAATTCAGTTGTTTGTCCATAGTTCCGTTAGCAATGAATCCGTTTTGTTTGTAGGCAATGAGCAAGAAGCAACGCCAGCGTTTACGATTTAAACTGAAAAACCTCCCAGTGTTTGTTTAAAAATGTTCCATAGCAAATATTTTTACTAGGTCCCATATACTCTTTTGCAGAGATTTTTAGCAACACATGCCACAAACAAAGTGGATTTTGTACTTAGACTCTAGCATTTACTGATGAAGCTACTGTCACGCCACTGCCATAGACATTCCATGACCCATCCCCCCTCCCTAGATGGTGGCAATTGGAGGAAATGCTTAAATAGAGTGGAAAGGGGAGGACTTATGTATGGAAACCGATAGAAAAAGTAAAATAATATTGTCATTCTGAGAATAAAATGACATTTTATGAAGCGCTCAGTTCACTTTAGTACTGAGAATTTGTGTAACATTTCTAGGGCGAGATTTAATGTTCAGTGAATAAATGTGAAATTAAACTGAGATTTTAATTTGCAGTATATGACATGGAAGTAATTATTGAGAAAGAGAGAGATTTTACGGGGAGTTAAAAGTGTTCCTTTTAAATGACAAATAAATTTTATTATCAATTCAATTTATTTTAATTTCACAGGAATTTGAATTTGTTTATCTCTGTGTGTGTGTGTGTGTTTTTTTTACACAATTATTTTCATGCAGTAAAAAAACAGATGATACTCACCAAAATGTTGATTATCCACTTGGGTACTGGCACTTTGTTGTTGCTGCTGCTGCTGTTGTGATGGCATTGGCAATTCTGGCTGCTCTACATCTTCGGTTTGCGGTGTTTGTGTCTGTTGCTCTTGTTGGCTAACAATTACTGTCTGTACATCCTCATCATCGTCATTACTTTCAACCTTTTCTAGCGTCAGCGGTTGTTGCAAATCATCTGCTGATGTCTGAGTTTCTTCTTCAGCATGCTCCGCGATGGCATCCGCCTCAGTGTGCTCCTCCTCCAACAGCTGTTCTTCCGCCGTTTCTACAATGGTGTTAACTGTTTGTTCAACCAAATCTTCAACGACGGCCTGCACAATGTCGGCCACATTCTCAACTTGTGGCTGCTCTGTGTCGAGCGAGGTTTCTACCTCAACTGCGTCACTTGTTGAGACTTGTTCTAGAGCCGATACTAAAACATCTTCTATGATATCTTTAGCTGTCTCATTGAGGTACTCCTCAGTTTCGGTCTCTGTTTCGTTCTTTTGTTCAATGTCTGGAGTCTCGTTCTCCTTGATATCATTGTTGTTGGTCTCTTCGTTAGAGTTTTCGATGACTTGATCAATAAGTTCATCAACAATGTCCTTGACAATCTCTTCTACCTTTGGCTCTGGTTCTGCCTGTGCCGTTTCCTCCTCATTCAATTGGATTAAAGCATCTTCCATCATTGAGGGACTAGAAACTGTTGTTTCGGGACTTAGAGAGGATATCTCCTCACTGTTTTCTGCCGTAGTGGTAGACAGTGATGAACTCACCTCCAGCTCAGCCAAGTCATTAGGTTTGACTTCCGCTGCGGGAGTTGGTGTTGATGACGTTGTTGTCTCCGTTGTTTGTATAGTTTCGCTTTCTTTTGTGGTTTGTAATTCATTATTATTTATAACATTTTCTTTATTAGTTTCTTGTGTTGTTGTTCTTGTTGTTGTTTGTTCAGTCTTTTTAGTTTCCTCATCATGATTTCTGGCGGTTTCCTTGGCGGATTCCGCATTGTTTGCATTAATTTCAATTGCGGTGGCGGGTGTTGGTGTTATTTCCGCTTCCGTCACATTATTGTTAAGTAAATTTTTCGTGTTGAGCAAAGATACTTTGTCATTTACCTCTCTGTCGTCTGCGTCAGGGGTTGTGACTGTTGCTGCTGAGGATTCTGGGGACGGTTCTTTGATTTGTTTCTTTTCATTGTTCAAAACACCTTGGACCACCTCATTGACGGCCAACTCGATCTCTTCATCTTTGATAACAGATGAGGCTTCCTGCAGCTCATCGGCCACAAGTTTGCAGTCTTGTAGAACTTTTTCTGAATTCTTTAGTACCTGCTCTACATGGGCTTCGGCATCTTCTACCGCTGTTTTGGCATTCTCCAACTCCAGTTCCTCCAAGTCCTCAATGTTAAGGGTTTTCTTTAAGGCTTCGGGACCGCTAGGTGAAGGCGGTGTTTGATCGATTAAAGTTTTAGCGGGCGTTGCCGTGGCACTGGTGTTTGTGGACGAGGCATTGCCGTTACACTGCACAGCTGTCACTAGAACTTCCGATTTGATGTGCTCGTTATAGACATCGCTTATATTTGATATACTTGATTTCACCGCCGTTTCACTGGCACCTTCTTCCTTTGGCTGATCCTGAGCCACTTCTTCTTCGGGTGCTTCCTTTTCAAACGTGTCATCTGTGGCACAAGCACATTTCGTTTCAGCCGCATTTTCTACCTCATCATCTGGGTGGTTAGATTCTTCTTCCATGTCTATATCCTCAACTTCTTCCTCTACCGGTGGCACATCCTCCAATGAGGCCACTGAGGTGGCATTGTGGACCACACCGCCATGTTGCTGCTGCATTTCTTCCCGCTCCCAACCACTGATGGTACTAATGGGCCGGGCTTGCCTTAAGGCTGGATCGGTAATTTGATCCGTTCGCTGGCGCTCGTAATGCTCGTACATTTGAGCAAATTGTAGTTTGAATTCCTCGTAAGAAACTTTCGAATGTACAATGGCGAGAGTGTCAACCCAAACTCTCCAGCCACCATACTCGTATTTGATGGCATGATGGAGTAGCATACGGAACAGCGAATAAACCATATCGGAGATTTTCTGCTCCTCAGTGTTCTTGGGATGTATGTAGGCCATGGCAATGAGCCACTCTTGCCACACGGACATCTGGAGAACAGTTCGACGATTCTCACGATTACTGTTACACAGCAAGGTCATGTCGGAGAGGAAGAGTTTCTTGACTTCGATAAGGTCTTCCGTTTGTTTGGACTGACGAATGAGGGTGGCGACGACTTTCAGCATCACTGTGATAAGAGAGGAAAGGTAAAAAAAGATAGGTAAGATAAATTAGGCAAAATTGTAAAATAAGCTGAATAGTAGGCAATGCGTGTGTTGACAACTAAAAGTATGCAATAAAGTTATGCAAAGTAAAAAATTAATGGAAAAAATATAAATAAAGATTACTCGATTTTAGTGAGTTTTATCAATTGGTTTTAAAGAATCTAATGATACACCAAATTGGCGAATTGGAGTTTTGTTTTGCCGACTTTACGAAGGAGAGAGTTTAATTAGGCAAAATTGTAATTAATTAGGCAAAGTAGGCAACGCGTGTGTTGACAACTAAAAGTATGCAATAAAATTATGCATCTTAACAAATCAAAGGAAAGAAAGCTACGACTAAAAAATATAAAATATTGAATATCACAATAGATGGCGAAAAACTGAGTAAAACCAGAACAGAAATTACAGTCAGGTGAACTGACTGATAAATATCCTCACGCTTTGTCCATTCTGCAAAGTTATAGTTGTTTCGATTTTTGTAAGAAAAACTAGTAAACATTGTCTTCATGACCCTAACTTTCAACTTATACAAAAAGTGCAATTTAGAGTTAAGAATCTTAAAGCAGAAACATATCGTCGGTATAGTGCAAGAGTTCTAAAGTCATTTTTTTTTGGTGTTTTGGATTTATTGATGATTGAAAGTTTATGGGCGCTTGTGTATTGATACAATAAATACAAAACTACTTTCAATGGACATGTGATTTTTTCACAGGGCTTAGGTCTTTTAGGATACTTGAGCAACCTTAAGTCCATTTCACAAAAAGTGGACTTGAAACCATGGAAGGATACCGACGATGTATTGTTAATATTCATGCTTGCATTTGATCTCCTAAATTCATCAGATACCTGAGGTAAATGGGTAATTATGCTATTTGTGAAATTTATCTAAATTTTTTCAAGTAACCGTAAAGACAAACCCAAACACCAAACAGTCTTTCTGTAGCAACCTTATACACATCCCATACATATCAAAAACAAAACTGCCACATAATACTTTAAATGACAATAACATATCACAATAATGGCACCTCAACCCCCAACCCACACATCATAATGCCAACTCCCCTGGCAAGGCGCCAATATAACTCAAGTGAATTTTATAAAAAAAAAAACTCTAACTCAGGACCTTCTGTGCGCCTCATATCACCCCAATATAAATTACTCTACTACAACTTTATCAACCTGAACTCTAAGAACGAAATTTATCGAACAAGAACAAAAATACAACAACAAAATGAAAATATCACATAAGGAACAATGAAGTAAACCCGAATGGAAAGAAAAATTATTACTTTATAAAGTAAAGTAAGAAAAGAATAATTTTGCAGCAGCGTAACCATGACAACGGCAATGACAACGATGACAATGGCTGTGTGGTGCAAGATACTTACTTGGATTCTCCAGACGATAGTGACTTTCCGGTTCCGGATGTCTATTGTACATAATATGCTGTGATATATGTTCGGTCATAATTTCATATAAGACATTATATATTGGCATCGACAGCGATTCCTCGTACAAAAGTAAACGTTCCGCTAATAATGTATATAAATTATGAGGAGACATAACATCATATTTTCGTCTGTAATGAAAAGAAATCGCAGCAAGAGAAAATGAGAAATTGCTAAAGAAGAAAAAACAAAAACATGGGGATGAATAAATGAAAATTTAATGAAAAGTTATGATATCTAAGTTTGAACGGGCGGCAAGTGTGCGGTAGTGTGTGTGTAAAATAAGTTAGAGGAAGAAAATATTTCACAAATTTCTGTTGATATATGATATTAGATGTGATGTGATGGTGATATAAGGAAGAGAAGTTTTAATGATGTGTACAATGTGTATCCGCCCAAGTGTTTCGTCATGAATTATTGTAGTTTTTAGTTTTGAATGATGTTTTAAAGATATGACAGTTACAATATATTAATTATCCAATATTGTTCCATTCAGCTACTCGTAGTTTAAACTAGAAGCTGTTTGTTCAAGTAGTGTTCGCAGATTGAGTATTTTTTTTTTTACGCTCAATTTATCAATTCATCCCTGAGTTCACCAATTAAAGATAATTTCAGGTATCATTTTCATTAATATATTCATCAGCGAGTTACTGTTTTGGCGACTTTTTATCGATATATTTCATGTCATATTTTGGGATTTTTTGGCGTGTTTTATTTTACTTTTTAATGTCGCACCGTTCATCGTCTTTATGGCTTACTAGAAATCAGCGTTTTTTTCTTTTAGTGGTTATTTTTGGTCTTATTCTGTCTACGCTTTCCTGGATTTACAATATTAAAATATTTTTCGATATTAACGAAAATATCCATAATGATTATTTCATTTTAGCGATTTGGAGATATTGTTTCACATGTCAACTATTTTTAAGTATTGACGAAAATAGTCTTCATCTTCACTAACCCAGAATATGAGCACACAATTTTATTTTAGCGATTATAAAGTTTGCCGATTTTTGCCATATTTTTATGGATTTTTTGCGTTTTTTATAATATTTTTTTATTAATGAATTATTCGACTTTTTTGAATTAAGATTTTTTCTTGTTTTGGCGACTATTTTCGGTCTTAGTCCGTTGCTTTCTGGAGTTTACCATCTTATTTAGTTATATTGACGAAGACACTCATCATCATTAATTTATAATTTGGTTATGTTATTAAATTATATTTTTATCGTTTTTTATAGAAATATTTTAGTGTTTTTCTGGCGATTTTTATAATTTTCTATATATACCAATAATTTTAGGTATTCCCGAAAATATTCATCATCGTAATTAATCGAAAATTTGTTCATTACATTTTGGCGTTTTATAGTTTTGGCGACTTTTGAGATATTTTATAAGGCACTTTCTGTGAATTTGTGCCAAATTTTTTGAAATGCCAATAATTTTCATTATTCATCACTAATTCAGAATTTTTTCGTATTACTATGTTCAGCGGTTATTTTGTTTAAGCAATTTTTTTGATATTTTTTATTATGTAGTTTTTAAATATTGCTCCGAGTGTCTCCTTTTGGCTGCTACGAATGTGGGAATTTCTGGTTTCTGCGACTTTTTTTCGGCCTGACTCTGTCTATGCTTCCTTGCGTTCCCTAATTAAAGATATTTTCAGCATCCGGTTCAACAGACCGAAGTCCGATTTAACAGACCAAAGTCCGATTCAATAGACGGAATTCTGATTTAACAGACTAATAATTTTAATTCAAAAGACTAATAATTTAATAGACCGAAGTTCGGTCTGTTCAACCAACTTATGTTGGTTTCACCCAAATTCCATTGGTTTAATGTAAGTCCGGTCTATTGAATCGGACTTCGGTCTGTTGAATAGCACCTCGGTCTGTTGAATTGGACATCGGTCTGTTGAACTAACTTTTGTTGGTTTCACCCGCATTCTATTGGTTTAATGGAAGTCCGGTCTATTGAACCGGACTTCGGGCTGCTGAATCGCACCTCGGTCTGTTGAATCGGACTTCGGTCTATTAAATCGGACCTCGGTCTGCTGAATCAGACTTCGGTTTGTTGAATCGGACTTTCGTCTGTTGAATCGGACTTCGGTCTATTAAATCGGACATCGGTCTGCTGAATCGGATTTTGGGCTGTTGAATCCGATTCCGTCTGTTGATCCAACTTTTGTTGGTTTCACCCAAATTCCATCAGTTTAATGGAAGTCCGGTCTATTGAATTGGTCTGTAGAATCGCACCTCGGTCTGTTGAATCGGACTTGCGTCAGATTTCGGTCTAGTACTCGAAGATACTCTTCGTTCCTGTAGCATTGTATTAGAAATAAGCACAGTAGCATTTTGATACTAACACTCCATCCGGTACGATTATTCGGTCGAAAATTCGGAAGCGATTCAACTACGAATTGCAAAAGTCAATTTGCAGAAGAAAACGAATCATCAACACGATCCTGAATTGCGGATACCTAACTGATTAATCGACGAAAGCCGAATCATCGATACAAGCACGAGTTGCAAAAGTCGATTAGCTGAAGAACGCTAGTCATCTACACGATCGTGAGTTGCCGATACCACACTGATTTACCGACGACAACCGAAGCACCGATAAAATTACGAGTAACAAAAGTCGATTAGCTAAACAACGCGATTCATCAACACAATCCTGAGTTGCGAATACCAAACTGATTTACAGACGACAGCCGAAGCATCGATATATTTCCGAATCGCTGAAATTAACCTGAATACACGACAAAACCCGAATCACCAACACCGCCAAGTATTCCTGATATAAACCTGAACCACCGACAAACTCGAATCATCAAGATGACCCAGTTTTGCTGATATAAACCTTAATCATCAACAAAACCCGAATCACCAATACCCTTCTGAATTGTTGACATTATCCGAATCACAGACAAACCCGAGTCCTCAATCATCACTTGCTGATATTAAGCAGAAATTCCGACAAAAGCCGGCGACAACTGAAGCATCGATATATTCCCGAATTGCTGAAATTAATCTGAAACCCGACATAACCCGAATCACCAAGACCGCCAAGTATTCCTGATGTAAACCTGAACCACCGACAAATCCGAATCATCAAGATAACCCAGTTTTGCTGATATAAACTTGTGTCAACCATTACCCTTCTGAATTGTTAATATTACCCGAACCAAAGAAAATCCCGAGTCATCAGTCATCACTTGCTGATATTACCCTAAAACCCGGACAAAACCCGCATCACCAAGCTGACAACGTACTGCCGATATCAAACGTAACTACCGTCGAACCGAACGCTGCTGAGTTGCTGGTACGAATCTGAATTATCGAAGGTACCCGAATTACAACGTTCCTGAGGACCGAAAGGATCCTGACCTCTACAGTTTTGGCAGTATAGTTTAAAGTTCCCGATCACTTAAAATCGACCGATTCGTAACGTTCCTGAATATCCTAAATCGACCCGAGTTCCGAAACCTGTCATTGCAGTCATAGGCCATATCAAAACTCGCCAAGCGTAAACGAAAATTTCTCGATCATCTAACATCGGCCTTGGTATAAATTACCGGACAAGACAACATCGCTATCACTGAATCCGAATCTGAATTGTTTTCGTATCTAAATACTTTATCCAGTAGATTATAATTTTGAATTACACCATCAATAAATAATACTGTTATTTTGCCGTAGACAGGGAAAATGTACTGAGTTCTTATTCCGTAAGGTTTTGTGGATCCTTATGGCGACTCTGGCGATGGCGGGACTTACCTCAGCCGACGAGAAACCCACGTTAACACGATACTCGTTTTATTAGTACTTTTTTTTGCCGATTATGTTAGAATAGTTTAAATAACTTGTTTTTAGCGGCTCTTCGTTTGTCAACTTTGCACGAATTTAGCGATTTTTTGGATGAATGCCGAGGTCTTTTTTGTATACACTTATATTCCGCAAACTTTTTAAACACATACTTTTGAAGATTGCTTTTAACTGCATAAAAATCTTAGTTTAAATGTTATGAATGTGATAACTAATAGAATGCCTTTCCTTTCAATAACTTACTTATAAGTGCTCCTTGATAAAAAGAATCCCAGCAACTTGAGCGCTTGTAAGCGTATCAATTGGCTCTCAGCAGCCAATAATTTAAATATAGATCTAACACCATGTTTAACATCAAAAGCAGGTACCATAGAGCTCGGATGCTCAGACATTAAAGATATTAACATTTGTAAAACATCATGTAAATTTTCATCCTGCAAAAGTTACAAAAAAAAAACATTAAGCGTTACAAGGATAACATAAAATGCCTATCAATCTAATTGGACAAGAGATTTTCTCAATGTTACACAGATACTTAGAAAACTTACCTCATGCATGGTTGTCAAATAATTTAAAATGCTTTGCAGTTCATCTTCTTTGACACCTTGGCCTATCATAATCAATTGTTTTAGAAACAATAAAATATATGCACGTATTGCTAAAACATCCTTTTGGATTGGACGTGGACCATCTGGAAAATGGGTTAGAACAAAAGATTGAAAGTTAATTGTTATTTGTCTAACAATGGGTTAGTAGGCTGTTATGCAAAATCAGATGATGGCATGACACCAAGCTTTAAGTTAACACATAAACAGAGTATCGATATCTATTATAGGAAAGATTTTCGATGGCGTTATGTTCGAATGTATTTGCGAATATAATCGCAACACATTTAAAGACATTACGGCTTGACGTTTTTCTAACATTATCTCCAGATTTAAGATGGGAACAATTTATATATTGCAATTTATAATTTACAATATTTTTTGATTTTAGAATACCGAGACTACGTAAGCAAAACTTTCTCTTATCACATTTCTCATATTCAACATTTTCAACTTACCCAATCCCTTTGGTATAATACCACTTTTAGCACGTGGATTCACAACCCAATAATAATATTTCAATGTGTGTACGGTCTGCAAGACAGTGCTGACACGGCGCACATTACTATAGATCTGCGTATCGCTCAAGAATTCGGTGGCCAGATATGAGTACAAGCGTGCCTGGACACTGGCCGGTGTGTAAATCCACAGGGCTGGATTGAACAGGACATGATCCAACAGCTGCCAGGTCAGGAATGAGAAACAGAACAACTGCAAGGCGACGCATAAACATAAACAGGAAGAGAAAACACAAGGAAACAACAACAAAAATATTAATTAATATCGCTAGAATACAAAACGCCTTTTTATAGTATCTCAATAATATTAATACTCAAAAATAAATAAGTATATGTAGAGAAAAAAATTAAATCATTTACAATACAATAAATACAAGTTAAATATTTGATATTGAACAACGAAATAAAATAAAAGTTACATAATATTAATTTATATATACATACATGTTTCATATGCACAATGCAGGCGAATATTATTTTATGATTTACATAAAACATTTAACAAAACACAACTCGTAACGAATGCACATTCAATTCGATATCATTCAATATATATGTTGGAATATATATGTATAGGTGTATATATAAAAGATCCAAGTTGTAGGAGGGGCGGGTAAGGGATTATTGTTTTCAAAATGTTATATTTCAATTTTTTTCAACACAATACAGCATGCACAGCAACAAAATAATACACAACATGTCGTATTATTGTATTTGTCGGGGTTTTATGTTATAGTTCAATCCGTCATTCACAAGCATCAGAGCATCATCATCAACACAATATCACAGTTTCGTACAGAATAACATAATACGATATAATTTTTTTTTTCATTTTTTTTTGTATTTAGATTTGATGATGGAAGGGCAGTCAGGTAGTTAGATTAGTTGATTTTATGTAAAGAAAACAAAAAAAAAAAACAAAACGAAAACAAAATCATTTTAAACAATATGTCATAACAAAGAGTGAAGAGAATGATACATTGAGAGAGATAGGGAGGGAGGATTTGTTAAATAATGTAGATTGATACACTATAAAGCTAAAAGTTAAGGATTTATCGCTTGTATACACTCATAGAGGTACTCAAATATTTTTAGTTGGAATAGGCTTTGGAAGCCTGATTTGATTTGATTATTTTTTCTTTGTTATCTGATTTGTAATGCATGACAATGATTTGAATTTTAATTAAAATGTAGATATTTGTTTTGTGCATTGACCTTTCTATATGTATGTGGGTGTTAGTGTGTAAGTGTGTCAAAGCTTAGTAGTATATCAGCATGTAGATGTAGACTGAAGGACTAAGCAATAGGTGGCACATATATTAGGCAATTGCATGAAATATTCAACAATTATTTTTCATCGTGTTTAAAGTAAAACTTATAGCATATATTAAAGCTGTAGAATGGATACACAGTGAACATTGATGTGAAGGAGAAAATGCTGTCAACAGAAAGGTATAAGTAAAAAGGTCACTAGATCCCAAATCTACAAAATATTATTTACAGCTGAGAAAACTGTCCAAAATACAATTTTGTAGATGAAGCCTTCTCAAAGCAAATTTTAGATAAAATATCTTACTATTTCATATTTGAGTATAATTTTCATGTGAGTTGAGACGATCGTGTGATACATGGAAGCAGTGTAAGTTCAGACAACAATACTAAAATCATGTATTGAGTATGCAGATTGGAGTATTTAGAGTAGAGAAGAAGAAGTCGGCCCCCATAAAAAAAATTTCCAAAAATCAGGGTAAATATTAAAGACAACATCGAGACAACTTAAAAAAAAACCCTTTAAAAAGCACAAGATATTCAACGTCACCAATTACACAATATCACAAAATTTTAAAAATGTCTGTATCCGGGATATTTAATAATTGATTTTAATGTAAAATTTCACGCTGAATTCAAATCTGCTTTCAGATATATGGAAAGTAGAACAGTTTTTGAGATATCGAATTTCCATTTTTAGTGTTTTGAAAAAAGGTAGGTCTAATAAAATGCCATTATCTCTGGTTTTAGTCCACCGATATCTGTAAACTGGGACAAGAATAAAATATAATAAAATTTTTTCTTAAAAAAACGATAGCACTTTAAAATCCAATCATAAATGACGAAGTTATGGCACTTCAAAGTTGGATTTTTGTAAAAATTTTAATGATTTTTCAAGTTTTCGCTGCCTTTCATTAAGTTTTTTCCGTTTTTTTTTCATTTAAAAAATAATTTTATTATTAATATTTTCGTCACAGTTTGCAAACATCGGTGAACTAAAACCAGAGAAAATGGCACTTTAGCCGACCTACGTTTTTCCAAAACACTAAAAACCGAAATTTGACGATATCTCAAAAACCGTTCTGCTTTTCACATATCTGAGAGCAGGTTTGAATTCAGTTATTTGTAATAAAAAGAATATTTTGATGGTAACTAAAACAAATTAAAAATAAATTATCTCAGGATAATATTTAAATTTTTCTTCGATGTCGCTAAAAAATATTCAATAATTTGAGATACAAAGTATGCAATAATTGTTATTCATTTTTTCCGACAGCGCTAAAAAGTATGCTATAAGTTGCGATAACAACGCAAACAACATGAATTTGTGTTAATGCCTGTAAATACATCTTGTCATACGCAAGTTTTTTTTTCGGAATTAAAAGGTTTACTTCCACAGCAAAATGTTCTTGGTTTTAGAAATCCTAGAAAAAAAACATTTTTAAATTTTAGGGGTAGAAACGGCATTATATAAGACCTTCACAAGAAAATTATGCCATACGTCAGCGACATCTTTAGAACATATGTAGTACTCGTCGAGACCTATACGATATCTTGTATGTTGAGATTAAGTGACAAACAAAAGAGCAGCAATAAAAAAGCCCTTTTTTAGGGGGTGGGGGAGGAATATTATTCTGAAGTTATCTCGAGATGATCTTTAATATTTGCCCCCGACTTTAGAAATAATAGATAGCGATATTGCACAGATATTGGCATAAGTTTAAAAAATAATTTGGTAATTTTCAAGGCGCCCCCTTGTTAAGTTATTCATAAATTTTTTTTTTTTGAGCCATAAAAAACTTTCTCGCTAATTTATAATTATGCACAAAATTGGTCACCGTTATGAAAATATTGAAAGTATTGCCAGTTAAAAGATCTCCGACCCACCAATATTAAAGCTGAGATCGATTCTACTTTGGATGAGTCTGCTTTTTCGATAAGGTCTTTTAAATACTGAATGGCAGTGTTTAAATGAGGCCTTACAAGCTTAAGGTGTCGAAGCCAAAAACGGTTAAGATAGTTTACGTCATGGTGTTCGATAATCTTCTGCTGAAGATTGGTGAGATAGCCGAAATTATGGCATTTTATGGTAACTGGTATATATTAAATACACTGTGACACAAAATTGAACTTTTCGAATCGGAATGGGATGAAACCAAAAACAAATGAAGGTTGACATTTTGTATAACGAAACCCTCAAGGGATTTTATAAGTTTAGTGCGAGATTTTTTTTACTCGCATTTGAAGTTGGTGATTTTTGAACGCTGGCTAACAAGAAAAAGTCATTAAAATAATGCTTATTAATTTTTATTATCCCGGAAAGTTGTGGTATCTTACTGTTTTTGGGTTGATGAATTCATTTATGATATTTATTTTTATCTTTGAGCGTCACCAGAGGCCGCTTTCGTGCATTTTTTTTTTGGATTAGATCGCATTTTTTTCTTTTCTCGCGATAACAGCCGTAGATTAAGAGCTTCGGAGCTGAAATTTGTTATACAAGCTTCTATTCTCCAAGCTAAAATTAAGTTCTAAGATGAGCAAGATCGGACAAAACCTACTCCCATCTCCCATACAAATTGTACCTTTTTGGGGTTTGTCAGTCCCTGCGATCACAGTGGTAGATTAAGAGCTTTCGATCTGTAATTTTATATGCAAGCTTCTATCCCCTAATCGGAGATTAAGTTCTAAGATGGGCATGATCAAACAAAAACTACTCCCACCTCTCATACAAAATAACCCTTTTTGGGGATGTCCGTCTTTTTGACCTCACGATTACAGCCGTAGGTCTGAAATTTGGTACGCAGACTTCTAACCTCTTAGAGAATGTTAAGTTCTAAGATGAGCAAGATCAGACAATAACTCCTCACACCCCTAAAAATGGGGTGTTTGCATTGGAGGTGGGAGAAGTTTTTGTCCGATCATTCTCATCTTAGAACTAAACTTCCTCTAAGTGGTAAGAAGTTCGCATACCAAATTTCAGCTCGATAGCTCTTAACCTACGACTGTAACCGCGAGGTCAAAAAGACGGACATCCCCAAATAGGGTTATTTTGTATGGGAGATGTGAGTAGTTTTTGTCCGATGATGCCCATCTTAGAACTTAATCTCCGATTAGGGGATAGAAGCTCGCATACCAAATTTCAGGATGATAGCTCTTGATCTACGACTGTGATCGCAGGGACAGACAACAAAAAGGTACAGTTTGTATGGGAGGTGGGAGTAGGTTTTGTCCGATCATGGCCATCTTAGAACTTAATTTTTGCGTGATGGATAGAAGCTTGCATACAGATCGAAAGCTTTTAGTCTACGGCTGTAATCGCGAAAAAAGACAAAAATGCCATCTAATCAAAAAAAAAATCGTTTGGCTACGTTACACTGCAATAAAGCTGGTTTCTGCGACGATTCCTAACCATGGATGAGACATGAGTCTACCGATTCACACCTGAGGCAAAGGAATAGTGTCTTCAGAAGGCGAAGGCAGTTTCATCTGCTGGAAAGGTCTTTGCGTCTGGCATTTGCGATGAGCGTAGAATAATTTTTATTAATTACCTTTAAAAAGGGGAAATAATCCAAAAAGTGTTCATCATCAAGACTATGCAACACTAGTTCACATATCTATTATTACGATAGGCAAAATTAATGAATTGAAGTTCGGGTCGCTTTATACCGCACCTTATGGTCTATTGATTTAAATGATTTTTTTATATTGAAACTGAAAAATGACTCGGTAATAACCAGTGAAGAGGTAGAGTCTGCTGTAAAGGCTATTTTAAAGATGTAGCCAGTTCCTGCTTTAAGACCGACTGTAGTTTCGAATACACTACTATCATAGGTATGTCCTGTGTTCGTGACCAGTTCCAATCGATGTTTTACGCAGAAACTTCGTATTAGTTGAATCACTAGGGATGGAATCGTCGTTAAGCAGTCAATCGGCATGCCTAGTAAAACCTTATTAAAAAATTGCTAGGAGCTCGCCCACTTCGCATTCATAGAGAAAATAAGTTTTTGGTTAAAATAAGTTAGGCCAGGCAGAGGAAAAGTGAGTTTAAAGTATTGGCAAACTTAACAATGCGACTTCTTTACCAAATAGTTGCAGTGCATACTTATTCTTGTAACGCCTATAAAATGCATACATGGAGAATATTAATCGAATTGAGCGAGTTTCTGTTACCACATTTGACCATATTACTGTTCAACAAATTTATGTTGTACTGCGATATATGAGTTTTTATTCCTTTATGGAAACGATTTCATAAAATTAAATAAAATCTAAATAGTTTTGTGATATCCTCGGGTTTTCTTTACCTTAATATAATATTCAAAAAAAAAAAAAATCGTCCTTTTTAAAATAAAGCTCTAGACTACACCAGTTTACAAATCATTATTTTTTGTGAGCTGCAGAGTTCTAAATAATTTTTTTCTATAGATTTCAGCCTCCTAAACACGAATATGAAATTTAAAAATTTTTCCTCTGATTAGTTTTCAAGATATGAATTTTTGAATTATTTTGCAAATTTTTTATGAGATGCATCAGCTTATTGGAGAATAATTCGTAAACTCGTCTTACGATTTGAACAAGAGTGGTCTTTAATTAAAGGTAATGTGCTCCCCTAAAATCTTTCTATACAAGCTTTTAACATCGGTTGGGTAGTTTTGATGGTAAGAGCATTTAAAGTTTAAAAAACTATTTTTTTTGTGAAAAAATCACGGTTTTAAATTGATAAAAAAATTTATTAAAAATATTAATCGAAAAAATAAATCCAATTTCATAAATTGAGTATAAAGATTGGACTTTCCCAAGCAAAACAAGCCATCGTTTATAAAAATTGGGTGATAAGAGGAAGAGTAACACGTTTTTTAAGAGGACACTACAAATGGTAAATTTTTGATTTTAGGCATATCACGGTAGGTTTAGAGCTAAACTTCAAGTTGCCTGAAAATTACGAATAAAAGTGAAAATGCCACTGTATTCTGGGTTGATCATGCATCACGAAAATGTTTAATTTGAAATCCTAGCTGATCATTTTTAGAAAATATCGATATCTTCCATTTCTGCCGACTGGACCAAAAGTCTTTTTACTTTTTAAACGATGACAGTAAAAAACTGGACCAATGAAATTAAAACTGTTTATTTATTATAAAAGTATACAAACAGGGATTCTTGTATGATCATTGATTATTTTGACATTGCTTCAATTTGGAGGCTTGAAATGCATTTTATTAAACCTATATTTTTAAAAAAAATCTATATTTTTCATTTTTAAATCATATTATATACATATATATTGCAATTAATAAATATTCCACTTTTCTAATACTAAACAAATTCTTCTTAAGCGGTTCCGCGGTGTAAAATTTAAAAATATCGATAATTTTCAAAAATGTAGGCTTAAAATGCACTTCAAGCCTCCAGGTTAAAGCAATGTCAAAATAATCAATGATCATACAAGATTCCCTGTTTGTATACTTTGATAATAAATAAACAGTTTTTATCTCATTGGTCCAGTTTTTTACTGTCATCGTTTATAAAGTAAAAAGACTTTTGGTCCAGTCGGCAGAAATGGAATATATCGATATTTTAAAAAAAGATCACCTAGGATTTCAAATTTAACATTTTCGTGATGCATGATCAATCCTGAATATAGTGGCATTTTCACTTTTTATTGTAATTTTCATGCATCGTGAAATTTAGCTCTAAACCTACCGTGATATGCTTAAAATCAAAAAATTTACCATTTGTAGTGTCCTCTTAAAAAACGTGTTACTCTTCCTCTTATCACCCAATTTTTATAAACGATGGCTTGTTTTGGTCGGGAAAGTATATTCTTTACACTCAATTTATGAAATTGAATTTATTTTTGCGATTAATATTTTTTCTAATTTTTTTTATAAATTTAAAACCGTGATTTTTGCACAAAAATATTAGTTTTTTTAACTTTAAATGCTCTTACCATCAAAACTACCCAACCGATGTTAAAAGCTTGTATAGAAAGATTTTAGGGGAGCACATTACCTTTAATTGAAGACCACTCTTGTTCAAATCGTAAGACGAGTTTACGAATTATTCTCCAATAAGCTGATGCATCTCATAAAAAATTTGAAAAATAATTCAAAAATTCATATCTTGAAAACTAATCAGAGGAAAAATTTTTAAATCTCATATTCGTGTTTAGGAGGCTGAAATCTATAGAAAAAAAATACTTAGAACTCTGCAGCAAAATGACTGTAACCTAGTGCTATTAGGTGTTGGAATATACTGTGGGTTGTGATTGCAGAAAATCTTATTAGATTTTTTTTTTATATTTTTGAAGAAAGACGATTTTTAAATAAAAACAAATTTGAGGAACACCACAAAACAAGGGATATAGATGCACCATTAAAGACTCTGTACAAAAGGCGCTAAATAGTACGAATAGAAAATGTGTATGTTAAAGGAACAAATCTTTATCAACGTCTTGTTGTATCTTCCCCATTAAAATATTTAGCAATCGAGCCTGGACAACGATAGCCAATTGGAGACAGAATTTCCAATTTTCTACCAAAAAATTAACACTCGGTTGTTGTATAAAAATAAACCACTGCATAATGTATGGAAGTATCATTTATGAGCTCAATGATAGCCATGTCTCCTTTTTGTAGTGATAAATAATGGTCAACTAAACAAAATATTATCCTATTTTGGAAAATAAAAGAAATAAGGTTGGAAAGTATAATACGATATTTGTATACAGATAGTACTCTGTACTAAAGATATGAATTTGCAGACGATTTTTTTTAAATTCAGTGAGTGAGCGCAGGAGGGTACGTCTGATAAGCTAGCAAGACCAACATATTGTTATCGATCTTGGACAGCATTCCAAAAGTATGTTTAAAAATGTAATATGTCAGCACTTATATAAGGTCAATATTTTTAATTTTTGTTAACTAGTAAGGAATAATTTTTATTAAAAACAAATGTGATTATTATGATCTATAATGAAAACATCAATAAATGGGGATGTATTAGGATATTAAATTGCTGAACCTGCAAAACTAATTGCGTCCATAAACGCGAAGAAAAGTCAACAATTAATTGTGAGCGTATAAGTACCGCACTATCACAAGTATACGTCTTTATCTTACCAACTTAATTAAATACAAAACTTTGACTCGACTTTATGTAAAATTATGAAAATTTAACATATCAACTTTTGCCGTAATGGCATAAACATATAACAACCGGTATAACAAACACAAAAAAGCTCATTTCGGTATAATCCATACGATGTGTTGGGAAATGTATTTACTTATTATTCATAGAATGGAAATAAAAATATAACCCCTGCAATGATTATATACATAGTATGTACGTAATGTAGTCAAAACATCAACAATCACTACTATAAAAGCGCTGAAGAGGAGAAGGAAGAGGCGATGTATTGAAGAGGTTATCAAGTCCTGCTGCATAAACGTTTCGTTTTTTGTTTATTATTGTTGTTGTCAATATTCATTCAACAGATACTCGGAATTAAAATGTCACATATTGTAATTGACGGAAAAAATTAAAAGGGCATTTAAGCTCAACACTAAATACCAGCAAAGTAATAATAAAGAAAGAAAGAAAAAAACTACAAATACAGATATATCGAAATACTTTTTACAACAACGGGAAAATACCAACGGGGGAAAATACACTGTCACATAGAAGGAATTGGGATTATCGTTTACAATTCACTTAAAGTGATATACTGTAGAGTACACAAATTGAGACAGCTTAATACACACAAATATACACACTAAGATACGTTTATTATTATAATTCATTTATTTATTATATATATGTAAAGAAAGAGAATATTTCAATTTAATAGTATATAGTTTTTTGTTACAACATTTACGCTACCAAGTTAAAAGAAAACTTATACAAAATTTAAAGAAATTCTACAAAATTTCGCAATTAAAAATCCACTATATATACTTATATACGTTTCTATTTTTAGTGGCTCAACAAGAGTTTACTTTTAACTAACTACGATTTTGAAAACGGAAATTTCAAACGGAAAAGAGAAACGTTTAGAATAAATTGTTTTTGTTGTTGTTTAATTTTTTATAGATTTTCACCTGGTAGAACTGTTTGTATTATGTGGTTTCGATTCGATTAGTAGAGATATTGTTTTGGTATTTTGAAGAATTTTTAAGACAGTTAGAGCACAGTTTGATTTCAAAGAGAGAGAGAGACAGAGCGAGAGAATAATACAGATAGGTGGGTGGTGGTTTCAAATGATGATAGGTGTTGGTTACAAATCGGAAGGAAATATCCGGTTTTTTTAAATTGTGGTTGACGTTGTCGGTATACCGGTGTTATGAAGTGGAAAAGTTGAAACATTGGAGCGTTGTATTATGTTTATTAGTTAAGGAGATGTGGCCATATTGATTGAATTTGAACGACAAATGATTTCGATTGTATATATGTTAAGGTGTTGTTGTAAAATATTGTGTAAAAGATTATAGTAGTAGTTTTATAAAGAAGAGAAGAGATATAAAAGAATAATAATTAGTATATAACATCTTAGGGTTATATATTTTATTTTGCAGGTGAATTAAACAACATGAAACGCAACTAAGGACTGTCGTAGTGATAAATGATCTAAATGCAGGCAAAGGTTATGATGTCTAGCGAGTTTTAAAAATATATAGAACTAAAATGAATGCTATGCTGATTTCATGCACAAATTTATAACTAAAATTAAAATGTGGTATTTGTGTTTAACAGTGGAAGATGTTGGTGTGGGTGTTTGGATACTAGACGAAGATCTGTGGGTTCTACACGAGTGGGAATGTTAATGTGGTATTGAGTTGTACAGGGTGGACTAAAAGTCTGTGTAGATTTTAATGGATAACATGGACGAGCAAAAAAGGCAATGTGGTGAGAAGGGGTTACGAAATGTAAGAGCAACTATTGGGAATTCACCGCTATGGCATCATTCAGCCCAGTGCGCGTTCTGCGTATGTGTGTGTTAAGGAATCAACTATTTTACGACTCAAGCACAACGAAAATATTGCGCTGGTTACAACATAAGGCATAGAAGTCGATTCAATTGAATAGAAAGTGAATGCAGAAGTTTGAGGAGACAGGATTTAACTATAAATCGGATACGTTTTGCCCGCTCTAGAACTTCAAGGGTTTCGTGAAAGACCTAGACTCGAAAGCGGACTAGTGTCTCTAATGAGCTAAAAACATCTAAAAATGGCATTATTCAGAAAGATAAACATTTGCAACCTTACGAAATTCTAATAGTGCACGAATCAACGGCCTCGTGGCCATATACACAGGCGGCAGTTTGATAATGAGATACTGGAGACGATCACAGTTTTCACAGACGAGACACACTTCCAACTAAAGTGCCACGTAAACAGGAAAAATTAAAGGTTTCCGGGGGACTATAATCCTAAATCAAAGCATCAAAACCCACTGAATTCACATAACACAGTACAACATTTTTCAGCTCATTGAAGAAGTTCTGCATCATTCGTTTTGTCAAGATACATGCCATAATAATTAAATATCGATTTGAAGTTAGTAAATATCGTATAGGGGAATTTGTCACGTTTTAGGATCTTTTGTTTGACATAACTCGAGAACCACTAGTCCGATTTAGCTGAAACAAATTGAAGAAAATTAAGAATTACAGTTCCTTGAATTTGTTTTTATAACGTTTCCCTACATAAGCAACAGTTTCACTTTTCCATTCATCAAATGTGTTTATTTTGTAGTAGTTCCTATAATACTGTTGTACTCCGTGGCGTATGATTTACGTTGAATATTACTTATGATAATCATACGCCATAACAAAAAAGCCTGAATCGTGACAAATTCCCCTATACGATACTTACTAACTTCAAATGGATATTAAATTATTGTGGCATGTAACTTGACAAAACGAATGATGCAGACCTTCTTCTTTTTGGAGCAACTTTCACGTGCAAATCTCAGAATTGAGACCCAAAATCATGTGTTGTACTGTATAAGGTAAGGTTTTACAGTGAATACAGGGCGATATATCGCCGTTTCAGAAGTTTTTTGCTCCACCTTTTCAGAAATTCATTGGTTTTTATTAAGGATCGTGGCCTTAGCCAGATGGGGCAACAACGACTCCACGATTTTCGCGAATGTGATATCCAAGAGAGGTGTTAATAAAACTGGCCACTTCGTAGTCCAGACTTATACCCAATGGAATTTGTTCTTTTGTGATAAAGATTCAATATCAGCCTAGTGTCTCTTGAGGAAATAAAAAAACATATTCGTGAGGAAAATTTCACTCCTGTCAACTTTGTCAATAAAAATTTCCGCCCTGGGATGCAACAGTGTCAAAATAACAAGGATCTCATTAGGATAATGTTATTGTTAAAACATAAGATCCCAATTAAGATACATTCATAATAATTAAACAGTTGTTATGTAATTTTTTGGTTAATTTGTAACAGTTCAAAGACTTTTGGTCCACCCTATATAAAAAGGGTCGTTTTGTTAGTGATGTAGTTGTGTAAGTTAACTAGACGTATGAGTGATATTTAATATGTGATGCTTTTTGTTTCTAACTATGAATGTTGTTGATATTTCGGGCAGGACTAATTAAAATAAGTGGATATGATTAAAGAAGGAATTGCGCGGAGTAAGACAGGAATAAGATTGTAGTTAGTTGAGACCGAATCTATAATCCTCTACCTAAGGGTTTAAATATACACTACTTCTCTTTGGATTATTACGTTTTTTTACTTCTCTGTATAACAGTATAAGAGTTTAGTTTGGAGGATATATTTGTATAATGGATATATCAGAGTACAATTTGGCTCTCAGTTTAGAATATAACTGCACTTAAAGGTTTCCATAAAAATATCGGTGACTTCCAACCCATTTCACGTTAAGTACCCAACCTTTTCAAGATGAGATCCCAACTGTATCTCGGTGATTTTTCAACTATTGTATGGTGTCATAAGTTAAGATTCTTTTTGCTGTCGGACACTTACACTGTACAACATTTAGCTCATTGATTTGGGACTCAATTCTGAGAACTGCACGTGAAAGTAGCCCCAAAAAGAAAAAGTTCTGCATCATTCGTTTTGTCAAGTTACATGCCATAATTTAATATCGATTTGAAGTTAGTAAGTACCGGGAAATTTGTTACATTGTAGGCTGTTTGGTTTGACATTACATAAATACTATATAGTGGCGCATGATTATCATAAGTAATATTCCACATAAATCATACGCCACGGAGTACATCAGTTTTATTGTAACTGCTACGAAATAAATCTATTTCCAAATCATTTGATAAGTAGGAAAGGAATTGCAATTCTTAATTTTTAAGTTTCAGCTAAATCGAACAGAACAGAACTTTCCTGGCAATGTTCTGTGTAAATTATTTCCAATTAACTCAACCTACAAAAAAAGGGGATAATATCCCTTATTTAAAAAGCCCTTTAACCGACATCACAACTAGGTTAAACCCGCATAAGGTTTCGGATAAAAGATGGGTTTCGGTTTCGGCTTTGAACACTCTAACATTGAAACAACCATATAAGATCGAGTGGTGTAGGACATTTTTTACAATAAACAAACAGACAACGTTTCTATTTACCAACACGGTTGGCAGTGTTTACAGTGAGTTGGAAAATGCATCTCGTGAATATTGCTATGTCTAAATTTATTACGATTTTCGACGTCGATTATCGGGACATAAGTTTCATCATCCAGTCGGCGATCATTATTGCGTTAGAAACAATCGTTGTTAAGCGCGAATTGATATTGAATGATGCTCATTTGAAATACCCCTAAATTTAGGCATCATTAGAAATTAGTGGAACCAGGAAATATTCGATATAACACTGAGATTTGTTTGGTAGTAAGACTTGTTTGTGTCTAAAAGAGACTAGTGTCGGTTAGTATAAAAAATTGTTCAAACAGGAGGATATTTTCTGCGTAGATTGCATTTTTCACTCCAGGTGGACCTATTTTTAGGAGATTCCCATGTATAAGTCATAAGTTATTACTTGCATAGGACCCTTGCAGGGACGTACTTTACATAAATTTTGCAAAAACAGAATTTAATTTTTCGAAAATAAAACCAAATTTTTCTAAAAGCCATATTTGAATATTTAATATTTAAACATTTATCTACATAACTGCATCATTAGATTATCGAAATTAAGTTGTCGAAAAATTGAGTTTTGACATCGAAATCTCACTCTGCGGAATTCCAAATTCTGCTTATCTCGCCGCATCGAAAGAAAATTTATTCCTACAATAGCCGCTGCGACAATAAGTTAACTTCATTACCCATTCGATCAATACGTTACGCAAAATCAAATTTCAACGGCGCATATGATACACTGATAATTTACAAATGGTAACTATAGGGAGCGTATACGCGATTTTAAATGAACTACATCGCTCACACGCTATGAGGGCGTTTCGGCATGGCAATGACAAATACATATACATATAAATATAGTTTAGCTATTATGGATGTACGAGGGTATTTGGTACTATTTAAAATATTTATAACTCAATTGCAAAGAGATCATAAAACAATTACTCGTTTAAAGGGATATCGTAAGCCCATGTTCAACTGTGTGTGTTCATTTCGTTCATTGTTGTTGTTGTTGTAGTTTAGGGAAGAGGTTTGTGTGTGTGTAAGAAAGAAAACATTGTCATAAAGAATACAAACAAAACGAAAGAAACATCATAATAGTAAGTAAGTATCTCAAAAATAGACAAAATCAATTGTTGTCGAAAGTAAAAGTAAATGTAATGAAATTGGAGAAAAAAAAAACATTGTCATGCATTATTAATTTTTTTGGTAATAGTTTGGATTACTTTTTTATATGTCATCAAAACACTACACACATGTATGAGACATGCTCAAAATTTAATTAAGAAATCTTGTAATGTTGTATCAATTAAAAAATTTTGCAATTTCTTTCGAAATTTTTTTTCTATAGAAAAGCCAATTAACATAATATCGGGGGGGAAGTTAAGGGATCATATGGTCGTTGGAAACATAAAGCTTACCTGTTTAAGCAATAGATCACTGTTGGCCGAGAGACATGTTACCAAGTATTTGGTTAGATTGAGAAAGGAGCCCAACACATCCAGCGAAAGGTGTTCGCGTGATGAACGCTGCAGCATGAATGATATGACTAAGAAACCACGATTTTGTATCATATGCTGCTGTACGGTTTGAGAGGTTTCCACCAGTTCACAGATGAAACCTAATAGTTTTGAACTGCAGAAAGAAAATTGGGGGAGAGAAAGGGTGAGATATTAAAGGTTATGCATATAAGAATATTATAATTTAAACGTTGCATTTCAGTTAAAAGTAAATTAAATAAGTGTTTACACTATAGACCGGGACGATTTGTTATAAGCAGACCTAAAAACGAACAAAATTTTTATTCAACTACAACGTCTACTGATATATTTGACCTAAAATAGTACTTTTTTTGTAATAGAGTTATTTTTTTGCACCAAAAGTACTTTTAATGTACTTTTTGGCACAAAATACTTTCTTTTGTACCAAAGAACTTTTATATGCCAAAAAGTACGTTTTTTTTACTTTTTGCAACAAAGTACTTTTTTCGTACCAGAGTAATTTTTTATGAAAAAAAAGTACCTTTTGTCATAAAAAAAGTTCTATGGCACAAAAGACAGCACTTTGTACCAAAATGTACATTAAAAGTACTTTTGGTAAAAAAGTACACTGGCATGAAAAAAAATTACTTTGAGCAACAAAAAGTGTTTTTGGGCCAATAAAAGTACTTTTTGGCATAAAAAAGTACTTAAGTACAAAAAAAACCAAAAAGTACAATAAAATAACTTTTTGGTTCAAAAATGTAAAAGTACTTTTTGGTACAAAAAAGTATTACGGTACAAAAAAAGTACTTTGTGCAATAGAAAAGGGGTTTTAAGCCAATAAAAGTACTTTTTGGTCTAAAAAAGTACTTTTGGTACATAACTTTGGTACTTAGCTCGCGAGCCAAGAGCCACAAATTTCAAATGGGCTTTTAAGATGGCTGGCTCTTTTTGGGGCTCTTGGCTCCTGGCTTCCTATAGAAATAGGTAGCTGCAAGATGGGATTTTTGGAAATTCTTACTTTTAGTGGTAATAAGGCCGAAAAAGTAAGCAAACTGCATAAAGTGAATTTTTTGTTAACTTTAAGTCTGTAATATTTACCATTTTTGAGCTAAATATGCTATTTTAAGTTATTACAGTATTGTAGTTAATAAGCGAAAATAATTTGAACTTTCATAACACAGTACAACACATGATTTTGGGACTTAATTCTGAGAACTGCACGTGAAAGTAACGCCAAAAAGAAGAAGTTCTGCATCATTCGTTTTATCAAGATACATGCCATAATATTTAAATACTGATTTGAAGTTAGTAAGTTTTGTATAGGGGTATTTGCACGTTTTAGGCCCTTTTGTTATATGGTGGCGTATGATTATCATAAGTAATATCCCAAGTAAATCATACGCCACGGAGTACAGCAGTATTATTGTAACTGCTACAAAATAAACCCAGTTCAAAATCTTTTGATAAATGGAAAAGTGAAACTCTTGCTTATGTAGGGAAACGTTATATGAACAGGTTAAAGGAATTGTAATTCTTAATTGTTTTAAATTTGTTTCAGCTATATCGGACTAATGTTTCTCGAGTTATGTCAAACAAAAGAGCCTACAACGTGACAAATTCTCCTATACGATACTTACTAACTTCAAATCGATATTAAATGTTAATGGCATGTAACTTGACAAAACGAATGATGCAGGGCTACTTTCACGTACAGTTCTCAGAATTGAGTCCCAAATGAATGAACTGAAAAAATTTGTGCTGTGTAATTCTATCTGAATTTTATAAAATACCTCATGACGTATGACTATTATTAATACATCCCTATTAATTTGCCCCCCTTAACGCATGATTTATGTGATTAATACGTCTCCAGACGTCAGTAAGCTTCGACACATCAAACTTACTAACAATCATTTAAAGAAGTTTAGCTATTTGTGAAATCCCCAAAAATATGCTTATCTTTTTCGAATACACAACAAAGTTCACATACACAAAAATAATAACAAAACTTTCGTAATCATAAAGTATCATAACTTATGATGACGACTACGTTCTACGTTCAACCTTCTTAAGCGTTCTAATCATCATAATTGTGTTCATCACCATCATATTTTGCAAAGTTTTGAAACAAAACTTCTTTATTACAAGTGCGGGGAGCGTAAGTCCCAACCAACCCGGAAGTATAAACACGAAATAGCTGTTAAAAACAAAAAAAAAACACAAAACAAAACAAGAAGATACCAAACGGAATAAGAAGTACAAACTTACCATAATGTTGGATCACGTTTTATATCGCTAATACCCTCATGAGCCATATCCAATTGTGAGAAGAGTGGAAACAAAACTTGTATGCCACCAATTGAATTCAATGTACAGTGTATGGAGTGTGTCACAACAGCCTTAACATCCTGCAATAATACAAAGTGTATGTGTGTGAATGTGTGTAAGTATATGTTAGCAAATAGTAAAGTTAAGATTTGTTTAAGATTTTATTTAAATATCTGCACATTTTTGTATGTCGATTTCTGTTGAGTACGTTTCTTCGTTGCTCTCAAAAGAAAAACAGCCTGCCTTAAGTAGGTCCTTAGAGATTTTATCAAATACATAAAGAAGTTAATGTAAATGTTTTCAGAAAACCCACAAAAGTTAAACCAAAGTAGGAAACGACTACGCCAAACTTTACATCAGTGTAAGCATGCAGCTATTTTGGGCAGATGAAGATAGGGCGCCTAAAAAGAAAAGCGCCTGTACTCCAGAGAGTTGAGCAGGAATGCTTAACCTCAGTGCCAGTGTTCCGTTTAGTAGTTTTGGTACTTTGGCGTTTTTGGCATGAAATATTTAAAACATTTGCGTTGTAATCAGAGCATTGGAATGTATGAGTGTGGATTTGAAGTTGAATTTGAGGAGAGAATGTGCAGCAGCAGCCGCATAGAGGTATTTAAGTGGAGGGCTTTAAGAAAATAAAATTTTATTAAAATTAAAGACAAACTTTAAAGGAAATTTAAGAGAAGCAAATAATAGTATAAATTCGAAAGCCTATATTACATTACATAGGTCGTTACACTGAAAACATTTACGTTAAACCATTAGCATGTTGTTGATCATGTTCGACCTTTAAATCTTATCTTTTTTCTATATATAATTTTTCTCTATGACTTGACTTATTACTTACTTGTAACATAAGTGCATGTGGTGTATGTACAAAATATGATACATTTCCCTTGGGTGCTGATTGCAAACATAGTTGACCATCGGTTGCTACTGGATTATACATGAATACAATGGCATTCGATAGCTTGCCATCGTAAAGTACCTGTAGAAAAAAAAAATATAACAGAAAATTTCAAATAACATTAGTAAAGACTTATGGTGGAAAAAATTCATAGGTTACATTATTTTAGAATTAACCAACAAACCACAGTAGAATAACACGACAAACGTTACGTATGTAGTAAAATGTTTCATTGTCATTAAATCATTTACAATTTTAGGAAAGGGTATTTTTTTTGATGTATAGAACCTACGATAGGGATAACTGTAAAACTAGCTGTCATACTAAAGAAGTGTATTTGTCGGTATATTTTGGCAAATCACCATCCTGCACAGAACCAACTATGATAATAAGGATAGTACTCTACACTTTGGGAAACAATAATTGGGCGGCAATAATCATTTACGTACTGATGGTAAAGCTGCTATCAGACCCCTGAAGAACTTGTTCATCACTTCGAGAAATTTTCAAGAATGCCGATCGTCTCTGGAGGCTATAGGGAGAGATTCGACGGTTACCCTCACATGGGTTCCAGGACAAGGAGACATATGCGGTAACTTTAGAGCAGATATTTTGGCTGAGGCCGCAACCAACATGAATTCGAGTTTAAGCTTAGTTCTTAAGTTCTTACCAGGGGGAGACATCTAATTGCGGGGAAGAGAGTAGGTTCCCTTTCACATCGACCAAACAGATCTGGCCTACCATGCATGTTAGGGTGGCAACGAGACTTCAACTTGTGATCGAGGATGACCAAATTCTTGCGAGAATTTAAAATGGTACCACAATGGGACCTATACGAGGACCCTACTTAGCTATGCAGAAGAAGGCTGCCAAATTAACATAACCGAACCAAACCATAATATTCATCAATATCGATGCTAACATTGTGATTGTTGTATTCCTCGTGTCATTGCAAATCACTACACCATCACTTTGTGGGGAGGCAAACGTTTGGTAACTGAATTGACTCAAGTGTGAGTTGACTCTCGTTTGTATGATTTGACATATTAAGATTACTTTTTGTGGGGGCACGTCAAATCTCTGGTCTATGATAATAATCTAGCAACGATTGGTCGTTTAAAAGCCAACATTCGAAATAAGACCAGGTATACTCGAAAAAATTGTGAAAAATTGGACCGGCAGGATGGCCTTCATAAGGCGCAGTCGCGTATGTTATATGTCACAAAATACTTTTGGCCATTCCCGTCATTTCATATGGGAAGTACTAGAAGGGGTAGGACTATGAAGTCTAAACTCATTCCTGAGTCAAATTTTCATTAGCGTATGTCTTATGAATGTATTAAATGTATGTGAAACTATGATGGTCAATTCGGTCATATGTATGGAGGTACCAGAAGGGGCGTGACAAGTGTATTTGTATTCTAAGAGTTTGTCTCTTATTACAATGTGATTAAACTGACCACATTTACATGTCTTCCAGCTGTTCGTTTAGAAGTACTTGGATACAGGTAATTTTGCACGGAAGGTACCAAAAGGGCTAGGGCTATTCTGCCCATATACAATCCCATTGCTTTATTTTAGCAAATATTAATACTAATAAATTTTCATAAGGATCCGTTAAGATTTACTAAAGTTATCTCGACAGACGGACAGCTCAATCGCCAGAAAATTTCCTGAAACGAATTTGGTCTTAAGATAAATCGTGTCTAAGACGTCTCCTTTAATGCGTACATTGGTCATTCTATTTGATTTGTTGTGTTCTATGTATTTTATGTCTCTTGCTTGTAAAAAACGTCATTCGAATATTTTGCAAATATGCGATACTGGTTTGTTGGTCAACCTTTTTTGGTTATAAACACATAATCTTACATTTCTTGTGTAAGTTTTTAAATTTTCGGTCAAGTCTTAATATTAAAACACAGCAGTCTAAGTTTGGGTGGTTCAAAATGTTTTTTACTAGTGTATTATACAAAAAAAATATAAGACGATAGGACGATGGCAAAAAAACATAGTATAAAATCAAAAACAACACAAGTATAATATAATATATATTTGCTTTTGTCCAAATAAACAAAATAGTAAATTGGAATTTTATTGCTGTATCAAAAAACTAATGTCAGCGCTGTGGTAGTATTTGCTTAGTTTGTTGGTTCCCAAAAACTCTCTGCAATACGTACTAGTAGCATTAGCTAACCAAATTTTGCAGAGGCGATACCGTTATACAGCCAGAGTTACAGTATCTTTTTTGTATTGTGGTAATAAAAATAAAATAAGTATGTGGTAGACGAGTATTTTATAAAGTTGCTGTTTTTGTTGTTGTTGTTTTGTGTAACAACAGTAATCTACCAGTGGCAGTGGTGTGTTTTTTTTTTTTTTTTGTATGCTACTATTTTGTGTTGTTGATTGCAGTGCTGCAACTACTGTTGTACAGATGCTATTGCAGAGGTTGCGTTTACAACCTTAAACTAAGTTGTGAGATAAATGTTCATGTACAGGGCAGATTTATTACTGTTGCGATGGTGGTTGTGGTGGTGCTGGAGGTATCTTCAATGATGGTACTTTACCCAAAATAAATGAAGATAGTTAAATGAAAGCTCAACAAATTGTGATGGCAACAAAAAAAATAACAGAAAATAAGCAAAAATAAATAATCAAATACGAAACCAGACAAGTAAACTTAAGAAAAGGAAAACATTTGAAAAAGTAATGGAAAATCTTGGTAAAAATACAGCTACTATAGACAATGTTTTGTTTTAGCCAAGGGCTTTTATGTATATAAAACTTTGAAATTTTAACTTTAACCTACATATACAGATAGCTTAAATGTTTAATGTGTTTCAAAGTTTTTAGCTCCTACCGGGAAAAATAAAAAAGGATTGTATTTCTAAGTAAAGCACTTGTTCATTTTAAAGTTCCTAGCTTACCGAGAAAAATAAAAAAAGATAGTACTTCTTAGGAATTGACTTGTTCATTATTCCAATAATTGATTATAGAATGGTTCCCTAGTTTATGTTATGATCCTTGTCATAACATATCGGCCGCAAAGTCCTGAGCCCTACATTTATGGCGCTAGTTTCTTATTGAAATTACTTTATGTTGAATAAGAACGTACTTTCAAACGATATCTGTTAAAATTTCATGACATTCTATCCATTAGCGTTAGAGTTATTGTGCAAAGAGTGATGCTACTTGTTATGTCAAATTAATTGATCAAAAAAATGTGTGTTTTTTTTTTAATTTTACATTGACCCTTGATGGGAAAATTCCTATGAAACGACACAATGGCTTGAAAAGTGCTTTGGGGATTTCAGTCCACCAGAAACAACAGAACAAAACGTTGGTATACCGACGTCAAACGTAGTTGTAGAGACACTGCTGATGTAGAACGCAATGGACGTCCAAATAAGGCGGTAACACTAGAAAATATCGAAAAGTCCTCAAAGTCATTTTGAATGAACGTTCATCAAAACGATGTCAGCACACTTGCTTGCATAAGTTAGCTGACATCATAAAGATATCAAAAGAACGTGCTGTTGGATTTCAATTGCATGAGCATTTGTTCCTGAGATACTCTGTTCAAAGTGGGTGCGGCATTTGCGGTTCATTAAGATAACACACCGTGTAACAAGTCAACAAAAACATTGACAAAATTATATGAACTGAATTTCTTTCGCATTCAGATTTTGCTCCCAGTGACTTCTGATCTTAGAAAATGCTCACCGGTAAGATATGAAGAGGTTATGTGAAAATTGAAATTGAGGCCTATTTTGAGACAAAAAAAATCGTTTTCTAAGAAAGGTATTGATGAATAAAGTCAATTTTGAATGAAAAAACCTGATTTCTTTGTTAGGCCCGGAATTTTTCAGTCCATGTGTTACACTGTAAGACAAATTTAAACTTTTGGCCTCAACCATGATCAAACCGACCAGATTCTGAAAATATAGCTCAAAAAAGAATATACGTATCTCCCAGTTTTTCTAGATCAACTCATTTAAGTTTTTTACGAGCAATTAAATTTTTAGAGCGAAGCTCCCATACAGCGACTCGAAAGTGACTTCTTCCTGTTCGCTGAAATCTATTTGAAAAACATTAAAAAAATTTATAAAAATTGTAGTTTTTGACAGTTTCTAACAATTTTAATTTTTGACAAATTTTAAGTTTTGGCTTCGTCAGAAACCGCTCCTGGCAAGTTGAAAAGCATTAGAAAATATTCATCAAAAACTGATAACAACTCGCAAAGTTCTTTTTTTATGCCAATAGAAAGTTATCAAAAGAAATATTACACAGTACAATACATGATTTTGGGACTGAATTTTGAGAACTGCACGTGAAAGTAGCCCCAAAAAGAAAAAGTTCTGCATCATTCGTTTTGTCAAGTTACATGCCATAATAATTTAATATCGATTTAAAGTTAATAGGGAAATTTGTCAAGTTTTAGGCTCTTTTGTTTGACATAATACAAATACTATATGGTGGCGTATGACTATTATAAGTAATATTCCACGTAAATCATACGACACGGATTACAACAGTTTTATTGTACTGCTACAAAATAAACCCAGTTCAAAATCATTTGATGAATGGAAAAGTGAAACTGTTGCTTATGGGAAACGTTATATGAACAGATTAATGGAATTGTAATTCTTAATTTTGATTAAATTTGTTTCAGCTAAATCGGACTGGTGGTTCTCGAGTTATGTCTAACAAAAGAGCAGAAAACGTGACAAATTTGCCTATACGATACATACTAACTTTAAATCCATATTAAATTATTATGGCATGTAACTTGACAAAACGAATGATGGTATAACAAAAGGACATTTATTGTAGCAAAAAGTACTTCTCGTTCCTAAAATAAACTTACAGCACCGAAAAGTACATCTCCGTTTGTTTGCAAATAAAAAAACGTTAATAGTACTTTTATTTAATCGTAAATAAAGGTTAAATTATTGTACCAAAATACTTTTATTGTACCATATATTACACCAAAAACTACTTTTATGGTACAAGAAATAACTTCAGTTGTTGCAGAAGATACTTTTATTGTACCCTATATATAATTTTATTGTACCAAAAAGTACATTTGTACAAAAATGTATCTTTTGTATTACTAAAAAGTACAAAAAAAAATTAAATGTGCATAAAAGTTATTTAATGTATATTACGGTAATCGTATCAACAACTTTTTTTCCTATGGAAAGCCAATGTCAGCCAAATCCAAAGTACTGCTGGATTAGTAATTTAGATTTATTATTATTCAATCAATTTGTATGCTCGGGTAGAATGATTCTGGCTGAGACAAGAAACTTTTCGGTGTGAATAGACAAAATTCTACTTAAACTTTTTGAATCATAAATAAATCTGTCGAACCATCAAATACAATATCAGTGTTATGCAAAAAAGATGTTACTGCTGTCTTCTCAAACATCGAAAACCATTCAGGTAAAGTGGATTTAAGCAGAAAGGGAACAGTTCGTCTGAAATTCTTAAACATAATATTTGTTAAAAACAAAAAAAATGTAAGGGCATTGCTAGATCCCAGATCCAAGCCAATGAAACAGTTATGAGACTCATAAATTTGACACAGTAACTGTATAATACTTAAGTCATTTGATAAGTAAAAAGCTATCCCGGCATGCTTCGTTTGCCACCAAAGTTATTTTCGCATAAGAAAAATGGAAATGAATTCACTCAGTTTATATGGGAAGAACATATCATTTTAAAAGTGTGCTTAAAACGCATATCGCCGTTCGGGGATTTATCTCCTCCATACACGATTTTGACAATTTTGAGTTAATGATGCTACCTTGTGTTATTGATAACAAATTTTTTAAACTTGCAATACGTTTTTGGCTTTTTCTTCTAGAAATTGAGATATTTCATGTCCACTTTGCTCTATAAATCCCCGTACGTCGATATGCGTAATCCATCAGTGAAAGTAGATTTTTTCAAGCCATGTATTGATTTATAAGTTGTTTGAGTGAGACTAAAACAATGATACACAAATCTGCAAAAAATGTAACTCTGTAACTTCATAACACTTAAATCTTTAACATATTAATTAACATCACTAATACATATACGCTCTATGTACCAACTTTCACATAGTACAATTTACATTTGAATTATAATTAAAAATTCCTTCAATTAAATTTTTCAAACACAATTGATTTAAGTGACACACATGGCAAACTTAATAATTTGCATTATTTAACAAATCTCTATTGCACATTAACATTCCGCAAAAATCTACATGTCAAACTGAGAGATCAATAAAAGGTTCAATTAGTGGTTACACGGCAAAAACTGTTAAAACAAATTGATTTTTGCTAATTAGCACAGATTTTTTTTGCCACATTTAGCTGTATGCGTGTGTGTGTGTGTATGAGTAATAGATGTAATTAAGAGAAACCACAAATAACATAGCTTAATAAATGTAATACATACTACAATTAATCAGCAAGTAAATGAAGTATCGAATAGAATTTTTAGCGACAATATACAAACATGTAATTGTAATAGGATCAATTTACTATATTTCTGTACACTAATGATAGTAAATAAACTCAAGGGTATTAGCATTACTTTTAAGCAGATTCCAATGGCATGACTACAATGTCACACAAGAAGATGGGAACTGCTGTGAAACAAATAATATATGAATGAACTATACGGGTACAGTGTACTTATTATAGGTTCGTAATAAAGTTAAAGCAAAAACTATAAGCCGATTTGTCATCAAAGAGCAACTAGAAAAAACAAATACCAAGAAATTCTAAGAGAGATGATGTATTACTCTTCCGTTAATTAAATGGAAATTTAAGAACTGTATGTATCGACAACATGAAATACGGCACATACGGAAATACGGCATATTTGGAAACTTTAAAAATTAACCAAAACTAAGGGAAACTACTATACCTTATACTACCTTATATCGATAACTCCATTACATAGTACAGCATTTTTCAGCTCATTGATTTGGGACAAACAAAAGAGCCCAAAACGTGACAAATTTCCCTATACGATACTTACTAGCTTCAAATCGATATTAAATTATTATGGCATGTAACGTGGCAATGACGAATGATGCAGAACTTCTTCTATTTGGGGCTGCTTTCACGTGTAGTTCTCAGAATTGTGTCCCAGAATCATGTGTTGTACTGTGTTAGTTTTAGACCACTCTTTAGCTTTCTTATGGTCAAGTCTAAAAAATATCTTAATAGATTGGCAAAAACCAAATCACACGAGAGACCGCCTAAAATCTCTGCAGCTAAGAGAAGTGACACTACAGTAGCGGCAACAACACATATCATTTACCATATACTATCAAGGAAACGCCCGTTTAAATAGACCACCACAGAAACCAACTACAAAATAAGCAACTGATTAAACTAACAGGTAGCCAAAGGAATTTTTAAATAAACAATCACAAACTTAATTAAAATGAAGCACCTACAACTTTTATAGTTTACAACCAATTGCCAATAAATCTCTGTATGAAGCAATATCAACCGCTTCTCCCCACATGAGGTTACGTTATACTATTTAACACAGTGCAACAAACAAGGGAGAAGAAAAAAACCAATTAGCTTTTCATTTTGGTGCAAAGCGTAATAACATGCACTCAATAAATTTTTTAGTAGTTACAAAACTTCGATACCCCACGAGTTTTTCTATTTTCTATTTGAGGGAACGAAGCAACGCAGTGCTTTATGCATGCGGAGTTGCTGGCAAAAAGGCTATGCAATACAAGGAAACGTTTATTTATAATTCTGTAGTGCACGCTCCGGTGGCATAGTGAGAACACACATGAACATCGATTGGTTTGAGCCATTGATTGATTTCAATAGTTTACACTCTAATAATTCTGATAATTAAGACGAATAAAAACAAAACGCTATGCATACATTTTTCACTAACCCGTGCTGATGGTGCCGCACACATAAAGCTTGCCGCCTAATCAAGGCACCTGCACCACCCACCTACAATATTGGCAAATAAAAATTGATTTTGAAAAGGTTTCATCAAGTAAACTAATTGATTTACTCTACACGGTTGCACGCCATGCAAGGCAGAGAGAGAAAAAAAATACACACACAAACTCATACAGAGTTGAAGCGCTTTGCCGAGCAAATGTCGGCAACTGCCACCGGATATATAGAGAATTTAAAATGCACCAGCGAAATAAAAACCAAATCATATCTCCAGTCATAAAAAAAGAACGAGTACGAGTACGAGAAACTTTAAAAGAAAACCCAACAAATTTGCATTTAAATTAAAACTGATTGTATCAAGTGGATGTGAGGCCATAAAAACAAACTTTACTACCACTCTTGGTTGTACATTTTGCTGTGTGGGACACTCACTCGACTATGGTGGTGGTGGTGGCAGCTGTGATGTGTTCGGGAAATTAAAAGCTGGTTGGTCGGTGGATATGGCTCAAAGCAATAAAATAGTTTTAAGGCACCAATAACAAAAGGAAAAGGCTATGAACATTTTGTATTTACAGAAAAAGATTAAGAGGGGCGAAAAAAAGGAAGAATACCAGAATAAGTTTAACTAATCAAGAATGCGAAGCAATAAATTTAGAATTTAAGTTGGATAGCAAAATGGACAGAGTATGAAATAAATATAGACATTTAAAAATAAAGAATACTTTTGAATGGTATAACGCTATATAAATACAAATAGAAATGTTTACAACTGTGGACATCTTTTTGGGTTGATAAGAAATTTTTTTTGAAGAAATTTGTCCGAAGTTCAACCATTAAAGTCAGGTGGAACCACGAAAAGTCAGAAAATTAATATAACTATTGACGCCTTGCAAGTGATCTAGAAACCATAATTCGTACATTTTATTTGAGCGCTAAAAATAAACAATCACCACGGACGGTTCGAAAGATATATTCTGTTTGTTCTTGCATTTGTAACGTCCATAATAAGGCGTGGTAAGTATGACACTATATGATGATCAGCATCGAGTTCTAAGATGTCAATTTATCTGTCCTCGCTATTAAATCAGTGGTTTAAGAGCTATCGAGGTGAAATTTGGTATGCAAATTCATAAGAAAACAAATGACTTACTTCAGAGGGCAATGCTTACAAGACGTTCGCTACCAAAATAACAGTTATACATTAACGTGAGGAAAACCGAAATAAGTATTGTTTGTGTTTTGTTTTTTCATGCTAAACTTAGAACAGTGAACGGCAGCCTAATACAACCACAATATGAGTTTGTGTTCGTGAGTTTCTGTCTTCACTCTCTCTCTGTAGTGATGAAAATTGTTATATTGTTTTTTCAAAACTATGAACAAAATTTTAATATAAAAATCCAGGAAATAATTGATAAATATTACCGCCGTGCGACATACATTAACAAATTAGAATTAATTTTTACCGAAAAAATTTATTTCTTTTATTGTCGTCCTAATAAAAATCGTCGACACAACCACGTCAGACGAATGCTCAAGCAAGACTGAATTCATTTGTTTGTTTTCGTGGAATGTGTGTGAGAATACATCTGTGGCTCTCGCGCATGTTGCCCATTGGCTACCTTAAGCGGTTGACTGACTTAGAACATCTTTTGCTCACGGTATGCTCTCTTAAGCTTTCTTCTCTCAAAACCAAAATAAGAATAGCTGCTGCATCAATGAATGCAGTAAATCATTTAATACTTTTAAGTCTGCCTTTTTTATATTGCTAGAATAGAACGTTGCTGTCGTTTTAGAACGTGGAGGAGAAGCAAAATGTAGCTATTTGGTACAACATCACCACTTTTTGATATATATGAGTACTTCTTGAAAGAATAAATTATACTGCTTGGTACTATTTGGTACCATAAATTGTACTTTTAAGTACAATAAATTATACTTACTGCTACAATTAATTGTACTTTTTAATTACATTTTCTTTGTACAATACTAGTACTATTCGATACATAAAACTGTACTTTTTAATGCAATAAATTGTAAAATTTAGTACAATAAATTGTACTTTTTTGTACAATAAAAGTACTTTATGTACAGTAAATTGTGCAGCTTGAAATCATAAATTGTATTTTTTTTTGGTACCTTAAATTGTACTTAAAGTACAATATATCATACTTTTTGGTACGGTAAATTTTACTTTTTTTGGACAATAATTCTACTATTTGGTACATTAAATTCTTTTTAATGCAATAAATTGCACTATATGGTATATTAAATTGTTCTTAATAGTGCATAAATTTTACTTTTTGTACAATATAAGTACTTTTGATACAATATATTGTACTATTGGTACCATAAATTATACTATTTGGTATACTATAAATTGTATTATTTGTATCATAAATTGTACTATTTAGTACTATAACTATATACTATTGTACTTCTGGTACAATAAATTGTACTTTTTGCTACAATAAATATTAGTATTTGGTACTATAAGTACAATAAATTGTGCTTTTTGATACAATAAAGTTTAGTATTTGATGCAATAAATTGTACTTTTTGTTACAATAAATTATACTATTTGGTACCATAAATTGGTACCAATAGTACAAATGGTACTATAAGTACAATAAATTCTGCTTTTTGTTACAGTAAAGTTTAGTATTTGATGCAATAAATTGTACTTTTTGTTACAATAAATTATACTATTTAGTACAATAAATTTTACTTTCTGGTACAATAAATTGTATTGTGTGGTACCATTAATTGGAGCCCTTGGTACAAAAATTGTACTATTTGGTGCAATAAATGTACTTTTTCATAGAATAAACTTTACTATTTAGTGCGATAAATTTAACTTTTTGGTACAAATAAGGTACTATTTAGTACAATAAAAGTACTTTTTGGTCAAACACAAATTCTTTTTGGTACAAATAAATGTTGGTTTGAACTATTTGCTGTCGTGCATTTGTTTGACAAAACATTGTTTTGACCAACTTACTCCCTTTCGCTCTTACTCTCTCTTGATTTTGTTTTGTTTCTTTACCAAAATAACACTGTTGCCGTGTACATGTTTTGTTCGCAGAAATAAATTAAACAGATGTATTGAAAAACTCAAATAGGCTTGAAGCCACTTCAAAAGCACTTGTGCAGGGATTTAGTACTCAAGTGTCTATACTCTAATACTTAAATAATTCTCCTTTTTTTGGAAATCTTTCCCCACAATCTTAAGAAAACGGATGGCGTTGGGGGAAAGTGGGAGTGATATTCGGAATCAGGAGGTCATTTTACATAACAATCAGCAGGAATAGTGTCGGGCCAATTTTCATGCCAAGCAGTGTAGTAAAAACTCTATTGTGAAATTCTATAGAGAGAGTACAAGAGCAATAGAGGTCTTGCCACAGGAACTATACTAGGTGCTCGTGTTTTGATGTCTTACCCTCATTATGCAAACGCACTTTTTTCACATCCAGTTTTCGTGTAATAAGGTTAAGGTTATTTTGTATTGGTTTTAATTAGCTTCTGTGCTAGTGCGAAAATGTTGGAAAAGTTTATTAAACATCCATATTTAGTTGATATACTGGTAGTAAACTAACTTTCAGAAAGAAAAAGAAAATTTTACGTATGTCATTTAATGTGTCATCTGTAGCACACTAAGACAAAGCTTTCTTTTGCTATTCCCGTAATACGGACAGAGCCTAAATACCATGTTTTATATTACTATCTACACAACTGATAGGCATCCCATAGCCTCACGATGGTGGTAATGTTTGTTTTTTTATTTCACACAGCGATATTCTAAAGATTTGTTTGATACAATGCATTAAGTCTCTGCTTGAGTGTTATGAAAGCAACACCACACACGCTTGTTTAGAATTCGACACAAACACACATACAAGTACAGTCAGGGAAACAATATTCAACGATTGTTGAAAGAGCATGTACTACCGCACACAAGCACACTATATTGTTGTGTGCGTGCATTCGGTTATGCCTGCCACTGTCTTACACCAACAAATGGCATAACTTAAGTTTAACAATAAGATCAGTCCTTTATAAGGACAATAAATCTGAATCAGTACCCTCTACATCGTTCAAAATTCACGAGCCTCAACTTCATGTCATTAAAATAACGGGTCCGTCATCTAACGTTTTTTTTTTCAACTAGTGCTTATTTCGTTAATGGTAACACTTAGCTCATGTCTGATTTGACAGATAATTAGTTTTATCCTTTCGCTGAACGAATATGGTTGTGTATACGCTTGAACAACGCTGGGAAATATTGCGACATTACTTTGAAAATCATGGTAATGTTGCAGAATGAGAAATCATCTTTTCAGATGAAGCTCATATAGATCTTTAAAAGCCGATGCACCCAAAACGAGTCACTGTTTGGTGCGGATTTTGTTCCAGAGACGTAATTGGGCCTTTTTTCTTCGAAAATGAGCAAGGAGTGGCCGTTACAGTCAATGGCGATCGTTATCGGGCCATGTTGAACGAATTTGTGTTCACAAACATTGAAGATTAGGATGTTAGCAACATTTGGTTTCAATAGGACGGCGCTACGTGCCACACAGCCGAAGCTACACTCGATGTTTTGCGCCCTGTTTTTGAAGATCGCATTATCAGCCGCAGAGCTGATGTCTTTTGGCCACCTCGGAGCTGCGATATGACACCGTTGGACTATTATTTGTGGGGTGTCCTCAATGATAAGTGTTACGCCGACAAGCCAGAGACAATTGACGCTTTAAAGGATAATATTCGTGAAGCCATTGGTGAAATACAGCTGCACACAATCGATAATGTGCTTAAAAATTGGACCGATCGTGTAGGCTACTGCATGGCCAGCCGAGGCAGCCATTTGAATGAAATTATATTCCATTATTAAACGGAAGGATTGTACTTTAAAAAAAAAAATTAGTAGTTTCTTTTAGCATTTTCAAAAAAAAAGTGATTTGGCGGACCCTTCATAAACGGCGATGAGGATTCAGAGTTTAAAAAAATCAAAATAAGCCACATCTGATACCTTAATGAGACCAAAATGGACCACTTCACGGTTAGAATTTTAGCAAAAAAAACTGTCAGGGTTTTTAAAGGATTTAGATTAGCTACATCTTAAATTTTCGAAATAATAAAGAACATTGTTTATTACACATTACTGTTATGATATAAATAAAGGAATAAACTTTTTGGAAATAGATTTTGATTCCACTTGTGGCATTAGTTAACCGACACATATAAGATGAGGTTAAAAACAGTTTTACAACAGAACTATAATGTACTGTTTTCTCTTCCTGTTACACAAGGCACTAACGATATGCGTGAGAACCTCAAAGAATTGTTTAAAGAAAGAACTAATTGACATATAAAGCTTGAGGTAGAAATATGTTGCTTAAAAGTCATTTCTAGACTTATATTCGGATTTTTTCCTAAAATAGAAAACTTTATATTGCATACCATATTATGTATACGTTTCTAGAGAACTATTTATTATTTAACGAAATAAAAGCTTAAATTATTTTAACCTGTGTTATTTTTGTAGCTAAACAATTATTTCCCTAACTATATTTCGAGTCTCGTCCTCTTAAATGAGAACACACAAAAATTGTATGTGTGTTACCCAATACAAAATCATATCATAACATAATATTTAATTTTATAATAAAATAATAGTTAAATAAATAATAACAAAATATAATTAAAAAAATTTCTTACAGTTTTCAATTGATTTATTTCTTCCGTATCGCCTGCAAAGGCTCTCAGATACTCCAAACTGGATAGGGAAGATGACGACATGCGTCTCAATTGATCTGCAAGAAAAATCATAAAAGCACCAAACGAACAACACCGAAAAACAGAATGAAAGAAAAAAAAGAAAAAGAAATAGAATAACAAAACAAATTAATATAAAACAAAACAAGAAACAAACGGCAAATCATAATAAATACCAATTGAAGAAGCAGAACCCAGCGGTAAATGGCTTAAAGAGTCCGTAATTTTAGCCATTGAGGCGCCACCATCGCCGCCCGTCGTTGTCGTCGACGAAGTATTTGTGTCTGTTGTGGTGTTGGTCGAAGACGATAGATTTTGACCCGAGGCCGTAGTGGAAGAGGAGGGAATATCAGTGGCCGTGGCATTGGAGGTAACGGCACTACCCGCAACACCCCCAGCGCCACCGGCTAAGGCTTGCAGCACAGCATTTGCGCTGGCATTGCGGTATGTCAATACTGCGCGTATTTTCACAAATGCTGCCTGCAAGTCCAATTTCTCATCGGCCCAATCGATTTCCTGAGCCTCCTGTTCGGCAAGCAGGACGGCTGCAGTGTATTGTTGCTGCTGCAGCAGCTGTTGTTGGTGACTCACCCTTTTATGATTGTCCGGCAGGTTCAGATAGCACTCATTGTCGAAACGAAATTGCGACTGTTTTGTTGTGGGTTGTTATTGTTGTTATAGTCGAAGAAGAAGTCGTAATCGTGTGTTTGTTGGGTGATTGCATAAGCGGGGCGTTGTTGTGGTCGTTGTGCGGCGGTGCCCAGGGGAGGGATATTATCAGTTTTTGTGTTTCAGTTGTTTGTCATTAATATTTGTTGTTGTTGTTGTTATTGGGCAATTTGCGTAAATGAAATTAACAGCAGGACAAAAAGGACACACACACACACATAAATAGACATAAAGAACACAGTTTGTTTAAATTTGATTTTGGCGGTGTTCAAATATTCAGCATTTGTTTTTTTTTTGCAGGGTGATTGTTGATTACATATATTTTTATATATAGAAAGAGAAAGAGAGAGAAAAAAGTGCAAAAACAGAGATATTTTTGTTATAAGAACGTCATTTGTAATTTAAAAATAATAATAATAAATAGTGAATTTTAACAGCGTTTTTACATAGATATTTGTTAGTACCTAACAATAACAATTGATTGAATAGTGTTGCGTGTGTGTGTGTGTGTAAATCAAAGTTTTGCCATTACCTTGTAACCGGGCCCCAGGCGATGCATGGCACAGATCTGTTGGGTGGTCAGAGCTTCGCTAAAGAGATATATAGCCGACATTTGGCCACAAAAGACACGTTCCTCATCTAATTCGGGTGTTGCTCCTATATAGCATTTATCGAATGGCTATAGAAAATATAAATAATAATAAGTTGAATTTTAAAAATTTGGTACAGTTTAAACACGATTGGTGCTCCGACTAAATCTTCTATATGTGTTAATTATAATATTTTCTAAAAATCCAAAAAGATGTTGGTTATGTAGAATATTTTTACAAAAGGTTATGTGATAGTCTCAAGACTAATAATGATTACATTGCAATGTTTAGTGGCTGTATCTGTGGCCAATTCCTATAACAATTTTTTTTTTGCAAAATTACATATAGAAGTTTTCGTTGGTACACCGACCATATGTAATTTTGTTTCAGCCGTCCAAAATACTTACATCGTTTGTTGACACAAACCACGCCATTTCGGTACTGGACGCTAATTGTCCATTAACTAGGCACTTTATTTCGCTTTTAGTCCACCGATTATAAATATACACGATGGCAATCATGTACCACTGTAAGATATAGAGAAACAAATTTACATATAAGTTAATAAGAAAATAGTTAGGAAATGTTTTAAACTAAATATGATAAGGTTATATTTTAGAGAAACTAGAATAATAATAATACATATACCCTCACCCTCACTCAAAACATAAAATTTGCAAGTAAAAACATTTTATGGAGGTACCAGTAGGATCGTGGCTACATTTCCAGTTTTTCCTCTGAAACTTTGTCCTGTTATAGCCTTACTAAATACAGAATTTGGACACAATCACGTTGGGTGTATTGATATTATTAATCGATTTCTAAAGTCGGCGGGATGGTTCATTTGTATGAGAGGTACCAGAAGGAGCGTGGCTAGAGCTACATTTTATCCTCCGAAACTTTATCCTATTATATCTTAACCAAAAAAGAATTTGGATACGATGTTGGGTATTTTGGTATTATGCCTCGATTACTAAAGTGGGCGGAATGGTATGGGAGGTGCCAGAAGTGGCGTGGCTAGACTTGCAATTTTTTCTCGAAAACTTTATCCAGTTATAGGTTTATTAAATACAAAATGTGGGCACGATCGCGTTGGGAATATTGATATTATTAATCGATTTCTAAAGTGGGCGGAATAGTACATTTGTATGGGAGGTACCAGAAGGGGCGTTGCCAGATTTCCAGTTTTTTTTCTCGAAAATTTTATCCAGTTATAGTTTTAATAAATGCGCTCCGTATATTGTTCGTCACACCAAGCTTAGAAACCAAGCTTAGAAACCAGCTCTTTCACCTGGTCCACCCATCGAAGTTTTTGTCTCCCCCTCCTGTCCCGCCTATCGAGTTTATTGCCGAAGTTTTTTTAAGCTGGAGCATTTTTGTTCATTCGTACAACATATCCAAGCCAGCACATTCGGTCTATTTGATTGTTGATCTTGGATCTTCGATCGTCGAGAGAGCGCTTTATCATTTAAATAATACTTTTGATTTCTAGGCTGTCATTACTATTTTTGTTTATGGCGGAGCCGAGGTAGACAAAATCATCTACCACTACAAAGTTATAGTTGTCAACGTTGACGCAGCGTCCAAACGAGTAAACTCTTTGTTTTCTTGAAACAAATAACTAGGTTTTTTCCTCTTTAATCACCAGACCCACTTCAGCCGATTGCTTCTCACTGCCCGCAGTCCTCTGCCAATGATACGCGAGCCACATGCGTATTTTTTTAAAGATGCTGCCAGTAGTGTTAACTGCTGCCTTCCGCATGATCATCTCCGTGATGATGTTAAAGAGATCGCATGACAGACTATCGCTTTTTCTGAAGCCTCTGTTAGATTCGTACCTATTTTCACTGAAGACTTCGTGTCAATCTTACGCACAGGACATAGAACACTCAGATTCCAAACATCGGGCATGCATTCCTTGAGCCAAATCGTGATTATGAGCTGGTGCATGCATGTTACTTTGCCTGCACTCCATCGGGTTCCGCAGCTTTGTTGTTATTAAGCCCTGCAATTGGCATGCCGATCTCGTTTTGTCTCGGTGGTGGACAGTCTACTCCATCATCGATGATTGGTGTAATTTCGCCACTTATGGTGCCTTCGGAAACGGGTAGAGAACGAAAGTGTTCCCTCCATATTTGCTGAATGTCAGTGACCAGATTTCCGTCTCCGTCCTTACAGGTGAGGATCCCTGATCCAAAACCTTTGCTTTTTACCTTTTGGTAGAACTCCACCTCCAACTCCTTTAATTTTCGACATCCTGGCTTTCTCTTTTCTTCCATACACGCATTTTCCGCCTAAAGAGGAATGTCATCTCCCTCCTCTTATCATGATAACGCTTCGTCACTGCACATATTGCCATTGGCTGCAGTTCTGCCCTATATACAGCATCTTTATCTTCAAACATTTCGCGACATTTCTAATAGTACCAGAGCTTGTATGAGCGTGGTTTTTCATAACCCATTACAGTCTTTGCGGCAGTGGTCATAGAATTCGCAATATGGTGGCTTGGGTGTCGGGAACATCAGAATTAAGAGGGTTAATACGAAGAAATACAAAGAGTTGGTTGAATTAGGCATTGGCTATATCGGTGGTATGCAGCTTTGTAATGTCTAGCTTCCTTTGCATCTGGTTACGAGCGTTTTTAGCAATTCTTAATAGCGAGTGTACCTTGGCTGCAACTAGGTGGTGATGCGAGTCAATATTTGCACCGCGCGTGTGTTGCGTCCATAACCCTTGAGATATGCCTTCCATAAATTACCACGTCATCATTCTGGTTTATTGTATTTTGATCATGGATATCCAGCTTGCCTTGTGGATATCTTTATGTGGGAATCTGGTTCCACCCCACTACCACGTGTCTTGCCGACGCGAAGCCAACTAGTCTGAATCCGTTATCGGAGGTGTTGTTGTGCAGACTGAATTTCCCGACTGTTGAACCAAGATCATCTTCCCTTCCTATTTTAGCATTAAAATGTCCAAGAACAATTATAATATCATGTGCAGTGCAGCGGTCGTATATTTCATTCAGGCACTCATAGAATCTATCTTTAATTTTCTCATCTTTGACTTCCGTCGGGGCGTGGACACAAATCAGCGTAATGTTAAATCATTTTGCCCGGATGTGTCACTTTTAGGGTCAAACCGCAGGACCAGATGTCGAAGTCTCTTGCTGACTATTAGTCCGTCTTTCTGCATGGCAGCTATAAAAGATATTACAGTTCTTTCGACGTGTGCATTCCCTGTCCAGACTATCGCATTTCCTGTATGGCGGTGATGTCACACTTGTATTTGTCGAGGACATCCTTCAGTTAGATAGAGGCAGCTTTTATGTAAAGAGTTCGGACATACTAGGTGCATATACGTAAATCATGGTCCTAATAACGTTTGCGGGGGGTCGTCATCATTTGGGGGGTTCTTGTTTATTCTTTTCTTCGTGTTTTGATAATAATTTTGTTTTGTTTAAGAAGAGTGGCTTATTAGGCCACCGCGCCCGATACTAGTATTTTGGGGATGTCAAAGCCACTAAGAGAGCCGTTGTATTGAGCTTTAGTAACTTCTGTTACCTACTTCCTAAGACGCATCAATGGTAGCATGTTATTAGGTTACTCAAAATTTGCGCCTATTTGCTACTACTAAACAGATGTTCAATGATATTGCCCGGTGAGTACGTGATCTCTCGGACCTTATCACCTGCTTGTGGACATCCAAAGAGAGATTCTAGTTTTCATAGTTTACAAGTTAAAGTTAAGATCTACTTAGTTCAAACAGAACTTTGTCTGCTAAAATAAAATTGCAACTCCATATTTTAACCCACCCCTATTTGCCCCGAGTGTGAAGCAACTCAAACAAAACAACAGCAACTAATTAAATTTCACCAAATTATCGATCCAACTTGTCTGCAAAATTATTTGTTTTAAAAATTTCGAAATTTATCCCTAATGCCAACATTCAGCAACACACCCATATTAAATGTCATAAAAGCAACGACATTATTTAATTGACAAATTTATTACATTTAATGGCCGCGTAACCAGGCATGTTTCCGTAATTGCCAGCAATCAATATGCCCAACCGTAACCTAAACAATTAACAAAATCTCTCAATCTTTTAAACGAAAAGGTACTAAAAGTTTATGAGTTGTTAATACAACACCACATTTACGCGTATTGTATTAACAATAGGTCTACACAACACCTTCGAGGTATGCACAAATCCGAGGTCCATGCAAACCAACAAAGTCTCTAGTGTACAAGATGTGAAAACAATTACGCTACAAAAAAAATTTACGTACAATAACCATTAACAACAATTTGCAAAAAACGAAATTAATGATATAATGGCAGTACTCAACAGCCCGCACCCTATTGAATCTTGAGCCTTAGCAAAGGGGCATAGCCGCAAGCTCTCAAGGGAGCGCACAACAACAAAAAACAACCAACAACATGGTTAATTAGCATCAATACTATATAAATTTCCTACAACATGTCGAGGATACACTTATACACTACGGTCATGAGTACCAATACACGTATACATACCTTTCTGGGTTGAAATTCATATTTCACACAATGCTGAAAACCTTTGCCTTTAACTTTCATCGAAGTTAGGACGAGGCAATTACCAACAAAATGGGCGGTATAGCCGACACCTTTTGATGTTTTGAAACTGCAAAGAAGAACAACAAAAACGGGTGAGTTAGCACAAAGTCCAGTGAAGTGTGAGCGGGTGTAGGAATAAATTAATTAAATCGAATTTAACAACAAATTGAAACCAATAATTAGCACAAACTCAAACAAAACCTGGCCATGGAGAACCAAAATTAATTAGAAAATTCAAAGGAAATGAAAGCAAAACTAAACGAAGTGTAACAAAAACTGTTTCGGCGTAGAGGGGTACTTACCAATAGAGGTAGGGTTTCTCGCGTTCAATATTCACAGAATTAATGGGATCCAAACGAAACCATGTGGTAAATGTAAAACCATTTTCATAAGGCCATTTAGCCAATGGCGGTAAAACCATAGCCTAAAAGTAGAAAAGAAAAATAGGAAGAGAGTGAGAAAAAGGAGAAAATAGTTTAATATATAATAAAATAGAGGTAAAAGGTAATTGGAAATTTGGTGAAAGATATGTATATGCAAATGTGTGTGTTGCGAACAAACCAATTAGTTTACAGCCACTGTTGTATACTCTAGTTCAGTCTTTTTAAATTAAATAACGCTCGACAGAAATTTAAGTACTTACTTTACTTTAATTTACAAGCAAAAAGAAAATATTGCATTATAATCTCATTATGTCCATGTTGATTACATGTTAATGTGTATTAAGTTTCAATTTTTATCCCACTTGTATTCACATGCCATTACTACAGATTCTACCATACCCATTTGGTAGTGTAAGTCACGTTAATGGTCATTATATGGAGCAAGAAAAAAATAAACACTGTGCACAGAAACAATGACAATTATGACAACTTTTTGCAGGGGCGGGGCATGCGACACAAAAACGTTGGCAGTGTTAAACTTTTTACTTAATTGAGATTATATTTGCATATGCAGTAAAGCGCAAGGATATAGACAACATTAAGCTGTAGATGGAATGGTAACAAGGGGTAAATGTAAGAGAGAGAGGTAGGAGGATAAAGAAGCGGTCATCAAACTTAAATACTAAAAAGTATAATAGTATAGTATAATTTTTTTAAATCTATTGTTGTTTTCTTCCTTTACTAATGTCTTTTGATATTTAAAATTAAAATTGTTTCTTCTCATAGACAACGATGCTTTGAATGCTATTAAAAAAACCCATAAGAAAATAACTCATGTCATTGAAAATTTTCTAGCAATCTGTTCTAAATTCAATCATAATCGAAACTTCAACACAATATTTCACCCCCATGGAAGCACCAACCCCTGACGAAAGTAGTAATTCTTTTCAATTACCAAATCCCCCAAAGTAGGCTAACAAAAACTACTTTGTTCATAATATTTACCAAAAAAAGAAAAAAAAACAGAGAAAACATAAATCATCTATACATATTTTACAAAAGCAACAACAACAGACATTTATTTCTTAGATTTTTAATAACAGTAACATGTTACAATAAAACAATAGCATAAAGCTGTGATGCTACAAATGTTGCTTACTTATAGGAGCATTAGCTGATAAAACACAACCAAAAACCAGGAAATCAAAAATTCTATGATTTATAGCTTTTCAAATATCCAGGATTATCGTTGCATTACCACGATGGTCTGTGGTCTCTTAAGGATGCTACGGAATGGACATACTCCCCCTTGAAATTAATATTTTGCTTCAATTATTGCCGCATCACTGCCACACGCACACACACACACCCACACCAACGCTGACCATTAAAGTCCACAAAATACCAAACTTTTAAATGATGAAGGTGGAAACAAAAAAAAAAAAAGCCTTTAGCATTTGGTACTCATAAGGGAATAACACCATATCATTTTCAGTTTGGAGTTGAAGTGAACATTTCTGTACAGTTATTTGGCTTTTAGTATTTAGCCAAAATATATTCATTGGGAATTTAACACAAAACTCAACTCAAATCAACTTTTTGCTCTCACCACTCACAGCACTGGGATTTATTTTTCTAATGCCAAATACAATTTGTGGATGTTGTTTTGTATAGTTTGCGGCATCAGTATGATATAACTTTTCTAATGATATTTGAATTAATTTGGAGAACTTGGCTTAGCTGTGTATTTAGCTGCATGAGTTTGTTGGCATCGTCTCATAGTTGATGATGCGATGTTTCATTGGGCGAGGGGGTGAGTTAGTGTGGCTTGCAAATATGTGGTCCAAGTAGGTGTTGTTTCGTTTATGTACATATACAGCTGCATGCAATCGGCATGTGTTGCATTTGGTTTTGTAGTGTGGTTATGTTTTGTGGACATGTATCTGGGTAATAGTTTTAGCTGCTGGTTGGTGGTGGCTGGTTAGTACTCGTATTGATGATGGTTTGCCATTTAAATAATAGTTTAATTGGGAATTCTGTGTAAACAACGGGGGACACGTTTTAAATTTGTTGTTAAATTTTGCGTATTACCTAATATTAGTTAAATGTTTATAGGGAGTGCAGGGCAGAGACCAGTTTACAGGAAACTGCATTAAGTTGGTAGAGAGAGCGGGTGAGAGAGAGATTTTGAAATTTTCACTTTAAGGGGGACGAAAAGAATCGTCAGTACCTAACGGTTTGAGATATGAACTCAACAACTTTGAATATAAACTCGAAGGTATATAATGCGAAACAAAGTAGATATTGATTGGGTCGAAGGCCACGAAATACGATAAAAATTTGCAGTATGCTATACAAATGACAAACAAAATTTTTGTGTTTGTATTGTTTTAATTCAGTTTAAGAGTGTAAAAAGTAGGACAGCAATATTTCTGTGTATTTAGAAGTAAAATAACAGGAAAGAAGGGGACAAAACTGGGCGAGAGGACCATTCCGAACACCTTTTCTGAAGAAATTAAAAATTTTTCTTACTATAGGCACAGCATCAAAGATAAGTGCGCCTTTAACATAGGTTAGGTTAGGTTGTGAACACGTGCAATCGAGTAAAATCCAGATCATATTATACAACGAGATCTGCTGATCCTTTGTTATTGACCGTTAGAAATAGGAAAAAGGGAAGGAAAGTAGACATAAGGAGAGAGAAAATCGTGGGAACCCCAATCATTACACCTACCGCATGAAACATATTAAACTGCCTACTCGGACTAAGGCTTAACCCTTGTGTTACATCCTTGGTACAGCTGTACCAATTTAATTTCAACTCTTTTTTATAAGCTATGTGTGTGTTTCAATTCTGAAACATCATGATATCCCCAAATATGATTTTCACAATGAAATGATGCAAGATATTTTGGGGGGAATGTGCCATTTACGTCAGTGGGGATGGTAAACGTACACCTATGCCTGATGCTTTTGAAAGGGGTATGACGAAGGATGTAAAACAAGGGTTAAGTATCTTAACTTCCAGTGGGCTAAAGCGGGACAGATACAAAGATGTTCGTCTCGGATACCTCCTCGTCCTCGCTGCTAGTTAGGTGCCTGATATTGCCATGGCCTATTAGAATTTCACAAGCCAGTCTCAGATCACTCCTGCACAGGTCTACCATGTATGCCGATCGGGGTCTGCTGTATTCGTCCCACAGCGATTTAGCTGTTTTACAATCGGTTCTGGAGATCCGACGTCTGCTGGATGTTTTCCACATCCAAAGCTTCACTAAGCCAAAAATATAACAAATGGACGGGCGAACATATACCAGAGAGTCCTGATCAGACATGACTGATTCATTACAAAGAATTCTGCAATGTCCTTGGACCCAACAGAGGCTGGCAACCGGAGGCTTTAGTACATCCAATTTCCCCTTGCAGTTCCTCATCAACATTGATTTCCGCAATGTAGAATCGATCGCTTATACTGCAGCCTGGCTATCCACACAGATGGTTATCAGTCTGCTACATCCCGTATTAGCCGCCGTGGCTTTCTGAATGGCGAATACCTCAGCCTGACAAACACTGCATTCATTATGTAACCTGAATTCATTATGTAAACCCGCTGCTGGTCTATGCCATGTTCAACATTCGAACCATCAGTAAAGACAGAAATGGAGTCACCAAAGGAGTCCCGCCGTTATTCCACTTCGATTTTTTGGATTATCAACGTTTTTTTTTAGGAAAATCCATACATTTCTTCAAAAAATCTGTGGTGGCTGATGATTACCCAAAAGCGGGAGAATCTTCGCAAGACCATGTATGATTTGATGCCAATCGCCTGCTTCCCTCAGCCAGATATTCCCTCGGGCTGCATTAACCCTGACGTCAAGCTGCGGCAGGATCAGAAACACATTAAATGCCACTAGCGATGTGCTGCTGTTAGCCCTAGTAATCCTCATTGCAGACATCCTTCGGATCTTGCTGATTCTCCTACCAAACCAGATATCGATAGGTGATAATTGGCTGCAGTATACAGCCACATTGTGACCTTCGGTGTAAGTCCTTAACTTTAACCTATAGAGTTTCGGCTCGCATAAAGGACATTGACACTCCTCTTTAACCTTTGCTCGATATTCCTTGACTTAGGTACTTGGGCTCCGTTGAGAGCTTCAGTTGCACCCCATTTAGTTTCGTTGGCCTGAAGTTCATTACATTATATGTACGTATAAAGAGAACCAATTCCGTTCTCTGAGGATTCAATCCAGATCCCGACCCAAAAGTTTTCCGAGGGCATTTTGGATAAAGTCACACATCGTTTGTGGAAATTTCCACCTATCATGATGACCATATCGTCCGCATATGCCACAAATTTCGTGCTATCCTCATTAAACGATTTAAATACTCCGTTTATAACAAGGACCCAAAGAAGAGGGCACAGGATTTCTTCTTAATATTCCTCTAGTAGTTTTCTTTTTTCTGCAGCTTTCACCAAGTTCTGAGTAGACGACACGGTTTTCTAGCATACAATCCACCCAAAAGGTTCTTTATTACGCATGACGTCACATTATCTAAAACGGATAAAGTGAAGTCACCTAAATTTAGGTTGCGTTCCATAAATCTTATCTCGTCATTGAGAGCGCTCTCAACTAATCTACCAACGATGTACGCATGTCGAGAGGTGTCCAGACTGTGAGGCCTTAGCAATAAACCTCCTCGAAACTTTTAGCAAAAAGGACGAGTTGGCATGTAGTTCTATGGGGTAACACGAACAAACTTAAACCTCCCCCATTTCGCTAGATAATAACATAGCCGGATACAAGCCTTGAAGATGTTCACCAAAATCGCACTTAGTATAACTCAGGTGTTATTCGTATTAAGGCGTATTTGAAACTTTGGCTGAAACGCCTAGCCAACTTTTTGGGTACCGCGATGGGACTACAAAATCATGGGACCTAAAATTTAATATATTACAAGGAAGGAATTTGAGATACACTACGAGCTACTGTCACAACACTGTAAAAACAATTCACACTTGTACTACAAATCGTATAAAGCTTCCGCTAAGTATATTAATTTCTTTATGTGACCAACATAGTTTTCCTCCGAGTAATCTATATGACAACGGCAACCAATTTACTTTTCCTTCTTATGTTCATGCCTATTTTTCTGCTGATCTCACAATTTGTTTGTTTCGTTACCAAAATTAAAACAAACCACACAAAAACCAAAATACCTTAATATAAAATCCATGTTATTTACAAGTACACCGTTACAAGAATTCTCTCCGGAGCAAATGATCAAATAAAATCCGTACCATAAAGAATTCCTTAACATTATGGGGCCATAACAAAAACAAAAAGCAACGACAGAGAAATGTTACAGACTTCACAAAAACACAACGCCAGCCATTACGCCAAGATTGGTGGGGAGTCCTACAGGAAAGACAGGGAGCCAGGATATCCAAGTGTTACAGAACATGAAACTGGCGGTACAGTTATGTTGTGCCCAAACCAACCATAAACATGAATTGAAATATAAATAATGTAAAACCCATAACGTAACACAATGTACTCTTCGTCGTCGTCGTCGCAGTGTATGAGTACTGTGAAAAGGAAGAAACGAGATAGTTGTGAATTGTCATGGCACACGAGTAATACAAATGCTTGTACATGTTACCAAGGAAAAGGTGTACTTTGCTTGTTTCACATGAATACAAACAGCAAATTTATAACCCCGAAAAAAAACCAAATGAACAAATAAAAGACAATTTGTCCATTTGTACAACAGCTGTACAAGATGATGTGCGATTGCATGCAACGTGAATTCACATTCACATAACGGCATTCCCGAACATGTAGTAATAAAACCATAAGACTGAACGAACGGTAACTGCCACAGCTCCCAGGGCACCTCATCTGCATTATCATATACGAGTGGTTGTACGTACAACGTACAACTGGCACAAGGTAGTAAATTATTTGATTGTTAAATAAAATATGAATGTACATTTCGCACACACACACATATAGAGACATCTCCAACGAAATAAGAGACAATAAAACTGTATACAAAATATAATACTTACGGATCCTTTGCGTCCTGGAAAACTAAAAAATACATCAGGACCATTACGATGAGGCATTTGTCTTAAAACATTTAACAGCTTCGCTGAATGACGTGGCCATTTGCCATTTACGGCCTTCATGGTGCCGAACAGCAATTTCAATTCTTTTACGGTAATGCTGTAACTGGCCAAAACGCCCAACATTTCGATAAGAAGATCTGTAAAAGAGACGAAGAAAAATATATACATACACATTAATATAAAGATAGTAAGTACAGAGACCATAAATTAAACAAATAAACAAAGGAGGAAAAACTTATATTACTGTTTTAAATTATTAACGAAATGTGCTGCATACTTATAGGGGTAACTTTATAAAAAAAAATTAGCACATACATTTTAGGGTTTTAGTATACAAGATTTGGAACAAATCAATTGTATTGAACCATATTACGTCTTTTTGTTATAATTTCAATAGCAAAGTGAAACACACAAATTTTTCAATGTTACTCCTTGATTTTTGTTGACGACCAGAGAAGAATGCGATAAGTTATAATAGTTCGGTTATATCTTGTATGGATAACACTGTCTTTTTTTATCGTTGTTAATAAAATTTAAGGTTTGTGATGGTGGTAGAGAATTCACAGCTAAATTTCCTTATAAGAATTTTGGGAAATATCGAAACTATGCACCCAGCTAGTTGTCATGTAATGTGCTTCGTACTACTCTTGTAAAAAACTCTTAGCAATAATATAAATGGTATTTAACAGAAAAATGAGAACACATAGAACATAAAGGTACTCCAACAATGGGTTTATGGGCTAAACAAAATGCACCCAGCGGTTGACCAAGAAACCATGGGTCAATAATCAATATCGAGCACCCGGTTTTTACCGAGAATCTTTTCGTATTGGGGAAAATCCGCAACAAGGCCAATAATTGCCCCCGAATCGCCCCAGAGGGTTTAAATGTATAACCGACCCCCAGTCAGATTTTTTTTTATATAAAATTTGCTCCCATCTCTCTAACTGCCACGGAGTTGCCCCTAGAGGAGCCAAATGTATGACCAGCCCCTAATATTGGGTAATACATTTGAACCCTCTAGGGGCGATTCCGTGGCAGTTGCGGGCCTTGTTGCGAATTTTTCCCAACATGAAAAGTTTCTCGGTAAAAACCTAGGGCTCTATTTTGACCCATGGTTTTCACTGAAATTTCCAAATTGTCGGGAAAAAGGCAAGATGGCTGTCTAGAAAATCAATCTTTTTTGAAATTTTTGGTCCATATCTATTTAAATCTGTTATTTTTTTGCATTGCTGAGATTCTTACCTTTCATTTGATACCCATATCGTTATCATATGGTTCGTGGAAATATTTGATTTAATTTTTTTAAAGTGGTGAATCCTTTGAAACTTTGAATTCCTTTTTAACAAATCCTGACGTTCTGGCGCTAAACTGAGAATGCAGTTTTACTACATAAGGTCTCTAGTTTCACGTATATATGGTCATTATCTAGTGTGAAAACCACTGTTGCACGGTGTATCAGCTCCCTAGAGAACGTTTACACTACTTTGAGAATCCTGGTCGTCTCTGGAGGAGATAGCGAGACATTTGAAGGTAACTATAACATGAATTCCAGGACTTGGGGACTTATATGGTAAGCAAAGAAGCGATACATAGGCAAGGGCCACCACCACCGTAAACTCGGGCTAAGTTAGGGTCACATTGGTGTTCCTTTTATAAGAGAAAACAGCTAATTGCTGGGAAACCGAAACTCATGGGTGAGAAAATCCACGACCATATATATTTGGCCTATCATTGTAATTATCGGTCACTGGCTGGCTCTAGAAACTGTAGAGACTTCCCTTCAACAAATTTTGTAGAAGCTGCAAATATGAGAAAGAAGAGGAGACTACGGAATATCTTCTATGTCACTTCCCTGTTTGTGGTGACCTGAGATATGAAAATTTTGGTCATCGAAGTCTTTTGGACAATACTTGTCTCTCAGTAGGCGATTTGCGAAACATCTATGCATCATCAAAATGGCAAGAGAGCGACGTTGACCGAATAGAGTAAAACTAATTGGTGCAATAAATTGAAAGTGGTATCACAACGGGATTTATACTAGGACCCAAGAGAGCTATGTTCAATACGGCTGCCAAATTAACCTAACCTAACCTATGAAAACACAATAATGTTTGGTATAGATAGCTATGGGAGAACGACAATCCACATTATGATTAGAATAAATGACTATCATGCCGGTGACTTATGTTCGATCCCTGTCGTAGCCATCTACATTTCTGCGATCCTAAAAACCTAAAATTTTACTATATTTTCACTTATAATAGTTCATAGGAAAAAGAATAATTGTTCGACTATTGAATACAGTAAACTAGTGTAATTTGTGATATTAAATGATTTCTTGGTTTTGGTTTTCATTTGTTTCCATATGACAATAAATTTTGTCAGCATATCATAATTTTAATACAACTCAACTCTCACTTAAACAACAACATCAAATCGCTCCGCTTTTACATTCTCATAGCTGATGTCTATTTTAAGTTTTGCTTCCATATATATAGTAAAATACTTAAAGAAAAAGTACTTGAAAACTGTATGATGTTTCACTTTGAAGTGTGTGACGATAAATTCCGCAGCATAGGCCTAGACAAACTTTTAAAATGTAATGCATGCATGTTTTCCTTAAACTTTGTGTTATTTTTTTCTTTTTGCCTACTTTTCCACAACAATTCTTATCTATGGGGAAACAAAAAAAATTGGTTTTCTTAGAAAACTTTTCTCGTTTCTCTCAAGATAAAAGCAAGAGATATTGTTATGCAGATATTCTACTACATGTGATGGCACGCATTTGAATAGTATTTCCTGCTGGTGCCTACTTTGCAAAGCCTTTAAGGTAAATGTTATCTTATCGCCTTTGTTGCGATGAGATGATGACGGTGATGGTGGCAGGCGGGAGCTACCTAGTGATAAACCTTTCTTTTTTTTTGTTCCCAGTTATTTTATGTAAGATTTTGCAAGTTTTCTCACGTCTAAACACTTGTCTCTATAACCGGAAGTTTTGTATCAATTTCCGCTCATTTGGGTGTTACCACAATTACACAAACACTAACACTAACCTACTACTGGGGGTAACCAAACCCTATACATTTGATGTCGCTGTAACAAAATACCATTGAGTTGTGTATAAAGCTTATTATACACATGAAAAAGCTAATTACCTTTAGGTTTTGCCAACCATACCAAAAAAAAAAAACGAAAAGAAAAAAAGCAGTCATCAAAATAGTTTGTACGTTTAAAGGATTCTTGTCATGTCCTTTGTCTTTATTACAATGGTAGTTGCATAGCGCTTTTACAGTGTTCAGCTCGGTCTCCTATGAGAGTATCGTTAGTCATATTTAAAGAAATTCCTCAAACTCCTCACCACCGCTTCTCCCCAGTGCTCATCTGGCGTTCTCTTGTGCTGATTGTGTGCTCATGAGGTTTTATTAATTGTGCACGTGTTGACTGCATAATGAACTCTCACACATGACTGGTAGTGGCGACGACGACGACGATGACTACGACAAGCAGGCGCATCTGGATAGATATCTATCCTTTCTAATCCTTTGGTATTTCTTACACTTGAGTTTGTCGTCGTCGTCTTAAACAATATCTTATTATTCGTGAAAGTTTTCATGCGATAAGAAGCTAGATGTTTGTCAAAAACTTAGCACGCTTAGAGAGTAAGGGAATTGTGGCGGTGGAGGCAACACTACGATGTTTAAAGTATTTTCTGAGTTGTTGATTGTTCTTTAAGGGTAAATATTGCGCTTTAAATTAGTCGTGTTGTTATGTTTCTTTTAGCAGCTGTAATTACAGGAAGATTACTTAAAGGAGGTAGACAAATTTCGAGTTTTAGCGACAGGAAACGATTTAAATCATATTAAGTGTTTGTTTAAAGAGAATCATGGTGCAATAAGGAGAATCATAATAGCAACTTATACTAAATTAGCGGAAAACAAATTGCGTCAAATTAAACGATTTAAATCGTATTAAGTGTTTGCTTAAAGAGAATCATGTTGCACTTAACCACGTGAAGTTGATTACTATTTTAGTGGCAACTTATGCAAATTTAGCAGAAAACAAAAAATAATACCTGAAAGTATACTTTGATTTCATGAATGTTAGGAGTGACAGAGAAAAACAACAAATTGCCTTAAATTATGCTATGTTTCGATAAATTGCTGAGCGCTTAATTGTATGCTTTATTTTTTGTGCTTGATAATTTCCGAAGATGGAAGATTAATATGACATGAAATGGTAGTGGAATCAAAGATAATGTCAAGTGAGGCTTCAAATTTTAAACTTGAAAACAGCTTCAAAATCGCCACATTGCATTTGAAATACCTTTTTATAGTCGTGTCCTATAAATATGCAATATTAAAAAATTTTACGCTGTTTATTTTAATATAACCTTTTCGGCACTCAGTCTTTTAGAAGGTCCCTGAACTACAAGGAATACACATTCGCCGCCTTCCTGGACATTGAGGAAACTTTCAACAATGTCAAAGCTGGGCATTAATCCTGCTGTCATCTCACTAGTTGGTTAAATCCTAAACTTTAGGCGCATTGGATCTAGTCTGGGCGTTTCAAATATTTCTAAGGTGGCGGTTCGTGGTACTCCATAAGGAGGATAACACTGTCAACTAGTAAGTACGTTCATTATCCACTCTTCTGAAGGTGATGGACAAGACATGCTTTACTACTGTCGCATATGCATAATCAATGTAAGATGTCACACGGATTAAATAGCGAGACATTCGACGGTTACCCTCACTTGGGTTCCAGGACTTGTGGATATTTATGGTAACCAAAGAGCCAATACATTGGCCAAAACCGCCACAGTCGTGAATTCGGGCAAAGTTTCCGCTCACATTGGTTTTTCTCTTACAAGGAGGAAACAGCTAATTACGTGAAACAGAACCATATTACTAAGAAAAGATGGGTGAAAGAAACCACTTGCACAGCGACTAAACATATTTGAGCTACCATGGATATCCGGAGGACACAATTTGCACGGACCCTGTCTAAAGTCCATATCAGGAACATCATAGGTGTAATATCAGGTCACTGGCCGGTTGGCAATCACGCTTAGGGGTTAAAACTTCTCTACAATGATTTCTGAAGAAGCTGCAATGATCAGTAAGAATCTGAGTCCGCGGAGCATCTTCTGTGTCACTATCCGGCTTTTGGTGACTCAAGATATGAGAAGTTTGGTGATCGGACACTTATGGGCAATACCTGTCTATAAGTAGGAGATCTGCGAAACATTCACGCCTTTGACAGAGCAACGAAATGGCTTGAGAGCGACATTGACCAAATAGAGTAGGAAAAAAAAATGGTGGGAGAATTTATCACAAAGGTGTCACAAAGGGACCTTTACTAGGACCCCAGGGTGCAGCGGAGTGTAATAAAAAAAGTATCTGGTTTAATGAAACTTGATTAAAACAATGCACATTATATAATTAGGTTTAGGTAACGAATATTAAAAACTTGTCATTTGTTCGAATATACGGAAACTTAGGGGGTAAAAGAGTGAAGAAGTCTTTATATTACTTGACTATCTCCCTATAACTACAACCAATGCTCTCCTTACTCTCTCACTCTCTTAGTCTTAGCTTTAACACAAATTTGAATATACAAAATGTTAACTAATTTCACAAAGAAATAACAAGAAACTTGGTGATCATTTCTAAAATCTTGAAATATTTCCAGCTAAAAGAAATGGTTACGAGAGTATGCGAATTTTTTTGTGGCTTCGTCTTTGTAACAAATAATTCCAAACAAAAAAGTGTTATGCGACAAAGAGCAGCAAACTTAGTCTCCAACATATACTGCCACTAAAACGGATCATATTGCCAAAAATTTCTTCATTCGCTTATGTGCTGGAACTAAACCTGTAAATCTGTAAATATTAGGAATATGCTCACCCAACTCTCAATTTTTTTCTGGAGTCTATTGAATAAAACGTTTGACTAATTTAATAATATTATTGATGTCTATTATATGTGCCATTTAAAAATCTGTGGCAAATATTTATTCGGAGGAGGACTATATATGCATTTAGGCGCAATTTAATAATATCATCCAGGATTTGAGGCATTTGATATGAACAGACGTATTCAGAATTTCCGTGATGCGACGTAAGAGACTTTCAAATCTATAACTTACATTTTAGGCAGTTTTGATAAAATGCAATGAAATTATTTAGCTATGCCTAAAAGCATCCTATAACATTATGCAAATTTCTAAATAGCAGGGACTTAAACCAAAACGATGTCAAGCTGTTACAAAAATTATATAGCTGATCCAATATATATGTATTTTTTCGAATCGAAGGAGAGATTTTGTCTTATACGAGTATTACATAAAGTATCATATATTATAAATTATTATACAAGCGAGTTTTAGTTATCTACTGTATTTGTATTAGTTTCTTTAAGCTAAAAGCGTCTAGAGAACACAGGTAAATGATAGGCATATGCTTCGATCCATTAAGATATTAAGTATACGACCTTTCCATGTCACAAATCATAATGTTTTAATAATATCTAGTAAAATTTATCACACGCCTTGCGCTTCTTATAATCTTTAAAGCACTCAAGTATATTTTACACAACTTTTATTAAATCAACTGAACCGCACACCCCACACGTAGTAATATTTTATGTTCCCTGCAGGCTTAACATACTGTTAAAAGAGTATTTTATACATACATTTATATACATGTATATATTTTTATGTATATTTAAATAGCGCACAAATTGTTGCATACACTTAGGCAGCACATGAAAAATTAATCTACCTTGGTGTATGTGACACATAAAAGACTCCAACATATGTTTTTTTGTTAATGATATCAAGTCGCAAATTTTACACATCACTCGCACAAATGAAATAAAATTTTATTGTTGAGTCATCTGTAGGCAATAAGAAAAAGTCAGACATACAAAAATCTTAATCACGTTTAACTTTACACCCGACTCCCCCGGTGACTTACAAATATGCCACCTCAATTGGTGACTTTAATTTGGGGAATTACAGTTGCCACGTTAAAAAAGATGATATATGGTGACTTTACATTGCACTGCCATTTAAAGAGATGTATACACTTGCGAGTATGCACGGGGATGAAATTTTGGCTGGCAATGTCTACTCATGACTTTGCAAAAACCGCATTGCAAAAAAATATATGAAGAATATAAGAGAGAAAAAAATGAACTCAAAGTATAAAATTTTGCGGAAACTTTAGTTTATGACTGTTTGCTCGCTACTCGATATTGTCTCAGGATGAGTGGTGGCAAATTTTTTCCAATTTTTTTCGTCACCATGCTGACAAACGTGGCCGTAAAAAATGAACATCGTCATGGAGAAAATGCTGTGTGTCATGCGAAGTAGTTGTTTGTTTTTTTTTTTTTGTCAAAAGTGTGGAATTTTTTGGTTTGTTGGCTGTTAAAAAGGGAATCAAAAGGAGTTGCAAATAAAAAATGGTATACTATTGACCACTCATGCGTACATCTACTTGTACTGTATTCGAACACAGCCAGTCTAAAGTTCTTTAATGGAGTTTTATTGAAATATTCGTTCATTTTTTAGGCCATAATATGTAGTTTAAAGGCAGTGGTAGTATGTATTTGTGTAAATGTAAATGTGACTGACTGCTTTGCATCAAACATAGCTCGGCGTACGTGGGAATTGCCGATCGTGTTTCGGTAAAAAAAAGATTATTGCCGGCCTCGCGAGTCTATAAGGTGCCTGGCACTGTTTCCTACAATATAATGAAGTATGCGGTTGCTAGTTTAAAGAAGTTTGCTAGTTTTGATAATCTATAGGTTTTATGTAAGATTTCTTTAAACCAATGTGAAATTTAATAAACAAAAAGAGTTATTTTCGACAAAAAAAACAGTTAATTTTTTAATATATTTGTATTTCTTTCTAGTCCTAATTTTCTAATAAAAGGATTTCTGTAAGTTTGTTTTACTGTTGATCCTTCATTCGACCCAATTATTTTTTGTGTAGCAATTCTTTAAATATAGAAAACTTTGAAAAATCTCAAAAGATATTACTAGAAACTGATAACTTCTAAAACCTATCGAGACAAATTAGCTGCAGCAAATAGTTATAATAGTATGCGTAGTTCTTAACGATTGATCCTTGCAACAAATACCAAAAAAAATAAATTTTGCTACAAAGCGCCTCACACTTTAAGCAACTCTTCAACATATTCTACCATATGAACAGATCACATTAGTATGTATACACAGTTCATCGATATAAATGACTTCATTCGCACATGTGTTGGAAATAACATTGTTGCTGTAGTGAAATTCTGCAGGAATGCATGAAATAATACGTGAGTCTGTCAACTTTTTCATGTACTTTGTGTTTCGGGTGCATGCCATTTCCAGCAACGACTCGCTTTTCATCCTTGCCCTTGTACAGTCATTGAAGTTAACTATTTATTTTACTTTGGTGCAAAGGAATCACAAACAGTTTCAAATGTTTAACGACCCTCCCCAACCGATGGCATCCACAAATATTCACTTAAGTTTGAGAAGAAGCAACAACAACAACAAAAAAATATTGACCATTTGACTGGGAAATATTGAAATGACAACTAAACGTATTGTATGCAATGTATTTGTGGACTGGTAGATGTAGCAAAAAATAGAAATGCATTTTAGCTATATAAGTGTGTGTGTGTGTGCATTTTATTGGTGCTGTTTCTGTGATGGGGGAAATTTTCATTTTGTGATCTTTGGAGTTTGTGTTGCTTTGCGATGCCACAGTTTATTGGCAAAAGCAAAAACAACAAATGCATCATCTAAGTCACGTCCACTTTAAAATTGTCAATAAAGCAATTACATGTATGCATTGTGGCATTTTAAAAACATATAGAGCACTGATGGCAAAAGAATACTAAGTGGTTTTGCGAAATAGAAAAGTATGTAACAAATACAGATTTTAGCTTAGTTTTTAAAGTATACTTTTTGGAGTATAAAGTGAAGTATAGGTTTTGTGGTAAGAAAGAGAGCCAGGCAAAGAGAGAAGGGGACGGAGTGTGAGAGAAGAAAATTATAGACACACTGACTATTGAGGTCTGATTGACCTTTTTAGTTACAGTTTTGTTTTTCTTAAGTAATATTGTCACATGAAAATTGTACTCAATACATTGGCATTAGCACGGCCTAAAACTATGCATCACATTTAATGAAAACATAGTAAAATTACATTTCACTCAAGAAACCTTAGCTGAAAACGTTTTCAATACAAGGGAAAAAGGGGAATTGTGGGGAAAGACTTTCCTCCATTCTCATGTCAATATAAAATGGTTAATTCATGGATTGATGCATGGAAATTTTCGTCTGATATCTACTTCGCATGTGGACATTACACATAATTGTAGATATATATACACCTGATGATGTACCAAAATGCAACAATTCGGCACAAAGGTGTCTGATGATGGAACTCGTCATGGAGTTCGAAACGCGTCATCCTAGTGAGTGACAATGAATTGCCATTTATATTGACAATAAATAACCTTTCTGGTCGTTAAGCTTGATTAACAAATTTAATAATAAATATTAAAAATATTAAAAATATTAAAAATATTAAAAATATTAAAAATATTAAAAATATTAAAAATATCAAAAATATTAAAAATAATAAAAATTTTAAAAATATTAAAAATATGATATAGTCATAGTTCGGTTTGAGATCAGTTCTATTGGCAATTATTTATTATTGCCAATAGGTTTTTAGTCAAGACTGTGAAATGTATTATGTTGGCAGCAGGTTAGGCGTATGACGTAATTTCGACATTAACCACAATGTCTCGTCAGCGCTCTTTGCTGTGCATTCTCCTCTTTTATCACAAACCTTAAGGGAAGAAATCATCTCAAAGCTAATGAGAACTTTTCCCAACGGTGCGAAGAAAGCATCCTCGAAGCGCACAACATGCCAACATAATACACACACAAGCACTTGCCTATGCATATGTCCATCGAACACAATTTCACAGAAGTTTTGTTGTTGGCAAAGTGCCAACCCCGTTCTGCGTACCGTCAGTGTATCATCGTTCTTGATTTTGTTTTTTGTTGATCTGTATTGAATTATGATATTATCATAGTTCGGTTTGAGATCAGTTCTATTAGCAATTATTTATTACACAGCAAAGGGCGCTGACGAGACATTGTGGTTAATGTCGAAATGATGTCATACGTCTAACCTGCTGTCAACATAATACATTTCACACTCTTGACTAAAAACCTATTGGCAATAATAAATAATTGCCAATAGAACTGATCTCAAACCGAACTATGGCAATATCATAATTCAATACAGATCAACAAAAAACAAAATCAAGAACAATATTAAAAATATTAAACAAAATAAAAATATTGAAAATATAAAAAATAGTAAAAATATTAAATATATTAAAAATATTACAAATATATTAAAAATATTAAAAATATTGAAAATATTAAAAATATTAAAAATATTTAAAATATTAAAAATATAATACAAATATTAAAAATATTAAAAATATTTAAAATATTAAAAACTAAAGATATTAAAAATATTAAAAATATTTAAATATTAAAGATATTAAAAATATTAAAAATATCAAAAATATTAAAAATATCAAAAATATTAAAAATATTACAAATATTACAAATATTACAAATATTACAAATATTACAAATATTACAAATATTACAAATATTACAAATATTAAAAATATTGAAAGAATTAAAAATATTACAAATATTACAAATATTAAAAATATTGAAAGAATTAAAAATATTAAAAATGTTAAAAATATTAAAAATATTAAAACTATTAAAACTATTTAAAATATTTAAAATATTAAAAGTATTTAAAATTAAAACTATTAAAATTATTAAAAATATTAAAGATTATAAAAATATCAAAAATATTAAAGATATTAAAAATATTTTAAAATTGTTGCATATTTGAGAGTAAAAATAAAAAAACAGCGAGATCATTTGGATTCAATGCCCCAATATCATTAAAAACTTATCAGTGCTTTTGACTACTTCTTTTATAGCTTTTCTAACTGTTTCACTACGAAATTTGCTTATGATTTGTCTTTGTGGCTTTCGAAGTTTCTAATTGTACATAGAAAACTTATCCGATAGCCTACTTTTAGGCTCGATATTTTTACCGTCTTCATTGGAATACTGCTTTATTTTATCTTCTAGTGCTTTATCTTCTAAGATTTTCACTTGAACTCATTAGGGACAATGCCAATTCAAAGTTATAGCTACTCTTTACAACTTTGTCCAATTGCATTTATATAGATTTACGTATAACAAACACACTATTACACTAGACTGATACATACAATACATATGAGAATTGTGCAATAAAATGTTATAGATTCACATTGCGTGGATTGAGTTAAGAAACGATAAATGCTTAGAGACTACTCGCACGTCAGCCGAACGTGACATATATTATTGGTTCTTGGCGAACACACAGATTGTGTTGGCGAGAGACCATGACACTCAAACTCAATTTAGTTGCAATAAACTACGAATTGACAATTCACGTAAAAATAACTTTTGATGTATTAGCCATCATGCACATGTGACGTTGCTAACTGGTTTAGCTGAGAGGCTAGGTATTAAAATGAGGTGAACGAAAGAAAAATAGAAAAGATTGAAATGTGTTGGGAAGATAGTACATTAAGTATCTCTAGTCGAGATTTGTGTTCATTATTGCCTTGTCGTGGTGAGTTTGTACTTTTCTCTTTAGGTGGAATTTTTATCTTTCGTTACATATTGCTCGCGATTTCCGAAGAGTGGTCCAGTCAGGGAACTTGGGGATTTTATTAATATATAACTTATCTTTAGCTGTGACCCACTTTGGTTACATGATTGTTAGGCTAAGCGACCACCGTTAGGGGTTTTTATATTGCTGATACAAAAACTTTTGTTAACTCAATCAACATTTGTCTGTTTAAAACTTTTCTCTGTTTCCACTTGTCTCATTCTAAAAAAGGAAGATTTTTAACTCACTGTATGTTTGAAGCTTTCTATAGGATGCAAAGAGCTACGGTGTTTTTAATCGTTAAATTTAATATATTTTTATAAAATATTGTTTGCATTTGAAATACCATCTGAATAAGTTAACCTTAAACTATTCGCCTATTTCCCTTAATTAAAATACTAACCCCTCTATTTAAAGTTTGTCAATTGCTAAAGCAACTTTAGCAAAGTGAGTGTTAAACGCATAGATGGGGTCGTGAACTCTAGACGTTTAGTTCTGTGTGCCTTTAAGACATATGAACACACACACTCACACATGAGACATAATAACGAACAGCTACAAAAGCAGGATAATTAACTAAACTACAACATGATACACACCCACCTACTACACCTCCTGCTAACACACGCGCATCTGCACAGTATTCTGCAATGCTTACAAGATACATTCTAGACTTGAATGTATGGGTGGTAATCTAATGGGACACATACCACTACAATGACTAATACACACACACACGTGCAAACACACTGTCTTACACCCAATCATTTTCCCAACCCCAAACATTTAAAAGAAGAAAAATCATCAAGCAGACTAAGGCGAAACGACGAACTCATTGAGTTGTTTTGTCTTGGATGTAGGGTGGTGGTAAAGAAGCAGTAGCAGTAGAAGAAGGCAGTATTCAGTTTGACACATCATCTGCTGGGCAGGGGGGAGCCAAAGACATGTCAACATGCCATTTTGAGCCAACAAACAAAAGACAATTAAGCAGGTGGTGTTAAAATGTTGACATCTTGAACGTTCAAAGTTTTTACTCTTCATCGACACCGTCTGAAACTGGTAAACAAAACTTAAACGCAGAGAATAACAGAGGAAAGGCGAAGGCAGATTTACGCCTGAATTCAACTTTCATGATTTGAGCAAGCAGAAAATTATACTATACCGTTATGTTTAGGAAATTAGTACATATTTTTCTTCTGTGATATTTTTATATCACAGCACACAAAGATAATGAGAGCAAATAGCGGAGAACGACAAAGACGACCAGAATATGAGATGATGTAGCTCAATGTGTCTTTTAGTGTGTGGGTGTTAGTGCATGCCTATGCCTGTCTTTCAGATTATGGTAATTTGACATAATTTGTCTACTGACGCCTGACACATATGGCTTTTGTTCCATAAGGCACGTAATGCTGGAAGGAGGATAAAATTTACTCAACAAATTCTGCCCAAGCCCCCCCAACCCAGCAAATAATAAAACCACCACCCAGCCACCACAGCACGACTAACAGAATAATGAAAAGGTGGATTAAATTTCTGTTCTGAATTAATCCACCCGCTGTGCTGGCTCTCTGCTTGTCTACCATATTGCATGTCTGATGAAAAATTGATAAAAGACTTTAATTGTTTTTAACAAACGGGTATAAAATTACTATTTGCTTGTGTTATCTTTGCTTCGCAAAATATAGTCTCACATCTCTCACCTGTTCATTATTAGCAAGAGGTATTAATTTAATAATGTTCACTAACTCATTTACTCGCACAGTTCACTTGAAAGTTATGACATTAATTAGTGTTTAATGCTGTAAAACATTTTGTGAGCAGATCAAAATCACTGCATACATATAGGGGCGTACAAAGTATATGCTAGCTCTCCTTTAAATAAAAAGAAGAGCTGACTTGAGCGAACGGAAGTTAACAAAGTAAATGTAATTATTGGAAAATTGTCTTAAATTAGAGACAATAGAGTAAATATGTTAAGATTGACGCTTTTAAAATTGCTTGTGAGAAATACAAATTAGTAAAAGGAAGTATACTTTAAGGGGGGAGAAGAATATAGGTATATTGTTATGTACGGATATGCTAGAGCAAGGTAAAATTTTCAAAAGAAATACAATTATTTAATTTAATATAACAACTAGTGTATTCACCATAGTACGGAAAATCTCGCTTCACGAAAGGTATTTTCATTTTTATCTCTCGTTTTGTTACTCACGCTCAGAGACAAAAAAAAATAATTCTCGTGAAAGTAATTTAATATTTACGAAAGTTATAGTTTTTATCTTTTATGAGTGATCAATGCGTGCTTTAAAAGTATTTCTCTCTCTAACGAAAGAGAAGAAAAGATAACACTCACTCATAAAAATAATTGGCACAAAAGATTTGTTTTGCATTCTGAGTGCCAAAGTTAAAAATAAAGATAAATATGAGAGAGAGGGCGAGGGAGAAAAAAAATATAAAAACACTTAATTTGTTTGCATAGAATTTCCTATTACTTCTGGTTAACACAAATATACTGGAGCGAAGAAAATATTTCTCATGAATTTGTTGATGCGCTCGATGTCTCGAATCAATCCGAGATATCATTCGTAAATCATTTGTAATTCGTAATTTCATTCGTCGTAAAAAATTACACATTATTTGAATCAGTTCGTGCACATGTATGATATGAACAAAGGTGAATTTTATTCTCGCACACACTCATAAGACACTTTTCAGCAGAGAATTTCTCCCTCTTAACATCATTTCATGATTAAACTCGTGAGTGAGAATTATTTTGCAAAAGTAGATTTAATTCTCATATATAGTACTCTCCGTACTATGATATTCACTAATATTGAATACAACTATCGTACACGAAGTATTCAAAATAAATGTATTGATCAGTAGGGTAAAAATTAGGCCGCAAAAAAATGAGGTGTCAACGCCAGAAACTGTTAACGATATGAGACATGGATCCGACGCTTAGCAGGACAGTTCTTGTAATAAATAGGGTATCGAAGCTATTGATTTGCGCATAGTGTATCTAGTTAAATGGATATTAGTTGAAAAATAAAGAAAGATTTCACTACCAACATCCAAATAATGTCTCTCCCTAACATACAAATAATATACCCTAAAAGTATGCAACATACGAAAATTACAATAAAATGTATGCTGTTAAAAACGTAACACATTAATGGTCATTAATTCAACAGCCAATACCCAAAGAATTTTAAGGGAAATATCAAAATAAACTACAAAAAGAAAAACAAATAATGACACACGTATAACGCGGCGCATAAAAACACACTTTACAAGATATGTAACATTTTCTTTGATAACTTACCTGCCACAACAGTTTCGGAGCGTTGCAGACGCACCAAAACGTGCTCGATAAGGCCGACATCTGTGCAGGCTTGTAAATTGCGTACACTTTTGCGTAAAATTGCAATAAAGACACTCCATATTTCAGCCTGCAACGGGAAGCAAGAAAAAGACATGAGAAACAAAAATAAGTTAATGAAAGAAAATTGCTGAAAAATTTACATGAAATACACTATATGTATATGAAATATTTACTAATATGAATAAATACATTTTACGTATATAAGTATTGAATGTCGCGACATATACATTATTAAACGGAAATTCAATTACGTCGGTCAGGAAGATTACGGACAGGACGTAAAGGGCACAGGGCACATTAAAATATGACGAACGATAAGAGAGTGGAGTGATTGAATTCATGCCAGCTTGGGTGGAGCGTAAACGAAAACGATGTTGGCTCGGAAAGTATAGTGAAAATTTTCATACCAAGTGTCATTAATTTGTGTTTTTATTTTTAAATCGAAATAACAAAATGTCAGTCAAATTAAACTTGTTTCGATTACCTATAAAGATTTATATACAACTAGTGGGCCCGGCAATGCTTCGCTATTGCATATCCCGTTATATTGGATGTCCCGTTATATTGGAATACAGAGAGTTATTTAAAGAATTTTTTTTAAAGGTTTTCCCATGGACGTACGCAGGTATCTTAAAAGAGTACACAAAGTTGTTTATCATCGATTGATAATATATTATTTTTAACTTCTTGTAAGCGCGGAATACCTTGTGTTATCTAATATTGCCATTTTCACCCCCTAAATGTAGAAAAATCCAAACAATGTGTAGCCTATGTTACTCGCGGGGTTATTCGGAAGATTCCCTGAAAATTTCATCAAAATCGGTCCAGTCGTTTTCGAGTCCATACGTTACATATATACACACATCCTGTTTTATATATATAGATTGAGGGGGTCAGCAGTAAGGAGGTGCAAGTGACAAACATACAAAGTTGCGACAAATTTGCAATTGGTTTTCCTTATTACCGTCAATGTCTACTAGCATGAGATTCGATAAATTTGTATTACCAGTTATGATAGCTAGCCGACAAACAGTTCAAGTACTACCTGCATTTGCACTATAATTTTTGAAACATTGAAGGCGAATATCTCGAAATTAACTTTTCGGCCCTTTCCACCCCTTTAACTGTTCTTTTTAATAGTCACTGGTTTCCAAATATTAGACATTTGGCCTAACTATTAATTTTTTTCAATTTTTTTTAGAATGCTTTCTTTGTGAGATAATAACGACAGTCAAAATCGGTATGGGATGAAACCTACGGGAGATGATATATCGGTCAAAAACAAGTTATACGTGGCCCGGCGTTTTGCTGGGTCACGTCTAGGAATCGAGATATATCGATTTGAAGTTAGAAACTATCATATAGGGGAAATTGTCACTTTTGGTGGACTTTTTTTTGACATAACTCGAGAACCACTAGACCGATTTTGCTCAAACAAATTTAAATTAAAATTCCTTCAATCTATTCATATAACGTTTTTCTATATAGTCATCAGTTTTGCCGGTAAAATATAAAATTTTTTTATTTTTTAAATTCATAAAAAATCTAAAACGGAAAAAAGGCAAGTCGTATTTCTTTCACACATAACCTTTAAACAAAATGAGACATAGATCATGAAAATCGATGTATGCGTTTCACATTTATACAAAATTAAGTAAACCAAAGCTGACAATATCCCCTATATGATAGTTACTAACTTCAAATCGATATATCTCGATTCCTAGACGTGACCCAGCGAAACGCCGGGACACGTTTAACTTCTTTTTTTTACCGATATAACTTTACCCGGTAGTTTGAAGCCTTCCCGAACACTGACCCCTACCATTTGTCTCACAGTGTAATGATTAACTTTCACCTTAATTATACCAGCCCTCCTTCGTTTTCTTCTCGTCACGTTAACGACTCCCGCATACATGAGTAAATCGCATTACTCCAGCATTTAATTGAAAATGCTTTCATTTGCCATTTGCACCGCCTAAAAGTACACTACACTATAAACCACCTGCTGTTTTCATTTTTACTGCTTACACTCAAACAACGGTTTTATTCCACATTTTTCTCTGACACAGTGTTGAATTTCGTTTAAATTTGAACACGTTTCATTGTGTATGCGCCCTATACTTTGCTTACTTTACCACTGTTTCCCATTTCGTTCTCATGTTTCCTTGATGTATAATACTTGGGTATTATGTATTCATTATGAAGGCATAATAAATTTATAATTTCTCTTATGCCCTTACAGTGCAAGATGGGGGTAATGGGGGCAAGTCGAGTAAAGTGAAAGGACTCCATTCGTGTTGGTTTCATGTTAATGTTATTAAATTTATACTTGTCACTGGCAATGAAAATGTCAAGTATTATTATATTACATTTCCGCATTATACAATCATTTACCGCAGTTTGTTTCCGATCTCATTTCTCTTAGTGTGTATGTGTGTTTGTGTATGGCTGCTGTTGTAGTGTCAGCGCAGCAGGATATTTATGAAGGAGAGACGTAAGTCGAAAAAGATTATGCGAGTGATACCATTACAAAAAACGTGGTTAAGTGTTGTTAGCTATTACTGAAAGTGAAAGGTAATGTGGCACGTTGTTTTCTGTTAATAATGAATTGCATTTGAGGTTGCCTCTAAGTAGGCAATAATTTTTTGTTGCCCCCCACAATAGGCAACAGATTTGAGCGTTGCCTTACAATAGGCTGGTATTTTGTTATTGTTATAAAAATTATAAGGAAATGTCATAGAATAGATTTGAGTGGGGAATTTTATTGCTATTGGTATTTAAGGCGATACAACCGAAAGGTATACTGAATCTGGGGACTAATTCGACTTAAGTATACCGGTAAGGGAAGGTGATTAATCGGAATTTTAAGAAGTAATTGTTAAGCGTCACTGTCATGTTTGTAAACGAATTTGACAATTTAGCCATTAAATCGTGTAAGATGGTCTGAAGAAAAATTTGAGCAGTCCAAAGAAGGAAGTAAGAGACATGCACATCTTGGGGACAGTCTCTTTAACTTTCTGTAACACTTATTGTCAAAGGATTTGACATAGTTTCTATTATATCTCTAACATGTAGAAAACAATAGCGTATTTATAATTTTAATATTTGTGAATGCTTTTTTTAACCACATTTCCTCAGCAATTATTAATGTCGGTAATTAAAATCACCCTTGGAGAAAAAAATCCTTTATAATACATGAAGGTTGTTGACATCCGTAACATTCCTCATTGTTTATAACAGTTCAACTTTACATACACTTTAAAACAAGGTTTCTCATTCAAGCCTCCTTTACATTGTTAATTTCCTTCCAAATTCCGCTGCTGACTCCACCGGCATAAGCCTTATTACAACGTTATAAGCGGCTTAAGTTAACAATTCATAACATTTCAAACGTCTTCCATAAATTGAACAACACTCGATTTGCATTTAATAATAATAACAAAATCTACATTGCTCCACAATAAAGCAACTTTTTTCGCTTGTTGACTAAATGCAAATCGATTGTGTGCCTTACCTATTTGATTGGGGGATATACCAACCCTTTTGTCATCCCCATGCCGCCGTTGCTTTGGTGGTAAAACAAAAATCAGACAATATTTTTCTTCTCCTTTTTATTTCTATTAAGAAAACATGGCAATTTTTCCAAACCCCAAGTTGCCATGTTGTCTGAACCCAAAGTGGATTCCGTGTCTTAGGCACCTGAACGCCATAATGCGGCATCGCATAGCTATGGTTCATTGCACATAAGAAGAAAATGTGATTTTACTCGTTTACATCCGTCTCTATTATTTTGTCTTTCCTTTGAAGTCCCTTACACGTCGCTATGTCGTCTACCCTATGCCTTGGTCTTGTCTTCTCGACGTTCGTTAGTTTGCGTTTGCCAGCAATGCAATTTCATAGGCATCCGGCTTTGCTAAAAATAGTATGTGAAATAGTAAAAGCAAGCAAAAGACGACAACGAACGAAACGAGTTTTTCTATAAATAAACAAGAAGTTGGCAATAGAGGAAATATGTTTTCAATATGAAAAGGATATTCATGCTATATATATTTATAAGAATATATGTGTGCGTACTGAAACTATAGATATAGTTTCGTAGGTAATATTTATGGAGTATAAAAGGACTTGTGTGTGTGAGAGCGATGATAGTATTGACAGATAATTTAGAGTTTGTAACAAGAAATATCTATTGATTTTTCTTGTTTAGAGGAAATGACATAAAATGAGCAATCGCGTATAAAAACAGAGATAGTATGTCTGGATTATGTGCGGTATAATGAAATAGATTTATATGTGAACAAAATGAAAAGCTCAGATTCGAAAGATATACAGGTGGTAGAATTTAATACACGAATTACTTTAAAAACTGAAGTTATCTTGTCAACGAGTTATTCTTTAGAGTCCAAGCTGTAAGTTGACCTGTATACAAATGGCATTGCTAAGACCTTCGACATTATTAAATTGTGTTGACTAACTAGGCAATGAAGTGAAACAAACGCTTGAAATTATTACTTCCATCACTTTTTTCTCTATAATCCTATTGTTGAAGTCAATTAGTTCCATTGCATACTTGAGGGTTAATATAAGGCCAAAATGTACTGCATATCTTGGCGATGATAGAGATTTGACTCTATCTCTAAAAGAGTTCTATGTATTAAAAAAATCGCCTATATAGCTAATTTGCGACAGATAGTTTAAGAGTTTGTAACAAGAAATTTATATTGATTTTTCTTGTTTAGAGGAAATTGCATAAAAAATTAGCAATCGCGTATAAAAACAGAGATAACAGAGAAATAATGAAACAGATTTATATAGACACAATACCAAAGAGGCGAAAAATATGCAGGTGATAGATTTTAATACATGAATTATTTTAAATACTGAAAAGTTGTTTTGCCAACGAAATTTTGTTTAAAGTTCTAACCGATTATAAATCGCACTGATAATGCTTCGACATTAAATTGTGTTCACTGCGAAGGCAAAAAATTCAATGAGTATGACCAAACTGTTGGAAAATCAAAATTTTTGAAAACTATTTTAATGGCAGAATAGGTAAAGAAACACCGATACACTTGAAATAATTACTTCGATTACTTTTTTTCTATAATCTTATGGTGAAAGTAAATTAGTTCCATTGCATATTTGAGGGCGTATATGTAAGGCCATTATGTACTGCATATATTGGTGATGACAGGGTTTTGATTGTATCTCTCTAAAATTTTAAAAAATTTAAAAAGGTAATTCAAAAGTTGCTGCCAAAGTATAGAACCAGAATATACTGCATATATTGTAAATAACAGAGCATTATTTGGCAAATCTGCCTGCATTTGTTCTTAGATTCAAAGATATTTGGCAAAAACACAAAATTGTTAAGGTCACTAAAAGTCTGCGCCATAACTTAAAAGTCATGTCAGCATTTGACAAAATTAAACCTTTTTTAAAAATTTTCGTAAATGTTCTTTAAAGTGTATGTCAGTGCATGAAATATCTACTTTGATTTATATTTATATTACAATTGTTTAAACAATATAGTTAATTGCATACTTTCGGGCGAATATAATGCCATTTTATATAGCATAGTAAGGTGATAGTTTTGCGCTGGTTAGCAGACTTTCACATGTTTCTGAATTCTAAAATAATTCCGCCAAATAAGTAAACTAATACATATCCAATTAAATAAAAATATCAAGGACCTAATTAAGGGGTCGAAGTCCTTTAATTTTCCAGTCGACCTTAGAAATTAAAATTTACACAATTTTTTTTTAATTTTTTGGAAAATTTTCTTCACTCTACATTAATGGATTAATGTTATTCGCGGTGACAAACGGAAACTATTAAAAAGGAGTTCTGGGTTATAGAAAGGTATCAAAACAAAAGAGTCTTGTCAATGTACCGATATCCGTGGCTGGGCGATTTTGTGTATAAAGTTCTCACTTTCAGAAAAAAAAATAAAAATTTAAGTTGAAATCTTAAAAATATGTGGTGAACTTTTTTGGTATGCTTAAATATATACCTGTTGATATAACATTTAAAAAATGGCATACTTTTAGGAGATTTACCTGTTGATATAACATTTAAAAAATGGCATACTTTTAGGAGATTTACGTACTTAACTGTTGCTGCTCATGCAGTAGTAACAAGAGATTTTAATTTAATTTTTCCAAAAATTAATCTACCTATAAGGACTTCTAATTCTTTCTAATGTTTTCTTTTCCACATATACAAAACATCGTCAAATTTTCTCGTGCATTTTTAAGCTTGTTAAATCATATTTCCATTCCAAAAATTACACAACTATCCCTGTCGAAGAAGTTGTCGCAAAAACTAACACAAAAAATAACCTCAAACTTTATGCTGTCTCTGGCATTTTTTCTATGTTGCTGTAGCAGGGCATCATAAAAGTTTGAAGCTCAAGCAATGTTTTTTTTTTATCCATTTGACTGGCAAGTCCTCTTAGCCAGAAAATTGATATTTAGTTGTTCGTCACCTCACTGATATTTGGAAGTGAGTAGATGTGAGGGGGATGGCGACTACATAGTCCTAACAAGGGTTTATAAAATGTTGTGTTGACAGTTTGTCAGTGTTATACGAGTAGTTGACGGTGTTGTTGTTGTTGGTTGTTGATATAGCTGTTGCTATTGCTGCTACTGTTGCATGTTTTACTTAACTTAAATCTCTAGTAAAACTCTACTCGAAAAGACCTTTCAAAAAGGATTTTGAGGGTTCACAAACTTTTATGCAGTATATGCTAAAGAGTTGTTCGCCTAACTTACGGACATACAGACAACAAAACAAAAAAGTTAACATGTTATCTTTTATGCTGACAAAAAGTTACCTACACAAGCAGTTGTATGGTTTTATGTGCACATGAAAAAATAATAAACAAAAATTGTTTGGGGAAATTTGTTAGCACATTTTTGCATTTTTAGTGCGGTAACGGAAAAAGTTTTTTAAATTTTATGTCTAATAAATTTATGCAAATGTTATTATATTGCATGCTAATCATTGATTTAATTAGGAGCACAGCGTAGTTTAGCTTAAGAGTTTAGGTTAATTTAATTGAGAGAACTAAAAGCAAAGGGTGACTCATTTTACACTTGTGTTGAAAGAAAACTGAAATAGTGAAATAGTAATCATAAATAAAAGGCAGTTGTGTGAAAGTTTCTTTCATAAGAGTGTAGTTTTGAAGACAGCGATATGTTACTGCAACCATCTCATGTATTTAGTTGAGCCAGTAAATATGAGTTTGCGGGCAAAAAAAAATGTTAACAGAGACGAAAACAATAGATAGATATCATTGGCCGAGGAATGCGGTATGTTACTGCGGCCTTTTCGAGCATTGAGAAGCAGTCGACAGAAGTGGGTCTGGTGATAAATGAGGGTGATCGCTTTAACGAACAAAGAGTTTACTAGTTCGGGACGCTGAGTGAATGTTGACAACTATAACTTTGAAGTGGTAGATGATTTCGTCTACCTCGCCTCCGCCATGGAAGCGCGTTGAAATAGACCGAATGCGATGGCTTGAGCGTGTTGTACTAATGGATGGAAATGATCCAGCTCGAAAAATCTTCGGCAATAAAATCCATAGGCGGCGCAGAATGTGGCGAACGAAACTTCGTTGGATGCACCAGGTGAAAGAGCTATTATCTAAACTAGGAGTGACGAACTATCTACAGAGAGCAAAATACCGAAGCGCTTGGAATTCTTTTTTACGTGCGGCTACTGATAAATTAAATTCTGTTGTGCTGCCATTTGAGAAGAAGAAGTAGATTGACTTAGTTGTGTCTAATTTCTAAATAAAGTTCTATGGCTCTAAGAAAAACCAACCGATACTTGACATATAAACATTCATGCTAAGATACGTAGTACTTACATACTTCTATGACAACATTTGTTCACATTTATGTTTAGGCAAAGTTATTAATATGACGAAAATTCAATATCAGCCTTAAAGTTTAACCCATTAAATTCCAACAAAACTTATAACAGCTTGGCCAGGGATTAAAGTGGTTAAAAGAATAAGTTGTCACAATTAAATGTGTACTAGGTATTGTTATTACAAAACACAACTTATTAAGCTCAGCTATCAAGGCCCCAATCTTTATGAATTATGCCTAACAACATTGTTGCTCCTATTCCTCAGTTACAACGGCATTAAAACAGTCGCCAACTGTTGAATAAGAAATTGTCACCAACACACCTAAAATATCTTAATAATTCCCCTTACTCTCTATTTGGCGCCTTCGCCTAAATACACAACCACTTCCTGCTCAGTCTCTCTCTCTCTCTGCCAAACAATTTAATAAAAGTTTGCAAAGTTGTCAAGTACTTTATTAATTTTTCAAGAATTTGAAACAAACTTGTACAACCACACTTACACAATATTGACAATATAGGCAATATGGCAGGTATCGTTTAAAAAAATTTACAAATAAGTAAATGCGATTTAGTCAAATATTAAAAATTTACAAATTTAACATTACTCAGCAATATATTCAACTAAGTACCATGCCGCGTCAAATTTGTGAAATGAATAATTCCCACACTTGTTGGTACAATCAACTTTTTAGTAAACGCTAACATTTGCAGCGCAGCCAGACCCCTTGTTTTAAATAGGTGAGCAAGGAGGAGTCTCTAAAAGTTGACTACACACATTTACAGCGCAATATGCTTGAAAGTGACCTAAATACTGGGTACACAATAAAAGCTGTTGCCGGAAAAGAACGGCCCGTCGCACTAAATGTGACGTGTAGAATCGTCGTTGGCTTTTCAAAGTACCACCACTGTTGGGCTGGGGCGCCTAGGACTCTCGAACAACTACGACAACAACAACAACATGTTAGTTTTCATTTTGTCTAAAGTATTTTGAAGTGAATATCAAAAGCAAATGTAGAACACGAACATGTTCACACAACTTTGGGTAAACTTAAAACAAAACAAAGTTTGAAAAAACACACACACACAACAACGACAACAAAGCAAACCAAACATCATACTGAGAGAGCGGGAGTGCTACAGTTAAGACCCCTTCTCAGCGCTCACACTGGGTGGCAATAGACTTGTTGAAAGCATTTGCCAAGAGTTGTCATAGAGAGATTTCATAAATTCCGTTCCTTTTGCTGTAACCGGATGAACTACATTTTCGGTTGGTATGTGAACAAAAGTTGTTTTCAGAAAAGTTTTTACAATGGGCAGGCGGAGGGAAGAACTGGAGGGGAGCGATGGTAGCTTGTTTTGGAAAATTGTTTTAATGTTTCCTTAATACACTCGCATAAACTCATCATAATTTTAAGTTTTATAAAATTCCAAGCTGTTTAGTATTATGGCATGTAAAGGAATTTGTTGATACAATCTGAGATTTAAGAGTAAAAGGGAGTGGAATTATGAATTTATAATTTGGATAAAAACAAGAAAATAAAGTTCCCTACACTGCTTCTCATCTAGACGGTGATGTTATAAAACAAGCATTTTCAAATTAAGTTTTGCAGTATTTAAGTTTACCCGTTACATACAAAATCTATATACTATTTAAAAACAAATCCTTTCTATTTGTATGCAAATTATACATTAGGTTGATTCTTATTTGGCAAAAAAAAAATGTTTTTGGAATTTTTAATGGGCCAAGTTAAAATTTTATTAAGACGTACAAAAAAACTCTATGTGAATTTTTTTAATTTTTTTCTTAAAGGTTTACGGGTCGCTACCGGGGTTTGAAATTCAAAATTTTACCGTCATCCTGAGGGATAAGCAGAATAACTCGAGTAAACCTTAACTGATCCTTATGAAAATTTTTCAGTATTTATAATTTCCATAACGAAGTAATGGTATTGTAAATGGGCACAATTGCCCCACCCCTTCTGGTACCTCCCATACAAAATTACCTATTTTTTGATAATTAATATTTCTCCCATAACTTTCAAACGGGCAGATGGATGACATTTAAACTTGGTCAATTTAATTACCTTTTAATAACAGATAAACTCCCATAAAATCAAAACCTTTGTCACACCCCTTCTGGTACCTCCCATACAAATGGCCGAATTAGCCCCCATATTTTTACCTACATATATTTTTAGTAAAAATACTGAATTCAATAAAATTTTGTGTGATATGAATACATGCCAAAATTTGACTCGTGAGTGGCTATGGACTATATAGGCCAACCCCTTCTGGTACCTCCCATACAAAATTACCTATTTTTAGACAAATTATTTTTTACCAATAATTTCCAAACGGACAGCTGGATGGCATTTAAACTTGGCCAGTTTAATTAGCTTGTTATAGCAGATAAACCCCAAGAAAATCAAAACCTTTGTCACACCCATTCTGGTACCTCCCATACAAATGACCGAATTAACCCCCATATTTTTACTTACATATCTTTTTAGTAAAAATACTGAATTCAATAAAATTTTGTGTGAGATGAACACATGCAAAAATTTGACTCGTTAGTGAACATGGACTATATCGAACAACCCCTTCTGGTACCTCCCATACAAATTACCTATTTTTAGACAAATTATTTTTTACCAACAATTTCCAAATGGACAGCTGGATGGCATTTAAACTTGGTCAGTTTAATAACCTTGTAATAAGAGATAAACCCACAGAAAATCAAAACCTTTGTCACACTCCTTCTGGTACCTCCCATACAAATGGCCGAATTAACCCCCATATTTTTACATACATTTTTTTGTAAGTATGCTGTATTCATTTATATTTTGCTAAAGATATACGCTTATTGTAAGTTTACTAACGCTTATCTTAAATATAAATCTAGTTTAATGAACTAATTTGCAGTCCAACTTAGGAATTTTTACAGTACAGTTAATAAGAAATGATTTATTTCAAATTTGTTCATAAGTTTTTGTTGTATTATTATTTAAAAAGGTACATTCCGAAAATCAAAATTAAATTAAACAGTTAAAAAATAATATTAAAATAAAAATTTAATATATTAATATTACACATGAATTTATTGCATGAAAAACTTAACATTAAAAAATATAATTATAAACAACTGTATTACTGCTTACAATTTTCTTTAAATTTTAAAATATTGTAAAATATTATTTACACATGGTAGATTTTTTTGATCTGAATATTTTTTTCTAAATTCTTTCACCAATAATAATAGGAACTGCTTCTGTTCTCCATAATGTGTATGCAATTTATTGTATTCCTGCATCAGGGCCACTCCGTGTTCAGCAATATCATTAACAACCTTCAACCTAGACCGAACTAATTCTTTACTTAATTTAAAGTCTGCATCTTGCTTCCAATCTTCAACATTTTTTTTAGGAAACCCGATTTAATACCCGTTATGCTGAAAAAACTAAGAGTATTGTTGGATACAAAATGCTCAAGACTTTTGGAATGTAGTAGGTTTCCATCCACTGTAACTCGTTTTTCTGGATGATCTACTCCTTCTATGTTTAAAGCATATACCATGTTCTTCTTAATTACATGAGAAACTTTGTCATCAAAAATGCAAATCCAACTAGCTCTTCCTAAAAATACCAGAGATGACCTAGAATTTTATTTAAGGCTATTGGCGCTGTCTCTTTATTAATTGTTGCATAAAACTTCAAGTCTTTTAATAACTGGAGGTCATTTCTTAAAGCAGAAGGTCCAGATTTAAGGTAAATATTAATATTTAAGGTAAATATTAATTATAAAAATGCAAACATCCTGTATTCCACATAATTCGCTTTCGTTTAACTTGAACTGCTCTCTGAATAAATACCACCATCTAGCACGGTGAAGACCTGCTGGTGCTCTGAAGAATATTTGTGTTTTTGGAACATCCTGCAGAATATTATTGTCAGCTTAAGTAGCTCTTTGTAGTCCTCTCGTGGCTAAAACTCTTTAAGCTGATTTTCGGCAAAACAAATAGCATTCGCAGAATTCTTTACTTGTCTTAATATGAGATCATCCGATTTCAGGACCGGTTGATATTCCCGAAATACAATGCATAAGTCATATTATACGATTTCTACGTTTAAAACTGCGCATTCTTTTGTACGTCTTAACAAAATTTTAAGTTAACCTATGAAAAAAATCAAAATTTTCTGTCAAATAAGTAGCATAAATATGTAAAACTATGAGGGTGAATTCGGTCATTTGTATGGGAGGGACCAGAAGGGGTGTGACAAAAGTTTCGATTTTCTGGGGGTTTATCTGTTATTACAAGGTAATTAAACTGACCAAGTTTAAATGCCATCCAGCTGTCCGTTTAGAAATTATTGGTAAAAAATTATTTGTCTAAAAAAAGGTAATTTTGTATGGGAGGTACCAGAAGGGGTTGCCCAATATAGTCCATATTTACTCACGAGTCAAATTTTTCTACGTGTTCATCTCACACAAAATTTTATTGAATTCAGTATTTTTGCTAAAAAGATATGTAGGTAAAAATGTGGGGTGAATTCGGTCATTTGTATGGGAGGTACCAGAAGGGGTGTGACAAAGGTTTTGATTTTCTTGGGGTTTATCTGTTATTACAAGGTTATTAAACTGACAAAGTTTAAATGCCATCAAGCTGTCCGTTTGGAAATTATTGGTAAAAAATTATTTGTCTAAAAATAGGTAAATTTGTATGGGAGGTACCAGAAGGGGTTGGCCGATATAGTCCATATTCACTCACGAGTCAAGTTTTTGCACGTGTTCATCTCACACAAAATTTTATTGAATTCAGTATTTTTGCTAAAAAGATATGTAGGTAAAAATGTGGGGGTGAATTCGGTCATTTGTATGGGAGGTACCAGAAGGAGTGAGACAAAAGTTTCGATTTTCTGGGGGTTTATCTGTTATTGCAAGGTAATTAAACTGACCAAGTTTAAATGCCACCCAGCTGCCCGTTTGAAAGTTATGGGAGAAATAATAATTATCAAAAAATAGGTATTTTTGTATGGGAGGTACCAGAAGGGGTGGGGCAATTCTGCCCATTTACAATTCCATAACTTCGTTATGGAAAATATTAATACTGAAAAATTTTCATAAGGATCAGTTAAGGTTTACCCGAGTTATTCTGCTTATCTCTCAGGATGACGGTAAAATTTTGAATTTCAAACCCCGGTAGCGACCCCTAAACCTTTAAGAAAAAAATTAAAAAAAATTCACATAGAGTTTTTTTGTACGTCTTAATAAAATTTTAACTTGGCCCATGAAAAATTCCAAAAACATTTTTTAAGACTCACCCTATTATACATACTAAAATTAAAAAAACACATGCTTATTCACATCAACGTATTCACCCATATCATTTGCATAAAAAAATCCATTTCATTTCAACATTTTCTAACCACATTTTCAATTTACAAAATCCCTAGCCGTCAACACCGCTAAGAGACGGTTTTGATTCTGTTGCCTTATTCGCTAATGCAAATATTGAAGCTGCGTCAAGGCCTACAGCCTGTCTGCTCTATATGATGGCATGGAAAAAAAGCAGCAACAGAAAAAAACAAACAAATAAACTCAACATACAATCAATACCCATTGAAAAGTAATAGACTTTAAGTAAACAATTCAAAAGCAGAAACAGCAGCACTTACAGCCAGCCAGCCAGGCGCGCTCATAAAATACAATGTGTTACCATATAATAGGAGAAAAATAAATATTCTCGACAAGTATTCACAAACAAATACATGTGAATACTTTGAGGCCTTTTTTTGTTTTGTTGTACTTATACAAACAGCCGGTCGAATGTATAACATAAGATATCCCTACATCAATACGCACACACATTCACATGTGAACCAATCAAAAAGTCCACTGGCGCACGCAGACACGTACAAATATTTTCACATTCAAAACATTTGTTTACCAGCTCATTACAAAATAACTGCACGCGTTGTAAATATTACAGAAATGCGTAAACACACACACACGCACACAGAGCCTAATGTTAAGCCGAAGTATAAAATAAACAAGAGTTTTCCATACGAGGTGAGTGTACGGAGTTATGTTGAATATGAAGCAATATTTGTACTCGTATAGAGTAAAAGAGTTTAAGTGAGTCTAAAAATAAATATTTATTAACTTACACAAACACGAAGTACCCTCCCGTACCTTATGGTTCTGCGTATGATACAGATAAAGCTTTGGCGACGAGGAGTTTTCTGGTGGGAATTGAGGTGTAATCGCTGATAAAGTATGGATAGAAAACTTCTTTAAGAAATTCATTAATAACGATAGTAAAAAAAAATATTTTTTGTACCGCAAAAAACAGGTATCTTATGAAGGTTGGGTCATGTAACATTTAAAAAATAGACTTACCTAAAAAATTTTTAATAGAATCTTATTTTATTATTATTTGCTTATTATTATTATTATTATTATTATTATTATTTGCTTTAATGATTGAAATACAACATAGTTTAAATGGCTTCCTCGCACTGCTTTAAACCTCATTCGACCTAACCAATTTTTAATAAAATTTTTATTGCTTGGGTTTCTATCTCGTGAACGACAATATGTATTTCTTAATTTAGGGTCTAATATTGACTCGAAATGGCGAATTTGCTAGACAAATTGATCCACAAACTGTGTTGATGGCATTCTCTTTGTAATGAATTTGTTTCGCAGAATTCGTATAGTTACAGTTAAAGACTTAGAACCTCAGAGGACTTTTGTATAAATATTTCATAATTTTCTTTAAACATAAATAAATGCATCATTGGCCATACGTATAAACAAATTCCAAGCGCTTCGGTATTTTGCACTCCGTAGATAGCTCGCCACAGCAAGTTAAGATAACAGCTCTCTAACCTGGTGCATTCAAAAAAGTTGTACCAGATTTCGATTTACAGCCGGGGCACTGGCCAAATCAATATCGATGAAAAAATACTTTACAAATACTTTCAAGTTCTTCAGGCAAAAAAATTCATCCTAGATGCTTCCACTACAAAATATCCAGATTGCGCACTTCGCAAAACCAATCAACAAAACCAGCTGCGCCATCTTTGGATGAGTTTTTCAGTTAAAACTAACAACACCATCTAACAATCCCTTGACACAAACCTTGTTATCTACAAAGGAACGAAATAGAGTTGCCAACAATTATCGTATAATAATCGGTTTACAGGCCTTATCGAGTGACGGTAAACTGAAAAAAATTGGTATAAAGTATTATCACCCCAGCTACTTCCTCCAGCTGTTACAACAACAACAACAACACGATACTCGATGTTAACCATAATGGAGTCAAAATATTTTGCGAAGTATTTTTCTCTCGGAGTCTCCCAGAATATATTGATCAACTTGAGTCATTACCCAGAATTCTGCGCTGTAGAGAAAGACAGGTAGCATCAGCGTCTGGTAGAGTTGGAACATTACTTACTTAATTTCCCTTTACACCCCATGAATGAGGTATGGGATAGCTTCTCGCGTTGTTGTGAATTAACACGCTTTCTATTTTTAGATTCACAACTAACGGCACCTACTTATTTATCGACGAATGCGAACGTCACTGTTTTTGAGAAGCTCTTACTAGACACGACGATTGAATCGACGCTTAATACTGCGAAGTTGCTGTCAAACAACATTCGAGGGGAGCCGACAATGAAAGAAAATTTTATTTATTTTTTCTTTTAAGATGACTGGAGCCAGGTTTGAACCTGCGATCTCCCGCATGGTAGTCGCGTGTTCTAACCACTATGCCACGGCCGGTCCCGAACATTGGAACATTGCCAGTACAAAAAGTGATATGCCATAAAATTGCCTGATTTGTGCTTAGCGGCATCGGTCTTCGATCAATACTAGCATCTTCATTTCCAGGTGGACAGTACAATTCTTGTTTGCGGCGGAGCAAAGGTAGACAAAATCATCTACCGCTTCAAAGTTGTAGATATCAACGTTCACGCAGCGTCCTCTTTGTTTGCTGAAGCAAATAACTCGGGTTTGTCCTCTTTAATCAACAAACCCACTTCTGCCGACTGCTCTTCGATGCTTGAAAAAGGTCGCTTAAAGATCTCGCAGTCTTCTGGCAATAATATCTATCTCATCGGAATACGCAAGCAGCAAGCGACGTTTTTGGAAAATGTTACCAATCATGTTAACTGCATCCTTCCGGCATGTTAAAGAGGTCACATGACAGTCTATCGCCTTGAATAAAGCCTCGCCTGGGAGAAAAATGACTCAGTCGGATTTTTGCTTATTTTTACTGAAAACTTCGTGCCAGTCATCCCGCAGTCGTATCAGCTTCCAGGGGGTACAAAAATCAGGTATAGCTTCTGTGGTATCGGCCTGTCGACTGCAACTTTGTAATCGATAAATATATTACAAATGTCGATCTATATTTGTTCGGTGTTAGCCAGGATTTTTCGTAATGGCATAAGTCTTTCACATAATCACAAGACAGGACCTTGTATGCGATGAGTAAAAGTCTCATCCAATGATAGTTGGTGCACGCACTAGTATCACCTTCCTTAATGTGACACCGAACACTTAGATTCTAATCATCGGGCATGTATTGCTTCAGCCAATGCATGATGCATGCTTGTTGTCAGTTCATCTCGGCCGGCCTTAAGAAGATTTCTCGGCAGTGCATCGGCTCCCGCAATCTCATTGTTTTTGAGTCGTGCTCTCGTTTTGGCTCGATGGTGGACCATATACTGCTTCGACGACGATTGACGTGATTTTGTCACATATGTTGCCTTTAGAAACGAGGAGAATATGAAAATGCTTGCTCTATATTTGCAGCACAATCTGCGTGTTAGTGCACAGATTTCCATATCTGTCCTTTCAGGTGGGGATCCTTGTTCTAAACCTTTGCTGTTTAACCTTTGGTAGAACTTTCGGGCTTCACCTCTATCCCAGTAATTTTCGATATTCTGGATATCTCTTTTCTTTCATAGACTTTTTCCGCCTGAACAGACGTTCAATCTCCCTTCTCGTATTATTACATCGTTTCGTTACAGCATGCATTACCATAGACTGTAGTTTTGCCATGTATGCAGAATTAATTTCCTCAAACAATACGCTACATTCCTTGTTGTACCTGGGCTTGACCGAGAGTAGTTTTTCGTAACCCACGAAGGACGTTGCGGCAGTGGTCATAGAATTCGCAATATGTTGCCATTGTATGTCGGAAACATCAGAATAAGATTCGTTTGTTCGCAGTCATTGAGATAGTTTGTTGGATTAGGCATTGGCTATCTCGGTGGTATGTAGCTTTGTAATGTTTAGCGTTCTTTGCGTTTGATTACGAGCGTTTTTTGCTCTACTTAATCGCATGCGTACCTTTGCTGCAACTTGGTGGTAATATGAGTCTTTATTTGCCCCACGTATTATATAAAAAAATATTTTTCCATTACACCACATGTATGAGGTATCGCATCACACGCACGTCCTTTACGGTTAAGACATGACTCATAGATTTCCACGTGATCAATCTGGTTTCTTGTTTTTTGATCAGGAGATATTCAGGTTGCCTTTTGGATATATTTTTTATTATTCACTACCATGTTTCTTGCCAAAGCACAGTTAAATTGTGTACATCCGTTATCGAAGGTGTTGTCGTGTAGACTGAATTTTTTTGACACCAAAAACGAGAGATAAAAAAATTCGTCGCGGATAAGGGCTATTCGGACACTTACAGGGTTAAACCACGAAACAAAATGTAGAAGTCTCTTACCGACTATAAATCCACATCCAAAGTTATGCCTTGCAGAATGTCAGCTATGAAATATGTCACAGTTCTTTCGTCGGGTGCAACCCTATCCCGTCTATCGCATTTCCTGTATAGCGGCGATGTCAGCCTTGTACATGACGAGTACATCCGCCAATTGGATAAAAGCACCATTGAATAGAGAAAAGTTTCATAATTCTAACCTAAAGCATTTTATTCGTCGCTCTATAAATTTCTTATAACAAATTCTACAAGACCCATCTGTTACTTACACATACTTATCGCTCATTTGGTGTAAGACCGGCATAAATCATAAAAATCGATTCCGAGATAACTGCATTTGCAATTTTCAATTGATGTATGACTCTGATATATTAAAGGTATTAATAAGAATTTTTAACAAAACATGAAGTATGCTACAACAAAAAATTCCACATCATTTAATTGGAATATACGTATGAGTAATACAAGTTAAAATTGTTACGTATGTGATATATTAATTATCTGATACTTTTTATTGATAAAATATTAATGCAAATTTCAATTCAATATTAATTATAAACCGTATTATAAAATAACTAGCAATAGTTAAATTAATTATCGTATGTTTTCTATTAAAATGCCAATTCAGTGTTAATAACATGATTAAGTAAAAAGTATACGTATGTGCAATTTTTATTGTTTTTTATAAAGGTAAGTAAGAATCTGTTCTAAGGACTTGACTTGCGGTTAATATTTTTAGGTGAAGAAAATCCTATTATCTATTAATAAGAAATGCAAAAATCACCCATATCATTTTGCTAAACAAAATGTCTCGGCTGCAAATATGTTTAATAAAGAATTCAATACAAGAAAAACTGTCTCATTTTGCATACAGAAAGAAATATTGAAAACATATTTCACACCTCGCAGAGAAATAGAATCCATCCAGCACCTTTTTACTAGTGCTACCCTTTAGCTAAGTTAATATACCCACAAAAGTATAAATATCAATACAAAGACATCATCAACAACAACACACAGTTGCAGACGCTTGTCAACACACACATATCGACAGCACAAACAGCAGGACAAATGACTGTGAATTTGTCTCTCCCCCCTACATAAGTAAATATCATTATAATGTTAGTTGTGTATATACTGGTGAGTATACGACGACATGAACTGACGTCGAAAGGATAAGTGTGTGGGAGACTTTGTCAGTGTGCTCGTCAACAAAGGTTTAGTCGTAAATGTGATGTGTATGTGCATAAAATCTGTAAGGATTCAAATATCTGAGTATAATATGTGAGCAATAGTATGGCACGGTAAACATATACACATGATATGGATAGATTGATTGGTACTGGAATAAGTGCTAATAATATTGCCTGAGCTTTATTGGGAATTAAATTACTTTAGATATGCAAAGATATTCTTGGAAGATATATAAATATATATATAATATATAATATATGTATAAATACACATAGTGTTGCTTTTACTTTGTAAGAAAAGGACATTATTCTAGGAATCCAAGAGTATATTTCTCGTTCTCTCTTTGATTTTAGTATAAAATCGAAGAAGAATTTATTGCACTTCTAACGAGCAATCTTGTATTTTTCGAATACTTTACAGTAAAGCAAACTTTTGTTGCACACCATCGGAACAACAAATTAATAGTCTGACCTCATACGTAAAAAATTCTTCGGTTGCTGGATGCATTACAGCAAACTATAAATAAATACTACATGCTATTTCCATGCCATTTTTGCACCATCTTACCTTTCATTAACTAACCCTCGCCGTAAGCACCTTTTATTCTTAACTGTATATTCCACTATTTTAAATAGTTGCAATCTTTTTTAGCCTCCCCTTTGTTATGCTAAATTTACCATTACATATTTACCGGAAACTAATACAATAAAGCACCAACGAAATATAGGATGTACAAATTGAACAGTTTCTTTGTGACTCAGTCAAATGAAAAAGTATTATGAACTTTATTTATAACATTTGTATATAAAAAAAAAATTGTATGTTCCTTTGCGCTTTGTAACTAAAATGTTCAAAGGATATGACAGGAAATGAAAAAAAACAACTAACTAAGATTAACAGGATACAGGTCAAGATTTTAGTTTGATAATTGAAAATAATGAGACTGACGTATGGTAGATGAATGATCCCTTATCAAGGACGTCAAGGACATAAAAGGGATAAAACTAAGACCCTTTTGAATCTTGAGCACTTCGTGCTATGGTGTATGAATTTGAGTGCTTTTTGGTTTGTTTCGTAAGGGAAGATAATTTTGTTCAAATTCTAAGGGGTTTGTTAAAGTTAAAACTGTGATTAAAAGGATATTTCCATAGGCTTATCACAAAAAGGTGATTAAAAGGACTGGGGCGATATTCTGATTCAGGACTTAATTCTACATACGAATCAGGAATTTTCTAGGTTTGATAAAGGTTTTGCATTGAATGTTTGTCTGTTTGTTTGTGTGGTTGATAGTTTGTGTGTTTGTTTGTTTGTGGCTTAATCACGACTAAACGGGTGAACCTTTTTCAATGACATTTGGAAGGAAATGGGCGTGACAAAACTTTTTTTAGAGCTATGGTAGAAAATTTGATACAAAGTTAGCTCTCGGCTACAGTAATATTAATAAGCAAACGAAATTTTAATTATAGATCCGTGGGCGGAATGGGCGTGGCAAAACCTTTTTTAGAGCTAGAAAGATAAAATTTGATACCCAGATAGTACTCAGTTTCTCGATTATGAATATGCAGACGAAATTTTAATTTTGGCTTAGTGGGCGGTGGGGGCGTGTCGAAACTGTATTTTAGCCTTAGAGAGATAAAATTTGTTACATAGATAGTACTCGGCAGCACAAATATGAATATGCAGCTAAAATTTTAATTTTGGATCAGTAAGCGGAGGGGCGTGGCAAAACTGTATTTAGCCCTACACTTCCGGTTTCAAATTTGCAGACGAAAATTTATTATTTGACCTGCGGGCAGAGTCGCATGGCAAAACTTTATTTTAGCCCCAGGGATATAAAATTATGTACATAAATAGTACTCGCTAACTCGAATATGAATATGTAGACGAAATTTAAATTTTGGGTCAGTGGGCGGATTGGGTGTAGCACAACTGTATTTAAGCTCTAGATATATACAATTTGGTATACAAATATTATTTGACAACACGAATATAAATATGCAAACGACATATTAATTTTTTATCAGTGGGCGGAGGGGCCGTTATCAAGCTATATTTTAGCTCCATAGAGATAAAATTTTATAAACAGATAGAACTAGGCCCTTCAGATTAGAATTTGCAGACGAAATTGTTATTCTCAATCAGTGGGCGAAAGGGGCGTGGCAAAACTGTATTTTATCACTAGAGCGATAATATTTGATAAACAGATAATATTTGATACCAAAAAGTAAAATTTAATTGATCAAAAAGTACGTTTATTGCAACAAAAGGTAAAAAATATTGTACAAAAAGTATATTTATTGTACTAAAAAGTACATTTATTGTACCAAAAAAAATACAATATATTGAATATACCGACATAATATTTATTTTAGGTCAGCGGAAATATAAAGAAATTTTATTTCCGATTGTTGGGTAGAAGGAGCGAGAGAACATTGTTTTCAGGACTCTATAAGGTAATATTTGAATACAGATAGTACTTTGCAGACGAATGTTTCGAAAATTTCGGTTAGCGAGAGTTGAGGTAACAAATTGTTTACAGTATAGGTCTGCAAGAACCATCCAAACACACTAGTTGTATGTAGTTAAATTTTCTTATATCTGCTTGTATCTGTTTCGCTCTCTTTGGATTGAGTGCGTATGGAATATTTCTCTTTTAGATAACGGTAGAATAGGTATGAGAGAGTAAAAGTACCAAGTTTCAAAAATACTTGTAGTATTACATACACAACAAACAGATAAATCGGTATTCTTGTTATATGTGGAGAGCGTGACGCTGCAAGCATAAAGAATAAAGAGCGACATTTTGTTTTCTTTTTTGTTAAAATTTGCCACAGATAAAACCTACACCATTATCTTTTGTACTTTTTGTAAAAGAAATAAAAAAAAAGTAAGTAAACAACATCATCAACGCAAAGCGTACGATCTGGAATATCTATATTAAATGGATATATCCATTTGAAAAAGAGGAACAACAGTTACTTCACTGAGTGGAACAGATAAAGAGAAACAAAGTTTCCACTACAATGAGAGCCAGAGAAAGTGATCATACGCGGTCTACTTAATCCAAAACGCATGAGCACTTGTTTTGTTTTACTCTTTGTTGTATTTGTACCGATAATATCAGTTTCTTACTTGTTTTATCTGTTTGGACAAGTAAAATGAATGGAACGCGTGCAGGCCTTTAGTTTACAGAGCGTACAAAATCAACGCTTAAATTTAGCCAAACATGTATTAAGTATTCATCAAGTATGCAATAACGAAGCATTGTCGAGTCCACTAGTATGATTAAAAATGTGGAATAATTTGTATGCCATTCAACACAGGCACGCACGGACCGAAGATAATATTCAGATGGTATTTCCATTTGTAATGCCCATAAATGATTAGCGTCGAATTCTGAGTCGATTTAAAGATATTCGTCTGACTCTGCGATTACATCTATAGTTATGAGATATCGAGGAGAAATTTGTTACTAAATATAAATAGGAGCAAGATTGGACAACAGATACTTCCACTTTCCACACAAACTCCCTATTTGGGGTTGTCCGTCTGTCTGTCCTCGCGAATACAGCCATCGGTTAAGAGATATCGAGCTGTAATTTGATATGCAAGCTTCTGTCCCCTAATCAGAGATTAAGTTCTAAGATGAGCTAGATTGGACAAACTACTTCCACCTTCAATACAAACTCTCTCTCTTTGGGGTCTTACCTAGCGATTACAACCACAATTTAAAAGATATCGAACAGAAATTCAGAACGCAACCTTCTACTCTTTAAACGTAGGTTAATTTCAAAGTTGAGCTAGATTTGACAACAACTATTCTACCTTCAATACCAACGCCACCTTCTTTGGGGGTTAAAAAATTTATAAAAATTTTCTCAGCTCATGCAAACAAATTCAAGCTCAGTATTTGATATATCAGTAGTAATAAAAATTTACTTACAAAAAAGGGAAGTGGTTGCCCAAATTCTTTTCTCATTTCAACTCGTCCGCGTATACCAGAAATAAAGCAAAATTCGATAAATAAATTTTAGATGTAATGTTAATCTAGTCGGACATATATCGTCAGCAACCTACAAAAAGGTCTTAAGTCCATTTTTGTGTTTCTGAGTTGTGTTGATGACTAAAAGTTTTGCGCCGCTTGTGTTTTATTACAATAACTACAAAACTGCCTTAAATAGGAATGAAATTTTTTACAAGATATAAACTTTGAGACACTTTTGCTTCATTAAGTCCATTTCACAAAATAGTGGACTTGCGATCTTTTTGCAGGATACCTACCATATAACATTGAAACTTTATATGATTGTCAACTTTCTATAACATATATTACCTCGATGAAAGTGGTGTTTACCTTTCTATGATAGATATTGCCAGGCAGTGTCTGACTAAAGTCTTAAAAGAAGACAGCAATGCAACATTAATACTAATCATTGGGAGGTCCCGGCCTTTTTTATAATTGACCGGTACGTATGAGTAATATTATATTGCCACATAATAAAAAGGTACTGTAATGCGTATTAGTAATGTTATTTAATCTTAAACTCAAATACTGACATTAACAGTATAATGAACATATTTGCAAGAATACATTCCAATGCATTTACAATTTCTAACTATATTTTAAACTTGATAGCGATAAAATAAAACAAAAGTTTCATCAGCATTTCATGGATGAGATATGGAAAAGTTTTTTTGTTTTCATTTCGTTAATGTAAAACAAAAATATAGCAAACAACATTAACACCCGACCCGATTATCAAACTTTCTATAATGTATATTTTATCGATCAATTTGCTGTTTCTATGATAGATATTGCCAAGCAGTGTTTGACTTAAGGGTAAACAGAAGACAGCAATCATATGACGTTGACTATTTAATTACCCGCAACATTCAACTAATCATTAGGAGGTCCGGTTGTTTATTAACATTAATCGGTACGTATGAGTAACAATTTATTGTCACATAACAAAGAAAAACATTGTAATACAGTCGAAACTCTCTATAACGAACTCCTATATAACGAAGTTTTCTTTACTGCGAAGCAATTATAAGAACACTGTGTTTTGGGTCTTCTTTGAGTGTATTATAATCTACATATAACAAGTTTCCCTACAGCGAATATTTCCCTATAACGAAGCATTTTTGCGACAGCAACTTCAAAATTTAAGCGTTTTCAATCTCCATATAACGAATTTAGGCAAAACCGAACGCACGCACACAAAAAAGATATCAACGTCGCTTTGTTGTGTGTTATTATTGCTCGGTGTGTGATGCGTTGAATCGTTTATTTACCATAAAATTGAAAGTGTATTTTGGGAAACCACCGAACTATGCAAGTGACAACTAGAATCATTGGAATCTCGCACATTTCTTGCAGTCGCTATCAGTTTGCCTTTGCATATTGCGATATGTACTGTGTTTACTTCTCTAAATGTATTAGAAAATTATATTGAAGAAGAAAAGTGGAAAAATTTACTTCAAACCAAAATAACTGACTACTACAAATAAAAAAATGTAAAAAGGAACAAAATTGTTTTTTCATTTCTATGTAGCGAATTTTCTTTATAGCGAAGTAAATATCCAGTCCCTTGGAATTCGTTATAGAGAGTTTCGACTGTATATACGTATGAGTAATGTTAATTAATCTTAAACTCAAATACTCATATAAACAAACATATTTATGGGAATACACATATACACGCAACTGTGCATATGCAATAGCATTTCCATAAAATACAATCAAATATCACAGTTATCATCATTATACGTAATATTAGTAACTTGATGTAATACCATAACTACCAAGTTTTGCACTACACCAATCTCATCTAATTATATTTTCCTTAAGCAAACAACAAAATTTCATTAAAATCCCTCACTGCCCCGAAAAATTTCACACCTCGCTGGTGTGCACAATAACTTGCACGTAAATTAAAACATTCTCTATATATACATTTTCAATTTCCATGCAAATTTCTAAATTGAAATTTCAATTTCTCACTTACAAAGAACCCAACAAACAAACAAGCCAACAAAGAAGAAAAACCCAAGAAATTGGCCAGTGTCCCCTATGGCAACAGAAGTAAGAGTAGACGAAACAAACGAATACAAACACAGACAACAAGAAGAACAGAACAGAACACACACCGAAAATAAACAAATTAACATATTAAGTGTTATGCAGATGACAAATAAGACACAACAGCAAAAACTGACTTCTGGCGAGAAACTGACTAGGGGAATATTCACAAAAGATTTCAACAATTCTTACTAGTACACAGGCAATTGGGTAAATTTATGACGTATTTTTGTCTTAGTTATCATATGAGCTGTAGGCATATTATGTGAAAGGATTTGGTTTTTATAGTTGGGAAAGGATAAAGTTTGTGCTAGAAGCAGTTGAATTCAATGCTGTTATAGAAAAATTGTAAAATTTAAGATGTAAGGTAATATTTTTTATGACAAGACATGTCGTCAAGTCATTGATGTCATAAATTTTCAAATTTACATGGCCCTGTAAAAATATATTTTAACTTTTACTTTTGTTAAGTCATTTCCTCCATTATTCTTTAGTTTAAAGCGGACATTTTTCTTTCGTGATACTTTATTGTGATTGGACATAGAATTTCAAGCAAAAGTTATCCCATGTTAAGTATCCCATGCTCCCTACTCTTTTCGGCATAACAAAATTTCCAAATATTTTACACTTGCCGTCCTTAAAATTTCTGACTATTTTTTCCCATATTACCACGTATATCAAAATGTTTCAACTTCAGCTTCTCTATATCACAATATTAAGGGTAAGTAATTGTTTCATTTAAAATAATAATAAGAAACACAAGTGAAATCTTTGCTAAACGCACACAAAGTTTTTCCCACCGCAGGCAATAGTACGATTTAATGTTGAACAACAAAAAATACTTTTAGTTTGCCCAGAAATGTTGCTACATTTCTGCATGCAATGTATGCGCGCAACTTTAACAATGTAATTAAGACGATGACAAACGTAAGAACAACTTTTTTCAGATAGCAGATGTGGCGCTGCAAGTCAATACAAGTACACACACACACACATTGTGGAATTTGCATTCGCGCCAAAGCCAAACGCTTTTTCTGCTCTTTCCGTTTCCTGTACAGAGTGCATGGCAGAGCTCATGAGCGTAAGTTAATATGAAGTCACGTTTTACACTTTTTGCATTCCTTCTGTGGCTGCAATTCCACATCGTCCATCGTTTCTTTTCCTTGTATTTCTTTGCAAATGTTTTGAGGGCTTAAAGTTTTTGGAAAGGAAACAGCTGATGTGGTTGTTGGTGTTGGTGTAGTGATGGCAGCTCCAAACTTTAAATACGTTTTTATGTAGCTGCAATGCTGAGTGTAGAAATGACTTCATTAAAAATTTTGTTTAAATGTTAAGAAAACGACGAGATACGTGTGCAGAGAAAGATATTACAAATAACAGAGTAGTTGCACTTCGATGGAAGAAATTGTGACTGTTGGTTTGATTTAAAAGAAATGATACTATTAGTAAGAATGTTTCAATAACATCACATAAGCAAATAAAAGCCAAATACCCAACACAGCCAACTCATAACATTGGAGCTCATTGAAATTTCATACTAAACAACGTAACAACAAAACCAAATGTCTATCATTCAAACACCCCTTTAGTAAACATCATAAACAATAGACATAAAAACTTTAACGAGAAGAGTTGGTAGATTTATGCAATGTTTGTATAATTAATATTATTACACAAGCAATACGCCTACTGCCACGTTACGTATACGCCTATTTACACTATCAGTATTTATATGAATCATACGTCCACGATATGCCTCGAATGTCATAATATCAACATAATTACATATGTATTTTTATTATTTCTATAATTATATAGAGTTTACGATTCATTTGATTATATTTCACATCCATGGGCTATTGAATTACGACAGCTTAATTATATTTGCTAATACATTCTGATCAAAAATGTGTTGACATTGCTTAGTGACCATTTCGATAGAGAGCAAAGCAAACATTAATTATTCCCAAATGATACTTGATACAATACAAATATTAATTAGTCACAAATTGTTGTTTGTACTTTCGAATGATTGTAATATGATAATCCAATTAAAATGTTAAATAAATGACCTTGTATCGAAAAAAAATTTAAGTTTGAGAAATTTCATGTAGTAAACAAATGAAGTTGTAAAACAATATTAAACCCATAAATCGATAAACCAGACCAGAGTAGTCGTTAATATGTAAGCGAGAATTGAATAGCAGTCGAATTGAACAGCAGAAGAGCCTAGGCTAAATATTACTATCTTATGAACAGTGTTATTTGTAAGACGTACAGAACTACCGATAGGGATAACATAAAAACTAGCGGTCATCCCAATAAAGTGTGTCTGGCATTTTTATTCGTCAATATACTTTTGCACACACATGCTTTGGTAATTCATGCTTGTGCCTTTGTTCTTTTTGGATAGTTCACAATCCTTATGGGACTCTTGAGACTCCATTACATTCCGAAACACAAACCATAGTTTGGAGCCATTCATCACTTTGTTGAGCCAAAGGTTTGGTTACCGAATTATATCAAGATATGGACATCAGAATTGGCCACAGGGTGTCAAATCTCCAATGAACGATGTTTGACACCTTTGAGTTACTTTTTGTAGGGGTATGCTGATAAACCAGAAATGGTTAGTCATGATTGTGCGTAACAATTGTGACCTATATAACAGCTGCCATGCGGAAAACGAGAAGAATTTAGATGTGAATTTGTAATTCCAGCAGATTTGATTAATTTGAGCAAAGAGAAAAACGCACGTAACTAGTCACAAAGAAAGCTGGACACTGAAAAACAGCAAAACCCATCATATAGCCACCTTCTACTCATACCAGTTCGTCCTACCAATACGGAACAATCTCAGCAATCTCAGTAGTGCATTTCAAGGCAACCGTCGCAACAAGCGTGTTTAGATATAACGGCTCTGAGGTAAACCCTGGTGCGATAAAAAATATCGCATAGCGTCTGAGGAACAGCGTGCTGCTGTAGGACAGTAACAGAGAGTAACATAGGCGAGGCAGTTATTTAAGCGAAAAAAAACCTTAGATGAAGAAATGGGAGGACAAGGATATAGAGGGGTACAGGTATGGAGGTGAAGCCCGTATTTAAAAGTAAAGGATTACAACACAGGGTTCTGTTCCTGTAAGGACACGGATGGAAAGAGGGTTACAGATACACAAAGTTGCTGGTTCCAGAAGGCAGTGCACGTGAAGATATCACTCAAAATGTCTATGAAGGCTTAGGCACCCCAACACCAAAAAAAGTATGTAAGAAAAATAATAAAACATCCGCTGCCGATGGATTTTGGCAGAGCTCTTCAAATCTGGTGGCCTTCGATAGCTCGGTTCGATTCGCGGCCGGGGCACTTGCACATCAACATCGATGAAAAATTTCTTTTTAAATACTTTTGAGTTCTCCAGCCAAAACTCATCCTAGATGCTTCCACTACAAAAACTCAGTTGCGCAAATGCAAACGTAAAAGGAAATAATAAATCAACAAAACCAGCTGGCGCCATCTTTTGAGGAATTTGACGGTTAAAACTCACAATAACAACTAACAATCCCCTTGTTATATCTATCGTATGATAATCGGATCCCTGATCGATCAAGACGATCGAGTGCCGGTAAATAGAAAAAAATCAGTATAAAGAATTATCATAACAGAAGTAGCTGTTACAACAACAACAACAAGTCCGGAGTCGATGAAATGATTACCAACATGTATGGGCTCCTACATAAGTTTGGATTAAAGAGTATCTGCCTTAGGTCTGGATTCTAAGCAAACTATGTCCAGCGCTGAAATAGGAGATTCAATCGTGTTTTCATATAAAAGGTCATATATAAAGTGCATAGCTTATATGGTCCTGTCGAGCATGCTATCGGAAAGACTAAGGCCAGTGTTATCAAACCTGAAAGGCGCTTATCATTGTGGTTTTAGAACAGGTTAGCCCAAAACTGATTAGATATTCACACTACGGAAAATCCTGGAAAAGACTCTGGAAAAAAGAGCGGCACATACCATCTCTTCGTCGACTATACAGCTATACAAAGTTTGGTATGAGTATTCCAGCTAAGCTGATACGTCTTCGAGGAATGACCCTAAATGACACGAATTCTTCAGTACAAATTGGAAAGGTCCTTCCTCAGCCATTTTATACCAGACGTGGCCTAAGACAAGGCGGCAGGCAGGTAACGTGAGACCTCTTAAACGTTGTAATTGAGATGATAATGAGTAAAGGTGCAGTAAACACGAGTGCCACAATATTTTGCAAAAGCCATATGCTTCTCGTGTACGCTGATGATATAGACACCATCGGTCGAAAACTGACGGATGTAACTGTAACCATCTCAGGTATACAGCAGGAATCAACTAAAATAGGCCCAACGGTGAATGAGGACTGAACAAAGTTATTAGTTTCAATGAACAAAGAATTTACTCTCTTGGACGCTGCGTGAACGTTGACAACTACAACTTCGAAGTGGTAGATGATTTCCTCTATCTCGGCTCCGTCATCAACAAAACACAAAACAAGAGCCTTGAATTCCTCAGAAAAATCCTGCTTACAAATAGATGATTAAGCGTCCCAGGAGTTGACACAGGCGGATGAATCGGCTCCGGGAAAATACTCCGTGAAATATACAGAGCCATCATCGTTAATACAAGGATATTGGCGTGGTCAAACGCATAAGGGTACAGCGGTTGCGTTGGCTAGGTAAATATGTACGCATGGATGAAAATGCTCCAAGTTATATATATTCTTTTACAATAAATTCAATAGACGGCACAGAAGAAGGCGACCAAAACTCTGATGAAAAGATCAGTTTCCTAAGAACCTTGCATAACACAGTACAAAATTTTTCAGTTCATTGATTTGGGACTCAATTCTGAGAACTGTACGTGAAAGTAGCCCCAAAAAGAAGAAATATTTCCCGATACGATACTTACTAACTTCAAATCGATATTAAATTATTATGGCATATAACTTGACAAATCGAATGATGCAGAACGTCTTCTTTTTGGGGCTACTTTCACATGCAGTTCTCAGAATTGAGTCCCAACATGTGTTGTGCTGTGTAAGAACCTAATTGCAGCCCGATTTAACAATTGTGACAAGTGGTCGTGGGAGTGCCCGGTTTGAGGGCTTCATACATTCTTCTGCCTAAATCGAGCATTATATTGGCCCACACCTAAAGAGTGACGTTCGCATTCGCCGATAAACAAGTAGGTGCCGTTTGTTGTGAAACTAAAATAGAAAGCGTGTCATCAACGCGAGAAGCTAGCACATACCACATTCATGCGGTGTAAAGGAAAATTAAGTTTTGTTTTTAACATTAGCTTTATAAGAAAATCGGAACATATAGTATCCATTTTCAATCATATATATGGGTGTCACCGCATCATTCGATTGTTTAAATTAAAGCGGGGCATGGCACAAATTGTTTTGGAGCTATATGATTGAAAATGGGTACTATATGTTCCGATTTTCTTATAAAGGTAATGTTAAAAACAAAACTTAATTTTCCTTTACACCGCATGAATGTGGTATGTGATAGCTTCTCGCGTTGATGGCACGCTTGACACGCTTTCTACTTTAGTTTCAGGTCTTTTAAAATAGCAATAAGAAACATGTCACACGCAGATATTATTTTTCAACACCGCCAACATGTCACAGATATGCTGCGATATCCTCAAAAAGCATCATGAAAGAAATCCTAACACTCTTAAAATAACAACAACAAAAAATAAGTTCCTCGGTTACATAGCCACCATCAATTATTCGTATCCCTTTTTATCGGTTTATCCCTCCCTTCCTATCCTTAACGTATGATTAATATTAATTTTCTATTCAAATTTCAAAAACAACTTTACAACGATCCTTCTGCTCCAAAATCCCAAATTGATGATATTAGTCTTAGGCTTAATCTAAAGCGCTACAAAAATCATCTTTCAAGTTTCACATTTCCCCCCTGGCAAATTCCTTTGAGAGAACGGCAACACCCCAACAACACCCGTAGAAAATCAATTATTTTACCTTTAACCAAAAAAAAAAGAAGCGGAAGAAAATATTAAAAGGGTTTCAAATTACTTCATACTCAATATACGGTTCAATTATCAGTTTCAACGCTGCTTTTGAGGGTCCTTGGGTACTTGCCGCTGCTGCTGCTGTTCGTGATATTTGATTACCGACAGTTTTGCGCTTAATCCCTAATGCCAAACAGGTTTATATATGGGTAACGCTTGTGCTCGCAATAAAGAGCCATCAAGCAAATCTGTCTTAAGCATTTAGGCGTTAAGAGCAAAACTCAATTTAACCCTTTTCATTTTTGGGGGCAAAGGTTACGCTTTGCTGTAAATTGAGGGCTGCGTGTTTGATGCTCACGCCGTATCAATGGTGTGGTTGTTGTGTTACTATGAAAGCGTTTTTCTTTCGTGCTGTTTTTTGTTTGGCAATTTGTGTCTGTGTGTGTGCCTGTGTCTGCAAGTTTGCGTGAGGGTATACCTTTATTTTATGTTTGTGCCATAAAAAGGATTTATTATCGATTTCTTCCATACGAGTGCGTACAAAGGAGGGGTGGGGTGTGTGGTGTGGGTATTTTTTTTTTTTTTTGGGTATAAGCTTAATGGCTGCCTTGCATATTTCTAACTGAGATTTTTAATGGTGTTTCTATGGTTATGTGAGATATTGACTTTATAATTTTCGTTGCCGTTAATGCTTATCCGTCAGCTCAGCGTACGTGTGTGAGTGAGAGTGGTACTGTGTGCTTTGGCATGTTTATATAGTCTATGTATTTGCACCCTTTGTTTTATTGCACACACACACACACACACACACACACACACACAAGCATACGGTTTAGCACCTTTTCCAGTATGACGTAACAACAAATACGCTTGAGCAAAACTTTACTGAAACGTGTTTGGAATTCGCCAATGTTATTTGCAATTTTCGTTTTATTTTGTTCACTTTTTGTGACAAAAGACAAAAAGAATTAAATTAAAAATTGCGGTATGTTGCCGGTTTGTGTCAACATGAATATATTAAATAATTTTAGCGTTTTAAAATATGAAAAATATGTTTTAATATTGCGTCACATATGGTGGCATTCCAGGATTGCTTTTAATGTTTGATACTGTGAGATTTTGTCAAGTGAAGTGAATGTCTAAGGGGACATATATAGAGGGGAGTAAAATTTACGGTTTAAATACTGTAAAAAGATTTGATATACAGTTTTGAGATACAAATTAAAGCTAACACCTAAATCAGACAGTTACTGCACAGTGGTTTGGAGAACATTAATGCAAACCTCGGGATTTTGTATTTTTTGTACATGATCTGATAAGATACATATTAAATTTAGCTTTAAATGATGTACTTGCAGAAGTGACAGATACTGCCAACATGCCATATCTTAGGTTAAGTACTGTTGTCAACTCTCCCAACATTAGACCTCTTGAGTCAGAATATAGTGCAGACATCTCAGCTAAGAGGCACTTGTGTTCACCACTTTGGTAATTTCGTCCTTAGAAACATTTGAAATAATTACGCGAACGTCCGAATTTAAAACCTTAATGCAAAAATATTTTTATATAATAACACAGTACAACACATGATTTTAGGACTCAATTCTGAGAACTGCAAGTGAAAGTAGCCCAATAAAGAATAAGTTCTGCATCATACGTTTTGTCATTAGATTCCATAATAATTTAATATATATTTGAAGTTAGTAAGTATCGTATGGGGGAATTTGTCAAGTTTTAGGCTCTTTTGTTTGACGTAACATAAATACTATATGTTGGCGTATGATTATCATAAGTGATATTCCACTTAAATCATACGCCACGGAGTGCAAAAGTTTCATTGGAACTGCTACAAAATAAACCAAGTTCAAAATCATTTGATGAATGGAAAAGTGAAACTGTTGCCTATATAGGGAAACGTTATAAAGGGTGTCCCAACAAGAACGCAATTTTTAAATCTGGCAACATTCGAAGTGTCATTGTTTGACATTTGAACAATTGTTATTGTTTGCTAGTAGAAGGTACGAGGTTAGTAAAAATGCAGCGCTACACGAATGAACAACGCATTCTCATTGTGAAATTGTTTTACCAAAATGGTGAAAGTTATGCGGGTACAGTTCGCAAATTGCGATCAATTTGGGGTCACAATAATGCTCCAAAAGAGTCAACTGTAAAGAGATTAATGGATAAATTTGTCGAAACTGGGTCTGTTAGTGATGTAAAGACAACAGCGCAAAGCTGTACGTGATGATGTCGCTCAAACTCCATCCACCTCAATTCGACACCGAGTTCAGCAAATTGGTGTCTCCAAATCCACTATGCAGCGAATTTTGACGAAAGATTTGCATCTTCATGCATACAAAGTTCGATTGACTCAGGAACTGAAGCCAGCTGACCATGGACAGCGAAGGGAGTTCGTTAATTGGGTATTGGAGAGACAACATGAAAATGCTGATTTTGCCGATAAAATCATCTTCAGTGAAGAGGTCCATTTCCATCTTGATGGCTTCGTCAATAGGCAGAATTGTCGCATTTGGGGTGAGGAAAATCCTCGATTGATTCACGAGAAGCAAATGCATCCTCAACGTGTTACTATGTGGTGTGGTTTTTGGGCTGGAGGAATCATTGGACCTTTTTTATGAAAATGACGCAGGTCAAGCGCAAACAATCAATGGTGTTCGGTATCGTGAAATGATAACCAGTTTTTTCTTGCTTCGAATTGAAGAAATGAATGTGGAGGGCATGTGGTTCCAACAAGACGGTGCCACATGTCATAGAGCCAGAGAAACAATTCAATTGCTGCATCAGTCATTTCCCGGTCGTGTTTTTTCGCGTTTTGGAGATCAGAATTGGCCGCCTAGATCGTGCGATTTAACACCATTAGATTTTTTTTTGTGGGTTTTTTGAAGTCGATGGTTTACGGGAATAAGCCGACGACAACTCAAGCCTTAAAAGAGGAAATTGGACGCTGGATTAATGAAATACCGCAGCATTTATGCGAAACGGTCATTGAAAATTTCATTAAAAGATCGCGTGCATGCCAGCAAAGCCGCGGCGACCATCTGCACGATATATTGTTCCATACATAACCTCATTCTGTCTACTTTACGATATAATAAAGTTTCACGATTTTTTTTTTTTAAATATCTGTGTTTTATTTAAAATTTAAAAATTGCGCTCTTGTTGGGACACCCTTTATGAACAGATTGTAATTTTAATTTTTTTTTTGTTAAACTTGTCTCAGCTAAATCGAACTAGTTGTTCTCGAGTTATGTCAAAAAAGAGCCTAAAACGTGACAAATTCCCCTATACGAACTTACTAACGTAAAATCGATATTAAATGTTAATGGCATGTAACTTGAAAAAACGTATAATGCATTACTTCTTCTCTTTGGGGCAACTTTCACGTGCAGTTCTCAGAATTGAGTTCCAAATCAATGAGCTGAAACTTGTTGTACTGTGTAATATATTAGAACTTAGTGTAAAAATATTTACATAAAAATGTAACTAAATTTCATATTTAACTTATTGTTTCAATAAAATATAATATTAATTTTAACTGTTATTCACAATGTAAATGAATTTGCCAATTTTACCTCTATAATGTCATTACGGCTCAGAGATCAGCAAAAGTTACGAATTGCATATTTTAGTTATATATTTTAATAACAAATATAAAATTGCATTAGATTTTCCTCACTATGTTCTTATGATACCAAATGTGGATAACACCCATTACAATTCCTTCAATTATATGTGCTTGAGACATTGATGAACGCAAACTCTATAACACTTTCATTCTTGACCTCCAAACTTAAATTAGTTTTTGCCCACAACAACCCTTTAACACACACTCACAACATTTGAAGACCTCCACCCCCTCCACTTTTGACCAGACGATGTTTAAAGCCACTCTTTGACCTTCACCTCAACTGCAAATAATGACAACAACAAATACATTAAAAGCAAATCAACACAACACCAAACCAATTCCCTAACACACACAACACAGTCATACCTACACCACCACCATAGAGCTCCACCATCAAAGCCAATGGCACTAAAATTCAACATTTAGCCTTGAATGCTTTTTCACAAATGGATCAAAAAATGAGAAGGAACACTAAAAAATGAAATAAAACAAATCAAGAAAAAACCGAACACTGTAAACGAATAAAAAGAAAACTGAAATAAATCCAAAAAGATAACGTACAAGTTATGCTGAGTTTTTATTTAAAACCTTGCTGGTGTTTTTGTTATTCTTCGAAAATTATCATAAAGTATCATGGCAGACTCGTAAAAGTTGGGTTGGGTGTTCAGTAGGGAACACTCGCTCGTTATGTATAGCAACTGGCAGAAAATTGCACTTTAAATGTGTGTAGGAAATCTCAATGCAAACATTAACACCATTTCTCGGGGGAGAAATGTTTAAGTATTTTTTTTCTAGCTATGAGTACTACATAGACTCAAGCACATACAGGCACGTATGTACTGGTGAACTGGCGTGTAGGAGTAAAGGTATGACGGGATGTGGCAAATTTTTGGTTTTCCTAAGACTATTGCGGTTGATTTTTAAAGGTTGTTGTAACAACCAAGCAAACATTTTGATAAAAGTTGCGAAATGTAAAGGAAATTCATAATAGTTCGAGAAGAGATGAAAGGCACAAATTTCGATGTGGATTCATATTCGCGTAGGGACTTCGTCGTCTGGTCTCGCGGTTTAACTCTGAAGTGGCCGAATAGCCACTATCCACATCAAAGCGAATCATTTTTACTTCATGCTGATTTGTGTTCACGCCCCGATGGAAGACAAAGGCGAGGACATTTAAGGTAAATTCTATGATCTTTAATATTATAGGGTTCTTAAAAAACTTAATTCTTTTTAACACCCCATGTTGTGAATTAACACTCTTTCTATTTAGAGTCACAACAAACGGCACATAGTTGTTTATCGACGAATGCGAACATCACTGTTTGAGAAGCTTTTATGAAGATGACTGGAGCCGGGAATCGAACTACGGTCCACCCGCATAATAGCCGCGTGTTGTAACCACTTTGCCACGACCGGCCCGTGTTCAGAAATCGACAAAATCAGTCTACATAACAACAATTTCATAACGTATTTAGACCGGTAAAATTCTCTTCGGTCAGAAACATGGTAGTGAGTGGCACCAGATATCCACAAGGACATCCCCTGATCAAAAGACAAGAAACCAGATGGATTAAGTAGTAATCGATGGAAGTGTTACGGTATGGCGCTAAAATAAAACGCGGTGCATTGCGTGTTAAATGACAACAAACACAACCTCACAGGCAACCTTTGTATTAGGGTAGTTGGATATTCTTTCTTCCTTTCTGTCCCTTTATTCGTTTCCTTTTTCAGGTACCCAAACAGATGGCATGTCACCAGTGTCTATTAAAAACGACCATCTAAAAAATAACATAATTTCCTTTAACACCCCATAAATGAGGTATGGGATATCTTCTCGCGTTGTTGCTCCACGCTTTCTATTTGTAGATCCATAACTACCGGCACCTGCTTGTTTATCGACGAATGCGAACGTCACAGTTTTCGACAACATAGAGGGGGCCGGCAACGAAAAAGAAATGTAGATGACTGGAGGCGGGAATTGAACCTGGGATCTCCCGCATGATAGTCGCGTGTTCTACGATGAATAATGTCGCGTAATAACTAAGAACATGGATGCTGCATGCAAGGCAACCGATATAATGAGTAAAGGAGAAAAATGAAGCGCCTCTTCAGGTGGAAAAAGTGTTTATGAAAGAAAAGTGAGAGCTAGGATAGCAACAATTACAGGGATAGAGGTAAAGCCCGAAACTTTTACCAAAAGGTAAAAGGCAACGGGAATCCCCAACTTTAAGGTCAAAAATGGAAATCTGGTCACGGATACGCAGTGTACTGCAAATATGGAGGAAACACTTTTGTACTCTGCTCTCTTCTAATAGATGGGAGGTGTTCATCTGCATTTCTTTGATCTTCTCCAGGGTTTGTCGTAATCTGAATATCAGAGCTTTCGTGATCGAAAGATCTCGATCGAAATGTTTCGGCAATGGTATTGCAAAAAGTCAACATTTCGATCGAAATCTTTTGATCACCAATGCCGAGATTAGGGCCCAAATATTCATATTACGACAAACCCTGGAGAAGATCAAAGAAATGCAGATGAACACCTTCCATCTATTAGATGCTATCACTGAGCCTGGATACGACTTTTCGAGATGACAGTGACTGATGCGAAGTTTTCAGTGAAAATAGGTGAATATCTGTTAGAGACATTTTCTACCAAGCAAGACTTTTAACAAGACCATCATGTGATCTCTTTAGCATCATAATGGAGACGATCATGCTGAAGGCTGCAGTAAACACGACTTTATAAATGTCACATGCTGATCGCGTATGTCGACGATATAGATATGTTATTGCGACCATTTCAAACATAAATAGGATAAAATTAAAGTGTTTCAACAAACAGTCTTATAGTTTGAAACGCTGGGTGAACGGTGACAACTATAACCAAAAGTGGTACATAATTTAGTCTTTTTTTACTCCGCCGTAAACAAAAATAATAATATCAGCCTGTAAATCAAGAGACGAGTAATGATCGCAAGCCGATGCAATTATGCGAAAAGCAAGCCCTATCTCGACGAATAAAGGTCCAACTCTACCAGACACTTATCCTACAGCCGCAGAATCCTTTGTAAAGACACAAGAGGTTCAATCTATTCTGGGAGTCTTCGTTATGGCAAGTATGAAACATGAACTGTATAACATCATCGACGTAGTCAAGTGTTTGAAATATACCGAACAAACAGCTCGAAAATCTTCGGCAATAAATCGGATGTACGGCGCAAGAGTTGGCGACCAAATCTTCTTTCGACGGACCAGGCGAAAGAGCTGTTATCTAAACTTCGTTTGACGAACTATCTACCGAACGCAAAAAAACCGAAGCGATTGGAATTGTCTTCTACGTGTGGCTGCTGGTGGTTATATATCTGTTGCTGCTGCCAAATAATAAGAATAAAAAGACCTCGAAAAGTACTATTGGTACAGTAAAAGTCCTTTTTAGTGCAATGTATGGTATATCACTTTTGTGTAGTAGAAATACTTTTTGTACAGAAAAAGTATATTTGCAAATGGTTGATCATAATCTTCTTCGAATCTTCTGGTACTTTAAAAATGATTCTTGGAAAATGAATACTCTTTTTTAATGGATGCTTAATGTGCTGTCCATAAGTCACAATGTAAACACCGATAAATATTACAAAGTTAAGTTATGGTTATCTTCGTAGCCTATTCTAGCCAATATCACACGAACGTTTCTGTAGAACGTCTAAACTTCTTAGTCCTAAGGGAACAAAACAATAAAACACAGGTTAATTTTAAAATGAAATTAATAAAAAAAAATAAATTTAATTAGATTTAATTTTAAAAATAACCACAGAAAATATCCGCTGTATCAAAATTGTGTAGTGGTTATATATTTGCCCATTAGTATGCGTTATCAATACTATTAAATACACTAATATAACCCACTAATGGCAAGAGGAGAGCATGCCCGGGGATTGGAGTCTCAGTCTGTTATGTCCCATATACAAGAAAGGAGATCGTAGTGAATGTAAGAACTACCGTGGAATAAGCCTATTACCAATTGCGTACAAGGTCCTTTCAAGCATATTGTGTGAACGTCTAAAGCCAATTGTAGAACAACTAATTGGACCATATCAGTGCGGCTTTAGACCTGGCAAATCTACGACGGATCAAATATTCACCTTACGACAAATCCTGGAAAAAACCCATGAAAAGCAGATCGACACCTACCACCTCTTTGTCGACTACAAAGCTGCCTTCGACTCTCCGATAAGGAATAGGCTTTATGAGGCCATGTCTGAGTTTGGTATTCCTGCAAAGCTGATTCGACTTTGCAAATGTACCTTAGACAACACCAAATCCTCGGTTAAGATTGGTAAGGATCAGTCTGAACCATTCAACACGGAAAGAGGTCTCAGGCAGGGCGATAGCCTGTCCTGTACACTATTTAACATAGTTATGGAGAAGGTGATGAGAAAGGCTGGTATCAACATGTCTGGCACCATATTCCACAAAAGCCACATGCCACTAGCCTACGCCGATGATATAGATATCATTGGCCGAAATCTGCGGGATGTTACTGCAGTTTTCTCATCGCTAGAAAAGGAGTCAGCAAAAATGGGTTTAGCGGTCAACGAGGACAAAACAAAAATAATGATTTCGACGAACAAAGAGTCCTCTCGATGGGGACGCACCGTGAACGTTGACAATTATTGTTTTGAGGTAGTCGACGAATTTACCTACCTCGGATCTTCCGTCAACAAGATGAATAATGTCAGCCAAGAAATTAAACGGAGAATAGTGCTAGCCAATAGATGTTTCTACGGACTTCGGCAGCACTTTAGTAACACCACATTCTCTCGGAATACTAAGAAACAGCTATACCAGGTGCTTATCTTACCTGTTCTGTTGTATGGTGCCGAATCATGGGTGCTTACTACAACGGACATACAAAACCTGGGAGTATTCGAGAGAAAAGTACTCCGAAAAATATATGGACCTATCTGTGTCGAAGGCCAGTTTCGCCATCGGATGAACCATGAGCTGTATGAGCTTTACCACGACATCGACGTAGCTAAAAGAGTCAGAATCCAACGACTTCGATGGCTGGGACATGTTGCCAGGATGGATGTAAATGCTCCAGCGAGAAAGGTGTTTGAAGGCGAACCTGAAGGACGGCGCAGAGCAGGGAGACCCAAACTCCGTTGGAAGGACCAAGTGGTAGGCGATGTGCCATCATCTGGTAGGACTAACTGGAGAACACACGCAGAAGACCGAAGCGTGTGGAATTCTTTATTACTTCAGGCCTCAAATTTATGAACTACGTTTCGTAAATTGTAACTGGCCACTTAAGTAAGTAAGTAAGTAATATAACCCACCACTACTACCACAACATAGCGCTGGGTTATATCCCTCAACATATGCAAAGAAATACATGAAATACACCTGAGACAGCTTCAAAACGTAGTAAGAGTAAACATTTTAATGAGAATATATATATTAACCATGAACTGCAGACTATGCTATGTTATGATGGGCAAAGATGGGTACTCAATTTGGCCCTACTATTGCATACACATAATATTCATCCTTGATTTGTGGCATCAACAAAGTCTCTAGAGTTTTGATTACACAACCTAAAATATACTGGTAACATTAAAATGTTATCGTGTTACAGGCAGAAGCACAACTACAATGGCTGTTTTCATACCACAGAGAGAGAGGGAGAGAACAACATGAAATTTGAAGTAAAAAAATTAAAATATATATTATTTGTGTATATTACGTTCCTACGCAAAGAACTTAAAAAAAATTACAATAAACGCAAGTTTATTAAAATTGGTGTGTACAACAACAGCAAAACACTCTGTGAAAACACAAGGAAGATGGTTTAATTTTTTGTTGTTGATGTTTATTTTTTTTTGATAAAATTTTTTTTCAAGAAACTTCAAACGAAATATTTTGTTACAAAAAAATAACTTAGCATACGCACAACAGGACATTGTTTCACATCCTGTCTCACACACACACTGATGCCAGCAGAATTTATAAACATTAACTTTTACAGGGCACAAAGAGGGTAAACATTTATGTTATGTATGCAGCTGCAGTTTTTTGGTTAACATTTCTCTTTTAATATTTAACACAACACTAACAAAAAAAAACAACAAATTCTTTATAAAGACTCTGTAAATTGTTTTCATTGTGAACTTTTGTGAGTATGTGCGAATGTGTGGAGAAAAAAATTTGTTTTAAAAGTTTCTTGTTGAAACAAAGTGCATAAAAATTTTGTAAATGTAACAACATTCATATAACAATTACCAACCATTAGAGAGAGCGGAACTAAGAGCAAATGTTTCGTTTAAAAATTTTTATACCAAAATATTTTAATTTGATATGAATATAAAAGGAGACAATATTTGACAGAAACTTAAGGATCAGGCATATGACAAAAATAACAAATTTTCTCTGGGATACTATAACACAGTACAACATTTTACAGTTCATTGATTTGGGACTCCATTCTGAGAACTGCATGTGAAGGTAGCCCCAAAAATAATAAGTTCTGCATCATTCGTTTTATCAAATTACATGCCATAATAATTTAATATCGATTTGATGTTAGTAAGTATCGTATAGGCGAATTTGTCACGTTTTAGGTTCTTTTGTTTGACATAACTCGAGAACCACCAGTCCGATTTAGGTGAAACAAATTTAAAAAAATCAGAATTACTATTCCTTTAATCTGTTCATATAAGGTTTTCCTACATAAGCAGTTTTATTTTCCATTCATCAAATGTGTTTATTTCGTAGCAGTTACAATAAAACTGTTGTACTCCGTGGCAAATGATTTAAGTGAAACATTACTTATGATAATCATACGTCACCATATAACAATAGAGCCTAAAACGTGACAAATTCCCCTAAACTATACTTACTAACTTAAAATCGATATAAAATTATTATGGCATGTAACTTGACAAAACGAATGATGCAGAACTTCTTCTTTTTGGGGCTACTTTGACGTGCAGTTCTCAGAATTGAGTCCCAATGTGTAATTTTAGATTTGTTGATTGGTTTATTATTAGGAACAATATAGAAGATATGTATAAATTTTATTCTATACAATTAATGCAATAGGCGTCATTTCACGTACACACCAACATCATCGCTTACAGTATGAAATCAAGTTATGTTCTCTGAGTATAAGGCAGAATTTCTGAAAACACATATAAATATCTCTCGCCTACTGCACGCGAGAGTCTCTCCCCCATCTCAGTTAAGGACAGCAAGAGGAATTTGTATAAGACTTATAAGTATAATTGTTAACATACAAAAATAATTCCTTAAAATAAATTAAAACAAATCAGTCTGGTAAGCCATAATAATAAATCTTAAGCTCCCCCACATTATATCCACTACCTGTCCCTGGGTTATTCCCAAGTTCATAACAAACTGATATCATAAACGTGACAAAAATCAAAATGTCAACAAATTTTTAACTTATAAGTGGGCTCCTTTGTAAACTTTTTAATAACTTGTCACACATTTTTTATTCATATTTTAAGCCACGTAAGCGTTTATTTTAAAAACTCCCCATCCTCCCCTCTAGATAAGCAACCCATAATACCTTAAGAGAGGCAGATGGTAAGCATAACAAGCTGATGCGTGATTTAAATACGGAAACAAAAGTGAAAAATAAGAAATTATGTAGCGTTACATGAGAAAGAAAAAAACATCACTAGTATATCAAAGCAACGTGATGAAAGTTATTTAAGCCTCCGCATAGAGGGTAGTAAAAAAGGTAATGTTTAATTTGAAAATGACATCTTGTTAACACCGACAGAGTGGAACATCGTACATATATAAATCTGGCTGGGGATATCAGAGGTGAAAAAAGTAACATGTTGTATTGAGTGAATCAAAAAGAATCGCGTTCAATTGCTATGAGCGTAGACGTTTTTCATTTCTGAATTTCAAAATAACTCAATTTAAACCATGGAAAGATATACAATCGAGCAACGTGTTAAAGTTATTCAGGCTTATTATGAAAATGGGAGTTCAAATCGAAATGCATATCGTGCACTTCGTGATGTTTTCGGTAAATTTAATCGTCTAAATGTGCGTACAATCGGAAATTTGACCAAACCGGGCCTGTAGGAGATGTGACAACACCAGTGCATGTACGTATAGCTCGTACTGCAGAAAATATTGCTGCTGTTCGCAATAGTGTGGCTGAAGAATCGTCCACCTCAACTGGTCGTCGTGTCCAACAATTGCACCTCTCACGTTCGTCGTTGATGAACATTATGCATAAAGCCTTGCATTTACACGCTTACAAGGTGCAATTGGCTCAAGAACTAAAGCCTCTTGACTATTGCAAACGTTGTAAATGTCCAAAATGGTGACAAGAAATGGCAACAGTAGATGATCAGTTTTCGAAAAAAATCATCTTCAGTGACGAGGCACATTTTCATCTCAGTGAATTCGTCAATAAGCAGATTTGCCACATTTGCACCCAATGTACCCACAAAGAATGACTGTTTGGTGCGGTTTATGGGCTGGCGGCATCATCGGGCCGCATTTTTTCCAAAATGAGGTCGGTCAGGCAGTTACCGTGAATGGTGTTCGCTATCGTGAAATGATAACGAACTTTTTATGGCCCGAATTGGATGAAATGGTTATGGACGATATGTGGTATCAACAAGACGGTGCCACTTGCCAAACAGCTAAAGAAACAATGGCTATTTTGCGCGACAAATTCAATGGCCGTGTTAACTCACGTGGTGGCGATGTCAATTAGCCGCCAAGATCATGTGATTTGACACCGTTGGACTTCTTTCCTTGGGGGTTATTTGAAAGAAAAGGTGTACGTCGATAAGCCAGCCACAATTAAAGAGCTAAAGGATGAGATAATTCGGCACATTAACGGCATAGAACCTCAATTATGCCTCAGCGTCATCGAAATTTTGAACCATCGAATGGAGGTGTGCCGCCGAGGTCAAGGCGGCCATTTGGCCGATATTTTGTTCCATACATAATTGAACCATACCAATATTATCATAATAAAAAGAAATGACAATAATTTCCTAAATATTTTGTGTGTCATTCAAAATCAACATCGGCCCTTAAAATTTAACCACCTCTTAGAACTCGTTAAAAACGGCTTATACGAGCATCAATTACTTTAAGAAATTTTATTTTTTTTTAATTTTTAGTTGAGTCAAAAGTAAGAACAAATACAAAAATAACAGTAAGGCAAAAGTTGATGTCTAATTTTCATAATTTTACAGAAATCTGATTAAAAGTTTTGAAACTTCATAGGAATATCAGGTCCTTATGCAATAATCATTTGCCAACTTTTCCTATAAGTCCTAAAGGTAAAAAAAAAATTTTAAAAAATTGTTGACATAGCAACGGTATAGATATGGACATAAAAGACAGACAGCCCATGTAAGGTCAGAAGTCATGAGCTGTACAACGACATCGACGTAGTCAAGCGTGAAAGAGCTGTTATCTAAGATTGGTGTGATGAACTATCTACGGAGCGCAAAAGACCGAAACGCTTGGAATTCTTTTCTGCGTGCCACTACTGACAGAAAAATTTCTGTTGTTGATGCCTTTAAAGAAGAGGAAGGGGCTTTTTTCAAATTATCATTTTATTTGTAAGGGCCAATTACCTAGTCTCGCGTTTGGGGCCTGTCATTATATAAAGTCAATAGTTTTTTTCTACAATCCAGCCACTACTAAATACTCGAACGCTTACATTACTTGCTTAATCCGCCTGATTCCGATGGCAAATGTGATCGAAAGCTGGATGATCCGCAAATATTTGTAAAGAGTAAATGTCAGAGATTTTGCTTGCGGTTCATAGTAAAAAACTCCAACATCTGGTTAAAACTATTTAAATTATTTGGTTTAAATTATAATAGTTCTAAATGAATCACACTATATGATATACTTTTGTAAATATATATATATGATTATGTTTAAAAAACAAACTTACCTGTAAATTTGGTGGACAATGATCTAATAATTCTAACATGTGTTTGATATTTTGTGCATCCTGTATGACAAAATTTAATTCCATATCAAATTCACCGCCAACGAGCTGTAATGAGAAAGAAGCAAAAAGACAACATATTAGCACTAGTTTCAAATAAATACACATAGACGATATACAACAAATTTTCATATTATAAACACATATCATTGTAGCAGATCCAAGTCCTTTTGAGTCAATACATTTATAGCAGCTTCTTTGATACTTCGTTTCTTACATAGAACAATATTTTTCAGCTTTTTGATTTGGGACTCAATTCTGAGAATTGCAAGTGAAAGTAGCCCCAAAAATAAGAACTTCTGCATCATTAGTTTTCTCAAGTAACATGCCATAATAATGTAATATCGTCATCCCAAAATCATGTGTTGTACTGTGTTATCCAATTTATTCTGGAACGTTTTAATATTAAAACCTCATGTTAGGTTAGATTGTGGCCTGGAGTAAGTGCAGCTCCCCACAACAGCCGGTAATCTAATATGAATACTTAAGGTGACTAGTATACGAAATAATATATCCTTATCTTTAGCAATTTTTCTATATAATTTATCATGTATACATTATGAATTTTCCACAAATTATGGATTAAAACCAAAAATTATTATTACATCCTGATGCTAGTGAATTGTTATAAAAAGCATTCTTAAAAGCATTTTTTGTTTGTTGGTTGTAATTATAAAAGCTTATCTTAAGCACACATAAACAAACAAATACTTAGTACTCATATAGTACAACAACTACAGGCACACACACTCTGGCACAACACATGAGAAAGCATTCCTTTATGCATGTGTGTGATGGCATGTGTTTGCTGTATAAGTATTTTTATTTTATACTTTTATCTTTATGTTTATATTAATCCCCAATGGATTTTATCTATTTGCTATGTGTGTGTGTGTGTGTGTGTGTGAGTGTGTGTGTGCGTACGTGTGTTGTGTTGGTGTTAGGTCCATAATATTCGTCTTTGATTTCTTTTTCAAACAAAATGAATGGGCAAAAATATAAAACTAAAACGAAATATATAAAGAGAGAGTGAGAAAAGAACACACAAAAAAAAACTAAAAACAACATTAAGTGCTTTAGCAACTATCAAAATAGATACAGTAAAGGGTCGATACAAAATCATTGGAGAAAAAAAGGAATAAAATTTAAAAAACTAACAAACAAACAAACTCACTTCTCTTAATAATATTACAATAGATTGTTAAGAGATAATTCGAATTGACGAAGAACAGCCATAATTAAAAATGAGATAAAGGATAACTTCTAGCGTTGTTTTGAATTAACACGCTGGACTCACATAACAGTACCTTTTCTTTGAGAAGCTTTTATATGAAATACCGAGCAAAGGAATGTAGTTGACTAAACAGGGAATCGATACCTGGATCTTTTGTTTAATAGTCGCATGTTCTAACCTTCATGATACGAACGGCCCCAAGTAATTTTCACTTTAAAATCACTGCTTTATATATGCAATTTATTTTTTTTAAAAATTTTGTCTCCCTTTGGTATTATGAAATTATATTTTGATTAAAGCAAATTGTATATAAACAAAGTACCACATTCTTATCACTACAAAACTGAGATATTTTAAAACAAATACTGTTAATATATGTTTTGTAGTTTTTGAGTTTATCCGTTACAAACGGAATTCAATTTTATAAATGATTACAGAGTAATTCGATTAGCAGGAAGAGTATGCATAGGCGTTTCTTTGCTACACCGCCAACTTGATGGTATTGATATATTGATATTTATAATGGATTTTTCTCCAATTGCCTAATCTTAGCCACCACTGTTCATATGTCTACATGTATTCATATTTCAAACAACTGGCTTTGGATTATCATTTGCTTTTAGTTATGCCTTTCTATTTCAGTTCTCCGCATATAATAGTGCAATGTTGACTTTGAACACATAATGCCAAAAGATGTGACCGAGGACGACGAGCTTGCTTTTATGCTGTATATTTAGTTCCTATTATGGTCATATGAGTAGATTTTGTACCATCATCATACATCTCGATATTTTTTTAAGTTTGTTTGCAAAAAATATCTCCTTTCCATTTTAAGTACCTTTAGATGTATGTATGTCTATGTTTGTGCATGTCATTTCATCTGCTGTCCTCTGCACTCTCCTCTCTCAGCACTCTGTCGATTCTTTGTCTCTAGTTTGTCTGTTTATGATTTCTATGCTCTATGGTGCATGTCGTGTGTTCATTTTGTGCAATAATGCAAACAGTATAATATTTGTTATTTACATTAGAGATTTGCTGTTATTTAATGGTAAATATGTGTACGTACGTACCATCTATCCTCATTTCAACTATAAAAAGTCATATAATGCTGCTGTGACATCTATGAAATATGACAAAATGATAAAGAGTGATTTTGTGTAAGAATGATCAAATATTTTGTGGTGGTATGGAGATTCGGTCGGTAGCTAGTCCATTAAGGGCTGTATACAAAACATGATATGTAATATGAAAATGTTTAGCATAGGTTAGGAATTTTTAAATAATTTGCTATAGAAACTTGAGAACACTTTAGATATTGGAAATCTGTTATTGGAAATTTAAAATTACTTTTTTACATTTTTATATTATTCTTTACAATTACAAAAAATACACAATTGCCCGGTTTGCCATTATATAAATAACTCTGTAAGAATAAAAATCAGTATTAAAACCAGTATTTAGAAAATAGAAAGCAGACATGCATACATCCTTCCCTAATATACAATTTCACATGTACCCCCAGTTTCTCTTCCAATGACCAGCACCATCACATTTCACAGTCACATCCCTATATAGTATAACCTTCATCTCTGTCATCAACATAATCCTTACACGCCTACTATATCCCTTTCTTTTTGATGTTGTTTTTATTATTGTTGTTGTTGCTTTGAAAATAACCAGCACTTGCCCTTAGCTGACCCTCGAGTGTCAACTTCAGAGTATCACATGAAATGTTGTTTGCTGTTGTCGAGATAACAAAGAACTAATAAAATTTATGTTACCCTTTTTTTGTTCAGTCGACCGAAATACAAACAACACAAAAAAAAACGAACAAGATTTTACACTCAAGATTCGAATTTCTTAGCAGAGATGACCGCAGCACGCTTTCCACCCTCCTCATTTAATACAATTTGTGTAAAATGTCTACCTTTTTGGGGTACTCATAATTCATTATGAACATTTTATAATGAATGTACATGAAAAACCGGAAAAAAACTTATCATATTTCTGGTTCCTTTGTATGCGAAGTTATGCCGAAGCGGTGGCCGATAGCAACAGTCAGCAGACGGCATTGTCATTGTTCATTGCCAAGGGAGCAGAATTTTACAGCCAAAATCCCAAGCGACAACTACTTCAAGAGTCATAGATATCTGTAGGGGTGGGGGTGGGGGTGGTGTTGTCACTGTAAGTGAATCTTTATGAAGGTTTAGCGGTAAATGAAACGAAGTACCTATCCATGACATGACATCAGTATGACATTGTAAGCAAGCGATCTAGGAACTTAGAACGTCACGCGTGTAAAATGTAAAAAATATCGTCCACTCATTTTAACTCCGATTGAAATGACACCTACAGATATCGCCACTTACTCCGTAATCAAGCGTGTTATCAAGCTCGCTAAAAACCTTGCTTATAACGTAATTGCAACTGAAATGGCACTGCTGACATCGTCGCTTACTTTGTAAGCGAGAGCGCATGATTAAACAGCCTATAACACTCCTATGCTAAATTTAAGCAGGAATATAAGCGAAAGGATCATCACTGCCCAGCGTAAAATGAAACGATATATCTATTTAGTAATCCATGGCATCTGCATGACATTATAAGCAAGCGAGTACTTAGAATGTCACGCGTATGTAATGTAAAAAATATTTTCCACTCATGATAAATCCAATTGAAATGGCATCTACTGTCATCGCCACTTACTTCGTAATCAAGCCTATTATCAAGCTCGCTTAAAACTCCGCTTATAACGTAATTGCAAGTGAAATGGCACTTGCTGACATCGTCGCTTACTTTGTAAGCGAGAGCGCACGATTAAACAGCCTATGACACTCCTATGATAAATTTAAGCAGGAATATAAGCGAGAGAATCATCACTGCCCCGCGGTAAATAAAACGATGTACATTTTTAGTAATCCATGACATCAGTATGACATTGTAAGCGGACGATCTAAGTACTTAGAACGTCACGAGTATTTAATGTCAAAAATATCGTCGCGCTCATTATAACTCCAGCTGAAATGGCACCTACTGACATCGGCACTTACTTCGTAATCAAACGTGTTATCAAGCTCGCTAAAAACTTCACTTTTTACATATTTGCAACTGCAATGACACTGACATCATCGCTTACTTTGTAAGCAAGAGTGCATCGATTAAACGGCATATGACACTCCTATGCTAAATTTAAGGAGGAATATAAGCGAGAGAACCGTCACTGATTGCTACTACATACAGCTGACATCAACCGATTAAGTAATGGGTATTTTTCCCGCTGGGTTACTGACATCATCGTTTACTTTGTAAGCGAAAGTGCAACGATCAAACGGCCTATGACACTCGTATGCTAAATGTAAGGAGGAATATTAGCGATGGGTGTTTTTTCCGCTGGGTGATTGCTCCTAAATATAGCTGATATCAGCGATTAAGTAATAGCTATTTCTACCGCTGGAATGTTGAACATATGGATAATAACAGAGAAGTTAAAAACTGAGCATATTAAGCTGAATTTTAAACTAATGTCTGGAAACAGTCAATGGATTTGTCATAATTTTTGTAATAAGATTTCCAATGTAATTACGAAGATCATACGTAGAGAGAAGTTTTTGAGCTACATTCCTGTGTTATTAATGGTCTATTATTGAAGTTGGGTGAACATTAATTGTTTACCATTATCTTACGCTGTACTATCTTGACATCAATCTGCATTATTAAACACCTAAGTTTCAGGTACCAATGGCGCTTTACTATGTTGACATCTCTCTTTCGTTCCAATGCCACCTAAACATAGAACGTTAATTAAAATCACTTCCAGATGTCATTATCTCATTTTCAATCAATAAATTATAAACCAACTCATAATAGGCAAACACAAGTTGTCGGCAGACATAACAAAAATATTCGGCTGAAAATTAATTATTTCTTTAACCTATTTTAGCGCACTTCATAACCATGTCTCGCCATAAACAATTGCTGCGAATGTCAAAGTACCATAGTACAAGTGTCTTCCAATAACCTAAATGTCCTTATGAATACTAAGTCAGAGCAACGACAAACAATAAATATGGTCATGTCTCTATGTGACACATCTTGACTGTGTCAAGTGCGGGTTTATCATTTTTATGGTTTACTGCAATAAAACATGAATTTTTATATAGTTTTTCTGTTCATATTTATCAAAACATGGAAACGTCATAAAAACGTCCTTTTTCGTTTGTTTTAACACTGAAAACGAAAAAAAAGCAATAACACAAAAACACAAAAAAAACCTCGCCGTCATGACATTGACTTGAAGAGGAGCTGTTGTATTTATTTTAAAGTGTCATGTAAAATATAGATAATATTGTCTAGATGTGTTGTACAAATACCCACACACACACAAACACATGCCGCTGCACATACACAACCACTTCAATATAACATGACTATTGAAATGCAGTACTGAGTGTATGAGATGACATTGGCTATTGCTGTGGCAATAGTGGTGATGTTGCTGGCAGGAAGCGAATTGCATTGTCCTTTCCTTCCACTGAACATGGAACAATATGCAGAGTGTGCATTATTTTTTTGACATACTAGTATTATAAATGTCAGTGACAATGATTGTTAATATTGTATATTTTCTATAAATATATGCAGACAGTTAGTTCATGTGTATATGGCCGTGTTCGCGAAAATGTCAACCAGAGGGGAAAAAAATTTTTGTGACTTTTACAAAAAATTTTTGTGTGTATGAAATAAGAAGTGTCTAATAAATCTGGAAAAATCTGTTTTTGGTCGAAAATTGCAAAACAGTGGCAACCCTGGCATGTTTTTTCTAGTAAGCTTTATACTGAGATGTAAAACAAAATGGATAGCTCACAGAAAAAGGTAAAAACAACCTATTTTGCTCAGAAAATTGCATTGTTTTCTTTTGCAATATATAGATAAAGAATTGTTTTAGTGCTAAAAACCAAAAAAAAAATAAAAAAAAATTTTTAAATGCACATTTGATGGCAATGAAAACTGCGCAATTTCGGTGTAATGTGAAAGACTAAAATTGGAAAAGTTTAATAACGGTGGTTGCACGCTGGTGTTTTGTTATGAAAACATAACTATTTCTGAGCTGGAGTTCCTAATATCTGGAATGGGTGGTATTTTTAAACATTAATGCTGGTTTCTCAGTTTAAATTGACATCAAATGTGTGTAATGTGAAAGACCACTTGAAAAAAAAAACACTTAAATTTTTTTTTTGGTAGGATCCACTCACAAGTGCAGAAAAAAATAATAATTACATCGAAAAGCTAAAAAAGAATGGTAAATACGAAGAACACAAAAAAAAGAGGGCAGAAGCTGTGCGTAAATTGAGAGAAAGCCGTAAACTGAAGGAAAGTGAAATGCCAAGAAAGGATCGTGAGTCTCTTGTAGAAAGACGTCGCAAAGACTACGTAAATGCATTCAACCTTACACCTTCAACCATTTCTGTCGAAGAAGTCACTGATGAAGACTTTTGTAAAATAAACAATAAATTAAATGTTGCCGATTTTTTTTTTTAACACAAAAAAAATTCCTGATATTGCGTCGTCCCATCAAATACAGCAAGAGTCCGGCAATATCCGCATTTTTTCAACTTCCAAAGAAGGATATAATCAATCTTCAAAAATAAAAAATTAAAATCAAAAGAGAAACAGAATAAAAATAGAGTTTGAATAACTTTGTTTTTGCATTTTTTTATAATTCCGCAAATATAACCGTTTTCAAAAGAATGTAGTTTTATTTGGCATACGGAACAATGGTGACATAAAACTTTAAAGCTTACTAGAAAAAACATGCTAGGGCTGGAATTTTCGACCAAAAAAACAGTGTTGCCAAATTTATTAAAAACTTCTTATTTCATACACATCAAAAAATTTCGCGAACACGGCCAGGTGTGGGCACGCCCTTAAATATTGTCATGCTGTTTTCGAATTTTTTGACACCTTTCTTTTTTTGCCATAAGAAGCTTATAAAACATGGATTTGTGCCACCTGTCACAAATCCCTCTCCCCCACCTCCCAAACCATGATATTTATTACGATCCCTTAGCCCCAAGACCTAATATTGGACTTTGGTTGTAAAAAAATTTCTTTAAGAAGAAAAAAGTCGTTTTTAAATGCAAAAATTTGTACGATGTAATGTGAAAGACTTTCGTTGTAATGTGAAAGACTTGATATTTTTAGTCCTATTGGGGTTTCTAAGCAACATATTTAAACCGTTTAAATGCAATTTCCTTTCTTCATTATTCAACTTTTATCTCCAAAAGTACGGGGACAACCCGTTGTCTATAAGAGCAGAACTTTTAGAAAGTATCTGTCTACCTCAAAAGTGACTTCCAAAATTTGTAATGTGAAAGACCGTCTTTAACTGCTTATACGATGAAAACCATTGGACCTGGAAAAAAAATTTCTTTGAAGGAAATGTGCACACTGTTAAGCTTTATAATTTCCATGCATAAAACATTAGCATTTAACTAGTTTCAAACCAATTTTTTCACATTTGTGTGTACAAATGTAATGTGAAAGACTGCGAACACGGCCATATGATTTTATATTATCAAATTTATAGATTTTTATTGCTGATGGCAAATGACATTAATTGTTTTCTATAATTGACTTCCAGCGTGATTTAAACCAAGCAATTTTAATGACAATTTCAAAATGTGTGTGGTGAATTTGTGGTGAAGGGTTGTGGGTAAAAAAATTATACATTATTTTAAATTTTAATGCATATAAATTATGTAATATGTTGTGATTTTGGGAAAAATTAAATTCTTATTACATTGTGACAGTTTTTGGCAACAAATTCCGTACAACACATGATTTGAGACTCAATTCTGAGAACTGCACGTGAAAGTAGATCCAACAAGAAGAAGTTCTGCATCATTCGTTTTGTCAAATTACATGCCATAATAATTCAATATTGATTTGAAGTTAGTAAGTATCGTATATTGGATTTTTGTCACGTTTTAGGGTCTTTTGTTTGATATGGAATAAATACTATATGATGGCGTATGATTATTATAAGTAATAATCCACGTAAGTCATACGCCACGTTGTACAACAATTTTATTGTAACTGCTACAAAATAAACACAGTTCAAAATCATTTGATGAATGGAAAAGTGAAACAGTTGCTTATGTAGCGAAACGTAATATGAACAGCTTAAAGGAATTGTAATTCTTATTTTTTTTAAATTTGTTTCAGATAAATTGGACTGGTGGTTCTCGAGTTATGTAAAACAAAAGATCGCGTAGAGTTCTTAGAATTGAGTCCAAATGAGCCGAAGATTGTTGTTGCAACTTCACAGTATGTGTCGAGTCAGTCGGCATGTCTAGTCAAAGCTTCTCAAACAGTGACGTCCGCATTCGTCGATAAACAAGTAGGTGTCGTTTGTAGTGAATCAAAATAAAAAGCGTGTTAATTCACAACAGTGCGAGAAGCTATCCATACCTCATTCATGGGGTGTAAAGGGAAATTAAGCTTAAGTTAAGTGGAAAAAACCGAATTCTTAGGACTCTTCAATTTAAACAAAAATTAACTTGAAAGTTTTGTTTAATTTTAAATAATTGTAATATTGTTGTAGCGAAGCTATCAACGACCAAGGATGATTACGATCCAACCATTGACTATCCTCCATGAATCATCGTTCAGTAGGAAGCGACTCTCCTTTTGTTCAGTAGAAATATATCCCAACCACTTCAATTGTCAGCATTAAGAAAAAAATGCAACTAAATTAAGATTATTCTTTTTTTATTAATTACAAAATAATTTCCAACTTTTCTCTTTCAACTTTATCTTTTACTTAAATTTCAAAAGCATAACATAAACTTACAACATTAATCCCCGAGACAATCTTTAGATCTTAATTTGAGTCCAGCAATTCTCTTAGGACCAATTAAGGCAGCAGAAAGGACGACAAAGAAAAAATTAAAAAAAAAACAGTATCTAAAACACCGCACTAATACCACTGCACTAAGTGAATATATTATATTATTTAATTTTCAACCAAAGATTATAATGTTGGTTTTTTTTTGTTCGCTGTTAGTCATTTTACTTGGTGAGGGCTGTATACAAGAATGTCGCGCAAATTAAAGATATACACATACACAACGAAGCAACACAGAGTTTGTTTGACAACCACTTAAAAAATATCAGTACAAGATATGACCCTGGCAAAGCAGGATCCTGCTCTGTGCGCCTCAAATGGTTTATAACGGCCATCAACTGCAGCTATGACTACTGTGACACAATGATAAACAATTAACGACGACAGAGTGAAATGATAAAGCCGGTGGAGCGCAGTAAAAAAAAATCACAGAGGCCAAAAAATGTAACGACCTTAACTTTTCAATTTACGGTCCAAAGATAGTGAAGCTGTGTTATTGTAATGTTTGAAACATTTTTTCACTCCTTTTTTACGAAAACAATCTTTTTTTATCGAGTTAAAAAATTTCGATGGAACGCTGAAAAACGTACAGTTTAAATGTACAGCAGGTTGGTCGCACGCCCAAAAGTATGCACTATGTAACCATCAGCATGCAGTAAGGGAGATTTTACTAAATGTATGCAATTTTTTTTATTAAAGCCGGACAATTTGTATAGAGTTGGTTATCCATTTGCAGAAAGGCACAACAACAAAAAAATAAAAACAATAACATTTAACGCGAGTACATTTTGTGTTTCATAATTTATTTGTTTTTATTTTTCTTTGCATATAATTTGTAAATAATCTTTTGCTTATAGTTGGAACGCACAGTGGAAAAGTTGTATTACAGACAGAGGAAGACGTTATGGGAAGTGGGAGTAGTTTTTTTCCGATCTTGCTCAGAAGATAGAAGGTTGTTAAGCCAGGTCTTGTCTGCTTAGAGGATAGAAGGTTGTATATCAAATTTCAGCTGGATGGCGGAGGCAGACCGACGGACACCACCAAAAAGTGGGAATTCGTATGAGGGGTGCCAGCACTTTTCGCCGCTATTGTGCATCTTAAAACTTTACCTCCGCTTCTAGGAAAGGAGCTGGCATACCAAAATTTTAGCTTGATAGTTTCTTACCTACAAGGCATACAAGGTCCTGTCTAGTTTGTTATGTGAAAGACTAAAGCCCATTTAAGCGAACCTGATTGGATCTTATCAGTGTGGCTTTAGACCTGGTAAATCCACGACCGGCCAGATATTCACAATACGACAAATCCTGGAGAAGACCCAAGATATGCAGATATACACCTACCATCTGTTTATCGACTACAAAGCTGCATTCGACTGTTCGATACAACAGAAATTATTAGATGCTATGACTGAGTTTGGTATCCCCGCGAAGCTGATACGCCTTTGCGGGATGACTCTTAGTGATACGGAGTCTTCACTGAAAATAGGCACAATTCTTACAGAGCCATTTTCTACCAAGCGAGGCTTTAGACAAGGCGATAGTCTGTCCTGCGAACTTTTTAACATCGTAATGGAGATGATCATGCGGAAGGCAGCAGAAAACATGACTGGCTCCATCTTTAACAAAACCCACATGTTGCTTGAGTATGACGATGATCGCTGGTTCATATCCGGCTCGAAGGACAGAATGTTGAGGGGGTGAGCCGATCTAGCAAAGACTCACACCAGAATTATAGAGGGGATAAACGGAATTAGTAGGTGGTTTAATTTCCAGACTTAGAGACTAATTTTGGGTTACCTTTTTGCAGGAAGACCAGGAAGCAAAACACTTTCTATTTCCGTCTTAGTGTAATGTAATTATTACTATTAATGGTTTAAGGGTTAACCGTATACATTTGGCGAGCTAGGGGAAACTGTAACGACTGTGCGAGTAGAGGTAAAGTATGCAACTGACTAAGAGATCGCTAAGGAGCGATCTCGAAAACTTTTAGTACTTATAAATACATAAATATAATTAAAAGGGAGAGAGAAAGAGAGAGCTTTTGTGGATAAATAAAGATGCTTTAGGAGGGGAGATTATTAAGCGTAGGTTATTTCATGGGCGCTTAAACAGATATCATTGGCCGAGGACTGCGGGATATTACTGCGGCCTTTTTGGGCATTGAGAAGCACTCAGCAGAAGTGAGTCTGGTGACTAATGACGACAAAACTAAGTTATTTGTTTCAACGAACAAAGAGTCCTCTCGTTTGGGACGCTGCGTGAACGTTGACAACTATAACTTTGAAGTGTTTGATGATTTAGTTTACCTCGGCTCTGCCATAAACAAAAATAATAATGTCAGCCTGGAAATCAAGAAATCGCAAACCGGTGCACATATGCGCTGTGCAAGCGTTTTAATGATAAAGCCCTCTCTCGACAAATGAAGATCCAACCCTACAAGACACTGATCAACGTAGTCAAGCGCGTTCAAATAGACCGAACGCGCTGACTTGAATAGGTTGTACGAATGGACGAAACGCTCCGGCTCAAAAAGTCTTAGGCAATAAACTCGATGGGCGGCGCATTAGTGGGCGACCAAAACTCCAATGGATGGACCTGGTTAAAGAGGTGTTATCTAAGTTTGGTGTGACGAACTATCTACGGAGCTCAAAAGACCGACGCGCGTGGAATGCTTTAAAAATTTCACTATAAAAATTTACTTAGCCGTTATAACGATTTTTTAATATGGGGTGTAGCACCACCCACTTTTCGCTAAAAAAATATTTATTGTTCTTGCACAACTAACATATGTACCAAATTTCATCTTCGTACCTATAATGGTTTATGAAATATAGCTATGCCAAGTTTCAAGCTTTGTGGATGCCTTTTTTAATCTCTCGTAGCCCGAATTTCAAAAAATCCGTGCCTTTTGCTTAAGCTTAGTCACAAATGGAACATACATGCCACATTTTAAGGTTCTAACTTTAGCAGTTTTGAATGGGGAGTGATTAGTCAGTCAGTAACGCAAGCCTTTTACTCGTATATATATATATCTATACAGATTTCTAGCGTAATATTATTGCAGAGTTTTTCAACAATAAAATTAAATTTTTCTAAAAAATCATATATGCAGATTTCATAAACAAACATTTCACTACAATACTTCTTCATTACACAGTACAACACATGATTTTGGGACTCAATTCTGAGAACTGGATGTGAAAGTAGCCCCAAAAAGACAAGTTCTGTATCATTCGTTTTGTCAAGTTACATGCGATAAAAACGTGACAAATTCCCCTATACGATACTTACTAACTTCAAATTAAATTATTATGGCATGTAACTTGACAAAAGAATGATGCAGAACTTCTTCTTTTCGGGGATACTTTCACGCGCAGTTCTCAGATTTGAGTGCCAAAATTAAATGAAGCGGTGAAAAAACACCATTCTGTACACTAAGCACCCACTATGCGTATGTCCCCTTATGTCCACGGCTGCTATCATTATATTCAACAAAAACAACAACATACTCAAACTGGTGATTGGTGATTTTTGTTACCAACTTACAACAAATAAAGTCCACTGTGCCATCATCGCTGCTCTCGTTGTGGCAGTTATCTTGACAAAGGACACAGTATACAGGACGATGTTAAATATTTCCCTTTAAGCCTTGTTAAAACATCACAACTTACATTGGTTCTTTGCTTAAAGTTTTCATGCTTTTTTTCCCTTTGTTACCATTCCTATATGCTTTTGGTATTTTTGTTTAATTATTCTTTGTTTGACCAGCATACCGGTCGACATGGTATAAGGGTACGGAGTAATGTCCGGTAAATTTATGTTTATTTGTTATTATTTTTCTTTATCAATATTAACTTTTTGCCAAAGCCGCCTGCTTAAGTGGATAGGGCTTTTAATGCTATTTGCTATCTCCCTATTTTCGTGGATGTTTATTTAGGTGAGTTATAAAAGACAAGAATTGTAACAATGCTCTGGGATGTATAGACACGAGCCATAGTGTTGCTTGTTTGCCTTCTAAAATATTTATTGTATGAAATTAGGAATTTTATTGTTTTAGGACGCTATCGCTGTGCTGAAAATTGATTTGGCAGCAGTCGCAAAGGTGTACTAATGAAATGTGTTTAGGTTTGAAAAATGGTTGGCTATCTCTATTGGTATAATAATAAAATTACAAGCAAAACTGTAAGTTGGGGTTTTTCCTAAAAATATAGAGATAAAAGGAAAAAGTGTCAGTTTGATGTTTTCTTTTTTTTCTTACTTACTAAATGTAGCTTTAAGTTTACCAAAATGTAAATGAAAAGTTTGCTGGAGAAAAAAAATTAATCTAATGGTTTTCTTTTTATACATACTGCCCACCCAGCAACATCCTTTTGTATGTACATTACATACACATCATTAAATATACATACATAGCATCCACCACTTGCGTGTTTTCTATTTTCTACTTTTCACAAACGTCTTTTGATTACAAATAGACACATTATCTAAATCTCTGCTGGTGGTTATTTTTTTGTTTTTGTTTCGGGTTTGTTTTTTTCTACTGTTATTTTTCGTTTTCACTCATAATTGTCATAGTTACAAAGCAAAAAGATTTATGGACAGCCACATAGACACATTTAAGCTGGCGCCCGGATTATTGGCAGCCAGACGTTAAGAACAAAACAAAAACAGCGCACACAACAACGCATTTTAATGAAAGCACCATCAGAAGATATCTTTAAGAATCCTGTATGAGTATAACAACACGCACATAAGGACATTAGCAGACATAGACACATCACAGGGGGAGAGTGGGGGAGAGAGAGAGTGAGAGAGCACTCTTAGGATACCGTTATATTATGTGAACAGAAACAGTAGTTTATTTGTGTGTGTGTCGCTGTCATGATGGTTTAGGCGATTAAATATTTTTACTTTGAGTAGTTAAGAAACTCTAACTCATTTGTTGTAAATTAGTTATCACATTGTAAATGAAATATACGGGTATATTCTTTGACGGCTATGGAATAAGGTAAGAAAATTAATATGTAGAAGATATATCAACTTAATAGCATTTTAATGAGGTTGCTTGGGGGAGATACTTATGTAGTCGTAAAAAAGGTAAGTATGGGACTTAAGTACATAATAGATATCCTATAAAACGTACTTGTATATGTATATCTAGTTGCTAGGGCTTTTCGTTGAAGGATGTCACTAAGCATATTAAGTACTCTTGAGTTATCTATCCTTTCAGCATAGCTAATCTCTGTAGGTCCAAGACAACTAAATGTTTTTAATGTTGAAATAAATATTACTCCATAGATCCTTATTGTCTAACCACATAAACTTCTAGTATGCACTAAAAGCAAATATCATGTCTCCATGTTTTGTCTTTATTATGTGGTCATGTGATGACGAACAAGGCACAACTATCATGCGGTGATCTGGGATCGAGCTAAATCACAGCCACATCAATTGATGTGTCTGACGATCTCTTGACGTTGTCCTTATTTACTTCAGAGAAATCATGTCAACCGGCCTTTTGTGTATTAAAAGATTCTTAATCAACGTTTGGAATCGCCGTTAAACTGTAGGTTCCGTTGTGTGGGTCACAACATATAAAACTGTTCACTCAATGAAATGCAAGAAGCTATTTCATATCTCATGTGATGCAGAGGTAAAATAAGTCAGTCGGGTTGTGAATATGTGAAATCATACCTATATACTTTTGATTTTGTCCAAACTCTACATTGAGAAGCCACATAATGGCAATTTGGTAGTAAATAGTTAATTTTTTGAGTGTCCAATATTAAAACTCGGAAGATGAATAATTAAGAAATATGCACTACTGCTTTTTTTATATTGACTAATATTTTTATGTAGTTTAGTGGTTCGTGAACGCAGATCACAATAACTTACAAAGAACAACACATGATTTGGGGCGCAATTCTGAGAACTGCACGTTAAAGTAGCCTCAAAAAGAAGAAGTTCTACATCATACGTTTTGTCAAGTTACATGCCATAATAATTTAATATCGATTTGAAGTTAGTAGGTATCGTATAGGGGAATTTGTCACGTTTTAGGCTCTTTTGTTTAACATAACATTAATACTATATGGTGGCGTATGATTATCATAAGTAATATTTTACTTAAATCATACGCCACGAAGTACATCAGTTTTATTGTAACTGCCACAAAATAAACCCAGTTCAAAATCATTTGATAAATGAAAAAGTGAAACTGTTGCTTATGTCTGTTGCTTGTCCAGAGTAAAGGAATTGCAATTCCTAATTTTTTTTAAATTTGTTTCAGCTAAATCGGACTAGTGGTTCTCGAGTTATGGCAAACACAAGAGCCCCTATACGATACTTCGTATATAGCTCGTCACACCAAGTTTAGATAACAGCTCTTTCACCTGGTGTATCTAACGAACGCAGTGCAACGGGTTTATTACCGAAAACTTTTCTAGCTGAATCATTTTCATCCATTCGTGCAACGCTTCCAAGCCAGTCTATTTGAATGCACTTGACTAAATCGATGGCGTATCATATCGATGGGTCTAATAAATACAGGATTTTTTAAATCGAACAGCGGTCTTAACTGGTTTGAGGTTTACCTAAAATGACAAAATACGAATGAGGTTTTAGTAATCACGGATTCTTTTTGGGGGGGTTAGAAGGACTAAAACCTCATTCGCCTTTGTTATAGGCATTTTAGGTGAACCTCAAACCTGTTGAGGACAGCTGTGCGAAGACATTACCCGACGTTAACGACGATGGGTCCAAATATTATGTGAAGTATTTTTCTTTCGAAGACTCTCAGAATAGACTGGTCCGCTGGTGACATTACCCAGGATTCTGCGCTATATAGCAGTTAGGATCAGTGTCTGGTAGAGTTTGATCAGTGTTCGTTGTTGTTCCAGAAACTTCGCTTTTACCTTTTGGCACAACTTTCGGACTTATCGTCTATATTTTATATCCTAGACCTTTTCCGCCTCTTAAGACCTCTTTCCCTTCCTCACTCCTCTGCTTATCATATAGTTCAGTCACCACATGCGCTATCATTGGCGAGCCAGTTAGGATCAGTGTCTGGTAGATTTGGAATTTTGTTCGTCATTGTTCCAAAAACTTCGCTTTTTACCTTTTGTGTAAAACTTGTTGGGTTTATCCTCTACTCCTGTAACTTTCGATATCCTGAAACTCTCTTTCCTTCGATTGACACTATTTCCGTCTCTTCAGAATTCTGTCTTTACCTCTTCTCATCACTGCTCTTCTCATCATGTCATTCAGTCACCGTACGTGCGATTATTGATTGCAGTTTTGTCATGTATGCGGCATAAATTTCTTCAGATATTAGGCGACATTCCTCATTGTACTTAGTCTTGTCTGAGCGTGGTTTTTTTATAATCCAGTGCGTTGGTGTGGCATTAGTCTTTGAAGTCCAAATATGCTGCCACTGTGTATAGGGAACATCAGATTTTGGATGGTTTGTTTGAAGATATTGAGAGAGTTGGTTGGAATAGGCATTGGCTATCTTAGTGGTATGCAGCTTTGTCATTTATAGATTCCTTTCCGTTTGGTTACATGCGTTTTTAGCTTTACTTACATGCGTGAGTACCTTGGCTGCAATATCGGCAACGCGCAGCACACGCACTACCACAACGCTTGAGACATGTCTTCCATCGACTATCACGTGACGAATCTGGTTTCTTAGTTTTTGTTCATGGGATATCTATATGCGGGAGTACAATCACCAATTAGATATAGGCTCTATGTTCGGACATTCTGGGGTATATATCCTTAATTCATGATCCTTATAATGTTTGTGGGGATCGTCAACATTTGGGAGGGTCCTTTTTATACCCTTATCCTACGGGTAGGAGGGTATATATCTTTTGACCCACAATTTTAATACATAGAAGAAATCACGTAACCCATTGTTTTGGAACCCTGCATGGGTTAATATTTCCCCAAAACTGCTATCAGGATTGCATATGGGCAATATGACCAGTAGACCGGGTCACGAAAAAAATTTTCCAAAGTCGAGGGCAAATATTAAAGATGACCTCGAGACAACTTAAAAATAATAGTTTTTTATCACTGCTGTTTTTTTGTTTGGCTCAATCGTAACATACAAATGATCGGTGTATAGGTCTCGACGAGTACTACATTTGTCCTATAGATGTCGCTGACATACGACATCATCTTTTAATGATGGCCCCATTTAGAGCGATTTCTACCCCTAAAATTTAAAAATATTTCTTCCTAGGATTAAAGCCCTTTAAAAGCAAAGAACATTTTGTTTTGGAAGTATACAGTTTTTTTTTCAAAAACAAAAAATTTACGTATGAAAAGATGTATTTACAGCATCATCACATATTTTTTCCTGTTGTTTGCATTATTACAGTAAATTATTGCATACTTCTTAGCGATATCGTACCATCATTACAAGATGATGTCGTTTGTCAGCGACATCTATAGGACAAATGTAGTACTCGTCGAAACCTATACTACGATGTCTTGTATGTTACGATTGAGCCACAAACAAAAAAGCAGTGATAATAAAACGATTTTGACTGTTTTTCCGGGGGGTGGAATAATTTTTTTTTTTTTAATTTGTCTCAAGGTGATCTTTAATATTTGCCCTCGACTTTGGAGAAAAAAAAATTGTATGGGTCCGACCGGGTCTAATGACCAGTATCTTTTTGGTACCTTCTATACTAATTTACCATTCCGCCCACTTTAGAAATCGAGTATTAATATTAATGCACCCAACGCGATCGTGCGTCAATTTCATATTTAGTAGAGCTATAGAAATATAATATTTTGGAGAAAAAATTGGAAGTATAGCCACGCCTTTTCTGGTACCTCCCATACAAATGTACCATTTCGCCCACTTTAGAAATAGAGTTATAATAATAATATACCCAACGCGATCGTGCGCAATTTCAGTATTTTGTAAAGATATAACTGGATAAAGTTTTGGAGAAAAAATTGGAAGGTTAGCCACGCCCCTTCTGATACTGCCATAAAAATTTACCATTCCGCCCACTTTAGAAATCAAGTAATAATATGAATACAATCAATGCTTTCGTGCCCAAATTCAATATTTTCTAACGCTAAGCAGTTTCAAGTTTTGCAGAAATAATAAGAAGTTCAGCTAAGTGTCTCCGGGTACCTATATAATATTTTTATACGTTTTTACTGTGATGGTGTATGTAAGTCGGTTTACCCGACTGAAACATTTTTTGAAACATTTAAGGAGAGTCACTTATGAGGCCACCACGCTCGGTCCTAGTTTCTTGGGACTTAAGCCTTTGTGTTAAGCTTTTTGGACTGTTGTTACATTCTTCCTAAGACGCATCGGTAGTAACATGCCATTTAGGTAGCTCAACATTGCGCCTTCTAATATTTGCTCACTGTGCGGTGGACATGTGATCTATGGAACGTTTTGTGCTGCTTGGGAGGTTTTGGGAGGCTTTGGAGGTCCCCAAGTGAAAACTCAAATTAGAAAATCCCCCATAATAGTAAAAATTGATATTAATATTATTTATACTATTAATTTCTTTTCAATTGTGCAAAATAAACCTAGAGGCGAATCAATATATAAATATAAACTCCTAAATTCATTTAAAAACTCTTTTCATTCTGCCACTAACCCCAAAATTGTGGTCGCAATATATCCTCCTTTAAACACTGTCTTACTGCTACCTTTGGCTATACCTAATCTATATAAATTTATTTCAAGTCACTACAAATTTACTCATGTCAACGGAATAGCCATTTTTCCTGTCTGTTTGCCATCATTTCCAAAGGATTTTTTGTCAACCACTCAGTGTTTAAAATTTATCGACATCTTATCGTTGACAAAGGCAGTTGTTGTATTCCTTTGTGTTTTGTGTTCTTATTCTAAAATGTTGGGCAATGAAGATTTATTTGTTTATTTTAACGGTGACAAGGACCTAAAAAGAGGATGCAATCATTTAAAAGTAAAGAAAAAACATAAACAGGAACAACAATAAACTCATGAAGCTTCTTTTACAGTTTTCATTGATTAATGTTGTTTTGTGCGTTGGGAGTCAGTATATCCCCCTTCCTGCCAGTTCGTGATACCTCAAGACATATGAACCCCTGTGTCCCAGTTGGTTTTCCCTCCAAATTTAATACGTTGTTGGGCTCTTTATTTGTCCTGTCAGTCGTTTTGGCAGAAGGATATTATATTATGTTTGTTTTATTTCATCATTTTATGTGTTGGTTGGTTTTTTCTCTCGCTGTTTTCTTTTTTTTTTTGCAGCTTTTCTTTGTCGTTGGAAGCTTTTAGTGTCAAACCTAATTTGTTTGATTGTTAAATAATGATAAAGTCATATTTTTGCACACGCGCCAGTTGAGGTGGTGTAAACTGTGCACACAAAATATTTTATTTGGAATTTTTGTGTGTCAATAAGCAATCAATCATTTTTGCAAGTTGCGTCTTTACGCCTCACACAAATTGGTGTGTGACAGTTTTGAGGGGAGAAGGAAAAGGTTGTTTTTTTTAATGTGTCTGTTGAAAATTTAACTTTATTGGTAATGCTCAAGCGCTCAGTCAGCATTGGAAGTGGGGAAAATGTGGATTTTGTTTAATGGTTGTTTATGGCAGATTACAATTGTGACTGTGGAATTGTATTGTCACTTTATAATTGAAGTCGCGAAATTAACAAAAAATCAGAGGGCTAAAAGTTTGGCATAAAAAAATATTGTAAACTTGATAACAAGGCGGCAGTACTATGAACAATTTAGAGAGTGAAAAGAGCAGGAACAAGTAGCAGAGACAACTTGGAAATTTGTTAACTCACATGGTAGGAAACCATTAATAAAATTGCATAGCAAAGTAAAAAATTTTAGCAGAAATTTTTTTGGCAGTTTAAGTTTAACACCAGCACTACTCTACGTGTAACCATTACCTGCAAAGTAATTACTTTTCCAAGATACTCGAATTCATTTTGTATACAGCCACAACTTCAGATCTGAGAAGTACTTAAAATAATGATGAACAAACCCACTCTAGGTAGTAATGCATTACATGAGAAAACATTCTGTGATTATTACCCCCGAAATGTGTGATGTACATTACTTTTATCTCAGCAACCAGATAGAATGAATGCAAAGCTTTCACAATAAATTAACCGAACCATACTATGGCTCTCTCTAGACATGTATACATGTAAAAGCAAACGAAACGTAAATGTTGAAATAATACAACCATACCATGCGAATCCTGCTCGTTGAATAGGTGCAGGAGAGAGAGAGAGATAAGGAAAGAGATTCAGAGCAATTGCATATTCCGAATACAAGTGCGGTTTATGTGAAAATATTATAATAATTTTTATAACACTTTTTAGTTTGTAGTGCACTTTTCATAATAGTTTTCTTTAACCCTACATAGGGAACAGAAGTACAGTTAGTGTTAGACACCTTTTCGGCATAATATACTCTAGATATATACAAATTACGTGTATGTTCGTGATCGCTAAACTCAAAAACTACCGGACCGATTATGACCAAATTTTATATGCATGCTCTATGGGCCGAGAGTAGTGTTTCTGTGTAGTTCGATGTTCGTCCGACATATGGCGCAATATGTAGTTTTTTTGTGTTTTTGCACCGTAACTCAAGTAACTGCGTTGAAAATAAAATTTGAAGGCAAAACAACGTTTGCCCGGGTCAGCTAGTGTTATATAAAATAAACTAAACAGAAAATGGTTAATGTGGAAATTTCTTTATAACTCTTTATACCTCTACTCTACTTAAGTTATAATTTTTTAAGTACAACAATAAAATACTTTTCTGTATAACTTTATGAAATTAAGTCGTTTTTAATCTATTTTTCACTTTAGTTTATTTTTCATTTTAATCTATATTTAGAGTTTTGTTTTTTTTCATTTTAAATAATGGATTCTTTCATTGTGTTGACTAAAGGAGTTTGTGCCGTATATTATGTGCTACGTTTGTTATGGGTGTGTAACATTATTTACACATAAGTACATGAAATTCTTTGCCCTTCTCAAATGACGTACAGTAAAAAGGTACGTTCATTTTTTACAAGAACCAACAAAACAAAAAGAACATTGTAATACATAAGATGAAGATGCATTTAGTACAACACATAACGCAAGTCTTTGTGAATTCTCCGAAAAACTTTTAAAATAATGGATTTTACGTTTTAAATGAAAACAACAATATGGATACTAAATTTGTAAAAGTGTTTTTGGTAACTTCAACATATATTTGTGTGAAAATATAACAGGATGTCTAATGTGTATGGTAAGGAATTTTATGCACTAAAAATCGTAAATATGCCCATATAACATGTACTTAAAATTCAAAAATATGGACTAGAACATAAAAAATAAGCAATTAAAATTTTTTTAAACCAAATCCATTTTCATAATCGTAAATGTTCATACAAAATTATTATTACTTCAAAACGATGTCGAATCGGAATCGTGAAGCTTTTTCACTTCTCGCCAAATTCTTCGAAATTTGTGGTATAATATTTGACTTCGTTAATTAGAAAGCGAAAAATATTATATTTGTCGAAATTCTCAACGACCTAGTTTATAGTTTTTTTCTGTTAAATTTAAACAAAGAATTTTTGTCGCGCATATTGTCTTTTCATATAAAATGCACTCAATAAAATTAGCTCCCCAAGATATTTGTGTAAAATTTTATAAAGATTTTTTTTTTGTAATTCAGAACCCAAAGATTTCTCACAAAAAGATAAAGGCGTTATACTTTTTTTAAATGGTTGTTAATCGTAAAAACAACATTATGTAACCAAAACATGCATTTATTGTAAAATTTGGTAAAATATGTAAAAAAAACATATATTTTTCGTAAAAAATTTAAAATCTGCAAAACCGACTGAATGCGCTTTAAAAAGAAATTTCATGATTCGGAAAGATATTTTAAGCGTTTCCATAATATTATGTCCAGAAAAAATATGCATTTGCATAAAGTGCCACTCCCTAATAATGTGGGTAAATTAAAATTCTTATATTCATAAAATTCTTTAGCAAAATATTTTTTTTAATTCTTCAGTAAATACAATTTTTTGGGCCCAGATGTAGCATAATGCATAAAAGTCGCGACTATTATTCGGAAGATCCGGGGGTCCTTTTTTTGTCTCAGTATTCTACATTACTTTCATCGGTGGTCCCCTCAATGTTGTTAACGTCAACTACGCAGTATAGTGTCGAGTCAATTGGCATATCAACTAAAAACTTCTTAAACGTCTATAAAGAGGAGGTGCTGTTATGTGAGTCTAAAAATAAAAAAACATGTTAATTTACAATAACGCGAGAAGCTATCCCATGCTATATTCATGGGGTTTAAAGAGAATTTATGTAATTAAGTTAATTTTGTTAATTTCTTGATGAAATAGAAGAATTTACTATGAATTATTTACATAATTTACAGACCAAGTGAATCGTATGATCAGTGAGGGTACTGATCTCTTATTTAACAATTATATCATGCCATATAGGACACATATTGAAGCATTACCATTGGTTTATATCTAAGTGAAGCGTATGATCAGTGACGTCAGTGATCTTTTACTAAACAATTAGATCCTGGCAAAAAGGACACCAATTGCGGCATTACCATTGATTGCTAGTACATACATATTTTTTTGAGTGATTGGTTGATTAACTAACTGACACATATGTAATTTACCACACAGCTTAAATAGTTAAGGCCTTAATGATGCAATTCGGGAGTGGCCTGGTGCGAAAGTAAACAAATAGAGAGTTATTGCCCCTTACTTTTGGGATAGATAAAAAAACTATGACATATAATAGAAACGATATGAAAATTATGATACTTTATGAAACTGATGGCGCAAGAGTGTTCAGTTACATTAATCCTTAGTATCGATCGTGCCACCATGGCACTGAGCCGCTGTTTGTCATTTCAAACCATTCCATGCTGAATATGTAGGATTAAAGAATTCAAAAAGGAATTTATTTCGTTTATCGCATTTCTTTTGTCTTGGGGTCTCCACATAAGAAAAAAATCAACCTAAATATTGGACCTAAATATACAGATAATTCTAAGAAAGTTTTGCCAAGGAATCCAAGATTTAAAACGACGACGGAATTCTGAGGTGATTTATATACCCTTCACCACGAACACACGCGGATCGACGGGTATATTCAGTTTGTTTTCCGATTTGTAACGCCCATGAGGAGGCATGGTATGTATGGGAATATGTATGTATACACAAATGATCAGAGTTGATATAAAAGTATCTGCCCGCCGGTCCCCATTATCACAGCTATAGTTTAAGAGATATCGAGCTGAAGTTTGGTATACAAGCTTCTATCCTCTAAGCAGCGTTTAAGTTCACAGATCAGCAAGATCGGACTACAACTACCCCCACCTCCCATACAAACTGACGTTTTAGGGTTATCCTTCTATCTGTCCCCGCGATTACAGCCGTAGTTTACGAGCCATTGAGCTCATATTTTATTTGCAAGCTTCTGTACTCTAAGCGGAGGTTATGTTCTAAGATGAGCAAAAATGTGGCGTAACTATATCTAAGCCATATAGAGATAACATTCGATATGCAGATACAACTCAGCACTACACTTACAAATTTTGAATCAGTGGGCGTGTACAAAGTTTGTTTTAGCACTAGCGAGATACACTTTAGTACACAAAAAAAGAAAACATTAGATTCTGATTCGCAAAAACATTTATTGTAACAAAGGAAAAAATTATTGTACCAAAAAGTACAATTTATTGTGCCATAATGCACAACTTATTGTACCATAATGTGCAACTTTTTGTACCAAAAGTACAACTTAGTGCACCTAGCAGACAAGTAACTTTATTGTAACAAAAAGGATATTTGTTGTCTCAAAAGTACAAATTATTGTACCAAATTCTTTTTTATTTTTATTATTTATATTTAATTTTACTAAAAAGTACTTTTATTGTACCAAAAGATACACTTATTGTTTCAAACAGCACTTATAATTATACGAAAAAGTTACATTTATAACTTTATTGTACTAAAAGTACTTTTATTGTACCAAAAAGTACCTTTATTGTGTCATAAAGTATAATTTATCGTATCAAAAAGTACAATTTATTCTAACAAAAAGTACCTATATTGCCCAAAAAAATGGCATCTGTTGTACCAAAATAGACATTTACTACATAAAAAAAGTTAATTAATGTTACTAAAAAGTACTTTAATTGTACAAAAAGTACATTTGTTGAACTAAAAACAACTTCTTGTGCCAAACAGTTAACTAATTTGACAAAAAGTACTATTATTGTAGCAAAAAGTAAAATTTTTCATACCAAACAGTATTTTGATTGTACATAATGAGTACGTTTAATGTACAAAAAAGTACCTTTATTGTCCAAAAAAAAATTACAACTTTTGCCTCAAAAAGGATATTTATTATACAAAAAGTTAATTATTTTCAATAAAAAGTACTTTTATTGTTCCAAACGTACTTTTTTTGTATCCAATAGTAAAATTTATTGTACCAAAAAGTAAAAAAATTAGATTTATGTACATAAATTCATTATGTTCTGTTCAAAAAAATTACATGTGTTGTACCAAAAAGAACATTTATATTATAAAAAGTTAATAAATTTTACCAAAGACAGATTGTGCAAAAAAGTACCTTTATTGCCCAAAACATGGCATGTGTTGTACTAAAAAGGATATTTTTATAATATAAAAAATTTAATTAACTTTACTAAAAAGTTATTTAATTGTGCAAAAAAGCAAATACAAATTTTTGTTTCAAAAAGTACAATTTATTGTACCAAAAAGTATCTTTATTTCCCAAAAAATGTCATCTTTTGTAACAAAAAGGACATTTTTTTTATATTCAAAAGTTAATTAATTTTACTAAAAAGAACATTTGTTGTACAAAAAAGTACATTTCAAGTATCAAAAGGAAGTTTTATTGTACTAAAAAGTTAATATATTGTACTAAAAATTACTTCTATGTGCCATAATTTACTCTATTAAAAGCACAATTTGTTGTACCAAAAGTACTTTTATTGTACTCAGAAAGTGATTTTATTGTACCAGAAAATACTTCTATTGAGCCAAAAAGTACCTTTATTACCTATTATATTTTTTTTTTATCTTCTTGATATTTTTAAACGTTATTTACTGATACTTTTTCAGTATTCAGACAATTTTTGTCAAAACATTGACGGTCGTCAGAATTGTGTCGGTAAAGTTTGATCGGTATTCGAACTTACACGGCATTAGTGTTTCTATCAAGAAATGCGCCTCAAACTATACAACACATGTTGTGTTGCGTGTGGGTATAAATCTATTCCTTAGATGATTTGTTCTCCGTTTCATGTTGATGATATATATGTCTTTTGTTCGTTTCGATTTTGTTTCTTCTCCTCATACACAGTTTTGCTATTTTATAAAAATGTTATAATTTATGGCGTTTAAAGGTGCTAAAAATTTATGATTACAAACAGCGGAGGCGACATGTTTTTTTTGTGATTTATTGCCAAGAGACTTAAGATAAATTGCAAAAGTTTAAAATGTCTTAAAATGAATAGATGATTAGACTTGTTTTTGATAAGGAGATAACATTGGAGGCAAGGAAAAGGAATGATTTAAATGGAAGGCGTTGAATTCTGGAAGGGAAATCTAGAAACTTTTTTGGCTAGCTAAATTAATTTTAAACCTGTATCGAAATTGTCAAACAGATTTCCAGCAGGAATACAGAAATACAGAAAATGAAAATAAAAATTACATAAGGTTTAGTTTTAATTCTATTTATATTTTATGCAAACTATACTTTGGTATTATTTTGGGGGAAAAAAGTGCCATACATAAAACATGAAATCGTCCCCTCAATACAACAATAACAATTTTTTGGAGAAAAAATTGGAAGTCTAGACACACCCCTTCAGGTACCTCCCATACAAATGTACCACTCCACCCACTTAAAAATCGAGTCATAATATAAATATAATAGAAAATTTCATGTTTTACTGAGGGTAAGGGTATATGTATGTCGGGTTGCCCGCCTGAAACATTCATACTGCTTTTTGTCAAGGAATTTGTAGAAAACATGAATAAGCTGGTGAGGTGCATTTACTTAAAATTTTTTTTTAAAAAAAATAAGAAAAACCCCATTTCTAAGTGTAAACTTTTATTTTTGGCAAAAAAAAATTTTCAGTGTAATATAAAATTTTGACAGTGTATGTTTTCAAAAGTTGATTTATATAGCTTTCTAATGGCACCAAGGCATCAAATCGGTTGAGTTATTCCATAGTAATCGCAGCATTAAAGTACTAATTACCGTCATTTTTCAAATATTTCTGTACCTTGCCACGCCCACATATTTTCAAAAATGTAGGTAAAATTTAGCTGTATGCAAAATTTCTTAATCTGAGGTGGTCGGGTTCAAAATGGCCCTTTTTATAGGTTTTGATATGAAATTCATCTTCTTTATTTTCAATATATTTGAAATATTTAAAATTTAGGGTAAATTTCTCAAGTCATTTCGATTGACCCAGCTTCCTCACGCAATGTATTTGTTAATTAAAAGTAAAATTTCAAGAGACAACAATTTTAATTGATTGCACTTGTTATGTGTGCCGACACATGCACAACCTCATTTGTGACATTAACAATATAAGCAATTTAGAATTTTTAATTTCAATATGTTTGTAATCAAATTCAATGTCATACCTACAACATTTTCCCATACATATCTCATTTTTGACAGCTAACAAATTTCCATAATATTGCCTATTCTCAGGAGCAAGAAGCGTCATTTGGCTATATGTTTTCTTGTATTACACACACCGACACACACACACGTGCTCTCTACTCTACTATGAACTGTTAACATAAATTTACCTATTTCCTTGGCTGACATTTTATTTATATTGTGCGATATCAAAATGAGAAATGTTGACACAATGTAGATATAAAGCATACTTCTCGAAGATTAAGTACTTTAAGAGATTACAAAAGAAATATATCATGGTGTTTTTGTTTGTTCAAGAATGAAGGTCGTCGTATTTATAATTGTATCCTCAAGGCCACTACAACATACACTTGAGATAAGAATATGTTGTTTGTTATGAATTAAAATGTATTATGATAGTAACTACAGCATACTTGTAGGCATAATCAAAGAAATTGTTTATGCCAGTTGGAGATGGCTGATGTTCTTATCAGGAAAAAATGCTGGGATGTCATAAAAACATTATTAAAAAAAATATTATTAGTTAAGAATTGTTGAAAGAACCAGAACGGTTTGGAAATTTTCATAACAACAGACTAAATATGAAAATATTAAAAAAAAATTGGAATTTTTTTTCCAAAATTGTGTTAATAAAAAAATTAAATTTTTTGAATCCTCTCAATACAGTCTGTCTCATCTAAAACCTAATATCAAGAGTGGTTAAAAATTTTTAATAATAACACCCATTTTTTGGATTAGACTTCATATAAAAATAAGAATATATGTAAATATTTACATTTTCTTTGCTCCTGGCAACTAATCTTCACTTTCAACTATTTAAACCATTCATTACATATGTAACTATGTATGTGTCTTTCGGCCTAAGTTCTCTACACAATGATTAATTAAAACTGTAATACCCACAATTTGTTGGTGTTGTTGTTTTAATAGCATAACCTTGTAAGCCTCAAACTTTAACTTCTACAATTAAAGTTGTGTTAAAAAGTTTCCATAGTTTCCATATACCCAACAGTTACATGCATCTGAATCTTCGACATAAGCGCTTATGGCGCACAAAGAACGTCAGAGCCATGTATAAAACAGGCAAGCGGCAACTTGCATGGCTGCGATGTGCATTGTGCCCCTATCATTGCATATGGTTTGTAACCACATACACATAAAGTTTTTACTCTCCCCTTATTGTATATATATGTATACATATACGAACATACAGGCAAGTATGTAGTAGCGTTCGTATGAACACAAAATAAATATGATGCTTTTTGTTCGTTTTTTTTCTTAGTTGATGCCACATGCAATATGTTAAACTTAATGAAACTGCATTGCCAGCCATTAATTTTGCCAGTGTCTGTATAAAACGCCTGTGCTTATGCTACATGCTCTGTAAATGGCAACAGATGTTGGCGGAACAGAAAAGGGAACGTTACCATTTCTTTTGTGTGCGTGTGTAAACAACAGCATTATTAAGAGCATCAGCAGCAGCAGTGGCAGTAAGAAAAGGAGAACAACTGGTGACAACAGTGTATGAGTATATAAGAAAATATATTGTATATATAACTGCCTAATAGTAGACAACATAAACATACTTCATAACCATTAAATGGCGAGAACAGAACAATAGAAAGCGCACACGAACAAAACAAAACAACAAATGCAACAAACATTATAATGCAAAAACTGAAAACAACGGAGAAAAACTGCGCAAAAACACGCACAAACGCCTGCGGCTCCACGCTGTAGAAAGTTTGTTTTGTATTGTAACTAACTATCGGCAAAAATAACAAATATTATATTCTCATTTTTACATTTAGGATGGCAACAATAGCAGTAAATAAACTTTTACATAGCATATTTAACGAGAGCAACAATTTAAAGTTTTTCCGGGAATGTTGGTGTTCGATGTGGGCGTTATCGTTACTGCCAAACGGAATAAATTAAATTAGCTATTTCAATGAAATTTTGTGATTTTTCTCTTAAACTCATAAATTTTGCATACACGTGTAAACAATTTATGAGGGCTGCTATAAATTGTGTTGAGAACGCGGATTTAAGAACTTAAACAATGTCAACGTGTTGAGAAGCCAATAAATGGACATTTGAATAGAATCCTTATTCAAGGTTTGATGATCAATATAACAAAGTAAAAGTATGAGAAAACTTTTATTTTGTTTGTGGCTTTGCTTTTTCGATAATGGGATAAGAAAATTTGAATCTCAGCAAGTGAGAGGAACAGCGGTAGCATATAAAATAATTTAAAAATTTTCTATTGAAATAAATATGTAACACAAAAACTTAGGAGAAAATTGGCATTTTCAAATTTTCTACAATAATGTTGCTCAGAAATTTTACTCGTGTTCTAAGACAAGAAATTAATATTTGTATCTTGTACTGACTATTTGAATTCTTGTCTTAGAACACCCCGAGTAAAGTTTTCTAAGCAACGTTTTGGTAGAACATATGAATGTTGTAAAGTCATATTTAAAGGTCTTTTGGCGCTAAGGAAGTAATGGATACTTAAGGAATCGCGATAAAAAGTATAACTGTTTAACAAACAAATTCTCGTTGAACGACATTGAAGACATCTGATATAGAAAATGCACAACAACATTAAGAAATATATACGGTTTTCATTAAGGTGGTCCGAAACCATATTTGGGACAAAAAATTGTGGAATTTTGTCGGTGCCACCCCCACAAAAATGACAAGTCTTTGCAGATTTTATGATAGCCAAAGTTTGAGCACAATTGTAGTATGTTAACCCGTGCCGTTTTGGGCTTAAAGCTTTTAAGCTCCAATAGCCAGATTTGGGGAGCACATCTCAGAAACGACACAGTTGTCAATAATATATCAGAGATAAATCAAGCTATATTTGGTCAATACCAACACCTATTTTGGAAAACATAAGTTTTTTCCATTTCAGGATATATAAGAAGTGTGCGTATCCTTTGAGATAATTCGATATAATTCAACACTGTTGTCAGTAATATACGAGAGAAAAATTTAAGCAAATTTAGTTCTACTCCAACAAAAATTTTTGAAAATATAAGTTTATTCCTTTTCAGGATATATGGGACATGGGCGTGTCCTTTGAGATAATTCGATATAATTCAACACAGTTGTCAGTAATATATCAGCGACAAATTTAGGCGAATTTGGTTATATTCCATTTCAGGATATATTGGAGGTAGGCGTGTCCTTTGAGATAATTAGGTGTAATTCAGTTGTCAGTAATATGTCAGTGACCAATTGAGGCAAATTTGATTAAATTCCAACAGAAATTTTGGAAAACTCAACATTTTTGCATTTCAAGATATATGGGGCGTGGGAGTGTTCTTTGAGATAATTTTATATATTTGAACACAGTTGTCAGTAATATATCAGAGAAAACTTCACGCAAATCTGGTTAAATTCAAACAAAAAAAATGTTTTAAAATATAAGTTTTTTACCATTTTAAGGCGTTTCCTTTGAGGTAATATCATAGAATTCAACAGTCATATTTTAAAGACAAATTGAGCCAAATTTGGTTCAATACCAACAAAAATTTTGAAACATTTAATATTTTTTATCTCAGGATATATGGGAGGTGAGCGTGTCCTTTGAAATTATTCGATATAATTCAAAACAGTTGTCATTAATATATCAGAGCAAATCTAGTTAAATTTGGTTTAATACCAACACTAATTTTGAAAAATACAAGTTTTTGCCATTTCAGGATATACAGGGGGTGGGCGTATCCTTTGAGTTAATCTATATATATAAAAGAGTTGGGTGACTGACTGACCACTCCCCAGCCCAAACGGCTAAAGCTAGAACCGTGAAACCGAGATTTTTGGAAATGCGGACTGCAAGGGGGTAAAATGGGTGTGGTACCGCCCCATACAGCTCGAATTTAGAAATGGCTGTATTTCTTAAACCATTGTATGCACGAAGTCGAGATTTGGTATGTATATCGGTCGTACAAGAAACAATACTTTGTTTGCGGAAAGTGGGCGATGCAACGCCCCTTCTTAGAAAATCGTTATATGGGCCAAATAAATGAACCGATTGCAATTATGTTTTCTTTGTTAGATACTGTCCATAAGGCCTCTGTTCTGGTTGTAAAACGGGGCGTGGCACCGCCCACACAAACCAAAATTTCAATCGGTCGTATCTCACGATCCATAATAGGTATGAAGATGAGATTTGCTACATATGTTATTTGTACAAGGAGGATTGCGACGCGCTGGGAAATAGGCGGTGCTATGCCCCTTTTGAAAATTCATTATCGCGGCGAAATAAATGGATAGATTGCAATACAATTTTTATACTCTATATATTTAAAATTACTTACTGACAGTAGATGGGATGATGAAATTTGGGAGGGTTTTCCCTATTAGAGTAAACGTCAGTTAAGAATGGATTTTTGAAATTTTTGGAGGTACTTTAGGGGTAAAAATGTACAATAAACGATAAAAGTTATACCATCAACTCTCAAGACCAAGGAGGGTTTTTGAAATTTTTACCTTTAAGGGGTAAAAAAGGCCGAAAAGGGATAAAACTAGTAAAACTAGTACTAAACGACTAAAAGTATATCACAAAAATGTAAATGAATATTTTAGTTATGCGAAGTGAAGCAATTTTTCGAAATTCGTTCTTCAGTTGTAAAAAGACCGAAAAAGGGAAAAAAGTGGTACTATCGCCCAGACCGAATGCCTAAAGGTGTATACAGAATTGCTCCCTATGGAATTAGAGGGCCGAATTAAAAGGCCGAATAGGGACAAAACTGTTATCATCACCCAGACCAAGTGGCTAGTTAGAAAAGAACTTGTCCTTGTCGCGATTTTCACAAAACTTCGTTTTCTTACTTTCTATTTATAAAAGCATTGTGTACTAAATTATCATCCAATTTATTTTTGGCCTCCGTTTTTAAAAAACGACACTGTGCGATTAGTCAAATTTGGACTAGTCGTTCTTGAGTTATGCCCTCAAACGTGGCTATTGGAGCTTAGAAACTTCAAGCCAAAGCGGATCGGATTAACATGCTCCAATCTTGCTCAAACATTGGCTATCCTTAAATCTGCAAAGACTTATCAAAAACCCAACATCGATTTTTGCGGCCAACCTAGTGTGCAAAATACTGACCTAACTGTTGCAGTTGCAAAACTGTACTATTGCAGTGCTCTTCACGTAGTACAAACTACAATTTCTTGTACTAAAAAGTAAAATTTCTTGTACGAAAAACCGTATTTGAAAATTAATTAAATATTTAATTGTATTGACGAAATGGTATTTAATATGATAATTCATTTGTCGTAATTTCTTTCTGTGTAAGGCCAATAAGGCGCTGGGGCTTAAAAAAATACACGTGTATATAATGTTGAATTAATATAAAGAAAATAAAAAAAAAAAACAAAAATAAAAAAAGCACAATTTATATTACCAAAAAGTACAGCTTAAGGTACTAAAAATATAATTTATGGCAACCAAAGTACAATTTATGGTACCAAAAAATACAATTTATGGTATCAAAAACTTCAACCAATTGTAACAAAAAGTGGAATTTATGGTACCAAAAAGTACAATTTATTATGCCAAAAAGTACAATTTATTGTACCAATAAGTACAATTGCACATACCGAAAAGTGGTATTTATGGTACCAAACAGTACAATTTATTATACCAAAATTTACAATTTATGGTACAAAAAAGTAAAATTTATCATACCAAAAGCAAAAAAGTTCGTATGGCCATTCTGCGATTCTCAGAATTAAACCCCAAAACCATATATTGAACTGTGAAGGCAACATATCTTAAGAAAACTGAAAACTTAACCGGGTCATAACAAAGTTTCGACCTATGGCGGATATATCCTGCCGAAATATGCACAATAACATGAAGTTTTTATGCGGTAAAGGAATTATTCCGCCTCAAGACAATAACCTCCGTTTTGTATCACAAAAACATTCTTCGAGATGAAGCATTATGTCTTAATAATCTTCGTCAAAAATTGTTTAATTATTTGTAAAAAACTAGAGAAATACCCCCTTAAATCTGTGCCTATATAACATTATCCAGTCACTGGTTGCAACAGAGAATTCAGCGCAAGTTACCTCTAAAGAACATAGCTAACAATTTACCGCTTTCCTAAAAATATGCTTCAATTTGTGTTAATACACAGCATATCCTTTAATCCTATCCTCCACCTTTTTTTTGCAACATAGCATAATTCCGTCTCTGTTCAAATCTCACTCAGTTAACGGTAGACATCACTTTCGTAACCCTTTAAGTATGCTCTACCTTTTGATGTCAATGAGGACTTATCTTGGCGTAACATAATTACATAAATGTGACACATTTTCCCTAACTTAAATGACATAATCTTAAGGAAAGTGTAGAGCACAAACTACTGCCACATTATTAGTAACAATTTTAAAAGTGTTTATTGACAGCTGTCTTTGAAGATAAACCCCGTTGCCGCCGTCGCCTACGCCTGTAATTACGCTGTTATTTAAACTTTAACGCAGCCCACCCTGGAGCTCTTTTATGTGCAACACGTCTTTGCACCTAAAACTAGACTTTACATTATCGTTGCTCACACATTTAATATAATGTAGTTAAGTATGTTTATGACAAAACTATAATTAACCAGTTGTTAAGCTGTCGCATACATTTGTAGAGCCTCAGGTAAAGATAGAAAAAGTTTATAAAATTTATGTGTTAAATACAACTAAATCTACACAGAGAATACAATGGTTACACATATTAATATGTAAATTAACTAATTGCAACTGTAACAAAGAACAGACAAAAAAAAGGAAAAACAAAATATTTATGTGACATAATTGCTTAATAAATATAACATTTAGTAACCGGTATTATGGTAACAAAGCCTGCTTCGCTTATACGGGCTTAACCATTGTGCTGTGGATATGAAAATAGGGACCACTTTTGTAAACACATGAGCACACATATGGGCGACATATATATACATGTGTTTGGGTATTCTTATATCCTGCAATTTCAATTGGCTGTGTTTGCGTCTGGGTACCTGTATCCACCCAAAAAGAGCTAAAATATGTATTCACACGTTATTATCACTCACACACACACATAGATACACATAAATTATGCCGAGAATCAGGATAATGAACATTCCGGCAGGAATACTTAAAACTGTTGCTAATGTACGGTGTCTGTTTACAGATATAAATATATACACATATAATATGTACATGATATATGTCACTACATTATGCATTTGAATGTATGCATGAAGAGAGTTTATTCTTTAAACGTTTTTCTTTATTATGTGCGAACTCATTTTTTCGGAGGGAAATCATCATAATTTATATACTTGAAAGCTATATATGTTAGTAAAAAAAAATATGTTGTAGTGTAAGGCGCAATTCTTCGCTGCTAAGAGACCGTAACAGAAACTAATGTATGTTAATATTTCACAACAATAACGTAGAAAGTTTGCCTGCTATTGTGCTAGCGCTATTGTTTCTTGATACATACAACGTAAAGAACTAGTATTTGACATAGTTTTTTGTTTCGTTCGTTTTCGTTTAGTGTGTGTGTCTCTTTGTTACAGGTAAGAAGATTGCAGTGCACGTAGTAGTGATGTAATTTAAAATTCTTTACTTTTCAAATCGTTTTATGGCAACACTATTGTTTTCCAAACGAATAGTATGACAACAAAAGCGACAAACAATCAGCAGCCAGAAAGTATGCTTTACTTAAACAAAAATATAGGTTAACATACACATAGTGGGTAGGTACATTCTACTAAAAGATTAAAGGGAACATTTTTGTGTTCATGTGTTCCCATTAGTGGTGGCGTTTAGCTGTAAAGCAATATTTTGCAAAATTTTAGTACAACGTTGAATTTTGTTTTGCAAAACTTGTGTTGTAATGCTAGTGGTTCATGCAACTAAAAGTATGCTATAGGAATTAAGAGCATTAGTGGCATGTATTTGGATGAGTGTGAGTGAGGATTTTTAGCGAAATATTTGGTGCAAATGAGTTTCGTTATAAATTGTTGAAATTGTGTGGGGTTGGAGTTAACTGCAGTTCATAGAGATTAAATGGCATGTAAGGGCTGGTGCAAGTTCTAATCAATTATAATGAATATTTACTTAAATTTTAAAAATAATTAAAGGACGAATAAATAGGCTCATATATAAGGTGGATGCACAGGAACTATGGCCAATGCCAAAATTCTAGACCTTATTAATGTGAGCTATCACACGGGTTTCACCATACCAGAACCTGTCTTCGATCCCGATTTCATAAGGAACATCCCACATGGGTCCTATTAGAATGATAATGATAAAGCCCTAAAATTTGCGGAGGATGTCATCCTAATTTTCACGGACGGTTCGAAGGAGCAGGCAGGGGAATCATTTCAAAGGAGTTGAATTTCCAACTATCAATCAGGCTACCGGATAACTGTAGCATAGTTCAGGAAGAGAAGAATAGAAAATACAGAATAGAAAATACGAAGAGAAAATACAGTATCGTGGGATATTGGGCGGCAGTTTTCATATTTATACTGACAGTGAAGCGGGTATTAGATCCCTGGAGAACATGTACACCACTTGTAATGTTCAAGAATGCCGGTCATCTGCAGAGGTGATAGCGAGACATTCGACGGTTACCCTCACATGGGTTCCAGGACATGGGGACATATATGGTAACCAAAGAGCCGTTACATTGACAAGAGCCGCCACAACCGTGAACTCGGGCAAAGTTTACAGTCTCATTGGCGTCCCTCTCACAAGGGGGAAACATCCGATTGCGGGGATACTGAACCTCATTGCTCAGGTTAAATAGGTGAGAGAACCCACTTGCACGGGGGAATCCACTTGACCAAATAAAATTGGCCTACAATAGATATACAGAGGACACGATTTGAGCTGAACCTGTCTAGAGCCGACATCAGGAACATCATAGCTGTAATAACCGGTCACTGGCTGGTTGGTAAACATGCCAAGAGGTTGAAACTACCCTACAAAGATTTTTGTAGAAGCTGCAATGATGAGGATGAATGGAAGACCACGGATCATCCTCCGTGTCACTGCCCTGCTTTTGGGGACCTGAGATATGAAAAGCTTGGTCATTGGACTATTCTGGACTATACTGTCTATCAGTAGGCGATTTACGCAACATCCATGCCTTCATCAGAGCAACAAAATAAGAAGTGTGCGAAAATTTGGAAATGTTATCACACTGGGACTCATACTTGGACCCATGTGAGCTGCCTAACACCTAAGCTGTAAGGTATGCTTTCAAGCTTATAAAATTGGACGCACTTCAGCACCGTTAAAATGTACAAGGTGCAAATGTCAAGCCCTCTCAAATAGTTAACATTGTGCCTATATAGGTAGTTGTGTCTGTTTTTGTGATGAATACGAAACAAGAGTGTGGGGTGTTACTTTCATAACACTCAAGCAGGGACGGACTGTGTTTTAAATCAAACTAAACTTTCGACGACGTATGAATTGCCGAAATATACCATAATTGCCGGCCTCGTGAAGCTATGGGATGCCTATCACTGATCTAAAGCCATCTGTAAATGAACAAAGCTTGAAATTTCTGCATTTTAATGCTTGTCGCCGATACATAGCAAACTATCGGGTTTTCAATGAGCTGTGTTATTGTGAATGGTCCGCTATTTCGGTAGCTGTCACTTTTGAAGCTTTTATTCTTTGACATTTGGCAAATACAAACTACGCCATTACAAAAAATGGATGTGGACAAAGTTTACTTTCAACAAGACAGCGCTACGTGCCAAACAAACAACAGAAGCACCTGTCTGTGTTATCTCTCGAAGAGGTGATCAAATTTGGTCACGGAGATCTTGTGATTTCACACTTGCGACTTCTTCCTTTGGGGCCACGTGAAAGATAAGGGCAATAGACCAGCGTCGATTCAAGCTCTCAAAGATAAAATTCGTGAGGGTATCGAGGAAATATGGCAGCCACTTTGCGATTTGGTTATGGAAAATTTCATGAAAAGGATATGGTCCTGTAAGCGTGCTCGTGTTGGCCATTTGGCTGATGTTGTTTTTCATTATATATACGGCATACCTTCTTAATTATGAAATAAACATGCGATGAATTATCTCAAAAAATTGCATTTTTCTTTGAATACTAAAATAAGACTTCTTATTGGAAAACCCTATAATCATCCTCCACCTCTTGAACATTATAACTCTTATCGATTCTTTTATCTACGACATTTAATAACGAAACCATGCATTTGCAAAATGTCCCCCATAGATATTTTCAAAAAATAGCCTAGACCCCTGTCATGTTCTGTAGCGTTTGATACAAAAACTGCAATAGTCTCTAAACTGCAAAAAAAAAACAACAGCAATGAAAACTACAATATCCCCCATAGTCATATGAACGAACAATTATTGTTTTGTTATGGTCGATGTCGGTTGGCTGCTGATGTTGCCCCCCTTCCGCCAAGTCATTGTCAAACTTCAATAGATGAACGAGTAAGACAGACAGGGTTATAGTGACCGTTGTCTGTGTGTGGCCGTGCTTGTGCCCTGAAACGACCATTCACAAAAATAAAAACCATTCAAGCGTTCTAATATCATTGTCTGAGTAGTGCGTGAATTTAGTTAGATTTAACAGATGCTGTAAAAAACACACACACACAGAAGACAGAAAATGTGCAAATGCCTTAAAACAACGACAACAAAATATAACTACATCAGCCATAACAAAAATGACCGCCTAAAAATCAAACGGGTTCAGCAAGGGGTACACTATAAAGGATTTTCTGCCTAAACCAGACACGGAGGTTTTGTATTGATCCAAAAATTGGAATTGGATTGTTTGTTTAGTAGGAAGACACAAAAAAAAAACACATGACATTGTTTAACATTCTGTGCTATTGTCATTGATGCTAGACTATGTGGTTTGAGCACATGTACGCTGTATACTATTGTCTGTATATAAATCGCTAAAGGCATAAGGTTAAAGCTGTAAAATATTTAAGAATTTTGTGCTTTACAAATGATTTATTTGGTCGTTTTATAGAATGATGGATACATATTACTTAAGTGACAGTGGCATATGCCGACTGTGGCATGATGGAAAGAATATCATGCGGGAAACTAGAATTCGATTCCTGTCTCAGTCATCTATTTCTTTCATCTGCGGTACCATCGATGTTCTCGACAGCAAATCGCCGTCATGTCAAGTCAGTCGGCCGGTCTAGTAAAAGCTTCTCAAACAGCAAATCGGAGTGCCTAGTAAAAGCTCCTCAAACAGTTGATATTCGGATTAAATGTATATCCCGTTGTATGATTTTAAAATGAAGATCCGTTTGATTGATTCTAAAAATAGAACCATGTTGCCTTACAACAATGCGAGAATTGCATTCATGGGATAAAAAGGGAAATTTGATATTTCTTATGTGGCCTATCCACACAACATTGTCATTGTGGTGCCAGGGAAATTTCTAACCACATTAGCGATTTAAAGCAAACCGCACTGACCTTGCACTCAAATTGAGTCAATAGCTAAGGTGTTTGTATACAAACACATATTTGTTTTCCCTTTACATCTAATGCATGAGAAATAAGAGAGCTTGTCGCATTTGAGACCCACACAACGGGACCTACTGTTTAACGTTGAATCCCAACGTTAACTGTTTGAGAAACTTTCAATAGACATACCGCATGACCCAACTACTCAGATCCAAGAAATTTAGCTTTCTGTGACAGAGATCCAAATGACTTGCGTGAAAGTCGCGTTTTCTAACCCCAATATGTTATGTTTGACCCCTGTCTTTGTATTAGCCACAGGAAAACAGAGCTAGGCTAGACGGCAATAAACTGGGTATAGGCAATATACCTAGCGGTATATTCTTGACACGATGGTTCATACGGGTCTAGCCTATCGAGTACATGGTTGCCGTTCAACATCGTCGAGTGGTAAGGGTTTGAAACTTCTCCCGCCACCCACCGGCAAGGTTAATGCATTCCAACAATGTAGAGTAGTAAAAGTGGTAAGATAGGCCAAGGTAAGGGCCACAGGGCGATATGTCCCATACTGTCATTTCTAATTTGGTATCCTCTGGCTGGAGAAAAGAGCCGACATTGGCGGTAGCCTACTTTAAAAATTTTCGTCTTCTATTCCTATATATCTTAACCTCCGCATAGAGGATAGAAGATTGTTTACAAAATTTCAGCGCGATTGCTATAAAACAACGGCTGTTATCGAGGGGACAGACAGACAAACACCCCCCGAAAGGGTTAGTTTGTATGCGAGGTGGGAGCCTAACCTCCGCATAGATGATAGAGGTTTTGTAAACGAAATTTCAGCTCGATAGTTCTTAAACTAATCACAGGGACAGCCCCCCCAAAAAGGGGGAGTTGGGTGGGTGTTGAAATGATCCGATCTTGTTCATCTTGGTATTTAAGATTCGTTTAGGGAATAAAAGCTTGCATATCAAATTTCAGTTGGAATGTGCTTAAACTACAACTGTAATTTCGAAAACACATAGAGAGACGGAAGAACACATACCACGCTTACTTATGAATATGCCTTCGCTCCTTGTGTGCGTGTAGTGATGGGTATAATTAGCATCGGCTAAGCTAGATCAGAGTTGGTAAACCCCAAAGAGGTGACATTTGTCTGGGGAAATCTGTTCTAGGTCAAATGTTAAACATACGTCCCAATTGAAAAGAGTGATGTTTGTCTGTTAATCGCCATTGTTACAGGCCACTGTGAAATTATTGCTCTTACGCAAAGCTCAAATCGCTCTGCAGTGGATTTCTGTCCCATCTGTGGGGATGGGGAGGGAACAGTAACTATAAGTAATCTACTATGCGAATGTCTCGCTGAAGCAGTACTTGAAAGTTTTCTATCTGAAATTACTCAGTTATTGGACTATTTAGGAGTTAGAAAAAATACTTTCCTTCGTAAGAGGTCCGAAATGGATCGGTAAGAGTTCGAACCTGCAATAGACCATGGCGTGAATATATTAGCTATGTACCTGGAGGAAGTAGCTGGGGCGATTATCCGATTATCATACGATCATTGTTGGCAACTGTGTTTAGTTCATTTGAAGATAACAAGGTTTGTGTCAAGGGATTGTTAGATGTTGTTGTGAGTTTTAATCGCCAAATTCCTCCAAAGATGGCGCCAGCTGGTTATGTTGATTTACTTTGCGATGTTGATAAATCATTTCCTTTTTTCCATGGTCCTTGCGCGGATGAGTTTTGTTGGCTTGGAAATTCGAAAGTATTTGAAAAGTAATTTTTTCATCGATGTTGATTTGACCAGAGCACCGGACGGGAATCGAACCCGGCACCTTCGAATTGGTTATCTACGTCGTTTTCACTGAGCTATCGAAATACACTACGTATTCTGTCATTCCCACTGTTTTTCTTTAACGGACTACTACAGCAACTCCAATGGATCATTAGATCAAGTGCTAGCATTTATCAGCGCCGAAAGGGTGTGACACATATTTTTTCTATATTACCAACTATCAATAAAAAAAGTGAAGAAAGTCCCATTTTAGTATTCAAAAACAGATGAAGCTGAATTTTACAAGTAAACATGTTATTTGCGTGTAAACTCCCTAAGTAGAGGAGAAATCCCCACTTTCTCCTTATTAAATAGCTTGCAGTTACGCCACTTCTGCACTAATAGCTTTATATATTTATATGTATATCTTTGTCTATAGTTTGTCACGGATAAACTCAAAAAATATGGAACTTATTTTTATAATTATTTCCTTAAAACCACACAATTTGGCTATTGAAATGAGTGGCATACTTAATTTCTTTTATTTTTCAGCATTTAACTGCTTAGTTTTCGGTAAATTGATTGAAACTCATAGAAATCTCCCAAACTTCTCTTTAAACGAAATATGTTTCAGAGCAGTGGACCGCAGGCCATTGCAACCACAATTTGAGTTTGTGTTGGTGAGTTGCTCTCTTCCCTCTCTCACTGTAGTGAAGTTATATAGTTTATTCATAACTATGAACAAATTTATAATGTAAAAATCCAGGAAATAATTGATAATTGCCGTGCACGTGCAATGTACATAAACACATTTGAATTAATTTTTAGCGATAAAAAACATTTATTTTTTTGTCTTCTTAACAACAAGCATCGACACAACCGCGTCTGATGAATACTCAAGCGAGACTCAATGCATTTGTTTGTTTTCGTTCAATGTGTGGTAGCCCATGGGCCACCTAACGCCGTAAACTGTTTTAGAATGTAAATTGTATGACATGTGAGAAGGCGATAGAGTTTAATATAATAATATTATACGATAATATATGGAGAATATGTACTATAAGTTAAACTGATTTGATGGCATACAGTGTATTCCATCTTTACGAACGTTATGTTATTCGCCTTCTGAAAATCAAATAGTATTAGATTATGTTTTTAAAGACGATATGTCCTAAAACATATGAAAATCTGACCAAATCTTGACATTTATAAACCTTCGACTTCGAAAACCCGATTCAATTTCAACCTGCTCAGCGTTATACACTCATTTATCATATGATACCAAAATACTCCAGTAATCCCCCACATTTACTCCTCACAGTAATTATTCCACTTAGATTATTCCAGCATTTGTGCATTCACACTACTACATCTCCATACATTTGGAATTTTCCTGCGGCAACTTTTTCACACAATAACAGCGAACAACCTCAACTTCAGCAACATTATCCAGATGACATCGTTTGATGCAAATCTCAAAACTCAGAACTTAAAAACAAACAAACTGCTTCATACTCAGCGGGAAGACGTTTATTCCAATATTAACTAAGCCCTTGAGATGTGAAAAGAAATTGCATATTGTACAGGAAGTGAAGGATGAAACTGCTGATTTGTTGACTATGAAACCATCAACAACAACTACAGCAACAACACAGTGAAGACTCTCACAGCTCCAGGTAAACAAACAAAACAAAAGAAAAAGCTAGACTCTCTCTTCAGCAGAAATGCCGTGCTGTGTCAGGTGAATTGAGATGAAGTAGTAACTAACTGATAGTGTCATCTGATAACGTGTGCAACTTCTGGTGGCAACAACGGCATAAATCCATAGATGCCAGAGACATAAGCCTTCGAAGAAGCGGCGAAACAAAAGTGATAGAAAACAATGAAGAGCATAACAAAGACCAACACCTTGCTAGTGGTAACGAGAAAAAGAAAAACACAACGGCTAAAACATATCCTAAATAAACAGACTAACTGAGTGACTGATAACTTCTTAAGGTTGATACAACTGCGAGGGAGGAGAAAGGGTTGGAGCATGATTACGGTTCAGTGGCTGGTGGTTGCCTGAATGAGTGATGGTTGCATGGCAATTTATCAAGATTTCAAAACTGCAGATTTTTATACCACTTCCGTGTATTTGCTGGCTGGGCCACAATCAAATGCACAGACGCCAGCATCGAGACACGTCCCAGCCATACACACAGCCGCTGTCATGCATAACAACATTGTTTATCTGCAACATAAAGCTTACACAACAGAACGACACTGGCTCCGATGTTGTAATCGCATCGCTGCTTAGAACGCCACAGAAAACATGACATCCAGGATAGACAATTATGATAGAAGCTAAACAACAATGTGACACACGAGCCAACGTGCCGAGCTACTGGAGTGAGTGCAAGGATACAAGGGGCATAACAAAGAAACAACGCAAGTCACATTGCTAAATGCCACACTCCACACACACACACACTAGGAGTGCAGAGAGTAAGAGCGGGAGTATGATAAGGCCATAGAATCTCTAAGGACAAAGACGTGGACAACAGACGTTGTCATAGCGTAAGCGAAATCAAAGAAATGAACCCGTACATAGACATTGTCAAGAATATAAAAAAATATACATATGTATGTATGTATAATGAAAGTAAATTCAATTGTCTAAACTTTATCATGGGGGCAGGCAACGAACGCAACGCTAGGATTATTTGGGCGGAGAGTAGTTCATGGTAAAGTAGCAATGTGAGTAATTAAATTGATGTTGCGGAGAATGGATTTCTAAGAAACCAATACGCAATTAAATTGAAAAACTTAACGATATTAAAGGTGAAAAGATAAATATTTAGGAAGAGAAATGGAAACAAATTGAAGATGGTATTATTGTAATTGAAAATAAATGAATGCGTTATAGTATAATGCTGGTTGAAAAGAACTCTCTCCAAGGTTTTAGAATACCACATCTGTAATAATTTGAAACTTGAGGGTGTACTAGTATAGCTTATAGATGAATGTATTATACAAGGTGGACTAAAAGTTATATTATTTTCTCGTCTTGTCAAAGAAAAAAATTTGGCAAAGGTGATGAACCTCTCTAGCTTGATCTGAATGATCTAGAGGCTTTAGATACAGTTTCATTTAACTTTTGTGTGCTTGTTAATGTTAATCCTTGTAAATAAGTGGGAGGTGTGGTTGGGGCGGGCCGCACTGTATTGCAGACTCAGAGGAATAACAATTTGTATACAAATAACTCTCGGCACTACAAGTTCAAATTCGAGGTGCGTTTTGTGAACGGAGTGGACGTGCCAATGATGTATTTGAGCCCTAGAGAGATAATTTATCACACAGATGTTACTTTGCACTACAAATAAACATTTGAAGATGAAATTTTTATTTTCAATCAGTAGGCGGATGGGGCATGGCAAAAGTAGTATTAGGCCCCTTTTCTACTGTGGGGCATAGGGTGAAAGTGTTTTTATGGTTATAGAGATCACAGTTAATACACAGACAGAACTCAGCAATGGCTTTGAAAATACTAAATCATCGGTTAAGATTGGTAAAGATCAGTCTGAACCATATAACATGGTAGGGCGATAGCCTGTCCTGTACACTATTTCATATAGTTATGAATACTGTGATGAGAAAGACTGGTGTCAACATGTCTGGCGCCATATTCCACAAGAGCCACATGCCACTGGCTTATGCCGATGATATAGACATCATTGGGCGAAATCTGCGGAATGTTACTGCAGTTTTCTCATCACTAGAAAAAGAGTCAAAATTAATGATTTCGACGAACAAAGAGAACCGCTCGATGTGGACGCACCGTGAACGTTGGCATTTATTGTTTTGATGTAGTAGATCAGTTAAGCTACCTTGGATCTTTCGTCAATAAGAAAAATAGTGTCAGCTAAGAAATCAAGCGGAGAGTAGTGCTCACTAATAGATGTTTTTACAGACTTCGGCAGCACTTTAGTAACACCACCTTATCTCAAACTACTAAGAAACAACTATACCAGGTGCAAATTTTACCTGTTGTGTTATATGCTGCCGAATCTTAGGTGCTTTCGACAACGGACATACAAAACCTGGGAGAAGAGTACTCCGAAAAATATATGGACCTATCTGTGTCGACGGCGAGTTTTGCTATCGGATGAACCATGAGCTGTATGAGCTTTACCAAGACATCGACGTAGCTAAAAGAGTCAGAATCCAACGACTTCGATGGCTAAGACATGTTGCTAGAATGGATGCAAATGCTCCAGCGAGAAAGGTGTTTAAAGGCGCATGTGAAGGACGGCGCAGAGCAGGGAGACCCAAACTCCGTTGGAAGGACCAAGTGGTAGGCGACGTGCCACCATCTGGTAGGACTTATTGGAGAGCACACGCCGAAGACCGAAGCGTGTGGAATTCTTTCAAACTTGGAATATTTGGATTCCAAATCGTATCATGTCAGGTATTCAAAAAAATGTGACCCCTAACACAAATTCCTCTTTTTAAATTTCTATTAATTAACCCATCGTCCACGCACTGTCTTGTGTTTCACTCTATAGTTTACAATTTACTAAGTAAGTAACTTAGTTTAATATAGTTTACATTTAACTAAGTAAGTAACTATTTTCCACTGAGAGCAAATCTAAAGTTAGAACTTATTATACTTTCGCGTTTTTTCCTTAATAATAAAGTTTCTTATTAAACAAATAATAAAGTTTCACTTTCTAATACTGTTGCGATTTGTTGTTGCTATTTCATTTCCTGTGCTCAGTGGTGTTGCTATCTCAGTACGATTATCTGGCAGTATGACTACTTAAAGTTCTTGAATGCTATTGAAGCGCGTAAATGAAAAGTTTTGCCACAAAAGTTGAGAGTAAAACTTCTCATTGACAAATTGTTCATGCGATATGGCCACCACTGGCAACACCACTGCCCTATTTGCCAATAAAATTGAAATCACGTTACCAAGTTCCAATCGTAGTGTATCTCTCATTGTTCATTGTACGTTGATGTAATACTTGTCAGGAGTCATGGTTGAAATGATGTTGCGAATTTTTGTTAGCTGTGTCGTAGTTTTGGTAAAGAATTCCCTCCCTCCCTCCCTCCCCCCTTACCCTAATGATAAACACTGAATTACGTTGGCGTTGATGGTTAATTAATGAATTGGCAATTTGTAAAGTTTAACTAAGACTAACAAAAAAACGAAAACAAAAACGAAACGTGTGTTCTCTCTGCCGAAACTACTGAAGCAATGTGTGCAGTTAAAGGCGGGGAGGTTACTCTTGCCTTCTCACTCTCTCTCCCTCTCTCTTTCCCCTCAATTACTATAGAAAGCGCTATGGCCGTAAAAATGCTGCAAAGTTAAAAACAAGCGGAGGGAGGGTAGGCAACTGAAGGCCAATTTATTGGTTTTCGCTTGTCGATAATTTTTATTAATGAATGCAGACGAAAAGATTAATTGCCTAGTCACGGTATATATTAAATATTTAGGGGATGTGGTAAATGTTTTCTAAACACAGAGAGAGAGCAAATAAGTTGTAGGTTGGGTTAGACAATGCCTGGCAAAACTGTGGATGTTGTTAATTGTTGTTGAACATGATCAGTACGCCATTTACATTTGAAATTCAAAGATTAATTGAAATTTAAATTTTCCACTTGAAATTGGAAAAATTACGGTTGAAGTTAATTAATTTAAATTCACAATGTATTGAATGCGAAAAATGCGTGTGTGGTATTGCTTTTATAACACTCAAGTAGAGCCTGACTGACGTGTGAATTGGCGTTCTTGTCTGCGTTAAAAACGATAATTACTAGCCTCGCGAGGCTATGGGATGCCTAAGTTAGGAAACTGCATCTGTGAGAAAATTTGGCAATTCTTGCCAAAAAAAAGGTGTTTTTTAGACGCTGAGAAATTCCGCTATGGCTGAAAATGGTACACATTTTGTGCTCTACCAACATTGTTAATCTCATACTTTGTGTGATGCCACTTTTATAACACTCAAGCAGAGACTGATTGACGTATGAATTGCCGATCTTGTCTGCGTAAAAAACGCCTCGCCAGGCTTTGGGATGCCTATCATTGTTTAAGTAGGTAGTGAACTGCATCTGTGAGAAAATAATGTAGTTCTTGCCTTATAAATAGTGTTTTTTCAGATGTAGAGAAATTCAGCCAAGGATAACTGTAAAACTAGTTGTCATACTGATGAAGTGTGTTTGAAAATTTTTCAGTATTCTTTGGTGCGGATAATCGTCCATCTGAGCAGCTAATACGCAATATTATGGTTCGTTTTTTTACCACATTTACTCATTTGGATAATATTTTTTCGAATCGAACTCATATCATGCGTGCCATCGCCGTTGTAAACAAGACGATGGGAGAATTGAAGACAACGGGCCATCACTTGCATCGTGTTGCGTTCGGTAGATTGGATGAGAATCAACTGGAAGTTGAACAGATTTTTATAGTCGGATCATCTGTAGCGATTAGACTCATTTCTGTGCATATTGTACTCGGTGAAAATATTGGGCTCTCCCAACATTAGCGAATTCATGCTCTGCCAACAATCGTTGAACATTTTGTCTCTCTCTGTACTTGGGTCAGAATTTGTGTTGAATGCGAACTAAGCGTGTGTGGTGTTGCTTTCGTAGCACTCAATCAAAGATTAACTGCTTTGAATCAAACAAAACTTTCGACTGCATATGAATTGCCGCTTTGCTTGAAAAACCGATTATTGTCTACCTTGCGAGGCTATGGGATGCCTATCACTGTTTTAAAGTAATTTAGGGGACTGAATCCGTGAGATAATGAGGCAGATCTTGCCAAAAGAAAGCCTTATAAAGACTTCAGTGAATGTCAATAGTAAAACTGTATTGATTCGCTACTTCCAAGATATGCGACACATAATGTAATTTACTATAATTTACTGTAGACATTTAACATGTGCTTGTCATTGCATTTTTACATAGGTTTAGGCTATGAACCTCTTTTGGGCCCATATGAAGACAAATGAAACCACAGTTTCTGTACTAATTTTTAATCCACTTGAGAATCTTTTACGCAATACTACAATCGATTCATGACCACAAATACTACATTTTGGATAATATTCATCCAAACCAAGCCCGTACTGTTCTTACAGAAGAAGCCACCGCTGCTGTAGACATGAGTGTAACATTGGACTTTAATCTCTGGTCTATGAAGGGATATCAACAACGATTAATCATTAATAAGCCAAAACTCGATGCACTATTGAAGAAGTAAGTCCGCCTAGGACCGAAAAAGTGGTACAAAGTTCGATCAACAGGATTGTGTTTATAAGGCGCAGTCCCTGAAGACATATGCCAAAAAATATTTGTACAAATTATGGTATTAAAATTGTTGTGATTTAATTAAAAAAAAGTTGTATGCCTCTAAAACACACCCTCTATAAGAACCTTAACCCATTCTAAGACCTAACGTTTTCCGTTAGAAAAGTTGTTTTAAAGTTATAGCAATGGTAATAAATCACCTAAAGGTATACCACAAATTGTTGATAAGTTAGCGCCTAAACAGCCACTAAGATATGGATCATTTTATATAAATGTTCCAAATATCTGGTTTATGCTGATAAACCAGCAAAGACTGATCATTTCGAAGTCAAAATTCGACGCACTTTCGACAAAATATGGCCGGATATGGAAAAGTGTACAGATATGACGGCGTTCCTAGGGCGCAGTCGGGGAAGACATATATAAGTCAAAAAATATTTTTAAATATGAAAGAACGCATTCTTAGACCTGAAATTTCAAGCTGGTAAAGGTATTTATAGAAATGGTAATAAAACGCCTGAGATGAGTTCGCGCCTAAACTTTCGCTGAAATATGAAACATTTAAGTAAAATCTCCCTTTACCATGTTAATAACGTTTTTTAGAATATTTCAGCTGATTTTTATACTAGTAGTAGATAAGTAGTAGTAGTAGTAGTAGATTATATTCGTAATAAAACGCCTGAGGGTATGCCCCTAATTTTGGATGAGTTCGCGCCTAAACTATTACAGAGATGTGAAACATTTAAGTAAAATCTCCCTGAGCAAAGTTAATAAGGCTTTTTACAACATTTCCGATGGTGATTTTATTAGTGAATTTACGATTACAAATGTGTAAAGTCAGCATTTCATGAAAAGTTTGTTATTGCTTTATCGTGCGAAATACTCATCCAAGGATGTTGAATGAGATCACAAGTTCTCTACTACACATATTATAGGATTTTAAGTTCCAAAATCAATTACAAATATGTCACACCTGCAAACAATTTCACTTTTCGACTTAGCACCTTTTTCCCCCCTCTCACTCTAGCCATAAGCCTATAAGCCCTCAGCATTCCAGCATAGCCAATGTTTGCACCAAAACATTGTTGACATTTTAATAAATCTTTTTCCTGGGAAACGTCTTCATACTCATTTCCATCTAAACGACGACAAGCAACATCCTTTTCAATATCCTTTCAATATCAGAAACCATAAAGTATCAAAGGCGAGCAATTTATGAAAAGGTAATTTCCTGCGAGTCACAAGGATTACAAACAAAATGGCATCCACTTCTTACTGACTTTTAATAACCGTCAACATATCCGCTAATATAATGCAACGCAAAAACATAACCAACTATACTAAGAACCCATCATTGGTGGTAGCTAACTATGACGTGCTCCATAGCAATTCTCCAACACATTTGTCTTGACATTATTTTAAGTCGTCTTAGGCTTAAACTTTGCGAATCAACTGCAAAGCAGATGGCAAGCAATAACTGAACTGAACAACAACAACAACAACATCTTTAAAGGAACAGCGAAGCAATAGAGAAAGAACGAAAGAAAAAAACTAACTTAAATGAAACTTAACTATGGCACTTGTCATTCGAAATGTGCAAGAATTCACATTCAAAAGGATTTCGTAAGCATTTTTTTTTTCGTTTATTGCAGCCGTACACGTGAATGGAATATGAAGTCATTTATAACCGGGAAAACGTGTTAAACATACATAAAAATGATGCTGTTATTGTATTTTATTACTATGTATATGGCTATAAAGTTCACTTAGAGGGTGAGGAGTAGGGGAGGGGAGTGAAAATAAAGGTAAAAAACTACTCAAGCATTTTGTGAAGGGTTGGCTGTGTATGGTACATAGATAGGTATGGGCAGCGGATTTTAACACATCATTCTTTAAGTCGTTTGCTGTACATTTCGTTGCCGATCAAGAGTTACGAAAAAATTCAGTTGTGTAAGCAAGAAAAGAAAAGGATAATATAAGTCGTCATGTGTGGAGCAGAATTGTGTGTGTTCTAAACACTTAAGATACGTGAGTCATTTAGACACCCGGACAACCCCCGGAATGTAAGGTCAAAATTGTGGTGCTGTTAAGGTAGGGTTTTAGTATAGCGCAAATACATTAAAATCATGTAAACATAGGGCAGCATAAATAACTAATAGTGCCAAGGGGATGAGGAAGGTATGCTAATGAAAGGGCAGCTTATGTGATATGAATAGGTCTTGCTTAGCGCACTAAACAGAAAAACAGTCACATTGTGTAAAATTTTCGCAGTGCAAAATTGTAAGCATTCTGTGATATTTGTGAAATGATATTATTAATATTCAATTAGTTCCAGGGAATTTTGTAATACATCTCTTTGTAGAAACTACATTGCATACGTAAAGTGATACTTAAAGATTGCCAGAGAGTTTTTTTCATAGTAACAGCAATATGTATAAATTGATATAAATGCGACAACAAGTTATTTATTGCATACTTCAATGAGCCCTATTATCAAACATATATTGATTATTTCCACGAACTATTATATTATACAGTGTATATTGCATACTTTTCGCAATTGTGCACATTTTTGTGTATAATAATAAAAAGTTGTATTGCATAATAAATTATGGGCACGTGTATAATTATAAATTATTAAATATTATTGGTTATTCCTGTGAAGTTTTTACGTAAAATATTCGACGAAATAATGTTCATTTAAATGATGCGAATGTGTGTAAAAAAATGCATTTTTTGTAACAACCTACGTCAATATATATTTATAAAAATAACTTGTTTCATTGAATAATTACAAATATTAATGTTCAGGCTGACAGTGGCATTTTGATTATCTTTGATTTTGATTTCTTTGACCGGCAGCCACTCGATGTCAGTCAACCAGTATTTGTATAGTGAAAGCACATGCCTGAAAACAGGCCTTCTCCATTCATTCCGAAATATACTGAGCACAAGTTTCCTCCATTCTTCGTAGAACACCGCTGCAGGCCTTCATTGAGAAGGGACAATAAACGTTTTCTATGATTTATTATTGCACCATTTTGTTTGTATACACATTCCGTCTCCCTGCTCACATAATGCATGAGAGAAGGCATGAAAAGGAAAGACAACGAGAAAGGTGTTCGTGTGTTTTGCTTAAAACAGTTTATGATTAGTTTCAGTCAAACAATTCGAATGCATCTTCATGTGCTAGATGGTAGGTGACTAACAATCGCGAGGTAGTGATTTCAAACTCCAGGAAGGTTTACTGTCGTTGGAAAAAAGTGTAAGTATGAAAAAAAAACATAAAGGGTGAGAAATATTTAAAAATAAACTAAACACCAACTGCAATTTTGTTTTATTTTTCAAGTCCTTCTTTTTTCATGTGTATGCAGGCCTTCCATCAGTCCTTCTTTTGGGTAGGTCAGAGCTGTCGAATTATACAGATTAAAAAAATTGTGCTCTCCCAAATACAATCGTTAAACATTGCTTCTCTGTCTATACTTTGGTTTATATTTGTGTTGAGTGCAAAAAAAGCGTGTGTGGTATTGTTTTCATAACACTCAAGCAGAGACTGACTGTTTTAAATCAAACAAAACTTTCGAGTACGTGTGAAGTGCCATTTGTGGCTGTGTAAAGAAAACGATTATAGGCGCCCTCGAGAGGCTATAGGATGCTTATCACACTTTTAGAAGTAGAGAAGTTACGAAAGGGATAACAGCAAAACTAACTGCCATACTTATAAAGTGTGTTTGACTATTTTCAGTAAACTTTAACAAATCATCATGCAAAGACATCAGAACAACGTTTATAAACCGATGAAATTTTTTTTCTTCTAAAATTCGAGTTCTGTTCACCGAATTTATAGAACACTTCATCAGGTTAATTGTGCGCATTATCAACCACCTGAGTAATATGCAATACTTTAATTCGATTCATGACTACATTTACTCTTGTGGATAATATTCATCCAAATCAAGCCCGTACCAAGAAAATTTACGAAAAAAAAACGGCCTACATATATGTTCCAACTGTTGCCAGAATTAAGACATTTTGTGTTTGGTGGGATCGGCCGTGGCATAGTGGTTAGAACACGCAACTACAATGAAGGATATCCGTGGTTCGATTTCAGGCTCCAGTCATCATTTATTGCAGGCACTCTCGATGTTGTCGACAGCAACTTCGCAGTATAAGTGTCGATATAATCGGCATGTCTAGTAAAACCTTCTCAAAGAGTGATGTTCGCAACGGATTTTTGGAAAATATTTATCTAATTCGAGCCCGTGAGGTGAGTACAGAAGAAGCTATCGTCTCGGTCTCTGTCCGTCCACTTAATTTAAAATGTTGAGGGATGATCATACTCTTCATCAATATAAGATCCAAATTGATTCAACAATTGAAGCCAGGGGACCTTCGATTGCAATCAATAGGAAGTTAAATCAGATTATTATCGTCTCAGTCTCTGCCCGTCCACTACATTTAAAATGTTGAGGGAAGATCATAGTATTTATTAATATAAGATCCAAATTGATTCAAGAATTAAAGCCAGGGGACCATCCATAGAAAGTTAAATCAGATTCAACGATAAGGCTTATTTCTGACTTAACTGGCATGTTAACAAGCAGAATTGTTCTTTTTGTAGAAAGTAAAATTCTCATGACACTCTAAAGGTTCCATAACATCCCGCAAAGTCTCTGTTTGGCGTGGGTTGAATGCCGAAAGCACCATCGGGCCATTTGTCTTAAAATCCGAAACTGGTGCCAACGTTACACTGAATGGGAACGTTACAGAAAAATGATTCGTGTCTTTCTTCTGTTCCTCATATCATTGCAAATCGTTTGAAGACGAATTTTTCCAACAAGCCATTAATTTGTTGAGCCAAACGTTTGGTAATCGAAATATCTGAAGATTTAACGTTTTGCTTATTTTATAAAATTGACTTAGTCATTCGTTTTCAAGAGAGGATAGTAACAAAAAACAGGTTATTTAACAGTTTGTCAAGATTTTAAGGGCGTTAGGAAAATTCGGTATGCAGATTCATGTTGCACTCGACCAGACCTACGACATGCACCAGGTCATTCCCCAAATTCCTCAAATGCTTGTTAGTTTGTTAAGTGTGCATGTAATACCTTATGATATTAACACTAGTTTCATATGCACGCAAAGTTTATACACATCAATGTTTTTTTCTAAAATTCGGCACTTAAAAGTATGCAATGTCTTTCGATATTAACACAAATTTCATATTCACGCAAAGTTTATACACAAAAATGGTATTGTGAAAAAAAGATATCACTGATTATAACAGGTTTCCTCAGAAAAATATCCATTACACCAGTTACCATTCATTACTTCATCCCACATAATTATCCATCAATTCCCTAACTTTTCATGCCTACCCACCTAACTACCTACCACATATGACCCCTTCTTCATTCATTTACCTTTTCTCGTATAGTAAGAACGACCAAAATGTTTAGTTCGTTCTCTAGTTTATATACATATAAATTTTATAGTCTGTGTGTAGTTTACGGCATATGTAAGATGGGCTATGAATGCTTTTAATGACTCCACTTTAGTTGGTACTTTATCAAGAGTTTTATGTTGATACCTCTACAAATGCATGCAGACAGAAGACACACATAAACACAATCGACTTACATATGCGAGTTCATTCGTACAAGCAATAAAATACATTTATATGTATTAACAAAATATATGAGTTTGTTGTGTTTTGTTTTCACCCCACCCCCTACAGCCCTAATAAAAGTGTATACAAAATTGTTGTAAATGTTGTAAATGTTTATGGGGGTTCCCCTCTGCCATGAGTGTTTGGGTATGTGTTAACGAATGTGTGTGTAAATATTACCCAAAATTGAACGTGTATAGAATTTTAAATTGTCTCAGGAAACTTATTTATATTGGAATGGGATGAATTGGTAGTGAGATTTATCAAAAAAGCTGAGGCAATTTTTTAAAAGATGAATTTCTTAGTATTCTTTGGTATAAGGTTGAAAACCAAAGGTCAAAAGGAGACAATTATTGTAGACGAAGGATAAGGGGGTTTAATAGGTTGTACAGGTCAAATGGACTACAACTTTATATTGTGAAATATTTCGCAGCTAAATGTAGTGTTGATAAAAGTTCATAGCTGTTAGCAGAGCCTGTATGTAGGCACTGAATTATAAGTGTTGTGGTATGCAGGAAATTATAGTGTTTGCAATTTTTGGAATTCGATAGGTTGTTTTTGAAAATTAAGTTAAAATTCAATCCTTAATGTTTGTCCCAAAACTAGGCAGTGGATTTTTTTGATTACCTTACTCCATAAACATTTGTGTTTTTATCTCGTTTTGCTAATATCTTAAACAAGACTTTAGGTGGCCAATAATGACACTTACATTAGGTTTTTTATCACATAACTTAACTGAATTTCCCTTTACAACCCATGAATGAGGTATGGGATAGCTTCTCGCGTTGTTGTGAATTAACACGATTTCTCTATTGCCACCTATTTGTTTATCGACGAATACGAACGTCACTGTGAGAGAAGCTTTTACTAGACTTGCCGATTGAATCGACACTATACTGCGACGTTGCTGTCGACAACATCGAGGGGGCTAGCAATAAAAGAACAATTTAGATGAATGGAGCCGGGAATCGAACCACGGACGGTCCCTTTTTATCACGTAATCAATTAGAATTAAGTAGAATGGTAAGTGATATCATTTTTAAATTAAACTAACAACGTAATTATTTGTTTTTTAAATGAACAACAAAATCTTAAGAAAAACACCAAAGTTTTGTCAAACCATGTTAAGCAATTACTGCCAAACTTAGTTCACCTAAAAGTAGGCCACAAATTTGGGGGTAAGTGTGTGTGTGTTTTCTTTTTAAATTTCAACTGCAGTGTCATGACAGAGATTGACTCTCTGTCTATCATGACGACAACTGCAGTGCCTCAAATAAAAAGTGATTACATCTTTAAGGGTTTTATCTCTTTTTGTGCAAACTTTTCAGCCGCTTTAGAGTAGATCAAAAAAGTTTTTCAAGATAACAAGTTTTCAATTATTGTTGGCGTAGTAGTTATACAAGTTACTGACAATGGCAAACAGTCGAGAATAAAATAAAAAAATAAAAAATAAAACACATTATAAGTTGCCGACATACGCTTGCTTTCCCCCAAAAGTAATAGCATACCACTAAGGCGTCTATAAGAGTAAATGTCGCAGTCTGATTTCCACAGCATTAATAAGACGAAATTTAAAATATTGCATATGTTACGGCAAGAAAAAGTACAAATAAACTAAAAGTAAGGAAAGGCACAAAAAAACGTAAGTAAATTTTAGTTTTTACAATAGTCTTATTTATGGCAAACAGTAGAAAATTAAACTTGTGGTATGAATGCAAAAAGACACATTACCAGTAGCCAACATACGCTTCCTTTCTTCCAAAAACAATAACCTATTACTAAGGCGTACATAAGAGTAAATGTCACTGTCGGATTTCCACAGCATAGTAATAAGGCGAAATTTTAAACATTGCATATGTTACGGCGGAGAAGAGTATTTATGAACCAAAAGTAGGGAATGATAACCAAAAGAATTTTATTATACGTGGGTAAAAAAATATATGAATCATTTTAATATTTGTTATTTTTTTATCTTTTCGATCTACGTTTTCTTTTAAGCTAGTAATTTTTGTAGACTTACGATATAATATGCTGCTAAGCTAGATAGCAGACTTGTAATATTTTGTTGAACAATCATTAGGTTGCTTACTTAAAAATCACTAAGGTGTACATTAAAATAGATGTCACTGTCCTCTTGAAACCGCATACCATTGTACCGAATTTTAAAGTATTTACCATTCGAAAATGTCGAATGTAGTTACAATAATATTTAAGATACGTTTTCTTTCGCAAATCATCACATCCGACTTAAGTGTACTTTTAAGTACATGCCAATATCTTGCCTTAGCGTAACATTAAAGCGAACTCTAAAAACTTATTTGCCATTGCATACTTATGAATTTTTTGCCTGTACTCGTTTATCATCCGTGCTTAAAAAAATCGATATTTGTTTTATACGTCACAGATCACTGAACCTTATGGTTTACATAAAACTCATTATATTTTGTAGAAATACGTTATGTTTTTTTTCCTCTGTTGTAAAACTCTTATGTTTTGTCTGAAAAAAAATCTAATGAGATATCGTTTCGCATTCATGAAAGTAATAAGTCACATTTAGTTATTTATTTATGTGTCTAGGCTTGTATAAAAATATATATGTACTTATATGCATTTATTTACATCATTAAAAATGTATGCAACTACTGCAATGGATGGCAATGGGATGTAAAATCAGGGTAATGCGATGCACAGGTAATGCACACATATATTCTTTTACAAAAAAAACGTCTGATATGGTACAGCTGATGCAGATGTTTGAGTGTGCACACACATTGATTCACAGGCAGGAGTGAATACCCTCTTACAACTTACAACTCTCGTTACATCCATTAATAGTCATAATAAGTTGAATTGGCTTTGATTAACCCACTTGTATGAAAAAATTCCAATGATTAGGTGAATTCTGATCAAACTTCGGCTATTCAGTGCTTTTTATTCTAGTGCATCGTTATCTACTCATATCCTGGCATTTTTACATTAATATATATAGAAGAGTCCTTATTTTGTAGAGAATTTTATCACAGGGTCATTGATAAATAACTTTAGTTGATAAATTTAACGTACTGTTATTTTAAAGCAATCACAGAACTTAGGAACCTATACTCGGTACATGTTATACAGGTACATGTTATACGGGGATGACACCTTAATTCGGTTAAATAATGCCGATGTTTGACGCAGTAAACTGTTAACCAAATATTTCGTCTTGTTCTTTCAATTGATTCATTTAAAGTTATTTTTTTTTCATTTGTCTTTTCTTTACAGATCACTTGTGACGGCTGTCGAAGAGTTATCTTATTTATACTCAGTATTGTTTAACAACTCGGCAGGGATAGAATCATTCCGCAACAATGTCTGCAAATTATTCAGCTTTATTAAGATAATCAGCGTTCGGTTAAAAAGGTTTTCCGTGCACTTTGCACAGCATATGGTGTTCATAATCGACATACCGATTCCAGAGTTTTTAATACCATCCGAATATTTTTGTATTGGTGTGCGTTACTGGATAATACGGGACCAAATAGACCACTTATATTCCGTAGTAAGGAGAATATAGCGGCTGACGCGAATAGTATAGCTAAAAACTAAAAGCAATCGATTGGAAGCAGTAGGCAGAATCTTGACCGCTCGTATGCAACAACTAGGCAAATTGTGTGCGATGTTTTTGGTTTAAAGCAGTGGTAGACATAACCCAAAGCACGCTTGGATGATACGGGACCAAATAGCTCACTTGCATTTCGCAGTAGGGAGGATATTGCAGCTGAAGCGGATAGTGTAGCTAAAGACTGTGACCATTCGATTGGATGCCGTACGCAGCATCTTAGCCACTCTTATGCTATAATTTGGCGAATTTTATGCAATATTCTTGGTTTGAAGCAGTGGTAGACATAACCCAAAGCACAGACGTCATCCACGGTAAAACTGTTGTGCTCTCCCAAAATTCGTCCAGTCTTGCTCTCGTTGAACATTGTTTATCTGTCTGTACATATGTCTGGTTTTGTGCTGAATGCGAATGCAAGCGTGTGTGGTTTTGCTTCATAACATTCAGGCAGAAACTGACTGTTTTGAATCAAACAAAACTTTCGAGTACTTGTGTATTGCCAGCCTCGCGAGGCTATGGTATGCATTGCAAAATCAAACTCTATTTAGAATTGAATCTCTAATTTAAATTTAAGCTTTAATTTTAGTCAGTGTAATTTGCATCATTCCAATGAAGATCAGCTGTTTTCGTACCGTATTATGTTCAGTGAGGATGCAACTTTCAGGCTCAGTGCTACCTGAACCACCCGAAAAGCGTTACATCTACAAAACTGCACTGGAGTGGTTTATGTGTAGGTGGAATCATAAGGAAGTTTTTCTCTGAAAAAAAAAACAAGGCGGACAGAATATATCATTAAACGGCGAGTTCCACCAAATCTTTATATCGGGCATTTGGTTGCCTATAAATAAAGCCCTTGATGTCGGTGGCTTTTGGTTTCAGCAAGACAATTTTGCGAACCACTAAATTTTCACGTGACATGGCAACACCGAATTTTTTTCTTTAAGATTATTTGAAGTCAAATTTCTTTTTTGATAAGCCAGCCACTATTCAAGATATCGAAACAACTTTACTCGCATAATTGGCGAAATATGAATGACGATCTGAAGTCGGATAGTTCGACCTCCTAAACAGATCACCTACAGCGTAATTTCGGATAACATTTGAATAAAGTTGTCTTTAAAAATGTAATGTCACAGATTATTCCTTCGGCTCGTATAAAAGATTCCGACATCCAAATTTATTAGTGGCGTTTCTTATTAAATATTCAAAAAAACGTCTAAAAGAATCAATTTTTACAATTAAAAAGTTGATGTCAAAATTTTTCATTGATAAGCTAGCTATTATTCAAGAATTGGAAACCAACATGACTCATATAATTGACGATACCGATATTAGTGCTGGACAGAGTAATCGAAACTTGCACCTACCGAAAAAAACACCTTAATCGAAAAAAAGACGCCAATATTTCAATGAAATTTTACTCATAGAGTGGTTGTCGGAGAATGGTCTTTCAGATTGTGGCAAAGTTTCTTACACTCAGTTCTATTTTAAGTGTTTTTTATTTAATATTAAAAAAAAGGTTCTAAATGAATCACCCGTTACAATTTGAAATCTTCCAATATTAATCTATTGATATTCGAAATGATTCATAAGCCGATGCGGAGACAAAATAATTTGTATGACTTTCGAAAACTACATGTCAGAGATTGGTGTTTCGGGTTGTAATAAAGATTCCGACATCCAATTCTATTTAAGTTGTTTCTTTTTTAGCATTATAAAAGGTCTAAATGAATCTTTTTTTTACTATTTTATATATATTCTAAAAAGGTAAAGTCATAACTGTTCATTAACAAGGCGGCTACTATTCAAGACATGAAACTAACACTACTCACATAACTGGCGAAATAGCAATGTCAATGATAAAAAGTGTAATCGAAAGTTGAAAATTTCGAAGAGACCATCTTCAACATAGTTGCGGCCAATATTCGATTGAAGTTATGTTCCTAAAGTAAATGTCAAAGACTGTTCTTCCGTGCCATAAAAAAGATTCCGCCGACCTCTTCGACCTTAAGTGCTTTTTATTTAATAATAAAAAAAGGCTCTAAATGAATCAACTTTTACAATTTGATATCTTCCAATAATAATCTATTGATATTCGAAATGATTTATAAACCCCTGCGGAGATAGAATAATTTGTATGACTTTCGAAAACTACATGTCAGATATGAGTGTTTTTAAGGTGATTAATTCAATTAAAGGTGTTTCTTATCTAATATTAAAAAAAAAACTCTAAACGGATCACTTTTTATAAATTGCTATATTCCAGAAAGATAAAGTCAAAAGTCTTCATCGAGTCTTCAGGTATTATTTAAGATATCGAACCAACATTACTTAAGTAACTGGCGAAATGACAGTGACAATACTGGAAAGAGTAATTAGAGAGTTGAACCGACGGCCGACGCCTATAGCGTAGTTGCCGTCAACATTTAAATGAAATTATACTTATAGAGTTAATGCAAGAGATTGGTCTTTTGGATTGTAGTAAAGGTTTTTACATTTATTTCCATTTTTGGTATTTTTTATTTGAACCAAAAATGAAGTTTCTAAATGAATAACTCTTCACAATTTGCTATTTTATAAAAAGCCTCTATAAACATTCACCTACAGCATAGTTGCGTCCAATACGTGAACGATATTATATTTTTAGATTAAATGTCAGAGATTGGTCTTTTGCATTGTAATTAAGATTCTTACTTTCAATTCTATGTGAAATGATTCTTATTTAATATTAAAAGAAGGTTCAAAATGAATCACACTTTACAATTTAATATTTTCCAATATTAATCTATTGATATTCGAAATGGTTGATAAACTGATGCGGAAACAAAATAATTTGTATTTTTGTTACGGATCTTCGATTTCGTTTTGAATTAATTAACCTTTTCTCTACTCTCTGACTAAAGTCATGAAAAATTACAGTGTGCAGCAAAATTGAGGTCATTTTCTGGAGAATGAGTGATTCCCTTAAAGAATGGAAACCTTGGGCTGTTATTTAACGCACAGAACAGTAACTTCAAATTATTGTCGATCAGCAATAGTCCTTATACAGAAGAAATTCTATACGGCTTCGATTTGGGATTTGTGTGTGCTGCTGCTACAATTTTTACCACATATCGTTTTAATCCTAAATAAAATTTATTTCCTAAAGATATGTTTAATTCAACTAACGAGTTTTGCCTTGCTTGACAGCCTTAGACAATTGTGATGTCTTACTGTGTAAAGGGTTCGCTTCCCTTCAGCGCTGCACATTTCTATCGATATGCTATGTAGTTTCCTCAGTGACAGCCTAAGACCCCATCAATCATTTTCATCTGTTTCTTATTTATTTTCATAGAGATTTTTTTTGTTCATCTTAACAGAGATATCAATAGACAGTCGTGTGTGGTGGTGGTGCCCTTAATTCATGCGCTAAACCTCCGGCTTTATGGAGCCCCATTCTATGCATAATATGCCATAGAAAACATTCATTTTCTAACAACCGTAACCATTTTATTTTCATGGTATAAATTGTGAATGCATATGTCGGTTGTTTTTGTATTTGACAAAAGAAGAACGAACAAAAAAAATACAAACAAAAAACAGGCAAAATCATTGGAAAAACCTACACTTTTCCCCCTTCCATAGCAACAGCTCTGGCGCATTTATATCCAGACAGAAAACAATCGAAAACATATTACAGGCCAGGCGCATGGGATGGAAAACAAACACTTGTGTATTCAGTGTATTTGCAATGCCTAAATGTATGCTTCGTTAAACTCAAGAGAAACAATTCGAAACAGGGATACGCGCTGTACTAACAAATTCAATGAAGTGTCTCAAGTTATTTCTGCATAGGGAAATATAAACTAACAGAAAGACATATATACAAACGAAAAACCAAACCGATGATGTTAGAAAGACAGTGAGGGGTGATATGTTAATGATGATTGTTTGCCAAATTGGAAATTCAACAACAACAAAAATTAATATTAATGAAAATACAAAAGGAAATATTGATACAAAAAATGACAGGCAATTGAAGTGAGTCTTTAAAGGAAAAAAAAAATGGGGAAGTATTTGTAAGGTGATTCACTTATCCAGTACTTTCAAAACTCATTGATTTCATAACAGATTTTTAGTTGTAAATATTATCCACGGCCATTCCATATCCCATGATGTGCTACTTGGTCATTAAAAGTAGCTATTAAGATCGATAGTTTTATTGCTGCTGTGTTGAATTTATTAATTTCCCTTTTAACGTCGCTTATATAAACATATCAGTACTTACTCTGCCCTTTGGTAATTTCAGAATATGTTTAAACAGTCTCATGACTCACCTAAAAATAGAAAGAAAATACAATAAAATTAGTTGGGTAATCATAACGAACTTACTACTGTTTTGTATAATATAATTAATTTACACTTTATCTTTAATACAGCCATACCAATTTTCTCCCACCTCCTGTTATCTACAATAACTTAAAAATCACAAACCATTAAGACCGTCCATTCTCGTAACTTCATAATCCCCCACAGATTTCCAACAAAATGCCTTTGTTACCTTAAGCCTGCACGTACTAATCTTAACATATATAGTGTAGTAGTGATCCCTTAAAGTATGTTTTTAATGGCTTTTTAAAATTGACCCCTAAAAGTATGCATGACTTAATTTTTCCAGGTGAATTTTTTACACACACACAATCCCTTTTTAATATCCCTTATAGAATGAATACGAGCAATCTATTCTCGTAAAATTTAACCCCTTCTTCGTCCCATCGGCTACAAAACAAAAAGGGATTTTTGCTCACATCACTGTGTCGTCGTAACATAATAAAAGAAGATACGTGGTTATCTGGAAAAGCTTCAATTTATTATGTAAGAATTCATTTATAATATGTTAATATGCATTTAAACAAAATACCCCCGCAAGGTTTAACAAGAGGATACAACAAAGGGTTCAAAAGGATGACGACTATTTACTGTCTTCCTGCCAACGTAACCTATATCACACGATTTTAGGCAAAGTCGTCAATTTTGGCAACCTTGTTTAGACATTATTAAAAGAGACATACAAACAGGCAGACAGACAGACAGTTTTGTATTTAGTTTGTTGAGAACTTTAATGGAAATAGCATTTAAATACTCATTAAGCATAATTAATGGCAGTGGCCCTACATGCTTGTGGATTAAGGGGCTGACAAGTTAAAAAAAAGTTTAACAATTTAATATTAAAAGTTTAGACTTATTGGGTAGTTGCGCAATGTTTGTAAGTGTTTATATTATGTTGTCTACTTTAGAGGAGGTGACTGGAGAGACTATTTTGTTGGGGACGATTTTAATAATAACAAGTTATTTATATGAAATTCTAGCCCTGTAATGATGTAGGCGAAAGGTTTGTCAGCAGAAGATGGGGTAAATTGCATAACTATGTCTGCAATTAGGATTATCAGGGTCCCTTGAAAGTGTTTCATCACAATTAATAAAGGGTGGTGTTATGTAGACTTACTAATTGTTAGCAAAATTGTAATCTATTTGCCTATTACTTAATAAATTAAAGTTAAATTTAATCAAAATGGATTACAATAGTTTGATTCAAGTAGAATAGTCTTTTTTTTCATTTGTTTTTGTACAGATCGGGTGTGACTAAGTTAAGATGACATCCCATTTTTGATTATTAGATTCTGGCAATATTTTTACATTACGCTGATTTGTGTATATGCCCCGACGGAAGACAAAGACGATGACATTAAAGATGCATTCTATGCATATGACATTAAAATTATTTTGGGAGATTTTAATGCTAAAATAGGAAGGGAAGACGCACTTGGTTCAGCAGTCAGAAAATTCAGTCTACACAACAACACCTTTGATAACGGATTCAGACTGGTTAGCTTTGCGTCGGCAAGAAACATGGTTGTGAGTGGAATCAGATTCCCGCGTATAGATATCCACAAGGCAACCTGGATTACTCCTGATCAAAATACAAGAAATCAGATTGATCACGTGGTAATTTATGAAAGGCATGTCTCAAGGGTTATGGACGAGCGTGTGATGCGCGGTGCAAATATTGACTCGGATCACCACCTAGTTGCAGCCAAGATACGCACACGATTAAGTAGTGCTAAAAACACTCGTAATCAAACGCAAAGGAAGCTACACTTCACAAAGCTGCATACCACCGAGATAGCCTATGTCTGCTCCAACCAACCGTCTCAATTACTTCAAACAAACCCCCCTAGTTCTGACGTTCCCGACATACAGTGGCAACATATTGCGAATTCTATGACCACTGCCGCGACGACCGTACGTGTCTGAGGACATGACGCATACAGGGCAAAACTGCAGCCAATGGCGACGCGTGCAGTGACGGAGCGTTATAATGAGAAAAGGAGGGAAATGAAACGCCTGTTCAGGCGGAAAAAGCGTCTGTGAAAGATAAGAGAGAGCCAGAATATCGAAAAATAAAGGGATATAGGTGAGGCTCGAAAGTTCTACCAAAAGGTAAAAAGTAAAGGTATTGGAACAAGGACCCCCACCTGTAAGGACAAAGACAGAAATCTTGTCGCGGACACTCAGAGTGTGCTGCAAATATGGAGGGATCACGTCCAAACTCTACTCGTTCCCGAAGGCAGCATAAGTGACGAAATCACCAATCACCGACGATGGAGTAGATTGTCCACCACCGAGCCAAAACGAGATCAGCACCGCAATTCCACGGTTTAAAAATAATAACGCTGCGGGAGACGATTAACTGCCAGCAGAGTTTTTTAAAGCCGTCGGCGATGAGCTGGTAACATGCATGCACCAGCTCATAAACATGATTTGCCTCAGGGAGTGCATGCCCGATGATTGGAATCTGAGTGTTCTATATCACCTGCTTAAAAAAGGCGATCCAAATGTGTGTACCAACTATCGCGGGATTAGCCTTTTACCCATCGCATACAAGGTCCTGGCAAGTACGTTATGTGAAAGACTGCTTGCGGAAGGCTGCAGTAAACAGGAATGGTACCGTCTTCAATGAAAGTCACATGTAGCTCGCAAATGCTGATGATATAGATATCATAGGACGCGAATTGCGAGATGTTACTGCAGCTTTTTCGAGCATTGAAAAGCAGTTGGCTGAAGCGGGTCTGGTGATAAACGAGCACAAAACCAAGTTATTTGTTTCAACGAACAAAGAGTCCACCCGTCTGGGACGCTGCGTGAACGTTGACAACTATAACTTTGAAGTGGTAGATGATTACTTTCTACCTTGGCTCCGCCATAAACAAAAATAATAATGTTATCCTGGAAATCAAAAGCCGAGTATTGATCGCAAACCGCTGCTAATATGTGCTAAGCAAACGATTTAACGACAAAGTGCTCTCTCGAAGAACAAAGATCCAGCTCTTCAAGACTCTGATCCTACCTGTCTTGCTCTACAGCGCAGAATCCTGGGTAATGACACAAGCGGATCAATCTATTCTGGGAGTCTTCGAGAAAAAAAATACTACGCAAAATATTTGGACCTATCATCGTTAATGGCGGGTACCATCGTCGTATAAATCATGAGCTGAACAACGACATCGACGTAGTCAAGCGCGACCGTCAAATAGACCAAATGCGCTCGTATGGACACGTTATACGAATGGACGAAAACGCTCCGACTCGAAAAATCTTCGACAATAAACCCAAGGGCCGCGCAGGAGGGGGCGACCAAAACTCCGATGGATGAACCAGGTGAAAGAGCTGTTAACTAAGCTTGGTGTGAAAAACTATCTACGGAGCGCTAAAGACCGAAGCGCTTGGAATACTCTTCTACGTGCGGCTACTGATGGAGGAATTTCTGTTGTTGCTGCCATCAAAGAAGAAAAAATGTCGTGAACGGAACTTAAGTCGCGCCAAGATTTGGTATATCTTTACTTTTTATTCCAGAATAAAAATAGTATTTCGTTTAAGTTGTCTCGAGGTGATCTTTAAAATTTGCCCCCGATTTTGGAAATGTGTGTTTTAATAAAGGGACCGACCCTGTCTTCTGTATATGCGCCTCTAGCAGCCAGAGTACATTATTGGTCCGTTTCGTACATATATAAAGATCATAGAAGTATAGACCAATGCTACGAAACTGTTTTGCTCCGCCGCTACAGAATTTCAATTACAACGATCGTAGTTTCAGCAAGATAAGACAGCACGTTATACTTTCAACGACTCATTTGGTGTAGATCTCAAAATTTTTGGGAAAAAAGGGTGACATTAACTGCCCACCTCGAAGCCTCAGATCACCTAAGGGCTATTTTCTTTATGGAAACCTTAAATGATTTTAAAAGCAACCCAGTATCTTAGAGAAATAAAAGGAACTTATTAGCGAGGATATGCAGGACATTTCAGGAAATACCTACCAAGCAGTCATAGATAATTTGCGCCCTGGTTGCAGTAGTGTTAAAATTATCAAGAATTACAATGAAAGTACCCTATGAGTAATTGCATAATAAATAAACAGTTTTTATGTCCTTCATCTAATTTCTGCATAGTTTTTGAAAAGTAACAAGACTTTTGGTCCGTCCTGTATAATTAAAATCTGCTTTACTGACATTAGGGTCAATAGTTAAGAAGATTTTAAAAATAGTAAATATTATGAGTGAGAATATAAAGATTGAAGGAATTTAATTACCAATTTATTGTATTTTTATCATTTTCGACAAAAACTGCGGTTTCTTGCTCCCTAAAAATTAATCCCAAAATAGTGACGACAAACCCACAACTAACTTTGTATACCAAAATCAGGTAAGTATCTCCTAAGCATCGAATAAGTTATATTCAAGTAAATTTTCTGATTGCTTTACATAAAATTTTATTTTTTTCATTTAGGGCAATATTCTCACCCACAATTAAACACTTTGCCACACTAGACAACATTATGCTTAACACAAAGCACCTTTTAAGGTCCCTTTAATTGGCATACCTTAAGGGGGCCACCCGTAATATTATATTCTCCCCTTTTACACCTGTGTCACATACTTACCGAAAATGCTTTCAAGAACACTAAACACTGTATAATGCCCTCCATTGTGTCGCCGGTTAAGCAAAATGTACCCGTCAAGTGTCGACCTTTGCGACCCACCGTAGCTGCTGCCAGCGATGCATGCACGAGGGCTCGTTGTTGGCCCTTCACTGTGGCTGGATTAACGCTAAGAGCGCGCGGCAATGGTGCCGCCCGCATTATACGTTCCAATGAGTCCATAGTTGTATGAGCAACAGTGGAACGTTTTGAAATGCGGAGGGGCGTTGTAAATTCTTTAATAGTTAAGTGATGAATTTTTATAGTTTTTTTTCCTTTTTTTACTATCAAGTCAGTAGTATTGTAAGCAAACACTGTAGTTGAGGTAAATTCATGTTTGTTTGCTTGTTTGATTACTTGTTTTTGTTATTTTTCTGTGTTGTGTTCTTTATATTTTTGTTTGTTGAGATTTGTTGATTTGCTGCTCAGTTGTTTTGTTGTCTTTTCGTTTAGAATTGTTTATATTTGATTTTTGATTTTTTAAAATATTTACATATTTTTATAAATTTATAGTATTTGAGAAACTTTTTAATAACGTTCAATTTCAGTTTTTGTTGCGCTTTCGTGTTCGAAGGAATCTAACTTTAAAAAGAGATTTACGAAAACAAAAATAAGGAAGCGTTATTACAACTTTTATGGAAACACTTTGTTTAAAAAAAAAAACAATTTGGGATGAGGTGAAATGGTTTCTTTTTTGGAAAGTAAATAAGAAAAAGCACACTTTTAAGTTGACCGGTAATGTGGTAGTGTTATGGCAAAGGTGAAGAGATGTAGTGAAGTATGATGTTTGTTTTTGTGGTAATATGTTAATGTGTTATGTATAATGACATTTTGATTTCCGTTTAAAACGGAGGATGTCCGGTTTGTATGGGTGAGTGTGTATGTGAGTGTTTGTAGTTGTATAATTGTGTCTTATCACTTGTTGACCTTTAACGATATTACGTCGAGGTTTAATGTTTGAAATTCCCGTTTCCGTTTTAAATTACAACATATTTACTTAAGATTTTACAAGAAACGATAGTCACACATAATATTATTTATGACACAGAATCGAGCACAACAGGAAATTACAACTTAAGAAAAATTATAAATGTTATTCGGGGTATTATCAGGAGACGACATTTGAAGAGGATTTAGAGATAGGAAATGGGGTAAAGATAATGAAGTCAATCATATAACTTAAATATAATAAAGTGTATATTGCAATGACCGGCTGTGACATAGGGGTTAGAACACGCGACTACCGTGCTGGAGGTCCGTGGTTCGATTCCCGGCTCCAGTCATGTACATTTTTCTTTTACTGTCGGCCCTCTCGATGTTGTCGACAGCAACTTCGCAGTGCAAGTGTCGAGTTATCCGCCATGTCTAGTAGAAACTTCTCAAACAGTGACGTTCGCATTAGTCGATAAACAAGTAGGTGCCGCTTGTTGTGAATCTTAAATAGAAAGCGAGGTAATTCACAACAATGCGAGGAGCTATCTCATACCTCATTCATGGGGTGTAAAGGGAAATTACGTCTTTTTTAATTTACTGCTACTATTGTTCTTAATTTCTTCTTAATGATTATTCCATCACAAGTGTATCCATACAATAACTCGGTAATCGATTTACCGACCTACAGTCTACCGACGATTCTGATCGTCATCTCTTTCAGAAGCCTTTGGTCTTGCCAATTAACTCGAGGACTGAGAATTTTCTGTTGACAACACCATGAGAGCCGGTTATCAAAGACACATAGACGGCTGTGACAGAACTTAAACCCAAGTCTACCGCTTAAAAGTCTTGTGTTCTTACCATAACTCTGCGGCCTACAATCATTTAATTTCCCTTACTGCCCTCTTTAATTATATGTTAAACAAATTTCTTTAGAATTTTTTTTTATATTATACTCATCCTTGGCACAATATTAAAGCCGTAGCATTTCACCACACACGGGAGGCCTGACAATGTTGGCAACGCATATTTGACGACAAATTAAATTATTTCCACAAATTTACACTTTGAAGTTGAACTGAATGCCGCCTACAACAACAACTAACAGCCATCATAGCCCCGCCCCTGTGTCAGACGTTGTCTGCCAGAGGTATATTGTTGTTGTTTTAAAATACAAGCGCGAAGAAATACTGGGCGCAATGAAAATTTTTCTGTATGATGGCATTTTATAACTCGTATTTCTAAAGAACGTAATAGTATTTTGTCATAAAGCCTAAAAGCATGCTTTGATTTGTATTTAAAAAAAAACACACATACACACACACACATTCATTCATATAAACACACATTTTTATACTGCTATGAGCTTAGTTATGGAGACACTGCAAGGATTCTGTTACTCATTATGTATAGGTGTGTGAGACACTGTAAGAGAGTATGTGTGCTTAGAAATAAATTGAATAAAATGCCTGTAAACCGGATTTACAACGCCTTTACACTTAAATACATAAAAGAAGCTACCGCTGGCACACACACACACACACACTTACATTCATTGAAATAAAAACTCAAATGACTGGAAAGTCGACAAAGTGCTCTTAGACAGTGGCGGGGGAAGTGGGCACAAGAAAAAGATAAATAAACCATGAGCAACGGAAACAGCAGTAGCAGTAGCGGCAGCAAACTTTTCAATGCATTGAAATCGAAACAAACCAAAAAGACAAACTAACACACATACTCCCAAACAAACACGCGAGCCTTCTCACGTTCTTTACATATACCCACTACGGCTATGTTCTTACACAGCCACGTTTGGTAAACAAAATTCGTCTCCTTCCTCCACTCATACAAACGTAATATTGCACGTAGCTGTGTCTATACGTACGCCTATACGTGTGTTTGCGTACATTTCAATAGCCTTTTCATCTTACAAGTTGTCTTAAATAAACACAACAAGATTTGTTTTCTTACATTACGTTTTGTTTGTTTACCTGTGTCTGAATAAAAAACCATAACAGAATAAAAAACTGTAAGCAACAACAACAAAAAAACAACTAAAAGCTTACAAGAACGTGAGATGGCGTTCTTTGTCCCCGCTGGCTGATTGTAGGTAGCATTGCAATGTTTGCTAAAGCTTTAACAAAAAAAATGAAACCAAAAATATAAATCGCATTCCTTTTTGGTAATTTTATTATTTACTTAATAAACTACGAGTACCGAGGTAGCGAGAGTAACAAAGAAATTTAACTTACATAAATGCCTCATAAATTGTGGCTATACGGGGACTAGGGAGGTAGATATAGGAGGGTGGAATGAAAATTTGGTGGTAATGCACGGTTGGGTGTAATGGGACACTGTGTGGTATAGATGGAAACAATTATGTGTATACTAGACCGATATTAGACTAGATTAAAAATGAGTTATACCAGGAAAATATTTACGCAATTTGAGCTACAAAGTATGCGATCATATTTATTAAATTTATTCTGACAGCGCTTAAAAGTATGCAATAATTTGCGATAATAATGCAAACAACATAAATAAATATTTGTTTTATATCTTGTCATACGTAACTACATACTTCCAAAGCAGTGTTCTTGGGTTTTAAAGGGTTTTATTCTTAGGAAAAAATGTTTTTGAATTTTAAGGGTTGAAACTGCATTATATGAGACTTTCATCACAAAATGATAATTCATACGTCAGCGACATCTATATCATAAATGTAGTACTCGTCGAGACCTATACAACTATATCTCGCATGTTACTATTAAGTCACAAACCAGCGATAAAAAGAACGACTTTGGCTGTTTTAAAGTTGTCTCGAGTTGATCTTTGATATTTGCCTCAACTAAACAATTTGTTTTTATATGGGGACCGACCCGGTCTAATGCATACACATTTTTAGTATGTACAGTTTGGTTCCGAGTTAGCATATAGCCAGAAACGCAATCCACAGAATAGTCCATAAAAGTTTCCTCAGGAAAATATATACCCAAACTAAGTTCTTAGCTTGAGACCTCAAATTTTGAGATCATATATGAATACAATTCAACCGATCTTTTTAAATTTTGTACACAGCATGAGGTTGTATGTCTTAAAGGAACAACAGAGCACACGAAATTTTGATATATCAAGTGAGAATGGCGCCGCCCATAGAACCCAATTTTTAAAAATGCGATATCTGGAAGACAATTTATTATACGTATTTTCATGAATTAGTAAAGAAATTTCAGACAAGTAAGCAGACTGATAAATACCCTCACTCTATATATCACATAGTTTAATTCTTTGGTTGGTTCAAGGGTTGTGGCCCGTTCATAATCCATATATGGCATATTTTTAGCCAGTGCGAATTGAAATTAGGTAAGATGCAATATACATGATGAGATCAAAATGGAACGGTATTAGGTGGGTAGGCGTGGCCCTGCCCCTAGAATTCTGTTCTTGACAATACAATATTTAGAGAAATATTGCACTATTCATCTTGACATTTAGTATGTATTCGTTTAAGATTAGGGCACGTATTTTAAAGCGAAATGGGGCAAAAATGGATCAGGTTAAAAGTTATGACCCCGGTCAAACAATCCCATTAGCAAAAATTTAGTAACTACCATATTATTAATCTGCACGACTTGAAATTGGATGGAATGTATTTAACTGCAAAATCCTTGATCAGGACTGTACTGGGTGCGATTAGGCTAGTAGGCGTGGCCCCGCCCATTCGGTTCTTTTTTCGAAAACGCAATATCTGAATGAATTTTGCACCATTCATCTTGAAATTTCATATGGATTGGAGTGTGATCTGTATAAGTATTCTAAAGAAAAATGTGCGAAATCGGATTGAGGGGTACAGAACGCCCACAAAGAGTTCAGTTATTAAGAACAGTTTTATGTGTTCCCATGATTACATCCATAGGTTAAAGACTAACGAGCTGAAATTTGATATGTAAGCTTCTATCCCTAAGCGGAGGTTAAGCACGAAGATGAGCAATATCGAACAAAATCTACTCCTAGCTACCATACAAACTCCCCATTTTAGGGGTGTTAGTTTTCTGTCCTCCCGAGTACAGCCGTGGTATGTACCCTTCTATCCTCTAAGCTAAGCAAGTTTGGACAAAATCTACTTCCAGCCCATACACCCCCCCCCCCCCATACATCAAAAACCACGCCCACTACCCATAAAAACTCTCCCTTTTTGGGGGTTAAAAAATGCGTCAATATATTCTCAGCTCATATAACGTTACAAACGTTTTATTTATGTCATACCTAAATCATCGGATGTGTTAACCAACCAATCTACCGCACCTCGTTGCTTTTTGCGTATGTGTAATGGAAAGACCTACATTTATGTATTACTCTTTATTCTTTAATTCTTCTTCTTATCTGTATTCTCTTATTTTCTCTTTCTATATCCATTCAAATAAACAGATTTGCAATTTGCTTATCGTCTGCCATTTAGAGTTCTTCCATATCTTCCATATCGTAGGTTGCCAAGGAAAGACTCGCTTTTGTTGCTTCAACTTTCTTAAGTTACTCAAAAGGCAAGCAACGTAATACGATTCAGTCGACTTTTAAAAAATTATAGTAATTTATTTAATTTCATGGAACTACAGAGCAACACAAAAACGAAACGAAACGAAATGAAACACAATAACTCTTGTAGATGTATGAATACATTGTAACAGACCAAAAAACAGTGCCATGAGAAGGTAAATAGAGATTGATGTCCTTGATGCGGGGAGGGCTACTTTGGGAGTGAATTAATAACACCGGGAATAGATAACAAATTAGAACAAAAATGTCATCTAATGGATATGGATTGATTATGGCTGATGGATTTGGGAAGGATAGTGACATAGGTTTTTTGTTTTTTTTTTTAATAATTTATGGAAGGAGTTGACAGAATAAACGAGAAAGAGAGTATAAGATTCAAAATAGAATGGGATGTAAAATGGTTACTACAGCATAAAAACACCAACGGATTTTGAATTAAAAATTGCTGGGCAGAAGCTAGGAGGCGCCGTGAAAGCTGACATGTTGATGGATAACAGGAAAACAAGTTTTTGCAATTATCTACTCAGGGACTTTAGTGACCCGCATTCATTTCCTAACAGTAAATATACATGGCGTAGCAACAAGGACCCAGATTAAACAAGATCGGTTCGAAATTTGTATTGACGACACATTGTTGCTTTTTTTATATTTCCTTAATTTGAATTGATGACTCAGAAGTTTAGCTATTTTTAGTATCTTTAGTTAATAATCTGTCACATAAGTGTCAAATTAAAAAAGGGGCGGGTTCACTTTCCAAATAGTACGGCCCACCTCTTACTCTAAGTTTTGATGCATATACTGGATAAAGTTCCCCTTTTTTTTGTTATATTTAAATATATTTATAACTTATACCCAGGGTCAGGGTGTACTTGGTCACGATTCTAGATCTCTCCTTACCTACCAGTGAGGAATGAGCATGGCTAGTAAAGGAACCATCTATAGGTTTGTAGTAAAACGAAACTATAATTTTTTACAGATCAAACAATTTCCTGAAGTCTTATCGACGAAGCTATAAATGTTTCCTATGGAAATGTTTTCCATACAGTAACTTATTTACTTACAACCAACATTTAGCACCCATAAAGTGCTTTAAGAAACAAAAATATAATCAAAGCCGTAATGATTATACACAAGGACTAAGAATTTAGCAAAAGCCAAAATTACCTTCATACTTCCAACAAAACAAAGCATACCCCTAGGCTGCCGTAGATAACAAATAATAAAGTATACTTTTAGACGTCCATTTGCAGATAATGCGTTTTTCACTCTCCCGCTCTCCCTGTCTCCATTTACCATACCACATAGTTTTACAATTATTGCAATTAAAACTATTTAATGAGATTTCTAAAGAATAGACAAAACTAAATTCCTTGTTTTTTTTTTGTAAGATATTCTTTAAGTTTATTTATAATTTTCATAGACTATTGCAGCTACAATTCGTTTTTTTTAATGAAAATTAAAGTAAACAGCTAAGCAGCCAAGTATTGTTGTCTGAAGACTTTCAATTACTCGATACAAAGTTTTTTCATTAGTTTACTTAAAAGTTTCGTGAGCGGAAAGGAATTAACTGTGGGTGTGTGTGTGAAGGGAAATAAACTGCAAACGTCTGAAAGAGCTTATCTGTAGCAGCCATGTACAAGTATTTAGCCACAAATTCCCTTGCCGAGTGCCTTTTTTGCCTTGACTTAAAAAGGCATTGCAGAGTTTTAGGGTTATAGAGGAAGGTGGATAGGAGGAAAACGTATACATAGAAGATATACTGCCGCGGTAGTGGGATCGTCTGGGCGCTCTGTAGGGGATGCTACAGAGTACTATTTACCTTGACAACTTAAAATGTGGATGCGTTAAAAAACAATATTCACGCAGACAAAAAAGTAGGCGTGGCCCTGCCCATAGGACCCAATCTTGACATTTGCTATACATTCATTTGTGATCGATGTACGTAGAAAATTGAACTGGGTCGGTTAAAGCGTTGTTGCCCTGCTCATACGACACTATTAACAAATATTCATTATCTGGTTTAAGATAAAACTGAGAATTATGAAACTTTGTATGAGCTGATACTCCACTAATATAAATCTCCAGGGATTAGCGATATCTAGAATAGGAAATGAGTAGGATGTGAGTGAAGTGTTCTCTACTCCAGGAGCGTTGACTAGAGCGACGGAGTTGGCTTATAGACTGTTTTCACGACGTAGAGCTATTTCAAGATAGTTATAGAAGCGGGTCTGCCTACCTTAACTCGGACGATTGTTCCGCGGTGTCTGGGGTTGCAAGGCTGTTGGATCGGGCCGATCCAATGTCACTGCCCGTTGCAGGGCACCAGTCGCTGCACTGCAAGAGTTTAAAACTGGAAGTATATCGACTAAGAGGTCTCTCCAGAGGCCTTTTTTGGTACTGTGCGTAACATGGAATATACATGGGCAAGTCTCCAGTGCATGCCCTTGTTCATTTGTATCTTATTGATTTCAAAGGGTTCAAACGGACCTAGCCTAACAAAAACATGGTTGTCGTTCCCCTTCGTAGAGCGATAGGGGTTTGGAACTTCTGCCGCCTTCCACCAGTGCGGGTTCTCCATCCTTGCAAAGTAGTATCGAGCGTTCTACTAATCGAAGTGAAATCATTGGAAGTACGGTGTGGCAAGTAGCGTGTGCATACGGACCCCCTGAACTTTTTCCGATCGGTAAACCCCCTAGTGGAAGCACCAATCGGTCTGTGGGTGATGCGAAAATCGCTAGAGGAGGCTTCGGGCTCGAAGGTGGAGTTACACTGCAATCGGGAGCTAAAGACCCATAGATTATCAGTGGTGGTAAGACACGCTTCTCCTTGGCCAAAAGGGGTTTGTCCCATACTGTCGTACACAATTTCGTATCCCCTGGCTGGAAGGAAGAGATGACTAAGGGGTAAGGGGAATACTACATATGTTTTTCCATTTGCAACGTCCATAAGGACGAGCCCAATCGGTAAAAAACTACATCTCCCATACAAATTTCCCCTTTTTTGGGGGTCTGTCCCTGCGACCACAGTCGTATTTTAAGAGATATCGGTATAATAGCTTCTATACTCTAAGCGGAGATTAAGTTCTAAGATGAGCAAGATTGGACTGAAACTACTCCCACCTCCCATACAAACACCCCCCTTTTGGGGGTGTCCATCCGTCTATCCCTGCGATTACAACATAAATTTAAGTGATGTCGATCTAAATTTAGTATATAAGTCTTTAGCCTCTAAGCGAAGGTTAATTTATACGATGAGGAAAATCGGACAACAAAATACGCCCACCTCTTACATACAAAACTCTTCCTTTTTCCGAGTGTCCGTCTGTCTGTACCCCTATTACAGCCGTAGTTTAAGGCTGAGATTCGTATCAGAATGTGTGTGGTTTAAAGGCTGGTGGAAAAATTATTCAATTTTTCTTTAAAAGTAGGCCAGACAGAACATGACTATCTATATCGTAGTTGCGTCCGACATTTAAACGCAATAATCCTTTTGAAAGAGATGTCACAGGTTGTTATTTCAGGAAGTAATAGAGATTCCGACATCCATCACTGTTTAAAGTGTTGTATTTAAATATAATAAAAAGTGATCTAAATGAATCATCCTTAATATTAAAAGCCACCCTTAGGATCTACACTAAATTTGGTGACAAGTTTATATTATGTAATTCGCGAGTTAGTTATTGATGGTAATGCGGGAAAGAGTGATTCAAATATGAACTTTTCAAATGCCACCTATGTCGTAGTCGCTAACGACGTCTTTATGAAATTGTTTTTTAAACATAAATGTCACAGATCCTTCTTTCAGGGATTTATAAAGATTCAAACATCCAATTCTTTTAAAGGGGTGTATTCAGATATAAGATAAAATGGTTTTAAATGAATCACCCTGGATATCAAAAACCACCCTGAGTTTCTATACAAACAGGGCGACAAACCTATAGATGTTACTGAAGTCTTCTCAAGCATTGAGCAGCAACATATGCTTTGAATCTGAAACGAACGCAGGTATCGGATATAAGCAATGCATTTCTCATCTGGATCGACAAACTTGTAGATGTTGCTGAAGTCTTCTCAAGCATTGAGCTGCTGCTATGCCTTGAATCTTAAACGAACACAAGTATCGGATATAAGCAATGCATTTCTCATCTGGAATGACCGCTACACTGTACAGCTGTGTATGTATATATAGTATAACAGTTTGCTGCAATGCCTTTGTATATGTGTATTGTGGTTTTGTGGCGATTTCTTTTGCCTTTCGCATGTAAGCAAGTTAATCAATTTTTTTTTTTGGATTGTTTTCTTAGCACAGAAAATAAAATCAGCAGCATTGTAGTGAGTTGTAACCAACTCATCAGCCGTAATGGCAGCAAAGGCAACACATCACCATCATCATCCAGCAAATAGTCCTACACTCCATAGTGCCTGTGCACAACCGCCGTCCTGTCAGTCAGCCACATGATGATGACGTTGATGAAGCAGCATTGAATGAATTATTTTTAACTATCACTATGACGACTCCTAATAACGCTGCAGCTCCCAACAGTGCGGATGAATCGTGTGCAAAACTATACATTTCACCCCACTAACTAACAATTTCACTCAGCCCTTACGTATTGTTAAGAAGCCTTTTGAGTTAAAGGACGTTGATGTCGTGTCGTGTTGTAGTTGTTAGGGGATATTTACGATAAGCAACAAACGGGGGGTGGGGATCCTGAGGAGGCGGTGCCAAGAAACGATATAGTTTTTTTGTTTGTGGCGTTTGCTTTACTTATTTAATTCTCCTATTAAGCGGCAGCAGGCTTACAGAAAACCTTAAGATTCATTGCCAATAATAATGCCAGGAGTAAAAGATGTCTATGAAAACAAAACGACAGCATCACTAGAAGAATGAATAAGTAGCAGCTAAAAAGAGGAATAGCAGCAGCAGCAGCAGCAGAAGAAGAAGAAAAACAATTCGCCTAGATAAAGAATAGAGACGCCATTGTTGTTAAATGGCGCCATCATGACGGTCATAAGACTTGAAGATAACAATGGCACCGACAACAACAACAGCGACAGCGGCAGCAGCAGCAGCAACATCATGGACTGACACAGACACAGATAAATGTTAACCTCTCTCTTGCTCACTCGACTCAAAGGAGCGACAGGGGTTATGATGACGATGGTGGCCTTACCCCATCAGTACCACTAGAATAGTATATTTGACGCAGTACAACAGCTACGGGGCCAGATGCCGATGATGATGACGCTGACGATAATGATGAGGTCGGTCGTCTCTTGTATGGTCGGGTGACGATAATGGCCACAGATGAGTAGTAAATATTTTGCAATTTATTTTATAATGTGCTACGTTGTTTAGTTGTAGTGGTCGTGGTATCGCAGTGCTTATGGCAAAATGTGAGTAATGAAAAGGAATGAGGTTAAGTAGGATTTTGGTTTTTTTGTTGTTGTTATTGTAACTGGCTTGGAAAACATTTCTCAAAGATTTTTCAAGAATTTGCATAATCGTGATGCAATAGTTTGTGCCGTCGTATTTACAAGTTTGAAGGGGCTAAGGAGTAAAGGATTAAAAAAAGAGGAATCCTAAGACAATTTTAATTGGCCTTAGATAATCGTTTTAAGGACAATGACTTAAGGGGGACATAATTGTAGGTAGAGGGTAGGGAAAACGCTGGTGTTGCCAAGTTGTCAGGTCATACTTTAACAAAGAAAGAATGATAGACAGCAAAGAAGTTAGAAAAGGGGCGACGCAATACAATCAGCAAATGATCACACAATATTGTAAATGTTACTTCTTCATAGGAGACAATTAAGTGAGTTAACACCAATAACAGCTATGGTATAAATTGCCAAAAATATAACATATCTAAGACTCCATTAAAAAAAATTTATAAAATTTGTCATGTGTAACCAGGAGCAAATATACAAAAACATCTAGTATAAATAATACGACAAAATCTACATAACGCAATTTGTTTATTCATCATTATGCAAATGTCAAATAACGCAGACGTAACACAGCTCCTAGTATACACATTTAATATGAACATATATATATATATATATATGTATATAAATACAGCAGTATACCTTTAGGCTTCAAAGGTAAACGTAAAGAGTAGACAAAACAAATGATAAAAAGGGTACATAAAGATGATTAATTTTTAATGAGCTAGAAATGAATGAAATAATGACTTTGAATTCATCAACAACGATGTCTGACTTATGTTTTGTTGTATTTTTGCTTAAGAAATTATACATTCAACGACTATTCCTAGGGTTAAATAATGCCATCATATTGAAGTATACAAACGTGCGTAACAACAAGTTAAGAAATCAAAGTATACTTTTAGGATGCCAGGGCTATTGTACATTACAACAATAACCTGTGTGGCAGTAGAAAATACTTATTATAAGGCTTTAAGGTTACAGTTGAGGTATTGTAACTTCATTTGTTAGCCAACATTCGAAGAATACAAAACCTTGATTTGCTTATTTTGCCATGTGCACACAATCGTAAACTGCTGTTGTTGTTTTGTGATTGGAAAAATCTCTATACAGGTGTACTTAGCTGTGCTTGCTTAAGAAATTGAATTTCATGCTATTGTACATATGTTACAGACAGCAAACAATATTTGTTATACTCTCATTTTTCTCTTCTTTGGTTTTTTTTGTATTCTTCTTTCAGGCTTTTCAGCAATCAAATCCTTGTAACCTACTACATTTCTTTTGTGAAAACAAATTCAGTGAATATCAGATTATTTCTTAATATAAATTTAGGTTAAGGGAAAACAAGCAAACAAAGCAATGACTGCAACACAATGCAGATGTTTTCTGTCTTTGAGATATTACAGTGCAGTTGATTTTGTTTGTGTTACCCTTTAAGAAAAATTGTTTACAGTAGTCAAGAAACTGGACAATGGAAATACTAGTATAAAAGATAAAAAATGAACTGTTAAATGAAAACATTTTGTAAGCGCACTTCTTTGTAGAAAGATTTCGAGCTGAAGTCGAAAATTGCAAGTACATATTGTTAACAGCAGTTTCGAAAAGTGTTGATATTTCTATGTACTTAAAAACTTAAAAAAACACTATGTTCATTTATAGCCCATGAATAGTATATGGGAGAGCTTAATGCAAATTAACACGCTTCTATTTTTAGAATCACACATCGGGTGCCACAGTTTAACGACGAATGCAAACGTCAGCCGTTTTACTAGACATGCCGACTTGACTCGACACTATTGCGAAGTTGCTGCTAACAATATGGAGATGGCCGCAGATAAAAAAAATGCAGAAGACAGAGGCAGGAATCGAAGATAGGTCGAACGCATGATAGTCGCATGTTCTTACCATCACTGCACGATCGGCCCCATTTCTATGTACTTAGTTATCATTTAATTTGGTGGTACAAGTTAAGAAACTAAACGACTTTTTATTATGTTGATCTAAAATATAAAAATTATTAATACAGACGTCATTAAATAGAACATAATATAATAAATTATAATGTAATAGTAGCTTTGCTAAATTTAAGCCTTATGTCATATATTCGTAACCAGATTTACTACATAAATAAATTTTCGACTGAATATGAGTATGGAATATGAGTATTATATGTCTAACCGTCTATTCTATGTCTAAAAAGGTCGATCTTTTTACCAATCGCTTACAAGGTCCTGTCTAGTGCTTTATGTGAGAGACTAAATCCCATCCTAGCGCACATGGTTACACCTTATTAGTATGGTTTGAGACCTGGTAAATCCATGACCGACCAAATATTCCCACTACGACTAATCCAGCAGAAGATCCAAGAAATGCAGACCGACACCTACAATCTGATTTTCGATCACACAATTGCACTTGCAATCCGACAAGATAGAAACGGTTAGATGCTATGACTGAGTTTGGTATCCCCGCGAAGCTTGTACGACTTTGCGGGATGACACTGACTGACACGATGTCTTCAGTAAAAATTGGCATAAATCTGACAGTGCTAATTTCTACCAAGCGAGGCTTTAGGCAGGACGAAGGTCTGTCATGCGATCTTATTAACATCATAATGGAGTTGATCGTGCGGAAGGCTGCAGTAAACACAACTGGTATCAGCATTAATAAAAGTCACTTGCTGCTCGCTTAAGCCGATGATATAGATATGATTGGCCAAGGAGAGACATGATACTGCGGCTTTCTCGAGCATTGAGGTCGGCAGAAGTGGGTTTGGTGATATTTCAACGAATGAAGAGTATTCGTTTAGCACGCTTTGCGAATGTTGACAACTATAAGTTTAAAGTGGAAGGTGATTTTGTCTACCTTAGCTCCGCTTGGAAATCAAGAGAGGAGTATTGATCGCAAACAGCTGCTACTTTGCGCTAAGCAAGAGATTTACTAACAAAGCCCTCTCCCGAAGAACAGAGTTCCAACACTACCAGTAACTGATCAGTCGTTTCTGGTAGTATACAATAGGAAAGCATTTTACTAAATATTTGGACCCATCATCGTTAAAGGCGCGTATCGTCTTTGAGTGAACCTTTAGCTGTATGAGCTATATAACGACATCAACGTAGTCAAGTTCCTTTAAAATGGACTGAATGCCCTGACTTGGACACGTTATACAAATGGATGAAAATGCTCCAGCTCGAAAAGTCTTCAGAAATAAACACGATAGGCGGCGCAGGAGAAGGCGACCAAAACATAGTTGGATATATCAGGTGAAACAGCTGTAATCCAAAATTGGTGTGACGAACTATCTACGAAGCGCAAAAGGCCGAAGCGCTTTGAATTCTTTTCTACTAATGGATGGCAGCAGCAAAAGAAAACTGCTACCAAATAAAAAGATGAATAAAATAGCGCCAATAATTTTAGATTCCTTGCCTGGGTGGCAAATGACAAACCTTTTTCTGAATTCGGAAGTAGGTGAGGTGTCCACTCATTTTTAATAAAACTTGATATAATTATACATTTTTTCAATTATACTGCAAATTTTTTTTCATTGTAAGCTTAGATTGTTAAACCTTGGTAATCAAAAAAAATTTATTTTTAGATTATTGAATATGTGTTTTAGATTTTGTTGCCAAATGTTGCCAAAACTTCGTTGTATTTGCATTTACGTATGACAAAAGGCTATAGTAATGTAACTGAAGACAAATAATGGTGTGGTGAGTTTTAGTTTTCCTGCAAAATGTGATATTTTTACTGAAAAGTTTTGCCGAGCCTTTTGAAAGGTAATTATGGGTGTCATTGCGACAATGCAAAACAATGTAAAATAATTTAATATTTAAAGATTTTACTTCTATGTATATTAAAATCAAAAACAAGTCTAATGGTTTATGCCTTATACTGGCAAACTATCATTGTAGCAGTATTACAGAATTTATAAATTATACATTTTGTACTTATTCCGTTTCTGAAAACATTGTTGCCATTAACGACCTTTTTACCCTGTAACTTAGGAGAAAATTGATATATTTACGTAAATAGTAGGGTGATCAATTATTCGGGTTTTTGCGAAAACCGGTTTTCGAATTATTCGAAAAATGGCATTTAAAAAAAACCGGTTGCTTTTTTTGAAATTCACAAAAAACCGGATAATCCGGTTTTCAAATGTATGCCAGAAAATAATTCAAAAATACTTAAAAAAGGAAACTTTTAGTTTAATTATAATTACAATGCAAAACATTACTGAGATCAGTTTGTTATTTTAACAAAGACAAACAAAACATAACAATTCATTTGTAAATACTTGATTGTATATAAATATATTTAATTTAATCTTTAGTTTTCCCTAAAGTAACATTTATACAAATATGATACAATTTAAGAGCTTGGGTGTATACCTATTTTATTCTTTGGTTCTTATAAAACTTGCCATTGAAAATGCCCTTTCACTCAATGTACTAGTTGGACTTATTGTGTTCAAGGCGTTTAATAATCTGTCAAGGTTTTCAGTCCTTTTGCCGCTCTTATTCATATATAAAAAATCTTCTAAAAGAAAATTTTTGATAGATTTTTTAATGGTAGTTTTAGGATTTTGAACGTTTTTTATAGCTTTATTTAATTCTGTTTCTATAGTATCTTCAGAGGCATCAACGATAATTTGGTCATTTAAATCTGTAAACGAATCATGTTCTTCAGTAAATAATAGTGAATACAAAATGGACGCCAACTCTTTTGTTTAATTTTTACTTGAATATTTTAAAAATGCGTCAATAATTGGGAGTTTACTCGTACTTAAATACAAAATAATAGCATTCAGTGTTTGAATACTTCTTTCTTATATACGTTTTTTTTAAATTTCATATAAATTTACTGATAATTGGTTTTAAACGTTTTGCTTTCTGGATCAAGTGTTCGGACAGTAACATTTATGTATTTTATGTAAGATATATCCAACCATTCATCGACCACAATAGAGAAGCGCTGGCTTTTCTGCTTTAAGAAAATCAATTTTTTCGTAACTTTATCTTTTTTGGATAGATAGATTACATATATTTTCTCCCATATTTTAGTCTCAGAAGCCGGAAGAAGCTGAAAAAAAAACATGTACCAGTACACATTTAACACAATTATGAATGAATTTAAATTAAAAGTAACGAACGCCAAAAAACCGAGATTCGACAAAAAATAACCGGTTTATTCGATATTCGAAAAACTGGGATTTAAAAAAAACCGACGGTTTTTATGAGTGAAAAAAACCGAGTAGCCGGTTTCTGAAAACCGAACTGATCACCCTAGTAAATAGACAAAAACAGAAGTGTGGTGAATTTTATGTTATTAGTGGTGAATTTGAGTTTAACCTCATACTACATTATTTTCATTAATTTCAGAAACTTGTGTCAATCATAATATTTTATCAGTAAAATTGATTTTTTAAGAGTTTTACGAGTATTTTCGTCATTGCAAAATCATGTGTATTGTGGCCGTTTAATATTTACACAAGAAGATTCTATGTGAAAATTTAATAAAATTCTGACAAATTATGCATTATACTGTGAAATTACCACTGTAAAAATTTAACCTATTTTTTAATATTTACTAACGATGTGTAGTAATTTTTATATATTTACTTTTTTCTTATTCCATTCTTTATTTACATGGCCGTTTTATCAAAAATGTCCTTCTTTTTAGCTTTCACTTAATCTAAAGGGGGTATAGTAATGTAACTAAAGAAAAAAAGTGGTGTGGTGAATTTCATGATGCTAGTGGTGAGTTCCTTTTTTCTGCAAAATTAAGTATTTTCTCTAAAAACTCTTGCCGATTTTATTATTTAATCAGTAAACGTGATTCTTTGTGTTGTCGTGTCATTGTGACAATGCAAAATAATGTAAAATGATTCAATATTTTGAAATATGAACTGTAGCCGTTAAACATATATAGACATGTTCGTTATATGTGAAAACCAAATTAAATTCTGACGGGTTTTCCATTATATGTTGTGGGATAATTAGTAAAAATTAAACCGTGGTCATTTTATTCAAAATTTCTTTCTTTTTGCTTTTACTTTAAATGAGGTATTGTAATGTACATAACTATAGAAAAAAAGTGGTGTGGTGAATTTCATTCATTAGTGGTGGGTTTCATTTTTTCTGCAAAATTCAATATTTCCTCTAAAAACTGTTACCGGTATTATTATTTAATCAGTAAATGTGAGTCTTTGTGTCGTTGTCGAGTGTTTGTGCTAATGCAAAACAATGTAAAATGATTCAATATTTTAGTATATGAACTGTGGAGGTTTTATGGTAGCTAATGTAGTACTATGTGAAAATCGATTTAAATACTGACAGACAGCTTATAGTGGGATATTATCGATGTAAAATATAATTTCATAAAATTTTGTAACGATATGTGCTTAGCTCTATAAATTCCGATTTTTTTTTTCATTAAGACATTATTGCAGTATGCAAATGCAATATTGGGTATATTTTCATTAAATTCTGTTAATTTTATATGGAAACTTTCATGTAATCATAAATAAACATATGCATTTTATGAGGCGAGTGCAGGTAAATACAGTTTCCAACTGAAATCCTAAAGGACAATGACAAAAGCTACTGTATGTGGAGCAGATCGGTTAAATGTCTATGAATTATAATTCCATGATGTATTAGCTGATTTTTATGAAATGATGAAGTTATCATACGGCAATAGAAATGTTTAATGGCTGCGAATTATAAGTGCATGAAGTAAATTTCGACCTCTGGGATGTGATGAAATTTGTATATAAGTAGTGATAACATGAAAAAAATAAGTGAGGAAATATAGTTTCTATGATGAATAATTATAGTGAAGGAGATATACGAATCGTATAATGTACAAATCATATTTGCCTTTAGTTTTAAAATATCATTAACTTTTTGCAACTATAAGTCATTCTAAACCTCTTCAATCTTTTTAATTTCTGTAAGGCAACCTCTAATTTCTGTAAAATACCAATATACGGGTAAAAAACTGCATAAATTTAAAAGAAGTTTTTTTTGGGAAGACTACATTTGACTACTTAGAATCAACAGCCTCGAGTGAGAATAGACTATAGACTGCTATTTTAGAAGATATTTCGCAGTTAAACCAAGCATTGCATCAACAATACTGGACTATAGGTGCATTATTTTACCCAAAAGGCAATTTATTTTACACAAAACTTCGTTGATTTTTGCTTTAACTTGAGATAAATGGATATACTAATGTAACTGAACAAAAATAATAGTGTGGTGAATTTCAGGTCATTAGTGGTGAGTTTAAGTTTTTCCGGAAAATGCTATATTTTCACCAAAAAATGTCTATATTTATATTTAATTGGTTAACGCTGTTTAAAATAACACAGGCCCAAAAAAAATCGATGTTCAATGCTCGAAAAAAGTCTATGACCACATTATGTTTTTGGCGTCGTTAAAACCAAATCTGAAGACTATTTAACCCTATTTCGACAAGTTTTTGCATACCCTTAAAAACCATCAGAGTATAACCCCAAAGTTTTTTTAAGATTATGTCTAAAACCTTACGTGAGATGTGAAATAGACATCAGATAAGGTTTCAGCGACCCCAAAAACTTAAAGTGGGGATGGTCTGATTTCGAGCTTTGAACATATTTTTTTGTGTGTCTATGTTATTTAAAATGTTTTAAAACTTAAGTGTATGCATTTCTACCAAATGTAAACACAAAAACTAACTATCTGAGATATATGTTAGAACCTAAATTAGATGCATAACATAACATAGAATACTAATAACTCTACTGGAAATAACTCTTGATGAAGTATATCCGCTAGCAATTTTTAACCTTTAGATGGGTGGTTTGATAAGGAAACCAAAATCAAATAGCTTAATAAGAAAGTCCTTGCGTGATACTGACGAAGAGGCCAGATAAAGGGACATCTTTAGAAAACTAAATACATATGTAGTAAGGTATTTTTCCTTATTTAAATTTGTCACTTTCTATATGGAGATTCAATGACTTTTCAACACATGGAGTGACGGAGATTTAATAAAAATATATCTATGGATTATAAAAATTAAAAATCTCGTTAAAAATCTTCCTTAATGATGAGGAGGTGCAATAAAGATACAAAAATTGCTACAGGTGAAAACTGCTTTACAAATGGTGATTACGAATGAACGGCGACAGTGAGTTAGGGTTATGAAAGTACTTGTTAAAAAAATCGTTATGAAATTGGAGTATATAAGTAGTTGTTAAAGGTGAAATACATCTAGCCAATGTGTGATATTGTGACTTGTCGCTGCAGTGATGGATAATATAGCATGAGTTAAATAAAAACACAATGACAGCTGTCCGTTAATTGCTTTCAAATGTCTGAGTGAGCGCAGTGATAGAAATCAACAAGTTGTAGGTCTTTAACATATGCTTAGGTGTCGTAGATGCTTAAACCATGTTGCATATGCTTAGGTGTCGTAGATACTTAAACAATGTTGCATAGCTTAAGGAGGTGACATGATAAACTGACAGTGTACACGTGTGTCATCGGTGGTGTTGTAAAAGGTAAATGTAATTATATTAATTTATTGTTTTTTTCTGTTTTACATCTTTACTTACGAATAATAAATGCGTGAAATGCTTGATAATGCGTGCGTTTCACAGAGAGAGAGAGAGAGAGAGACAGAGAGAAAATAACACAAGAAAATAACCAAAAATATGATAATTTAACAATTGAGATTGGTGCACTTGTGATGTTTTGATTTTTGTGGTTTTGTTTTTTTTTTTTTGTTTTGGTACTTTATATGATTACTGAGCGAGTGAACGAACGAAAGTGGTGAAAGATAGAGCGAGTGACGGCTAACAAAGATTGTGTGCTTTTTCTTGTTTAAATTCGCTTAGAAATTTTAGTCACTTTTTTCTTGGCAATACCTTTTCATTCAGCAAATTCGTTTTAAACCAATATTGTTAATTGTGTTCATAATTAGATTGATTTGTTTTTAAGTTTTTTTGTTTGTTTCTTTTGTGGGTATACAAAGTCAAAAAATTCTTTTTTGGATTATTGTTTTAGAATTTTTAGATGAATTTGTCTTTTTTTTCTAAGATTTTGGGGAAGTTGTTCTAAAATTTCTCCGATATGCTATAAATGCGTTTGACGCTCACACATTGACGGCGCATGCGTTCACACTCGATTTCCCGGAAATCAGCATGCGATGATGAACACGAGCCCACAGTAAACGTGCGGTCTTCGTTGATGTCCTCGTCCTCGTGCTCTGAGTTGTAGGGGCAGGATCTCAGCGAAGCTTCACCTTGTGTGGACGATGATTCGGAGCCTTCGTCCTCGTCTTCGGATGAAGAGGCGTGTTGCGAGGATAGCGAAGATTGAGAGTTGTGGCGTGAGAGTATCTTGGGATCGTCGTTGTTATTGTTATTTTGTAGCAGAGCTCTTTTCAGATCCTGTGCGAGTATGCAGCCTACAGGAGGCGGCTGTTGTGTTATGATGGGCGTGGGACAGTCGAAAGAGCTTCGTTGTTGCTGCAGCAAGGGCTGGGTGGTAATCACACCGGCTGGATTGCCCAAAAGGCTGGCTGCCTCGGGGAATATGCGATTATCGGAACCCGAAGAAAACTTAGAGAGCAGTGATTTGGAAGAGTTTTTGTTCTTTAATTGCTGTTGTTGCAAGTAATAGTAGTCGCGCGGCAATGAAGAAGTCGCATGCAACTCCTGGGTCTCGTAGACGCTGCGATTGGCGGGACGGAAACCAACACTAGGATCGCCACCAACACCACCTCCACCACCACCACTACCGTCTCCAATGCCAGCACCAACACCAGAATGCAATGCCGGTGTACTGACCGAGTAATTTTCCGATTCTCTCTGGACTTGAGCCTTCAGGTCACTTATAACACTGGCCGTCGAAGCCGTGGGCGTGGTAGAAGCTGATAAGTTAAAGCCAGCGGCTGCCAATTGGGCACTCAGCAGTGGCGTTAGATTCGCTAGAAATTGCTCTTCTTGTTGCTTTTGCCGTTGTTCGTCGAGTTGTCGCCGATAGGCATCAATTTGATCACTGGTCGAAGGTGTTGCACTATGAATGCATCCTTGAAAGAAATCCAATGCTTCGTATAGAATGAAACATAGACCCAGGACAAGAAATGTCTCCATCATAACGAGCCGAGAGCCATTTGGCGCTTAACACAAAACACGGGAGCACTAGGAAACGTTTCAAAATTATTCAAATTATTCGAGTAGCAGTTGAGTACTAAGTTCTTAACACACAGTCAACATGGAACACTTTTTGTTTTTTTTTTTTTGTTAAGATAGGAATAGAAAAATTGCTCAGTGTATTATACAAAACAAAGCGTTCTATATTTGTTCAGAGTTGAGTTACGAGTTAAAAAAAGGTGCACAAAAAGCCTAAAAGGAAACGGAGAAAAAACGTTTGACTTATTGTACAAAAATACAAGTTATGAAAAAAGAAGAAAAATAGTAACAAAGAAGTTTTCAAAGCAAAATTGTGTGAAAATTTGCCCAAGGGTAAACATGTATAAGATAATAAGCTATGGAAAAAAAAGCAATAGACATGCCTAAATGAGTGTTAACTAAAAAATTATGAAAATTTATAACAAGATCGGTGGGTAATTACTATTTAATATAGGGACGTAGAAAAGCTACTTTGTGATTAAACTGAAAAGTTATGATTCCGTTAAATAATAATATTTATTTTTAAAAGTAGCCGGGACCTAATAAGGGTTATATGATAAATAAAAATTAAATTAAAATAAAATACAACATAAAGCTATGTTTGGTCTGCAAATTGAAAAACCCATTACGTGCTGTACATTGCTATAATATTGATATTTATTTACGCAAGCAAATATATACATATGTTGCGCCAGCAATACTCCTTAACCACGTGGCAGGACATGCTACCCAGAAAGCATTTACACACCCACAACGCAACACTTACTGTCGTCTGAGCGTTTATACAGCAAACCAAACATTTGGCATGGCATTAAAATATACATATGGCAATTTGTGGATTTTATTTCAGCCAACATTGACTATATGAGTTGTCGTTGTTGTTGATATTGTGTAATGCGGAACATTATTTTAATATTTTCTCGATACTTTTTTTTCAATTAAGAACACACACATACGTCATTCGGCAGAAACAATTGTTTGTGGTATTCTTATTGAAATTGAAAAATGTATTTACACTCTAATTGTATATGCAGATTGTAATTATATTTGTGCTCGCAAACTCCCCAAAGTAGGCAATAATTGTTAGTCAAGTAATAATTTCAATATTCTTTGTATGCCACTGTATATTGTACCAGTTCAGTGCAACCACTCAAGACGAATATTGATTTCCAAAATGTTTAATTTAAAATGTACGAGGAGTACGACCTTATGTATTATTTGCGTTGAAATCCTTGTATGTGCCAAAGGCATTTTGTATTCCCTAAAGTATGCTACAGCTAGAGGGTTATGGTAATTGCATAAGGAATTTATGCTGTATGTGTGTGTTGGAAATTTGGGTGAATCGTGAAGATATTGGTTTGGACAGGAAATTAAATCCGATGTGGTAACGTGGTAACCTCCTAAAAGCAGGCTGTAGGAATTTTTGTTTTTTGATTGGACTTTAGAAACCGTTAAGGTAGGTGTTAATATTATGAATTCTTGTGGAAATAGGTATCATAAATTGCGGGATTTAGATTTAGGAACTAAATGTGCGTCTTAGTTTGTGTGTGTAAGTGTCAATTGGGCATTTTTTCAAATATTTATTTCCGCATTATATGTGTCCGTTTCCATGTCAAGAGTCATACTACATATACTACAGTTCGTCTACTATTAACAGGTCGAGCACTGGAGTATCAATACAAACTAGTAAAGTAATTATCTACGGCTATGCGGAAGCTCAGACTATTAATTTGCACTATACCTATATCTTATTGAATTTTGTACCGCACATCAGGGGAGTGTTTGTCAAAGATGGACGTTCATTTTAGCCGATCACATGAATTTTTGGCAGAAACTTTTTGTTACTATTAAAATGGCAAATACTGAGCTTGAGAATATTTGTATGCATAAAGGGAGAGTTTGTATTGGAGGTGGAAGCAGTTTTTGTCCGATCTTGCTCATCTTCGAGGATATAAAGGATATAAACTTTGTACCAAACTTCAGCTCGATATCTCTTGACCTACGGCTGTTATCGGGGGACAGTTAAACGAGCACGCCCAAAAAGGGGGAGTTTGCATTGGAGGTGGAAGTAGTTTCTGTCGAATCTTGATAATCTTAGAACGTAACCTCCGCTTCCAGGACAGATGGTTGCATAAAAAATTTCAGCTTGATAGCTCTTAAACTATTGATAGCTCTTTATTTAATGCGTGTTTAAATGAAGGTGTATTTTTTGATAACTGGAAAAATTGCTGCGTCGTCCCTATCTTTAAATCTGGTGATAAGGCTAATGTAATGAATTACAGACCAATTGTCAAACAATGCTCATTAGCAAAAATTTTTGATAAAATCCTTAAAAATAAACTTTTTGAACATGTTTCAAGAAGTATATCTTCTTTTCAGCATGGTTTTTTTCCAGGCCGTTCAACCTGCACGAATCTTGCTGTTTTGTCAAATAAAATTTTAACCTCTATGGAGAATAAGACACAGGTCGATGTCATTTATACTGACTTTGCAAAAGCATTTGATTCAGTAAGTCATGATATTTTGTTACATAAGCTTTGTCAATATGGTATAAATGGAAAATTATTGGAATTTTTCAAAAGTTTTTTATTGGATAGAAAACTTGTGGTTAAAATGGGATCTTGGTATTCCAGCATTAAAATTAATGCATTTTCAGGGATCCCGCAAGGAACGCATTTAGGGCCCATATTATTTTTAATTTTTATTAATGATTTACCGAATTGTTTAAAGTTCTGTAAACCTCTCCTTTTTGCGGATGATTTAAAGTTGTTCGCGGAAATTTCAAATATAAATCATTCTGTTCTCATACAAAGGGACTTGTTTGCTTTAAATGAATGGTGTAGTAGAAACCAACTAGGTCTGAATCTGTTAAAATGTTGTACGATATCATATGTTCGAAGTCGAGATCCAGTTATGTTTAATTACTCCATTGGAGACTATACGTTAAAGAGAGTTTTTGAAGTTAAAGATCTAGGTGTCATATTTGACTCAAAGCTAGAGTTTAATAGTCATATCGATTATATAACTTCTAAGGCTTATTCAATGTTGGGTTTCGTCAAAAGAAATGTTAAAGATTTTAAAAATCACCGTACTCTGAAGACTTTATATGTTTCATTTGTTAGGAGCAATCTTGAGTATTGTTCTCTAATATGGAACCCATATTATACCACTCATTCAGACAGAATTGAAAGAATCCAAAAGTTATTCTGTAAATTTGTTTTCAAAAAGATCAATTGGTGCTTAGATGGAAGTACATATGAAAATAGGCGAAAACTCCTAGGTCTACAATCTTTAAGAGATCGTAGATCTAGTTATTCTATAATGTTTATTTTCAATATTTTGAATAATGTAATTAAATGCAATGAATTGTCTGATTTGGTAATTTTGCATTCTCCTCCCCGTGAATTGCGGGTAGAAAGGCTTTTTTATGAAGATTTCCATCGTACTAACTATGGTATTAATGAACCAATAACAAGGTGTTTAAAACTTTGCAACAGTTTTTCTTCGATATTGGATTTTAGTTTGCAAAAAAATCAATTTAAATTAAATTTGCTTAAAATTTTTAATTAAATGTATTTTATAATTAACTTTGTATACTAGTCTGTAAGATATGTCAGTAGACTAAATAAATAAATAAATAAATAATCGCGGAGACAGATAGATGGACAATCCTACCATAACTCTTCAACAATTTCAAAATGCTCATTCGAGAAAAAAAGGTTGCATAACAAATTTCAGTTCGATATCTTCAAAACTATGGCTATAATTACGGGGACAGACAGACGGAATTCCCAAAAAGGAGGATTTTGTTGTGGAGGAGGAAGTAGTATCTGTCCAATTTTGCTCATCTTGCATATTAATCTCCGCTTCGGGGATAGAAGGTTGCTTACCAAATTTTAGCTTGATAGCTCTTAATCTATAGTTGTAATCAGGAGAACGAACAAACGGTATGGTAGGTGGATGTAGTTGCAGTTCAATTTTGCTCATCTATGAAATTAACCTCCTATTCGAGGATAGATGGTTGCATACCAAATTTCAGGTCAATATCTCTAATATCATATAAATTTAGACTGTAATCGGGGATCAGACAGACGGACACACCCGGAAAGGGGGAGTTGGTATTGGGGATGGAAGAGTATCATGCCAATCTTGCTCATCTTCAGACTTAACCTCGATGGGAGTAGTTTTTTTTCGATCCGGCTTATCTTGTAACCTAACCTCCGCTTGAAGGAACAAACTTTGGTTTACCAAATTTCAGCTCGATATTTTTTAAACTATGGCTGTAACCGCGGGGACAGACACACACCTTCAAAAAGTGGAAGTTGGTGTGGGAGGTGGAAATAGCTTTTATCCGATCTTGCTCATCTTAGAACTTACCCTCGGTTAGAGGGATAGAAGCTTGCATACTTAACTATGGCTGTCATTGTGTGGACAGACAGACGGACACCCAAAAAAAGAGGGAAAAGAAAATTCATACTAAATTCCAGATCGATATCTAATAAACTACAGTTGCCATCACGGGGACTGACAGACCGATATCCCTGTTAAACACACTACAACAATTTTAAAACAGTCATTGGGGTGAAGGGTCAATAGGTTTTACTCGTCTACCATACCTCTTTCAAAGTTCACTATATTCCACTCTCCATCTATCGTTTGATTAGTCTGGTAATCAATTAATTGTACTTGTATAACTTGAGTCTACTATAAGGAACAATAACAATATTTTCTTTGCTAATGCAAACATTATACAAGCTAAATATTTGAGAAGGTTGAGACACAACAAAGTAATTATGGCTCTACTTATTTATAGTCCACTTATAGTATGCAAGATGTTTTTAATGACAAAAAATTAATTGAGCCTCAAAATATGCTACGCCGCTAGGATAACAGACATCTTTATTGATTTCTATCAGCTAATATTTCGTCTAAACTTAAGATTAGGTTAAAATGTTCCAGGAACATAAATGTACTAGAAACTAAATACTTCCATGGCCTACAAAAGGCTTATTTTGTTTTCAACGGTACCACGGGATCGCCAGAATTTATTTTGAGTTTTAATATAAATAATTTACGAATGGACGTACGATTAATAGTAGGAAATTCCACCTCAACGCCTCACTGTCAACACCAACATTGCAAAAACTTTACTAGGCAATACGTTTTTAACATACTTAAGCCACAAAGTATGCAATATTTTGAGCAAAATAATACCAAGATTGACTTTAGTACATCCATTAACTTCAGCGTGCTTTAGATTTAATGAAACAATTGCAAACAATCCCTTTAAGTAACATTATTCAATAGACAACATAAAGGTCAGACACGCTCCAACAGTTCGGACGTTTTATCATGTTTCCGTGAATTATCTTTATACCCTACAATCGAATCCAGCCAGGACAACTTATGCTCTGTATACATACTGTACAAGTTACGAAATATTGCAAAAGCCGAACAATTGAAAAGAATCCCTTTAAATAATTTTTTTTTATAGTACACTTAAAGGTAACAAACAATTCAAATTTTGAGCCGTTTGTAATATATCTGTGAAATGTCTTTATACCCTACCACCGATCCCAGCCAGGACATTGTCCACATTCTCTACAAGTTACGAAATATTCCAAAAGTTAATGTAGGCAATACATAGTTACTCCACAAGTATGCAATATATTTACCTACTAAATAACTAGTTTGACTACAGTACTGCCATTGAACTTTAAGGTGCTTTCAATTTAATGAAACAATTGAAAACAATACCTTTAAATAAAATTGTTTTCCTTGAACACTTAAAGGTCACAAACAATTTACCATTTCGAGCCATTTGTCATGTTTCCATAAATTGTCTTAATACCCTACCACCGCCCCCAGCCGCCAAGACAACTTATGCTTTTGTCCACATTCTCTACAAGTTATGAAATATTCCAAAATGTAATGTATATCCTTAGGCTACAATAAATTAAAATTTAAACTAAAGCAGTCCATAGGCAACCAGTGTAACCGTTGCGCTGGAACACTGCCAAATATTTTTGATATACATATACGTCTATATATTTGCTGCCAACGCCACTTTAGATTTTGGTAAACATACCTAGAAACTGTTTAAACAAACCTGGAGTAGAGAAATTAAATTGTATGAACACATTACACACAAAAATGCCAGATGAAAGAACAAATGAAAATCAGTCCAATCTACTTACAATAACGCCACCACCCTAAAGCTGAAATGAGAATGATTTGCACAAGTGTAAAATTGCTGTTATGCAGACGGAAGATACCCTTACGGTAAGCAGGAGATAGAAGCGGCAGCGGCAATACAGGAAACGGAAATGAGACTCCAATAGCATATACACATAGTATTCGCATACAGGCGGCTCGCATACACGTGCTCAAGGGAAACATACACTAGTACACACACACACACACACACAGTCATTGGGCGCCATCACCCGCTCTGCTCCTGTAAGAGCTTTAAATGTTAAATACACTAGTAAATGCCTGACGATAATGGTGGCGACGATGACGGAGACGACGACAACGAGATGCTTAAAATTTACTAAGCCTATTAATTTGAAATTTTACCAAATTTCTTGTTTTTATTACACATTCTGAAGGATTCAATGACTTAGCAAAAAATTACTTACACAAGGACTGAAACGAGAAAATCAAGTTTCCTGGTTGTATAAGGGGAAGGGGATGGGCGGGAGGTGAGTTCAAACAATCTTAACAACATGAAAAATTTAATTTTATTTTTCATCTCTCTCTCACTCTATCCAAGAAATGCGACTTATACATTCCACTCCTTAAGCATTCACTTTTACGTACGGTAAACTAAATTGGTATGTTCGGTTGATGCGGTGGCCCAGAGTTACCGAAAAATCTTTAAAACTTTACCTGTCTGTCATTCGCACACTCTCACACCCAGCGAGAAACGCAATTTCCTTCTCTTATGCCATGCCGATGCCTTTGGGTTTCATAGGAATTAAATTTTTCTAGGGTAAAGTTATGTCAACGTGTCAAACCACCTATAATTTGCTAACAAATTTTGTGCAAAATTATCCCTTTTGAAATGAGTTCATTCTTGGCAAAAACTTTTGAGACCTATTTGTTACCATTCACACTGAGTATCAGTGTGTGCGTGTGTGTGTGTTTAACGCAGTGCAGAAAATTGTCTAAAAGAAGAACTTTTCGTAGGGGAGATAATATTGTTTGGTTTATGGTTTAGAGTGTGATCCAATGCAAATAACAAATGACTGAGAAGTGAATGTAAATTTAAATAATTACTATGGCAATTGGTTGGCTGAGTTGTATATAGACATGGTAGGTAATTGTAGATTGAGTTGGTTGAGGAAAGCTAAGTTATTTCTTGGTTTAGCTTGAAGAGAGACAATTATGCAGGTAAAACGCTTGTGACGATTTAGTTAAGATGCCATTGGCTAAGGTTTCTAATGACATAGAATATTGTCACACTCATCAATTGCGTCATGAATTCGCTGAATGGGCTGAGAATACTGTGCCGATTGGAAAACTATGTAAGAACAAGTGTAGACTAAATAATTTCAACTCACTCACTACCAATTAGGAGTAGGAAAAGAAAGTAAGAGAAACAATTTAATATCTTTCACCCTTTTAATTATGCACACATTTTATGCTGCAGTAGTAAGGAAAATACAATCATACCATCTGTGCGTATACAATACAATTTTTTTGTTTGTTTACAAAGCGAAAATATATTACGAAATAATTGTTTTCTTTTTGCTGTATAAAATCCACAAGATAATTTTACAAATTCGCATTTAATACATAGATGTGTAAGCAAAAAAATAGCTCTATCTTTAACACATTCTGTTTTCGCCCAAACAACAACAGCAGATGTAGTTCTTGCAGAATTCGCAAACAAACAAACGAGTATGTGCAAAAAAAAGTTCAAACTGCGTATAATTTTTTTTATTTTATTTTGCTTCTCTATTTTAAAACCCTAAAGGCTCCCTCCCTAAAGTTATGCAACATTATTTTTCATTATCCTTAAAGCAATGTTGTTTGTTAGTGTTGGCACTTTGGCACAAGTGTTATGCTGTTGTGTATTACGACCATTGTTTGTTTTTAACTATAGTTAACATTTCAACTACAAATACAGGGACGAGAGAGAGAGCGGGAGAGTGAGAGGGACAACATCGAAAAGTAACACAATTATACTTTACTCGTGCTATGAAATAAAGTTTATACACCAGCTATAAGCTGTAAGGCGATAGAGGAGTGTTACAAAGGTGTCATGGTGTTTTGTAATCCACGTGTCGACCTGTGAACACAAACGCAAAAGTCGAAATAGTAAGAACAATAAGAACACTCAAACACATACACCAGCGGGTAGTAAGAGCATCAAAGGAATTCAATGAAATAGAGCGAGTCGAAGAGGCAACACAACATACACAGCCATAGATATAAACGGACATAGAGATACAACCAAAAATATGTGAATCAAAACAATGGCGTTTAGCAAAATTGTTGGAATTTACAAATCACAGCAAGTAATAACTTTGCTTACAGCGGTCACAAGGTCCACGGCAAGAAAGTTCCGGGAAATAAATTTGTTAGATTTCAAAAGGATTTATGCCTTTAATGTGAACTTACCGGGCAGGGGGTAGGGGACAAACAAGTAACAAGCAATGCAGAAACAATATCATGAAAAGGAAAAGTTTGAAATTCAAATGAAAAATAAGGTTCATGTAACTAAGGTGACGGTTGTACGATAACACGTATTGCTTTGGTTGAAGTGAAAGAATGCGAATTAATTTTTTTTGTTATAATTAAAATCCCTAAGGGCTTTATCAAAGGAGATAAATAAGAGACGTACAGAAACTAATTTTAACCCGGCAGCTGGAAGCTAAAGGCGGAGATGTAACTTCATAATTATAATAAAATTTTAAAAATATTTAATGAATTTACAGTAAGAGTTAGGAAGGAAGAAAAATAGTAAAAAAGCCGACTGTAACGATTTCACGAGAAAAATGTCTAGGTAAAATTTTTCACATAAAACTTTTTAAATATAAAATATTGAAAATTTCTTTGGAAAAACAGCGATTGTAATGGTATTGCAGCGGCTAAGAAAGAAAACAACTGCCGGTGTATGAAGGTTACAACGAGCGAATATCTTGTGAGCGACCTGGATTCGAACCCTGTTACTGCCATATCAACCCGCTGTGTTGTCGACAACTACTAAGGAGTCAAGTCAATCTGTAGAAGTTACTATTAAAACAGGTGATGTGGCGAAGATATTTGATCGATTAAGTAAATTACCTTAACTCCTTGGAGAACGAAAGTTATTCAGTTAAAGCCAAGATGAGGAAATAAAAGGCAATTTATAGGATAACAATTCTACAATTCCAAAGAGGCGTGTTAGGATCTAAGTAACGTAAAACGAATACATGGATGCGATGAAGATCTGCACAGCGGAACAGACTATGTGGTTACGATTATGGATTCCTGATAGATGGGAAAGCTGCAAAGCTTTCCTTCCCGTCGAGGGAATGTTTCGAAAATGGACATCAGCCAACACATCTGATTGGATGATGATTACAGTGTGTTTTAGGCAGAGATCTTTGCCATTTTGAAATCTGCGGAGGCAATATTGGCAATGAACTTAAAAGAAACTGTCACAATCTATGTGGACAGTCAAGCGGATTAAAAGGCTTTGGCATTAAAGGTTATAAAGTCTATGTAGATTAGGACCGGCCGTGGCATTGTGGTTAGAACACGCGAATACCATACGGGAGATGGCACGGACGGGCACATCCTTGGGACCCGTGTCATATATATGGATTTTGAGCAAATGTATGCTGGGAACACCGCACCGACTTCGTTGTATCGCGGGTTATATGGCCACGACTGGATAGAAGACGAACCAGATCACTCTAGGAATTGGATAGAAGGTCTGCTAGACGACTAATTGCAATTATCAAAGGAAAATGTGACTTTAGGTCCTTTACATCGAACTGGGAGACGACACAGAAGGACCACTGCAGACTGCGTGACGATGAACAAGAAGTAGATACCATTGATCATTTGTTATGTCATTCCCTTGTTCTTCACAGAAAAAGGAAGCCGTTCCTTGGAAAGTAGGTTGTATACCCTTACCCTACGGGTAGGAGGGCATATATCATTAGATACGACCCAAAAGTGTAACACATAAAAGCAGTCACTTTAAACTCTCGGTTATTTTGAACCAAATTCGATTCATTACTTTTTAAGTCGTTTGAACCATGTCCGTCAGCCTGTCTATCTTGCTGTCCAGCTGGTACGCACGATAACTTTCGAAAGACGTAACCAAATGTTTTGAAACTTTGCACGAGTTAATATTTCCCCAAAACGACTTATGGTATTGCAAATGGGCTAAATGGCTACATCCCATACAATATACTACTTTAGAAATCGAGTAATAATATCAATAACGCGCCAAATTCTTTATTTAGTAAACCTATATCAGGTTGAAGCTTTGAATAAAAACTGGTAGCCACGCCCCTTCTGGTACCCCCCATACAAATATACCACTCCGCCCACTTTAGACATCGAGAAATAATATCAATACACAATACGCGATCGTGCTTAAATTCTGAAGTTAGTAAAGCTATAACAGAATAAAGTTTTGGAGAAAAAAACTGGAAGTCTAGCCACGCCCCACCTGGTGCCTCACATATCCATCTGGTACCGCCCACCTTAGAAATCGATTAATATTATTACTACAAACAACCCGATCGTGCCCAAATTTTGTATTTTGTTAAGCTATAACATGATAAACTATTGAAGTAAAAATTATTAGTCTAGCCAAGCCACTTCTGGTATCTCCCATACAAATATACCACTCCGCCCACTTTAGACATCTAGAAATAATATCAATATGCTAGAAAATGTAGTGTTTTACTTTTTTACTGGTTTGATAGTTTCAATGCATCATGGAGAATCTAATGAAATGCACTAATGGTTTGAGCTGGCTTAAGGGTGGAGGACCATAGTGTTCCTTATGTAATCTTACTACTTTATCTTTATAAAGTTGAAGGAGGGAACTCACCGAAATACTTTGAACACTTCACTCATTGTCATTTTGTACTAACTTTTTAAACATTTATTTCTTTACTTCAAATTATGCGGTGTTTTGACATAGTCTTGCGATTGAAACCTGTCCTCGTACTCGAAAGTTTTGTTTGATTCAAAGCAGTCAGTATCTGCTTAAGTTTTATGAAAGCAACACCATAAACGCTTGTTTCGCATTCAGCTTCAAATCAAACAGATTCCCATATAAAACGACATACGGCTAAGAGTTTCAGTTATTGTTCTGTGTACCATTCATGTCATTAAGTGGTTTCATTTCATATATTTTCATACTTAATCCGACCTCCAAAATATCACACAACATAGTTGTTTAGTTTACTGTCCCTAAAAGTATGCAATATATAATTTTCATAGCTATTTCGAGAGAGGGCTTTTATTTTGCAAGTAATTGCAACAATACACATAACATTTTATATTATGGGTTCGTGAGAAAATAACAATAATCATTAAAAGCCTTAATAAGATTTCAGACCAGCACACATACAGCTACTCACACACACACACACAACTACTAAATGCAGATACACTGCAAGAAAATTAGAAATAGCCACAATATATTTTTATTTTGTCGGTTTTATTAGAAAATCGTTTTTTGTATTTCTCTTTTCTACTGTTGTGCTAACAAAGATTTCGTTTTCATAATATTATCTTTTGTATTTATAGAGGAAATGTGATTGTCAAACGTACGCCAGTAAATGGTCTATGAACAGAAAGTGTGAAATACACGCTCAGGATGTGAACTTTTAAGATGTGGAAGATAAAGAGAGATAGAGAGAGAGAACAAAATTATTTCCTTATGTTACAAATGTGATCAAATCTATGGCTGTTAATACTATACACCCTGGAACACCACCCCCAGGACAAGTAGGTATGTATTTGACAATGCATGTATTGTGAATATCTATATAAACGAAATTGGTTTGTTTATAAATATTTATAGACTTGAAGTGACTCACGCATGTGGCAATTTACTGGCGATTGTAAATGTTATAAGCAACAATGATTTAGCAGTGACAGGAATGTTTTATTTGATGCATGCCGAACAATATTTGGAGGGGGAATAATGACATCATACTGGATAGCGGTAGCATGTTTGGACTGAGTGCTCAATAGGGTGAACTAGTTAATTTAAAAAACATAACAGACGGTAGAATGAAGAATTCATGTATATTAATAAAAAATAATAATACACAACATTGTAATCTGCTAACTCTATGTAAAATTATATTTCAGCGACACCCTGAAAGTATGCAGCGTTATGTATAACAACAATTCTCAGCATTTAGGAATTACAAAAAAAATAATTATTTCATAATTATAGGATATTCCAGAAGATTCAGGCTGGACAAGGAGTTGGCTTACATTTAACTGAAAAGCTGCATCGAACAGCCATGGCACACAATGGGATTTTGCTGTTAAAGGACCGAATTGATGGACTACTTAATTTCAAAAATCTATCGATGCAGTTTTGCAGAGCACTGTTTGAGTACTTTCAATCCCTTAGCCTCGTTTTTTTTTACACCAACACGATCGGCAATTCACACACGTACCCTAAAGATTTGTTTTATTCAAAATAGTCAGTATCTGCTTGGGTGTTATGAAAGCTATACCACACACGCTTGTTCCGCTTACAATACAAAATAAGACATAAGTACAAATAGAGAAGCAATGGTCAACGTATGTTGGGAGAGCACAATATTTTCACCGTGTACAATTCGACAACGCTGACGTTTCTTGTGCGACCGTACACAAGCACTTTAATTGTTGTGTACGTGGGTTTGATTTTGCTTGACACTGATCTAGACCACTTCTTATAGTTTTAACACAAAAATGTATAAAGCCATCCCTCTGTGCTGGTGTGGTGGAGGAATTACGAATTGGAAAAGCAGCCAAATGGAATTTAGTCCCATGGCACTAAATCTATCTAAAAAAGATCCATCGACATAATCGCAACCAAAATTTTGGCTCTTTACAAAATAAGCCATAAAAATTAAGCTCTATCGATTAACTTGAATAGTTTGATCGATTAATATAGATTAGCTTGAAAGGTTCGAGAAGACAGGTAACGACTCAGCCATAACCCAATCGACCATAAAACTTCATGGGATACCGAAAACATAGAGCGTGTAACAGAGTATATTCCTGAGCGACCCAATACTCTAAAGCGGTGTAGCGTCAGAACTACATTGGTGTTAAAGTCTCAAGTCTCGTCTAGAATTGCTTTTTGAATCTCGATTTTATTAAGATTTCTTCTCAACTTTACTCCAGCTAAAAATCGCGACGAAAACTGTTTGCTTTTTACAATATAAGATATGAAATAAAGCTCTGTCGATTAACTTGGAAAGGAAATGGATACACAAATTCGAGGAGACAGGTCCTAAAGTGATCAACCACGATCTACAATCGACACAAAAAACACAAAAAACCCGAAAACACAGAGCATGTAAACGTGACTGTTCGTGAACATCTTTGACCCAATACTCAAAAGCGGTGTAACGTCTCAACTACATCGATGTTATAGAATTGGTGTTACCCGAAGATTTCCTTAAGTTGCCTTTTGATTATATCGATTATATTAAAATTTCTTCTCATCCCTTCATACTAAACCCTTTAACTTTATACTGGCAACACAATTGGTTTCCTTTTCATTAATTAACATTTAACAAACTTTACATAACTGTAGAAAAGTCCTTTTATATAAGAAATTTAGCAAATTTTTATAATAACCTATGAGCCTGCTTAACTCACTAACCTCACTAACCTAACCTAGTGTTTACTAAAGTTAGAAAAAACTACCACAAAAAAATCTAAAGACCTCAAGGAACCAGCCACCAACAAGATTTCTTATACACAACAGTATTCAAAGGAGTGCCGCAACAAAAAGTCGGTCAACAACAAGGTGAAGGTTAAATATTTAATTAAAAAATCAACACACACCTACACCCTCATACTCACACACACTCTCGCTGAGGTGTATCCTTTTTTGTATTAGAGAACAAAAGTTGCAAACAAAAAACAAAACAAATAATAAAAATATATCGTTTGGAAGCCAAAGCATAGATTTAGGCTTGCATCAACACTAAAAACAAATGCAAGAGTGTAAGTGTGTGTGTGTGAGTGCCCTAAAATGAAAGCAGGTTAACATTCTACGGCACAATTCTGGGTTATTGTTATGTGACGTTTTGTTGCTGCTAAAAAATAAAGCCGTTTGGCGTTGCTTTCTACTTTTCTCTTGATGTTTTTGTTTGCCCCTACAACGAGCGCACGAAAACACAATATTTCAGTTTTTATGCCTAAAAATGTGCAGCAGCAGCAGCAGCACCAAAATATGTATAATTTCATTTGGTGTTGCTGTTAGTTGTTTATTAAAACAGTGAAAAAGTGAGGCGGATAAAGACTACAGCTAAAAGGCAATGAGAGAGAAGAATATAGCCAACAACAAAGTGTAGTAGAAGGAGAAAGCAGTGAGAGAGTCGAGGGTGTTGCAGAGTTGTGAAAGAATACTCAAACTGCAACAATCACCCCAACCCCGTTGGCTGTGGAGTTAACTTTTAGCGACCATGACACAATAAAATGAGTTCACAGCTAGCTGCGGCAGCATGCAGCACTTCTAGTTGCAGCATGCATTCTCATTCATGCTGTTCACATGCAGGCAAGTGTGTCCTTTGCCGTTGCAAAATCCCATTAAATATTTAGTAATGAAAAATACACTGTTTCTAGCAAAACACGTTGCGGGACGAGTTTATTTTCTTCTCTAGCCTATGAGTTTTCCATCAGTACTTCATGCCTTTAGTTTAACTCCCTAAAAGTATGCCATTAAATACTGAGTACACTTATGCATTTATTTTTGCCTTGCGCTGACTTTATGCGTTTATAAATTTGTTTTATGTTTTAATTTCGCTATAAATCTTAGGCAACTACAAGTGTGTGTGTGTGTGTGTATGTGTGTGAGTGCAAGTGCGTATGTTTATATAAACAGTCACATTGTGCCGTGTATGAGTGTTGGCTCCTTTAATATATTGTAGTTTGTTTTGCTGACAATGCTGTTGTTGTTGTTTTGCTTTGTGTTTGTTTTCTTTGCATGTTGGCTGCTCAAGTGCATTGCTTTTGCCATCTCGGTCGTTCGTTGTGGCTGTTGCATTGTTGCAACGCATTAAAGTATGCCAAAAGTTAATGGCTTGGAAGTGCAAGAAATATATGCAACGTAGACTTTGTAATAAAAATGGGTGTGTGTGTGTGTGTACTCGCTCCACCGCAGGACAGCTGCTAGATATGTTGGTGTATTTTCAAAAAATACAACAACATTAGCATCAGCTTCAGTAATAAACATGGTGGCCAAAGTGTTGGTGCTTGCACTGTTTGTTGAATATTGTTATGTGCATCATGGCACCACACATCGTTATTATGTTTTATTTTTGTCGCAGTGACCTTCACAGCATGATGTGATTGCGTTTGCAACTACTGCACTACTGTGCATCATTGATAATGGATTTGGCTTTAGTGAAATGCTGGGTGGTAACTGGACTGTATAACAGAATGAAAATTGCTGGGTCATCACTGGCACATTGCGTTGACAGGGGCAAAAGATATATAGGACTTATAGGTATGGTATAGATATGAGGGTGGTTGCAAAATTAAAAAAATTGGTTAAAAATTGTCAATTTGCAGACAAAGGCATGTGGTCTGTTTTCTAAGGTGCTCAAAAGGGTAATTTATATACCCTTCATCACGCGCCGCACGGATCGAATGTATTAAGTCTGTTATTCCATTTGTAACGAGCATAGGTAGGCGTGGTAGGTTAGATAATTTATATATATTTGGAATTTCGGTAATGCCCGAGCGTAGTGTTGTCTCAGTTGTTATAAAACAGGTATGGTCAAAATTTGAGCTGTTCGAACAACTTGAAGTTGTGCCCCAAAGAGGTCAAAGGTCAATCTAAAATATGATTGTGTTTGGTTATTTCCGAGCATACATTTTTATAATAAATTTTCTAAAATCCACCTTCATGTTTTGCATTTGGTGAAGTAAACAAATTCTCGGTATATTCTAAATTATACGACTTATGTACAATCAATCATAATCGAAATTAAAATTAATCCCTTCTCAGAAAGACAATACCACAAATGTAACTATAATTTTCAAATCAGCTGTTTTGTGATTCATATTGATGCGCAAACACTTAACAGTAGTTTTCAAATTTAACAACCACAACACGTCTTTCATTCATAATATGCGCCCCTTACGATATGCAGTAATCAACATAATTAACCATGACCTAAAATTATGCTACACTTTAGAAAATCTCTTGTAAAATAACCATAGAAAACACTCATTATAATGCAGACATTGTAAGCACCACCACCACCACAACATTTAACAATGACCGCCTTATCATCCTTAAAGTATGCTTTGAATCTTCTTTTGTCATTTATTTAAATCGCAATCATTTTAAATTATCATCTTTAACAAGCATGACATATAAATCACTTTATTTTGGGACACTAGCACTATATTGCGCACAAGTACAAAAAACAACCAGCAGCTACAAAAATATTATCCAATAATATTTTCTATTCACAACCAAAGAGAAGCGAAAATATTAATATGCCAAAGTTGTAGAGACGGTAATAAAGTATATGCACAAATAAACGAGCATGAAAGCAAAAGCAATAGCGAATTGTTGGGGGCAGATGTATGAAAATGGCAAATAACACAGCTATTGACGTGCTTTGGCATTTTAATTTCTCGCACAAACGTACATACTACGTTCAAACTTCCAGTACAAGAACGGCCACTGGCAGCAGCAAATTACATTTGAGTTTGCAACAAGATGAAAATCTAGTTAAAACACGAAATCACCCCTAGAGGAAATGAAATGAAATGAAAGTCAAAGCCGATATACAAGAAATCGAAAATCACAAATAGACAAACCAATATATGGGTTAAGCCATTTGTATTTCGGCCAAAACGGAAATGCGATGCGATGGCTATGGCGATGGACCCTCTGAGCCGAAATCCTTAAATCCGTAACATCACTTGATGTCACGTTACAAGAGGCCGATAATACCAGTAGGAGTAGGAGTAGCGCAAAATAGAATTGGACATAGGCGCAAAAGTAACGGCAAATGCTTAGTAATAAAATCAAGATGTGAAGAAGAAATTTGTATTTTTATTATTGTGATTTTCGTTTCACTTCACTTCTGTCTCGTGGCAACACTCATTTGGAGATATAATGTGGAAATACTGTTAAGCAGCAATAAGTGTTCGTTGGCACATTGCTACAATGACAATCGACAATTGTAGGGAATTTTATGGAAATGTTGAATGTATTGGTGTATATAGTTACATTCTCTCTCTCTCTCTCTCTCTCTTTTTCTTTCGCTGCCGCTTTCTTTCTCTAGGTTTTTTTCTTTGTGTTACTATTAAAGTCACATACTTTCTTCAATTTTCGCTCAGGCATTACATTGATTTCCTTTCATCGCTCGTTTATTTGTATTTGTTGTATTTTTTTCGTATCTTATAAATTTGCTACAATGTGAGTGTGTTTGTGTGCGATTATTATACCTATAAAAATGCATGAGTTTATGCCTGTAACTGTATTGGTAACTGGTGGTGGGCTGTAGTGAAAGTTTTGGAGAAACTGAATGTAAACATTTTGGAGATTCTACATTATACCAGATGGCCGTAAACCAAAATTGATCCATCTTGTATAATGTAGAATCTCCAAAATTTTGCCATTCGTTTATCCAAAACTTTCAATACATATTAATTGTTAGTTGCGTCAAGCAGCCATGGCGAAGGGGTTACGTATTTTGCAAGGGCAGAGTACTAACGAAATGGCGATCACTGTTGAAATCTGAGACGATTTACAGATGTCCATCCGTTTGTCAGTCCCACGTTTAAGTATACAATCTTCATATTCTCTAAGAATAGGTTAAATTTAAGCTAAGCTAGATCGGACAAAAATTTTACAAACAACCACACTTTGGGGTAGTCCGTCTGTCCGTCGCCGCTATTACAGCAATCGATTAAGATATTTTTAAAATTTAAATTATTGTTCCCTCACCCTACCGGTAGGAGGGTGTATACCACTTAATACGACTCAAAAGTGTTACACATAGAAGAAGTCACTTTAGACCCAATGTTTTGTTGAACCAAATTCGATTCATGACTTTTTATGTCGTTTGAGCCATGTCCGTCAGTCTGTCCGTTTGGTACGCGCGATTACTTTCGCAAGACGTAGTCAATTGTTTTGAAACTTTGCACAGGTCAATATTTCCCCAAAACTACTAACGGTATTGGAAATTGGCTACATGGCCACGCCCCTTCTGGTATCTCCCATACAAATGTACTACTACGCCCACTATAGAAATCGAGTCATAATATCAACACAACCAACGCGATCATGCCCTATCTACCGAAACTGTAGCAGAATAAAGCTTTGGTGAAAAAACTAAAAGTCTAACCACGCCCCTTTTGGTACCTCCCATACAAATGTACTACTCCGCCCACTTTAGAAATCGAGTAATAATATCAATACACCCAACGCGATAGTTTCCAAAATCTGTATTTTTGTTAAGCTACAGCAGGATAAAGTTTTGGGGGGAAATTGAAAGTCTAGCCACGCCCCTCTGGTATCTCTCATACAAATGTACCATTCCGCAAACTTTAGAGATGGCGTTATAATATCAATACACCCAATGCGACCGTCCCAAAAACTGTATTTTGTTAAGTTTAACAGTATAAAATTGTTGAGAAATATTGAAAGTCTAGCCACGTCCCTTCTGGTACCTCCCATACTAATGTACCAAACCGCCCACATTAGAAATCGAGTTATAATATCAACACAACCAATGCCATCGTGCCAAATTCTGTATTTAGTAAAGCTACAGCAGGATAAAGTTTTTGAGAAAAACAGGCACTCTAGCCACGCCCCTCCTGGTACCTCCTATTCAAATGTACCAATCCGCCCACTTTAGAAATCGAGTCATAATATTAACACAACCAACGCGATTGTGCCCAAACTCTGCATTTAGTAAAGATACAGCACGATAAAGTATTGGAGAATAAACAGGCACTCTAGCCACGCCCCTCCTGGTACCTCCCATTCAAATGTACCACGCCGCCCACTTTAGAAAGCGAGAAGTAATATAAATACACCTGAAACGATCATGCCCGAATTCTGTATTTTGTTATGCTTTAACAGGATGAATAGTTGGAGGAAAAGTTGGAAGTCCAGCCACGCCCCTTCTGGTACCTCCTATATAATTGACCATTCCGCCACTTTTAAAATCGAGTAATAATATCAATACACCCTACGCGATCGTACCCAAATTCTATATTTAGTAAAGCTATAACTGAATAAAGTTTTGGAGAAAAAAAAAAACTAGAAGTCTAGCCACGCCCCTTCTGGTACTATTCCATTCAAATGTACCATTTCGCTCACTTTTGTAAATGAGTAATTTGTTAAACAAATTGTATGTTTTTACTGAGGGTGATGAGGGTATATGCAAGTTGGTTTACCCGTCTGAAATTTTCTCACTTATTTTTAATTTCTTTTTGGTTTAGCTGAACCCAAAAGTATGCTTTAGCTTTTACCATGGCTGCTTCCGTCACACTCGACGTATTTGTGACATACTCCGCTTCTACCAAATCACCCGCGGTTTTAGATTACTAGGATTCATAACTCAAACTACCACAATTAAGGACCTCCCATAGAAACCAACAGTTCAATGACATATCAACAATTTAATTGCCGAAACCCCAAATGACAAAGACAGCATTTAAATTGCTGTTTTTTTTTTGTTATTGTCTTGCGGATTACTGTCTCATAATTTCTACGCCAATGGTTATTGATGGATAAACCAAGAATTATTGACGCCCCAAAATGTCTATCATATTTGGTGCTCTTGAGCCTGAATGACACAAATCATTTATAATATTCTTGATGCTATATTTTATTGCTGATGTCTTTGTCGTCGCATTATTAGGTCTGAAGCGACGGGGGTTGTTTATCTTCCACTCCGCAAGATTTGAAATGTGCTTCATTATTGTTATCTTTGTTGTACTTAATATTTATTCAAATTATATTGTGTGTGTGTTTTTTTTCTTATTTCGTATTTGCTCAGTCATTTTCTTCAAAATTTTTTGTGGTGTCAGTGTATGTGTGTGCTTATATAGCATCCTGCGAGTATGAGAGGGAATGAATGTCAGGGTAAGTTGTCTGTTGTCAATATAAAGATTTCGAATTGTTATCATTATTTGGCTTCAAGAAGCAGTAAAAGCATTATAGTGAAATGTGTATAAGGTGGTAATGGTGATTGCGAAGAAACCTCGCGAACTGTGTGGGGAGTTAATGTTGTACAAAGCATGATCATAAAAATTGTATAGCAAAAACTAGTTAATCATAGTCTTAATGCAGTTGGTTTCTTTGGCAGTTGGTTGGTTGGTTCCTTAGAGAAGTTTCCAGACAGTAGAACATTTCATAAACTGTTAAAAACAGTTACCTTCGAATGTAGTTTTTATTAAATACAATTACAATTCTTCTATTATTTCAGCTTCAGGTACCCCGACTTAAACTGTCATGGCGTAGCATCCAATATTGTATATCAACATCTGTTTAATTTGCCAACAATTTACCTGCAACACAATATTAACACACGGCTACAGGTTAAAGTACCCTAAAGTATGCTCGCTGCTAATATTGCGCGCAAGTGTAGAATAAACAATTTACATTTGCCAAGAAACAATTTCAGATTACATTTGGTTACTACGTTAACAGCTTTATACACTTACAAGCTTTAACTTGTAAATTTGTATTCCCCTTCAAATGCCCCAAAATTGTGTGCGAATATATGTAGGTATATGTATTAGCAGTTCTCACTCCCCCATTCATGTTGTAGCTTTTTCCAGTGACTTCATCACACACTCACACACTGCAATACAACCAAAACTAAAAGAAGAATTTTCAGAAGCAGCAACAAAATATATTATGTCAATATTTTATTTTTGTACAACATCATTTCAATTTGCTGCTACTTTGGTTATATTTTTTCATTCACATGACAAAGCTAAGCTTTAGTTGTAGTCGTGAGGGGTTGCCAGAGAGGAGGGAAGATTTTTGAATAAATCTTTGAGTGATATCTAAATAAAATGAATTTAAACGTAAATAAGGTATGAGCATAAGCAATAGGAGAAGGGGGATGGGGGCATAGTTGATTGTCAAAATTGAATGCAATGAAAAAAATTGAAATTTCTAGAAGATTTTTTATTTACATATTAAATTCTTTGGCAGTAGCACGACAAGGTATCAGAAGAAAAAAATGTTTAATATATCAATAAGATGTGTGTATCGGAAGAGATTATTAAATTTTAAAAGTTTTTTTTTCAAATACATATATTTGTATATTTACATTTATAAATTAAAGCTTTAAGACTAGACATCACTTTTGTAGGCCACATATAGGCAAGTGGTTAGGTTGTGTTTTAAATGTCAAGAAAGCTCTGCATATAAATAAACTTTTTATGACAAAGAACACATTATCGTTTAGGAGTAGTAAACAAATTTTCAGTTTAATGTAATTCTTACGATTTATGTGACAAACCATTTCAAAATTATCCCTTCTCATAAAGTCAATGCCGCATATATATGTATAATTTTCAAATCAGCTTATTTTGTGATGCATATTAAGGTACAAACACTTAACAGTAATTTACAAACTAAACAAACACAACAAGTCTTTTCATTCATAATATGCGCCCCTTACGATATGCAGTAATCAATATAATTAGACATGATCTAAAATTATGCTACACTTTAGAAAAGATCGTGTTATAAAAACATAGAAAATGAAGCGTGATGTAACAAAACACTCATTATAATGCAAATATTGTAAGCACCAACACCACCACAATATTTAACAATGACCATCTTATCATCCTTAATATAGGCTTTAAAGCTTTTTGTTTGTCATTTATTTAAACTAAAATATTTTGAAAATATCATCTTTAACAGGCATGACATATAAATCACTTTATTTTGGGACAGTAGCACTATATTGCATATAAGGACAAAAACAATGAGCAGCTACAAAAATATTATCCAATAATATTTTTTATTCACAACCAAAGAGAAACGAAAATATTAATATGTTAAAATTGTAGAGACGGTAATAGAGTATATGCACAAATAAACGAGCATGAAATAGTAATTTTTTTGTTTTGTATTTGTAATTGGCTTTTTAGACTTCCACACTCACTTTCCGATAGGGATAACTAAAAAACTAGCTGTCATTCTCAGTATACTTTACCATGCAAAGTCTTACAGTAGAGCAATGTATACAAATCGTAGAAATTTGTTCTCAAAATTCGTGCCCTGTATGACAATTTATATAGCACATTGTCAAGTTTACGGTGCGCATAATCGTCCTTCTAAGCAGCCAATACGCAATACTATGCGTCGATTCATGACCAAATTTACTCGTTTGGATAATATTCATCTAAATCGAGCCGACGTACATTGCGTACAGAAGAAGCCTTCACCGTTGTAGACATAAGTATGACAGAGGTCTTGAATTTATTGACCTTAAGTCGTTCTCAGCAACTCGATCTGTGCCCGTCCACTACTGGGAAGATTTTGAGGAAATATCCTGACCTACATTTATATTAGGTCCAACTAGTGCTAGAATTAGATAAGTGGGCCATCAATTGCGTTGTGTATTCAGTAAATGGGTTGAGAATCAACTGAAAGTTAAACCAGACTTTTATCGTCAAATCATTTTCGACAATGAGTCTCATTTCTAGCTTAAAAGGTATGTAAACAAGTAGAATTGTCGTGGTTGGTTCCAACAAGATTGCGCAATTACATCGTGTGTCCTATGAATAGTCTGACAATCAACTGGTAGTTGAATCAGCGATGAGGCCCAATTTTGGCTCAAAGGGCATTACCTGAATCAAGACAAAGCAGTGTCAAAAGTATGGTAAGTAGAGTTCTTCTAAAACTAAGTACACAATTCTTAATTCAGTTCCGGCATTTTAAGCGCTGTAGTCTTGCTCACCTGTGCTTGATTTAAATACGAACTGTACTCAAATCAATACCGATGTGTACTTAATTGAAGAGGAAGTTCACTTAATTTAAGTCAAAACTGTGCTTAATTTACGCCAAATTAGAGAGTACGCTCTCTTTCCTCTCCTAGAATTTCATAAAAGTTAGAATTACTTTCTTACCCAGCTGTAATAAACCATGACATCAGTATGATTTTGTAAGCAAGTGATCTTAGTGCTTAAAATGTCACGCGTGTGTAAGTAACAAATGATCACAACTCCTATTGCAATGGCACCTACTGATATTGTCACTTACTTCGTAATCAAGCGTGTTCTCAAGCTCGCTTAAAACTCCGCTTGTGCAGTAGTTGAAACTGAAATGACACTTACTGACATCATCGCTTACTTTGTAAGTGACAGCGCATCGATTAAACGGCCTATGACACTCCTATGCTAAATTTAAGGAGGAATATAAGCGAATGAATCATCACTGATTGCTACTATATATATATCTAACCTCAGCGATTAAGTAATGGGTACTTTTTTACCGCTGGTCACTTCTTTGAATTCATACTTACCCAGAAACTAATGAGCGGTTGAGATTTGTTCACTCTTAGAGGCAGATGTAAGCTATTGTAATTTTTGACTTTACTTTCATGCTGGGAAAAGTTTATGTGAAATCTAGTAATCTAGTATTGTTTACGTTTTAAACCATTTTATGCTTGATCTCAGAATTGCTCATTTTGATGAGAGCACAATTCTCATGAGAACGTTGAGACTACATTTCATCCTGAAAAAATTAACTGTTTGGTACGGTTAACATGTCAAATGCGTCATCGGTCCATGTGTTCTTAAATTTGAAACCAATTCCACCATTACCGTAATTGGCTACGATTCTTGACTTGATTTATTCCTCATGTCATTGCAAATCATATTGAAGAGAAATGGTTCCAACAACACGACATAACATGTCATACAACGCGTGAAACCATCACTTTGTTGAGTCAAGTATTTGGTGACCAAATTATGAATCTTAGAACTTGTCATCTTGTTCGTGTGATTCGACTGCTTAAACTTTGTGAGTCTCTATGGTCTATGCTCATAAATATTTATCAGTATTGATTAAATAAGACTGGATATGCTTGAAAAAGCGGTCCAAATTTGAAGCGACAGGATGGAATTCATAAAGTGCAGTCGTATCAATGGGTTGTCATTCTATGGCCCCTCTACTGTTGCTGTTCGAAAGTTTTTGAAAGGTGTGACCCGTCTACTTGCATTTTCTTCTGTTTTGCTTGAGGAGATTTATGTTGTAAATATCATAACAAAATCTCCATAAAAACATGGAACTTTATTTAGCCATATAGTTTGACTGTGCCCACACATGACATAAAGCTTTGGCGATTTTACTATACTAACAATTCAATCGTGTGGTATAAGAATTATCCCCAAGTCCCAGACCCTGATTGTGTAACGCTGCCTTATCATTTGCCTTGAAAAGCTATACTTTCTTCCCTGGAGACAAAAATTTCAAAGACGTCTACAAGCAGACCTACTGAGAAATTCAGACTTCTTGTTTGACAATTCTTTATAGGAAGACTGACATTCCAATAACTTCTCCAAGTAATTTAGCTGTATTACGAAAATTAGCGATCTGCGAAAATGATTTTAGCTAACATCGCACAACATATGCTGAGTATAATAGACCTTCCCAGTATTGCCAATATTATCCGAAACATAAGTCTAAGTATATGTTTTTGGATGATAGGTCACCAAACAAATCGCGCCCAGCCAATTTAGAGAGAATATGTGAGGAGTATACAAAACAGCTTGAGGAAGTAAAATAAGTAACATTTAGAATTACTGTTTCCCTCTCTTCTCAAACAATTCGATATATAATAATCAATATAACCACTCATATAAAAACTTTCGGATACGTGTGAATTGCTGGTCATGTCTATTACTGCCGGTCTCACAAGGCTATGGCATGCCTGACACTATTTTACAGCAATGACTTATAGTGCATATCTTCTGCTCCTCATATGCCACCCAAATTGTAGTCTACTTTAGGGGCTGCAAAACAAAAAATCACAAAGTTCAACAAAAAGGTTGGTTGGTTGATTTGTTAAATACCACCTTTTAACTACCTTTTTTAAGCTCACAATATCCGCCAAAACCTGAAACCACCATCCAACTTTTTGTAAATTCCCCCCCAAATAGGTGTTAGTACACATGTTAGATCCGATAGTGATTTTTTAACCATAGTATCTCCTCCATGTGATTAAAAACTATTAGTCAAACTTAAACAATCGAACACAAGTGTAAAAACTAACAATGTTAAAACAAAAAAACCCTAAACCAAATTGGAAAAACTAAAACATGTTTTACATTTACATATAACAATAGCCGAGAACACATTGAAACAAATCTAACCCAAACTGATTTTAGTATTGGATAAATATGACACGGTACACTAGAGGGGAGGAGGAAAAAAGGCAACAACAAAAAACCCCAATGTTACATCAGTCAATCACAACGAAGTCAAGCAAAAAAAACCCGTAATCTGGCATCTAAAAAGTTCCGGTAAAACTTTTTTATACAGCAGCATAAGAGCAAACGGATTTAAAGCTCTCACATACGCGCAGCAACAAACTGACAAAAATCCTTGTCTATCAAACATGGGACACAACCTAAAACAAAGTGCCATCATAGTTGTCAAGAGATACATAGGCAAACGGACAGACATACACGCACGCAGACATGGCAGGCGGATCATTGCAAGCTGTGTGGTTACGAAAATATTTTTATGAAAATCTGTTACCAGAATTTTACATAACATGCTGGCTCCAGCACCCCAAACAACACAGACACACACACGATAGTAAGGTATGGGACTTGCCATAATGCAAATAGATTTTCACATGACTGTGTTTTTATGCCATTTATAGATTTGCTATTCGTTTTCCTATCAACACAAAAACACCCCCCGCCTGACAAAAACTTGTTTTCGTTGGGATACAAAAGTTTCCAATAGTTTGGCAGAGACCAAAAGTTTTATGTGAATCAATGTGAACAGCAACAAAAATGGGGGTTGATTGCGAGCATAACATTTTTGAGGGTTAACGTAGAAAATAATTCACAACGAAAAAAAAATACAGAAACCCCCTCACCATATTCTACACAGCGACAAAAGTGCTCACATTTGCATTTTGATTTGCATACGGGCAGCTCAAATTGTGGCAAATTGTACAATAGAATATTGATTTGATTCACATAAATATCGTTCGACAAAATTTAGCATATTTTTTGGGTTGCTAACGATAAATGCACGTTTTTGCAGCATACCCATTTGGAGGTTGAGTGAGAAAAATGCAATTAAATTGCAAAGATATGCCACAAACTTGAAAATCAGTGAACTGGAATTGAAAATATTGCAAATATTACATTGAACTAAACTAGTTTGTAGGGCGAAATACTAGAAATTTGTTAGAATTAGCAGTATAAGGTAAAACTGCGAAACGAAATATAATGAAACAATAATGCGGCAACATTTTATGTATCATAATTGAATGTTGCTATAAGCTGCTAATGTTTAGTGTTTGGTTTTGTTTTTATATATTTGCATTGCATAAACTTGGCATACATTTAGGCTATAGCTATAGCTGGGGGAATTTAATTAATTTAGAAATAACCCCATAGATTTGTAAGTCAGTGAACTGGAATTGAATACAGAGAAAGTATTATTGAACTGACATAGTTTGGTGCACCAAGTCAATAGAAATACTAGGAGCATATGTAGGTAGCATTCGAAGATTAAATGCACTGATAAAAATTAACAACATAGTAAACTTTTAGGATATTACGCATTATATAAAATATACACAAAAAGAACGTAAGGAAATACATAGAAGATTTTGAATTACTACGGATTGTTTTTTTACACTAATGCGTATTTTAAAGACTTGCATACAGTTTCACTGCAATAAAATTATATCTTGGAAATATGCTGGTCAAAACTTATTATGCTAACAACAAATGCATATTTGTGTAGCATATATTTAGGCCTTTAATTTTAAATAGAAATGAACCGAAGTTGAATACATCTTGTTTGTATGGTCAAATACTGGAAATTGTTGAAATAATAATAACATAAAAATCGAATTATTTCCAACGAAAAGGAAAATATCTTAGAATTTTAGTTGAGTAATGTCCAATTATATTTTGAAAAAGCTACTAATTTTAAGTGTTTATCATTGACCTGCATTTGATAACTGTGTTTAGGGTTATAAAGTAAAAAACCAGTTTTTATCGGTTTTTTTTTTTGGTTATATTTCATAACCGATTAGTTAGTATTACTTGTATCATAATATGAGACACACTGGGGAAATAGGATGCAGTGATCATGATTTGACATTATGGTCACTATCGGGATAGCTACTCTGATATACTTTAAGGGATTTTTGTGATGCAAAAATATCGATGAGCATTTAATTTTATAACAATATGGAAAATTTTAAGATTTCGCATATTAGAGATGCTAATATTTGGCAGTTTCAAATTGGTTAAAATTAGCAACGGAGCACTGACGAACTCGCTATGATTTTCGATAATTAAGCTGGAACACATGTGCTCCAGAAAAAAATCTCCCTTATTACGTAAGACGTAGTCGACATTCGACAACATTCGATTGTTTTGTTTATTTGAATAAAATTAGTAATAATTAACAGAAGAGTTTGGTTTTAAGAATTTGTCATCATCTGATGAAGGAGAACATGATAGGAGTAAGGACTAGTCGTATTTCAGACTCTCAAGCGACATCTGCAATGTCATATTTTAAAAACGACCAAGATTCGACGTGACAACGACATACATAATAAGGGGGACTGCTACTCGTACCAAATCTTTTTATGCCAAAAAATAGAGATTCTGTGCGAGATCAGACTCTGCTATAGAAAATAGCGTATATTCTCTTTATATTATGGGAAAGCCCTCTAGAACACCCTTCAAAACTTTTTTAAATGGTGATAACTACCGATTTACACTAAAGCTATATTTTATTAAATTTTATACGGTAAAAGAAGGCGAGATTGTATGAGAAATGGATTTCAGCTCGATAGTTTTTAAACTACGGTTGTAATCGGGAGGACAGGTTGAAGAACACTCCCCCCAAAAAGGGGCATTTTAGAGTAGCTTTTGTCTGATTTGGCTCATCTAATAACATAACCTCAGCTTGGATGACAGATACCAGTAAGAAAGTTGCAGTTTTGGGTTATATCAAATGATATATACCTTCCTACCCGTAGGGTGAGGGTATGAAAAGGCGATGTTTGTATGGGACGTGGAAGTGGTTTTTGTCCGATCTCGCTCACCCTATAAATTAACCTCCGTTTAGTGGATAGAAGGTTGGTAAGTAAAAATTTAGCTTAATAGCTCTTAAACTGTGACCTTATTCGCGAGAATTGGCAGACGAAAACCACCAAAAGGGTGAGTATGTGTTAGATTCAAGAATATTGTTTGTCTGATCTAGACCATCTTAGATTTTAACATACGCTTAGAGAAGAGCAGCTTGCATACCACATTTCAGCTCGATTTCTCTGAAACCGACCGTGGCATAGTAGTTAGAACACCCGATCTGTGGTCCAAAACCCGGCTCCAGTCATCTACATTTGTCTTTCATTGCCGGCCCCCTCGATGTTGTCGACAGCAACTTCGCAGTATAGTGTCACGTCAAAGCTTCTAAAACAGTGACGTTCGCATTCGTCGATAAACAAGTAGGTGCCGTTTGCTGTAAATCTAAAATATAAAGCGTGTTAATGCACAACAACGCAAGAACCATCCCATACCTCATTTATGGGGTGTTAAGGGAAATTAAGTTTTTTTTAAGCTCTTAAACTATGGCTGTATGGAGATAGTGGTGTATGGGAGGTGAAAGTAGTTTCCGTCGGATCTTGCAGTAATCATGGGGGCAGACGGACGGACGACTTCGATGGTGATCAGTCATATATATATTATCATAACTACCTCAGCTCCTTATGGGTGTTATAAATGTAAGGACATACTCTAAATACCCTTCGATCCGTGCATGCGCTTGGTAAATATAAATATATAGAAAAAAATACAGCTAAAGCTGAAAATGTACCACCGATATCAACTTGCCACCGATCGGAGCAATTGAACATATTTGGCACTTCCTTGCGCAGAATTTTGCATAAAGATATCGTTATTTATATTTATAAGGTCCAATTCATCGAAGAACTAAAGCCTCGTGTTAATCAGATGATTTTTCCCGCCATACCAATAAATTTAAAATTTTTAAAAAATATATATTTGTTTGTGTTGAAATATATGAAAACAGTTTCAGTTGCATAGTTTTAGGAGTCATTAAGTTTTGTGCTGTGGGTATTTTGAAACTAAAAGTGCGAAATACAAAATCGTTAAATGGTGAGGTATACTTTATACATTTTGTATGCCTTGTAATTATTTTTTACTGTACTTTCGATGATTTGCAAATTGTGTACACAAAAATAAATTGTTTACTGGAAATTTGGTTTCTCTTGCATTTTATTGCCAAAAAAAATTGTGGTCATTATTAACAATAATCGGTAACCAGGTCAATTCACATTATATTTTCCCTTTATGTGTGTAACAACATAATAATTTGGCTAAAATTAAAAACTACTAATAACTACTAGTTAAATTTATTTTGTCTTAAAAAAAAGCCCACAAATAATTTGAAACAAAAAAGTAAATTTCTGTTTTGTGGTCTACATATCAACACATTTGAAGCAGCAATTTCTTTTCACTTTTTTTTTTTGCAGCATACTTTCAGATGAATAATTGAAAATTGTCTGAGCATTAGAATAATTCAATTACCTAGAAATGATTGATAACTGATGGGGGAGCTATACTTGGAGCACACATGAAAACAACATCATGGCATAGCTAAGACATTTGTTCAGAGGATTTTAGATCTGCAACTGTTGGCAAAAGATAGATTGATATGTAGGGAAGGGACAATGATTGATAGACGTAATAATTTTGTTAAATGCCATGAAATGCCACAGTGACCCACATGTTGTGTGGCTATGGTTGCATTGCACATAATACAGTTATTTTAAGTGAATTGTTAGAATTTTCAGAAATGTGTAGGTGTTTGTTTTTTTTTTGATCGTTTGATGTAATTTATCAACAACATGTTTTCAAATTAGCAAATGTTTAAGTTCTTTGTACTTTTAACATTTGTATGTATGCTACAGTTATAGTTTGAAATCAGTTATACTATAGCATGCCTTAAGGTATACTACATTTATGAATTATGTCCTATTGTAACACTGCACAGTGGGATTAAGAGTGCAAAAACACTATTTTATGGCCAACGAAACTTAAAATTCTAATGATGTAGTTTTGTAAGGACATTTTTCAATAATAATATTTTATTATAGCTGTATTTGAAAACTAAAATTTTGTCAGCGTTAATATTAGTCAGAGTTACACAAAGATTTTGCGAAAACAGCAGATCAGATTATTGTTGAGGAAGGTAGTATATTAACACTAAATATTGTTGCTTTTCCTATTTGTATACGCTAACGTTTTAGTTTGAGATGAGTTATACTATAGCATGCCTTAAGGTATGCTACATTTATGAATGATGTTTTCTTGTAACGTTGCACAGTATGATTTCGAGTGCAAAAGAAAACCATTTTATGGACACTGAAATTCAAAACTCTAATGATGTAGTTTTGTACGGACATTTTTCAACAATAATATTTAATTATAGTTGTGCTCTAAAATTAAAATTTTGCAGATCAGCAGATCAGATTTTTGTTAAGATAGGAAGTATATTAATACCAAATATTTGTGCTTTCACTATCTGTATATGCTAAAGTTATAGTTTGAGATAAGTTATATTACAGTATGCCTTAAAGTATACTACATTTATGAATGATGTCTTCTTGTAACACTGAACAGTGGGATTTAGAGGTCAAAAACACCATTTCATGGTCATTGAAATTCAAAATTCTAATGATGTAGTTTTGTAAGGACATTTTTCAATAATAATATTTCCTGAAAGTTGTGCTTTAAAACTAAAATTTTGTCAGCGTTAATGTAAATCAGAGTTACACAAAGATTTTGCGAAAACAGCAGATCATATTTCTGTTAAGATAGCTAGTATATTAATACTAAATATTGCTGATTTTACTAGCTGAAATAATTTTTATAATAAATTTAGCAATAAAATCATGTAGACAGCATGATTGTCTTAATAAATATATATGCACAACAAAACTGATGATACAATATCCAGCGTCTACAATTCTCATTGGAAACAGTAATGATTCCTACACCTTCCTACGCCTTTTCATTATGAAAAAATTAAAGGAGAGAATCGCTTTCATTCCTTCTTGTACCACACTATGTTTTTTCATGATCCTTTATGAATTTTCTTTTCATATTTAACGTGCAAGAATTTCACTTTTCACTAAACCCTTAATCGCATTTTTAGTTAGTAAAAATGTTGTGCTTAACACAGCCTCAAGTCAGCAGCGTACAAGATTTAACCTTTCGGCTCAAATAAAGCTAACATTGTGGTTGTTCATCATCACCAAACCACCACCAACACCACCACCTGGCCTAATACGGCCATCATCACCAACACTTTCACTCTCTATACATGATGGGATTTTTCACTTTTCCACGCAGGGATTATTTAAAGCCATTTCACTTTGGCACGTTGACAGTTTACTTTTGTGCGTTTCCATTTCGAGATGTATAGAAATAAAATCCTTTCCATATTATTCTCTTAACGGTTTTGTTTACTTTTCGCTTTCGTCTTAAGTTGAACAAAACTAAGGCCCCAAATAGAGTATAGCTAGAAAAAAGCCACGGCAGGAGCAGCTGCAGCACCCACCATAACCATAGCTAGAGTACAACAACACCACTCTCGTTGGTGCTTAAGATGAAAATCAAGAAAAATTGCTGGATTTAGATTTTTCTATTAAATCTTAAGAATGATGAAGGGTAAAAAATCACGTTTTGTGGCGTTATGGTATTAGCTGTTATGCTATAGCATAACAACAGGCGGCAAAGAGTAGCATAGCGAACATTACGAGTACGAGCACAGCAAAGCATACAAAGGTGAATTGTTGATGTAAATTGAGGTTAAGATAGATTACGCCAATTTCTGTTACGAAAGATTTCGGAAACACGAAACGCTTCTCACAACAATAACTCAAAGTTGTAAAGCAATTGATGAAAAGCAACCAACAAAAACCATAAGTAAAACTTTGGCAGTGGGAAATGTTAAACATAAACGTGGGTAATTTAGTTAACGAATTCTACAAATTTGCTACGAGGTAAAAACTTTGTGGCCATGCTACCTAAGTAAGTTGGTAACATAATACAGCTGCGTCAATGTAAAGCTTTGTTTCGATTTATATTAAATGTGCGTGTAAATCATGTTTTCCAAAGGTAATATTTAACTTTTAAGATAATGTATGCCTTAAGGTATACTATATACATCCATATGAATATATGTATGAATGATGTATTGTTGTTGTAACGTTGTGTGTCATGCTATGCTTAATATTAATGAATTTTCTATGTGAATGTGTGAAATATTTAGCAAACATTAACAATGTATTTGTATAACAATTGCAGATGACGTTTTAATGTATATTTTGATTTAGGAGAAAGATCTGAGAGTTATTAAAATTTATAACATTTGATACAAAGCGAAACTAATGTTATAAAATATGCCTAAAAGTAAGCAGTACATTTAGAGGAAGACACACAGGTATGCTATGAATTTGGGAAGAAAAAAAGTATGCACAGATATAATAGATTTTTAAATGATACTAGCAATTTAATGCGGTCTCAGTTTTTCATTACTCTTAATACAAAATATTGGTATTTATAAACTTTTAAGAGATTTTCAACTAATTTCCATATATAATATCCTGTGCCAGCGATTTGGAGCAAATTTTGACATTAAAATAAAATGAATTGTGTGGCAGAATGCAGCTGTGTGTTGGTGGGGAAAATAGGGCGCTTGAATTTTTGATTTATCAAGTGGGCGTGGACCCGCCCATAGGACCCAATTGTTAAAACCGCAATATCTGGAGGACTGTTTCATCAATCGCCTTAAAAATAAGTGGGGATAAATTTGATATATTTTAACTTTGTTTCAAGAAGGGGCGGAGAGGGACCGGATCAGTGGGAGTGGTATAAAACTTGAAACTGTAAATGGCTGTATCTTTTGAACTTTATGAGGTATAAACCTGATATTTGGTATGTTGTCCGATCTTACTCAAATGTTCGCCATGTATTCTTTACATCAAGTAGCACAATATTCAGGTCGATCATTTTTAAATTTCAAAAAAACAAAAAAAAATAATAATAAATTTATACAACTGCTATATTTGTGTGATTCATTACAAGATTTCGGTTTCATTTGTTTTTTACAGGACTCGCGTGACATGCGTCAAGATGTCATCTTATTTCTATTAAGGCAATAACGACTCCTAATTAACATTACATTTTGCATTATCAGCCTTCCTAGACCACTTTCGCCAATACCATCCGAAAAACTCAGACTACGTTTTTAGATGGTGCTCGACGGAAATACTACATCCATCAGGTAATGAGAAGAATATTGGGTATGTAGTAGAGAGTGGGACCGGCCGTGGCATAGTGGTTAGAACGCGGGACTACCATGCGGGAGATCACAGGTTCAACTCCTGGCTCCAGTCATCTTAAAAAAAAGAAAAATATTCTTTCATTGTCGGCTCCCCTCTAATGTTGTCGACAGCAACTTCGCAGTATTAGTGTCGAGTCAATCGGTATGTCTCGTAAGAGCTTTTTAAACGTTCGCATTCGTCGATAAACAAGTATATGCCGTTACTTGTGAATCTTGGGGTGTAAAGGGAAATTAAGTAAGTATGGCTGAAATCGAATGACGACGTGCCCATCTTCTTGAATACTCTTTAGCAGCAACTTGGCGAATATTTCACATAGATTTTTTTATAAATGCTTACAATAAGCAAATCGTTTCAAAATTGATTCCAATTATTTAAAATGTATGCATATCTTATATATGTAGATTGTGATTCACTTAGAGGTTTGTTTTTCATCTCTTTTTTTACAGATCGCAAGTGACTGTTGTCAAACTGTTATCTGGTTTTTATTACAGCATTTGTTGAAATTTTGCATAAATGGACTGACATCACAATAATGACTTCCAATATTCAATTGTATAACATCAATAATAAAAAAGACTTTTTCGGTTATTTTGTACAAAATGGAGTACATTATCGAGCTTCCACCAATATCGTCCGCAAATTAAGACTCAGCGTACGTTTTTAGATGTTACGCCACCGAAATACCAGTGAGAAGATTATTAGATATGTAGCAAAAAGTGCTGCTGAAGACCATGAACAATTAATTCGACGACTTGTCTAGCATCTTGGTCTCTCGCAGGCAACAACTTGCAAATTTTTCGCAAAACTCTTGGTTTAAAATCTTACAACTTCTATTTGCATTAATAATTGCCTTTAATTATTTTAATTTGTGCAAAGGCTATATTTGTAAAGTGTGATTCATTTAGAGGTTTGTTTTTCATTCCATGTTTTAACGGATCTCAAATGACTGATGTCAAGCTGTTATTTTGTTTTTATTACAGAATTTGTGACAATTCGTCATAAAATGACTAAGATCACAACAACGTTTCCAAATATTCAGTTGTATAACAACAATCATGTTTCTATAACAACTTTTTCGGGAATTTTGAGGAAAATTGAGTACATCCGGGAATTAATACTCAATGTTAATTTTTAGGCGATACGAATTCACAGTACCACAACCAGCTGGTAGTGACGAGAATCTCAGGGATGTGGCAGAGAGTGCGGCTGAATATAATGATTAATCGCTTCAACGATGTGTCCAATATCTTGGTCTCAAGAAGGTAAATTTGCGAATTTTCCTAAAAAATCTTGTTTAAAAGTCTTACAATATCCCACCTCTTTTAGAATTGACTTCAATTTTTTTAATTTGTGCAAAGGTTATATTTGTAAAGTGGGATTCATTTAGTGGTTTGTTATTCATTCCATTTTTTTACAGATCTCGAGTTTCTGGTGTCAAATTGACATCTTATTTTTATTACAGAATTTGTAAGAATTTGGTATAAAATGACTGATATCACAACAATGACTGGAATGACAGATGTCACAACAATGACTCCAAATTATTTAACTGTATTGGTAAATTCAGAGTTGTTGACAAATTTGATTTTTTTTTTGTCTAGGAACTGTTTTCATCTCATTGACCTCTCCAATTATTTTGGAAAAAATTTTCGGCATTAGTTCAGTAACGTTCCGAGAATATGTTCTCTGATGAAACATGTCAACCCGACCGCATTTAAATCAGTGCCAGGCTAAACCTCGCGAGTCTATGGGGTGCCTGGCACTGTCTTAAATCCATTATACAAAAACATATTCCCACTGGCAAAAGGTCGGATAGCAAATATTTGGATTTTGTCCAAACATTTGTTATAAAACGGCTATGGTCAAAATTTGAGCAAAATAGGACAACTTTAAGCCGTGCTCTAAAGAGGTCAAAGGTTAAATCTATATATACGGAAAAGAGTTTATGTTTGTATATTTGCAAATTAAGGTACCGTATTGACACGCAAACGCCTTGAACGATCTTTTTGAAATTTTCACAGAATGTATCTGTGTAGTCGGTGGTGAAAATAGGGTAGTTACATCTTTATATATATATATCAAGTGGGCGTGGCCTCGCTCATTGGATATTTCTGAAACCGCAATGTATAGAGGTCTGTTTCACCAATCGTCTTAAAAATTTAAGTGGATGGATTTGGCAGCAAATTTTGGGATACAACAAAAAAAAGGCGGGATCGGATCAGTGGGCGTGTTATAAAACTATAAAAAGAGGTGTATCTCATGAACTATAAGAGGTATAAAGATGATATTTGGTATGTGTTGTTGGTGCGGTATGAATTACAGTCAAGGTGGAAGTGGGCTGTGAGACGCTCCATTTAAAAAAAAAAACATAATAATAGTGTGATCGTCCTAAAAATTTCACAATATAGTAGAGATATAACCGGGCTATTTGGAACCAAGTTGGCAAAAAGGGTCGAGGCTCTGTCCACACTCGTCAATATGTGGCATTTTCAAATTTCCGTAAAAACAGAAATCTTCCTTACAATTCGCTGCCGCCCTAAGGTGCATTGCATTACAATATGACGCGGTAGTGGTTTATCCTCATAAAATAGTAACGATTTTATTAGTGCTAAATATTGATATTTGACCAGAACTTGTATTTAAATGTCAATAAAAACCAATACCATGTCCCCAGCTTCGCAAAAAAACACAACCTCTCGCCTCTTAATATATTGAAACACAGCACATCACTCATACGCCACATGCGGTAGGTACTCTTACGCCTGACCATGAACTTTTGAATTAATTATGTTAATTAAAATGCGATTGCATTATTATGCATAAAATATTACATATATTAAGTAATTAATGCTTCATTAAACCTTTTAAAGTGTAATCACCATAACATTTACACAACATACACACCCTAGCACCTCTCTGCGCACCTTTGGCAACACAATCTGTGTAGGCGATATGAGCGACAAGTTAAAACCGTTTTAAAACTGAACTTAATATGACACACAACACACACAAAGAAATAACAAAAACAAAAAAAGAACAGTATGTAATTATATTTAATATTTGCACAAGCTTTTCGATAATAATTGTTTATGCATATAAGATTAAATTGACAATATTTTTTAATTACATGATAAAAGGCCTCTTAGCGGGGTGGGGAGAAGAACGAACAAAATAAACATCAACAACTACTGCACTGCAACAACAACAACAACAGCTACGAATAATGTAAAATAAAATAATAAATAACAGAGGACGATGAAAAAGACAAACCATAACACGCATTAAGTAGTGACTCAGTGCTGCAGGAAACTACACCAAAACGCTGACAAAACAAGCCAAGCGATTAAGCGCAAGAAAGCGATGTACGATATTCGATGTTTCTTCACACAAAACAGTTTTGTGTAAGAGACAAATACGTATTTGCATAATATTGAATAATTCATGAATGTGTTTTTGTCATAAATTATTAAAAGAAAAGACACAAGAAAAGAAGTTCTGAGAAAAACAAAATAAAAGCTGAGAGTAAGAATAAGAAAATCGCTGTAGTCCTTAATGTCCTTTAGCGATATAGTTCAAACTCATTAATGGACAGTCATTAAGAGGATATAAAATAAACGAACAAATAGAAAATATAACGAAACAGTGAACTAAGACTTAAGTGAGTTGTTGCTTTTAAGTGGGTGCAGGACATAAGGCGGTATGAACTGGGCAAGGGAGAGTAATACAAAGTAAAACTTGTGAGAGGCAATATAATTCTATAAATATGTAATATTTGCATAATTAAACATTTTATTATACATTACAATGCATGCTATATTTTGTTTTCATAGTAAGAATTATTGAAGGAGCTAAGATTTTGTGAAATATATATTAAGTAATAGATAAGTTGGTATATATATTTTCAACAACTATTCTATATTTAGCTCTGGTTTAATATTATTACGGTTATATTGTTTGAATATTTATAGAACAAAGATTTCCACAAGATTTTGCGTATTTAGTTTATTACAAGAATTTGCATAATTAAGAAGTGAATTTTAAAGTATGAAAGGAAAATAATAAATTAATTTAATTTAAAAAATATTAGAATTTTAATTTAAATAGAAAAATGTCATAAAATATGAAAGGACACAACATCGGATATATGTAATGATATTCAACCTATTTGTATTTGTTATAAGTAGTTGCAGGAACATTTGGTGACGTATACTTTAACATGTAAGTGTTGACTACTACCAAAATAGAGGCAACATATTTGATATTACAAAATATTAGTGGGAACCGACTGAGCGTGGCATGATGCCAACCTGTGTTTAAGACCTGACACAACAACCATCTACATTCCTTTGATCGGCGGCCCATTTGATGTTGCAGACAACATTTTGAGACTATTCGAGTTAATCGTAATGTCTATCTCAAAAATTATGATGACGTTTGGAATCGTAATTAAACTGAAGGTCCCAGTGCAAGAGTATCAAAAAAAAAAGCGTAATAAAGCACTTAAATGAGAGTGATATGGGAGAAATACCTTTTGGTGGACAGCTAAAAATGTTGTAGACTTCTACCACAACATATAAGTTTTCATATTGAATATAAATAAAAAAGAGACATTACTACAAAGTTTTAGTGCATAGTCCATACTAGTAAAAGCTTCTACAAACACAAACTCTATTAGCAATAACAGAGTAGATCTTATACCGAATGTTGAAAACAAATTTACATGCAGCACATATTAACAAACGAAACAAGAGAAAAAATAGGAATCATTGTTAAACTCTTGGTCCCGTTATGTAACCTATACAACACATGATTTTTGGACTCAACTCTGAGAACTGCACGCGAAAGTAGCCCCAACAAGAAGAAGTTCTGCATCATTCGTTTTGTCAAGTTACATGCCATAATAATGTAATATGTATTTGAAGTAAGTAAGTATGGTATAGGGGAATTTGTCATATTTTATGCTTTTTTGTTTGACATAACATTAATACTATATGGTGGCGTATTTCAATAATATTTCACGGAAATTATATGTCACGGAGTACAACAGTTTTATTTTCAACTTCTACAAAATAAATCTAGTTGAAAACCATTTGATGAAAAGAAAAGTGAAACTGTTGCTTATGTAGGGAAATGTTATATGAACAGATTAAATGAATTGTAATTAATAATTTTTGTAAATTTGTTTCAGCCAAATCGAAATAGTTGTTTTTAATTTATGTCAAACAACTTACTATTAACTTCAAATACATATCAAATTATTATGGCATGTAACTTGACAAAACGAATGATGCAGAACTTCTTCTTTTTTTGGCAACTTTCAAGTGCAGTTCTCAGAATTAAGTCCCCACTCAATACGCTGAAAAGTGTTGTACTGTGTTAGGCAAAATTCAATATGTTGTTAATAAGATGCTAAAAAATACGCTTTTTAAATGGAAACACTGCACTAGTTTATAGTATGTTTGCTGGTAAGCTGCGAGCTACATTTCTATGTACATGGTAATCCATTTAGTGCTTTCAAAATCGACGGCCTGTCGAGGCTGTCAGCTGTTAAATATCTGTCTTCGGAGGTGTCATTTATTTAGTGAAAGGTTTGCCATTTATAAATATGAATCGTCTTGTAAAAGAATAATGTCTTTAAATAGCTAAAACTATAAAAGTGGAGGTTCGAACTTGGCTACTTTTCGAGCATTATGGTCATCATAATCGACCTACTGTGCGAGGAATTGGCAAGATTATAAAGAAATTTTAATGCACACAACACGACCGATTTTGTTTTTATTGCAAGTGAATTTTTTAGAACGCGTTATTTCATGTTTTTAAAACCTCAATTGGCCACCAAAATGACTTTGTGACTTTATTTGCGGACCACGTCAAAGACCTCGATAACACTCTAACGGTGACCCATATGAGAAGCAACACTCTTCCAGTTATTGTAGAGATACCCCACAAAGTGTAGGAAAAAGTGTTCGAAAACTACAGCATAGGGATCGACTGATGCAGTGGATCGATAGCTTAGTGGAAGCGACATAGACTAGCAATCCGAAGGTGACGGTTTCAATTCCCGGTCGGGGCTCTGGCCAAATCTACATCGAAATTACTTTTCAAATACTTTCCGAGTTCTCCAGCCAACAAAACTGATCCTAGATGCTTACACTATAAAAATCCAGATTGCGGAAGGAAATAGGAAAATGATTTATCAACATCGCAAATAAATCAACAAAACCAGCTGGCGCCATCTTTTGTGGAATTTGGCAATTAAAACTCACAACAACAACACATATAATCCTTGACACAAACCTTGCTATCTACAAAGAAACGAAACAGAGTTGCCAACAATGATCGTATGACAATCGAATTATATGCCCAAACGAGTGACGATAAATTAAATTCAGTATAGAGAATTATCACCCCAGCTACTTCCACCATCTGTTATAACAACAACTTATGCAACCAATTAAGAGACTGTTATTAAAATGACACTGTAATGGGTGATTTTTTTAGCTATTATCTTTTTGGCAACACCGGTTTAAACAGCTGACTCACGTTTCATGTTTTGTTTCACTGTCAAACATCTTCAGTTTGGTCTATAATTTAACCATGAATCGTCTTACAAACAAACAACACTTGCAAATTATTGAATTTTATTATCAAAATGCGTGCTCTGTTAAGAAAGTTCATCGCGCGCTTCTTCCACTTTTATTTTTTCGAAAAATTGTGTTCAGCGACAAAGCTCATTTTTGGCTCAATGGGTACGTTAATAAGCAGAATTGTCGATTTTGGATTGAAGATCAGCCAGAAGCATTGCAAGAGCTACCAATGCATCCAGAAAATGTCACAGTTTGGTGCGGTTTATGGGCTGATGGCATCATTGGACCGTACTTCTTTAAAGATGATGCAAATCGTGACGTAATTGTGAATGGTGAGCAAATAAAAGTTTTATTCATAGCTCTTTGTGTGTTATATTGAACTTTTGAAACCGAAAAATTTATAGTCCTATATTTCGATCTCCAAAGTTATTAAAAGAATTATTTTAAAAGTGCAAATATAATAGTGGGAGATTAAGATAAAATACTTGCGCATCTGATCTTTGAGAGAACTCGATCAGGTTATTATAAGGGCTTTCCTAAAACCTATCATTACAAAATCCAAATCAATAGACTCTATATGACGACCCCAGAATCATTGTCAACTACCGGCACAATAGAATTATTCTTAGATACCTAAAAAATCCGGTTTACTGTCAAAAAAAAAAAATTATGCAATTTTGATGCAAATTTCTAATGAAAGACACATAACTTTTGTTGGTTTTCATTGCATTTTTTTAAGGAAATAAAATTAAGCCATATATCTATATTATTTTTTATCTTTCTTCTTACAGATTCATATTTTCCCAATTTCATTCCGCAATGGTCGAAAACATTAAGATTTTTAACTATGAATGGAGTTGGGAGAAAATCCTCCAGCCTTAACAAGCAAAAATCCATTAACGATTCCAAGCCACCCACGCAACAAAATTAAAAAATATGTTTTTCTGTATTACTTACACAAATTAAAATCTGTTTTTAATTTGAATGTAACCTTGACAAATACTCCTACCTAATTAACCATTATAGATTTCTGCTGACACAGTGTACACACAACATTCACATCTCTTATAACATTTCCTGTGAAATTAATTTCAAAATGCAAAATATGTAAATTATACCTTTCAGTTTCATTGAAAGAATATTTAGTCCGCATAAGAATGCCAAAGACAGAATTCTTATAAATTCATAAGTGGTTACATTTCCTAAGAATACAGGATATATAATCGAGCAATTCGTAGGAAACATGATAAGTCTTGTTGTTATGTTTTCATACTGTCTCTAGGATATCATTAGTCTTTAGATCAAGAGCAGTACTTAAAATAATTTACTATACATAATACAAGATGTTCGTTCGTTTAATTGCTGTCACACGTAAGAGGATAACGATGATGACTGCGACGATTGACGTAAGAGTCAGTTGAAATTCTGCGAATTTGGAATATTAACTAAAATGTATGTAAAACAGGCGGAGGCCTTTAGAGATAATGTATAGAAATACTCAGTTTTTTAGAAATGAGGGATACCAACTAATGAGTTTTGTGGACGAGTTATTTGGAATAAGTTGTCTTGCTTAATTTTTTCAAGGATCTCGTAGCAAAAATCTTTGTAATGTGTACTATTGTTTTAAATTTAAATCAAGTTTACGTAGCTATGATAAACACCAAGTAAGAAAAAATTCATGGTATATTTCTTTAGATAGTTTTGTAGGAAATGGCTTTAGAAGGATGTTTGGTTGTGTTCTTGTAAATAGTTATTATCTAGTATCGAATAGTAAACTTTGTTCAATAGATTTTTCATGCGCTAAGAAGTTTTTCAATACAATAGTTTAAAAGCTCTAAAATCATGACTAACTCATTCGTATTTCCTGGTGCCATCACCCAGACCAAATGGCTAAAGCTATAAACGCGAAAATGAATATAGCGATGTTCCCTGTAGAATTAGTGAGCTCCCGGGATTTTTCGAAATTCATACTTTTAGGACTAAAAAACAAACAGACCAAACGGCTTAAGGTAGAATCGCAAAAATCTATATGGGCATGATCTCTACAGAACTTCTTGGCCTAATGAAGGCCAAAAAGGGATAAAACTGACACCCAGGCCAAATGGCTCAAGGTAGAATAGCTAAAATTAAGTTTAATGTATATTACAACCTAAAATATACATTAAACTTAATTTTAGCTATTCTACCTTTAGCCATTTGGCCTGGGTTGTGCTTTATAAAGGGATTTTTCGCAAATCGTACTTTAGAAGACTGGCACTGGTAGCTAGTACACCTGAAGGTAAAATCGTGAATTGAGGTAAATATTTATTTAATGAAACAGTTGTGCGATGTGCATACTTTTAGGGGTAAAAGGCCGACAAACAGATGAAACTAGTACCATCCCCTAATGAAACGACCAAATTGGGATGAATATTTACTGTAAAAAGTAGTTTGCGATACAAGTTGTATGAAATACGTTTTTAGAAAGAGAAAGTAAAAAATCAGAAGACCATCGTTCAAATCAAATGGCTAAAGATACAATCACAAAAAATGTGGTTAAAATTTTTATTATCTAAATTAGTTCTGCATTTAGCTAAACTTGCACGTTTAAGGTATACACAAAAAATAACTGGTCTTACCACTTAGACAAGACAACTAAAGCTGAAACACTCAAATGTAGTTTGCATATATTAGTATAACTCATACGTCACTTATACGTAATGTTATTCTATTATTACTCATACGCACTAGCATTGAAAAAAGAAAAAAATAATCATACGACAAGGTTTTCTTAGAACATATCCAATACTAACAACACCAGTGTAAAAAAATAACTATACATTAGGGTGGCATCAAAAACTCAACTTTGCATTATCGGTAAGGCCCGAGCGCAACATTACACAGTGGATGCCGTTCCATACAAAGAGCGGCAAAAAATAGAAGGAGTTATAATAGGTGAATATTATTTGGCACATCTCCAAGTTTCTTTAAATGACACCAATTTCTAAAATTTGGTTTAAATTTTTGAAAGAATTCAAGGATCTCTTTTAGATCCTGAAAATATAAATTTCATAGTAGGCACACCAAAGTCGTCATATCCATGGATTCCATCAATCTATAACTAAATCTAAAATGTGGTTAATGTCGGCCAAAGGATTCAAGGACCTCTCTTAAATGCTGAAAGTTTTAATTTCATAGTAGGCACACCAAAGTCGGCATATCCACTGATTCCATCAATCTATGACTAAATCTAAAATGTGTTTAATGTCCGTCAAAGGATTCAAGGACCTCTCTTAGACCCTGAAAATTTAAATTTCATAGTAGGTACACCAAAGTCGGCATATCCACTGATTCCATGAATCTATGACTAAATCTAAAATGTGGTTAATGTCCGTCAAAGGATTCAAGGACCTCTTTTAGAATACACATTCGAAAAAAAAGACACCGAAACGACCACTTTGTTCAACACACCGCAAATTTCCGCAGCTGAAATTTACATCATATAATCTGTAAATATGGGTAAACATTTTACAACAAATTTGATTGTCAACTTCGATCGACTTCGAGTGAGTACTGAAATCGGCACATATAATAAATTAATTTAATAAAATATACACAACATACTGAGAACTTTTTAAGTCTTTTAAATAATATTTAATACCTTTCTATACAATATTTAATTCTTCCAATCTTTTTTAAAGATGTTTTTACGTTTTAATTTGGACTTCACTTGACAGTTACTAACGCTGCTAAACAAAATTATTTTCACAGTCTGCCTTTTGCAGCTAGATAGGACTGGTGGAATAAAGCAAAATCAAAAGTAATTTGAAAGAACAAAAAATATTGTGAGGTATTGTTGCCACAGTTTTTCCCTGAATTTTGACAATTTTTTTTTATTTTTGGCCAATAAGGACGACCACTGTGCATTGTGTCAGTTGCGTTATAAAATGGCTAAGGTAAAAATTTGAGTAATATCTTGAAGCCGTGCACCAAAAACGTCAAAGGTCAAATAAATATATATATGAAAATAAGTTTGTCCTTGTCTGTTTGCACTCTTTAAGACTGTGTAGACTCGGAAACGGCATGACTAATCTTGTCATAGAACGTAGCTAAGATGTCGCTGGTAAAAATAGTGTACGTGCATTTTTGATTTATCAACAACTTACTAAAGTTGTTTTTAGGGTCGATGATAGATCACAAGAGCTTTAAAAAAAATGCAACAAAAAATATTCGAAAAATTACACATAACTGATTTGGTCGGCGCAGCGACGTATTACATATTTACGAGAAAAAAAAATACAATTCTTTAATCGACCATTTGTAAAAAACATAGGATTGACTTAAAGTTTACTAAGAACCCGACCTTTGAAATCATAAATCGTATATTGAAAAGTTTTTCGCATTTAAATTTTCTAAGACACACACACAAAGAAACATTTACTGAAAGTGCCGATTGACTCTGCTACTTAGAAGTTGATGTCGGCTACATCGTGGGGTTTCCGGTTAATGAAATGTAGATGGCTGTAACAGGGCTTGAACCCACAACACCCATATGATAATCCTATTTTCTTGCCTTCATGACACTGCCGGCCCCTTAACATCCCATCCTCAGCTAACATATAGCATAAAAATATGTCAAGGAATTTAATTTTTACGTCGGCCTTAGTTTTACTTTATTTGATATATATCGAGAGAGAAATATGCATTCAATTATACAGTACAACATGTTTCATTGATTGGGATTCTGAGAACTGCACGTCGAAGTAGCCACAAAAAGAAGAAGTTCTGCAACATTCGTTTTGTCAAGTTACATGCCATAATAATTTAATATGGATTTAAAATTAGTAAGCATAGCGGAATTTTTCACGTTTAAGGCTCTTTTTCGAGAACCACTATTGCGATTTAGCTGAAACAGATTTAAAAAAAATAAGAATTATAATTCCTTTAATCTGTTCACATAACGTTTCCTAAATGAGCAACAGTTTCACTTTTCCAATCATCAAATGATTTCGAACTGGGTTTATTTTGTAGCAGTTATAATAAAACTGTTGTACTGTGTGGCGTATGATTTATGTGGTATAATACTTACGATAATCATACGCCACCATATAGTATTTGTGAGCCTAAAACGTGACAAACTCCCCTATACGATACTTACTAACTTCAAATCGATATTAAATTATTATGGCATGTAACTTGACAAAACGAATGATGCAGAACTAGCGCTACTTTCACTTGCAGTTCTCTGAATTGAGTCCTAAAATCATGTGTAGTACTGTGTTATAGCTGGTGTTTCTTTCGATACAACTATTTAAAGGACATAAACATTCTGGTAAACCACAATTTTATGTTAGTGCATCAAATGATACATAAAATTCGGCTAAACGATCTGAAAAGTGTTACAAATAAAAAAAAAAAAAATTGATCGCTTAGCCGAATTTGATGTACCATTTGATGCACTAACATAAAACTGTGATATATAATTAATACGATCGACTAAAACTAACAAACAACGAAGTTCATGTTTTATATATCAAATACCGAAATCAACAAATTCTTAACGAAAACATTAAAATACTGCTGATGGGAAAATTTTAAGTCCGTTGAACAAAACCATTAATGCGCCAATATTACACTTTGCAAGCCCAAAGAAAACATAAGTATTCCCACTATATTTCACAAAGACCACAAAACATTTTTCAAAATCTGCGACATGAGTCATTTTAGCTGTGAACACATGAAATACAAACTCTCTCAAGCAAAAGTCAGTAATTCTGGTATTTTTTGCCATCGATTTTCATAGAAAAGGAGTCATTTTTTCACCACAGATCTAGCTTCATAACTAAAGTGCTAAACTAAAATCTTTTCACAGTCATTGCAAAAATATGATGAAAAACATAAATTTTCGGTAAAACTTTTTAGATAACTCAGAAACTATTGATAAGCGTACTGAAACACATCATTCAGACTTTGGAAATTTAAATTGGAAATAATAAATTGGTACAATACGATACAAAACGATATATGATACATGAGCTACGCAAATATCTTTGAAACAACCAATTTCAAAAAACTTTGCAATAAAAATATCCTTTCGATTTTTTATTGTTATCGGTAGACCACAATCAAAAAAATATGGTGGGAATATTAATGTTGAGTATTTTTCTATTTTGTTCCATAGTGTAACTCAAACGAACACAAATAAAACCTTTTTTCTAGTTAATTAAAACATATGATTTAATTTCAAAAAATTATTAAAAACATATAATTAGAAATGATTTAATATCTATAAATTGTGTTTGCTTTAAAAAATCAAACAATTTTGTTAAGATATGATTAATTAAATAATTTGTGCACATAATTTTTTTTTGACACCTCCTTCAATTCTACAAAAATGTGTCCGTGTGTGTGTCCACAGTATAAAATTACATTGTGCCATTCAAGTGCAATGAATCAAGTGCTGGCTAACTAATCAATTAAATCCTGTGGAAATCTTTGTTGTGCTTTCAATGTGTGAAATCTCAACTTATTTACAATATTTACAAATATGTTTATGTTATATTGTTGGTTTTAAAAATAATCCTTTAATTTATTCATATGTTATTTTTAAAATCATAAATAATTCAATAACTAATTTGGTATTATAATGTTTTGCAACAACTTAAAATATTATATGGCAAATATTCGCAAATTTTGTATTGAAAACTAAACAATAAGTAAAATAAACAAAACAAAACAAAAACTTAACTAAAACATGTTAAACACTGTTTTATTTTATTATTTTTTTGTTTTCATCAATGGAACACGATTCTTACAATATACGTTGAGCTTAAACCTTTTGTCGTGCACACACAAAAATGTATTGCAACTTAACAAACACTGATTTCTTGTACTGGTACACAATAACAAACACTTTATTGGTTCGATATTTCAATTTCAATTACAGTACACTTGTATAGTAACGTAGTATTTATGCGAGCTGTCACTACGACGTATGAGTGATATTAATAGATTCTCAACGATTTAACACGTATAAGTACCACACAATTATTGGCTATTACTAATACGTATACGAGCCCAATCAGTAACACAATAAGGCTGGGGTTTGCGGGCTGATAACGTATGAGTAATACGTTTTCACAAATCCACTGCTATATTGTGGTGGCAGACGACACGATTTGTTGTTGTCAAGTAATTACATTCGATTTTTCTTTTGATTTTGTGGCTTTCGTTGTTAGTTATTGTGGCATACAATACGATTTTGTATAAAATACTGTTGTATTTGCGATTCGTTTAGAATCGTTTTCGTTTCGTTTTGCACTGTTTACACTTTGACACACTTTTCATGCCTGAACGGCAAAATATGCAGACATTTTTTTTAGGACTTTTTATTTCGTTGTTTTGTTTTTTTTTATGCTTTCTATTTTTGTGTGAATATGTTGTTGTTTCCGTTACCCTGTGCTATTGTTGTACTAAGGGATCGGTAATAAAAACTAACACATACATTATTTATTATCGTTGTTGCGACTCTTGTGTTATAGTGTTATAGATGCTTTAGTAGTTGTTCTATTCGTTATGGTTTTTACTTTTATGGTATCGGTAATGTTCACCGGGGTTTTATTGGCGCGTTAGTTTTATATGATTTTGTGTTTGGCTATAACTTTATATTCATTACATTGTGGGTACAAAACAAAACACTATATAATGCCACATTTATGATTTACTTTAGATTTTTTCAGAGGATATATATATGTTTTTTTTTTGTTAAAGATTTTTGTAAAATTCTTGTATTTATTTCGTTTTTATTTTTCTTTTTAAGGCTTTCGTAACTTGTGCTTTAATTATTCCATTTCCTTTGAATTTACACACTCGTTTTTATTTTTATCTTCTTTGCTTTCTTTTCATTGTATCCCCTTTTCAAAACAATCATATCAGGAATTTTTGTTTATCCACTGAGAATGCGTTGCGTATTCACGTAACCGACCAAACGACCATTTAACGCCCGTATTCAAAAACAGACTAACCGACCCACAGAAGATTCATCCCTTGTGCGACAAAACTAGCTAGACCATAACAACAACATAATCTTTGGTGTTGTAAGTATCTCTCTGAGCCCTGAGATAAATTCGTTTACAACAGATAAATGTGTTTCACACACACAGGCACACAGGCACACACACATGGGGGATGGCAGTGACCGTGCTAAGCATCCCCGAAGTTAAGAGAAACAACCCCCGACAGGATGTTCTCTTAGTCGAGAGGATTTAAACGTAAACAATCTTTCTGCCGCTATACGTGTTTGGCATAAATCGAAATACACCACCAATATTTCGTGGCATTGTATTTCTCCCTTGTAATGCGTATATACTGCTGTCTAATGATTCATATATCTTCAACACTCTCTTGTCATTTCTCTTTTGGTGTACACTTACTCTCTTATGTTTGGCGAAATTCACCACCATCATCTATGGCCATCTGGTGGCTGTCTGTAGAACATGTAATTGCTTTTGCTCTTTTCTTTTAAGCCAGCAAGCTTACACAGAGTGTCGCTATGGCAATGTACCACTTTTTTTTGTATTCGGTTGGGTGGGGGAGAGTCTTTTGCAAAAACACACACAAAAAACAGGGATACAGCAACTTCCTGGGTGATGTCAGTGTTTACATTATCCTGAAACATATGTTTGTGCAAAATACATTTCGCGCTAAATTTGGTCGGAATGTGGATTTTGGTTTGCAAAATAGTGGTTGCCAGATTCGGAGAAAGTAAGAGTAAGGAATGAATGTTTAGGAAAAACTCCAATGACGTACGTACTAAAAATGTGCGGAGTATCTAATATGGGCTTATTCAGGTTTATTTATAGTGCTTAGAAAAGGATAATAAAGTCATGCTTCAAAATTACTGTTGGAGAAGCCAAAAAATCTAAAAACATAACATATTCAGGACGCGGCAGGATAATAAGCGTTTGAACGTCGATAAGGTGATAAAAATATAAGGGGAACAATTTTTCCAAAAACACATACCAACTTGCAAAAAACTTATTATCTAATATGTTCATTGGCCGAAATCTGCCGGATGTTACAGCAGTTTTCTCATCGCTAGCAAAGGAGTCAGCAAAAATGGGCTTAGCGGTCAACGAGGACAAAACCAAAATAATGATTTCGACAAACAAAGAGTCCACTCGATGGGGCTGCACCGTCAATGTTGAAAATTATTCTTTTAAGGTAGTAGATGAGTTTGCCGACCTCGGATCTTCCGTCAACAAAAAAAATAATGTCAGCTAAGAAATTAAGCGGAAAATAGTGCCTGTCAACGGACTTCGTGAGCACTTCAGTAACACCACCTTATCTCGGGAAGCTAAGAAACAGCTGAACGAGGTGTTAATTCCACCCATTCTGTTGTAAGCCGCCGAATCGTGGTTACTTACGGCAACGGACACACAAAACGTGGGAGAAGTCGTGAGAAAAGTATATGGACCTATCTGTGTCGGATGAACCATAAGCTGTATGACCGTTACCACGACATTGATGTAGAAAGAACCAGAATCTAACGACTTCAGTGGCTGGAACATGTTCCAGCGAGAAAGGTGTGTGAAGGGGAACATCAAGGACGACGCAGGAAGGGAGACCCAAACTTCGTTGGAAGGACCAACTGGTAGGCGATGTGCCACCAGCTGGTAGAACTAACTGGAGAACGCACGCAGAAGACCGAAGCATGTGGAATTCTGGTAAACTTCAGGCCTTTTAATTTATGAACAACGTTCGTAAGTTGTTGGGGCCGGCCGTGGCATAGTGGTTAGAACACGCGACTACCATGCGGAAGATCACAGGTTCAACTCCTGGCTCCAGTCATCTTAAAAAAAAACAAAATTTTCTTTGATTGTCGGCTCCGCTCGAATGTTGTCGACAGCAACTTCGCAGTATTAGTGTCGAGTCAATCGGCATGTTTAGTAAGAGCTTCTCAAAACAGTGACGTTCGCATTCATCGAACGACAAGTAGGTGCCGTTAGTTGTGAATCTAAAAAAATAGAAAGCGTGTTAATTCACAACAACGCGAGAAGCTTTCCCATACCTCATTCATGGGGTGCAAAATCGAAATCGTCGCTCAAAAGGACGGACGGACATCTGTAAACCGATTCAATTCGACGCTGATCATATGTATTTACATCGGGTCTTTTTTCTAGACATATAATTGTAGAGCTTCCGCTATGCATTATTTACCATTTATTATCTGAATTTTCGATTTGTTCGCCAAACTTATAAACAACTTCGTCATCAAATTCAGTATCCACTTATCTGAGTAGCCAATATGCAATACAATGGATCGTTTCCTGACCATTTTTACTGTTGTGGATAATATTCATCTAAATATTGACAGAGGACTCTAAATTATGAATTCGACGCTGTTCTCAGCCTTCCATTACTCGGTCTCTGTTCGTCCACTACTTGGAACCTTTAGAGGAAAGACCTTGACCTATCAATTGCGTCATGTGTACGATTAATGGGCTGAGAATCAAGTCAAAGAGAGAGCACAATCCTCAGGATCATTCCGAATACATCACTGATGCGGTTTACGTGTCAAAGGTGTCATCGACCTATTTTTCTATGCGTCCGCAACCGGTGCCAACATTACCGTGAATATCGAACGTTACAGACAAATGATTCGTGATTTCTTTATTCCATATGTCATTGCATTCGGAAGAGAAATGGATTAAACAAGACGGCGCAATATGCTGTACAGAGCGTAAAACCATCACCTTATTGAGTCAAACGTTTGGTGCCCAAAATTATCTCAAGAAATTGACCTGTGAATTGGAAGCCTCACTTTTGAGATTCGACAGCTTTGATGTACTTCTTGCGGGGGTTCGTGAAATCTCTGTTTTATGCTGATAAACCAGAAATGATGTATCAACATTCGAACGCACTTTTTTATTCGCAGCAACAACAGAAAGTTATTTATCAGTAGTCGCACGTAAAAAATTATTCCAAGCGCTTCGGTCTTTTACGTCTCCCTTCTGCGCGGACACGGAAATCTGTTCACTGACATTCAGAGTGTGCTACAAATATGGAAGGAAGATTTTCGATCTCTACTCGTTCCGGAAGGCAGCTCACTAACATGATTTGGCTCAAGAAATGCATGCCTGATGATTGGAATCTGAATGTTCTATGTCCTGTGCTTAAGAAAGGCGATCCAAGCGTGTGTACCAACAATCGCGGGAAGAGCCTTTTACCTATCGCATACAAGGTCCTGTCTAGTATATTATGTAAAAGACTAAACCCCATTTTAGCGAACATGATTGGACCTTATCAGTGTGACTTTAAACCTGATAAATCGACGACCGTCCAGATATTCACACTACGACAAATCCTGGAGAAAACCCCAGAAATGCAGATCAACACTTATCATCTGTTAGTCGACTACATCGCTGCATTCGACGGTCCGATATGACTTTAGATGCTATGGCTGAGTTTGGTATCCCCGCAAAAGCGATACGACTTTGCGGGATGACACTGACTGACACGAAATCTTCAGTAAAAATTGGCAAACGTCTGTCAGTGCCATTTTCTACCAAACGAGGCTTTAAACAAGGCGAAGTCTGTCCTGCGATCATATGGAAGGCTGCAGTAAGCAGGAATGATACCATCTTTAACAAAAGCCACACGTTGATCGCGTATGCCGATGATATAGATAACATTGGCCGTGGACTGCGGGATGTTACGGCGGCCTTTTCGAGCATTAAGAAGCAGTCGGCAGAAATATGTCTGCTGATTAATGAGGACAAAACCGAATTATTTGTTTCAACGAAGAAAGTGTTTACTCGTTTGGGACGTTGCGTGAACGTTGACAACTACAACTTTGAAGTGGTAAGTGATTTTGTCGTTCACTAAATGATCTAGGAATGGTCTGTCACTGGTGGGAATTAATTTGTTGATCATAAGTAGACTGAAACGTGGGGCTGTCCCAAGGCTTGTCATCATACTGTAAGCTTAATCAACGAAATACTCTACAATAGGTCATGGTAACGTAGACTGAGGTTGAAATCATCATCTGAGGTAAGGTGGTTTGGTGCTTTAGTCACCGCAGTGGACAGAGCAACAAATGCTTTTAATAAATCACTGCAAGTATTTTGTCGTAATATCAAACCTCCTCGGTGCAATGGAGGTCTTTCAGATATTAGGAAATGCTGCCGAAAACCTCTTAATAAAACCGTCTGGTCGTTTTGGTCGCTTAATAATTGATACCTAATATTAGAAGAACTTTTTAAAGCTGGCACATTTAAATGAAACCAACATAAATGAGACCACTTACTAAAAACATTTTGTTGCAACAACCCATTTGAATTAAATAATATGATCTAGAAGATAAACACGAATAAATATCACTCCATTATACTTCAAGGCGCTTAAGTTACAAGATACCAAACACAAACGTGATAAGGGGTGGGGGAGGGGGCTAGAAATAAAACCCAAATTTATGTTATTAATACCAAGTAGACAATACAAACACATATGCAGCAATGGAGCAATAATAAGAAACATAAACATGGATTAAGTACACGCAAACATATCTATACACACTCTTACAGAAACATCTACACATACACACAAACACATATACATAGTTGTGGCTTTGACAAACATATAATCCAACAAGGATACCACGTAATGGTCGATTGTTTAACACAGACACTATTACGTGTGCTCTTGGCCAATATGTAGGGGTTGTACGAGCGTGTGTGTGTGTTAGTGTTAGTGTAGCAAAATTCTTGCAACCATTTCATGATAATAATAGATTTCCCAAACTATCATGTATACACTCAATGTATCTTTAATTACGTACCAGTGTTAGTTGTTGTTAATCCTTGTGTACGTATGAAATTTGTTCAATGTTCGATAAATACTTAAGATACGAATATACATTGGATTAAGTTTAAAGAGTCGAGAGCGAGCAAGTAGTTGGCGGCGGGGTGGTGGTATAGAGTTCAAGGTAATTATACAAAATCTCTTTAATATACAATATTTCATTGGCTATACTCTCATAGCGTACGTCTGTCCATTTTCACAGCTAATTAAAATTTCATTTTTAAAACCTAAGTGCGATTTCTTCAAGCGCTTTGTGTACACTTCATTAACTTAAAGAAGTTTAAGGGTGGTGGAGATGAAGAAGACGAGGATGTTGGAGATGGTGATGATTATGATGGTGGAAATGATGATGGTGGCAATGATGATGGCGGGGATGATGATCCACGGGATGATGAAGTATGACTAAAGGTGATTATTATAACCACCTAAGACAGGGATGACACCAATGGCTTGAAGGAAGTTAGGTTATGTTGGTAGGTTATTTTGATGGCGCACAGTGGTCTTATTATGAATAGAATATTAAAAGATTCTTCAAAATAATAACTAAAATATCATCAATTAATTTCGAAAGTATTTGTTGGTACAACAAAAGTTTCATTTTGTTCAATAAAAGTACTTTTTGGTGCTAAAAAGTACTATTTAGTAGAAAATTGATTTTGTAGCTACAATAAACAAATTTTTAGTGTAATAAAAATATTCCTCTGTAAAAGTACTTTTTGATTCAATAAAAATGGTAACTTTTAAAATAACAAAAGTATTTTTGGTACAAAAAGAAATTTTTGGAAAAAACCAAATTGGTTTTTAGTACAAAAAAGTACTTGTTGCTATATTATACAAATGTACTCGTTGGTACTTCTTGTTATTATAGCACTATAATTTTGTTATAATGAAAGTATTTTTGGTACAATAAAAGTACTTAATGGTACTATTTAATGTTTTTGTTGCACAAAAAAGAAATTTTATTATACAAAAAATACTTTTTGATACTATACAAGTACTTGTTATCAAATAAAGGAATTTGTAAGGATAACAAATGTAATTTTTGATAGAGATATATCTGTTGTTACATACTGAGATACTATGTTTTTAAATAAAAGTACACTTTGGTGAATTTAAAGTACTTTTTGATACAATTTACTTTTAAACAAAGGAACTTTGTGGAAAAAAACAAAAATGATTTTTGTAACAAAAACCACTTTTTGGTACATTTTATGTACTTGGTGGAAAAAAATTACTATTTGGAATAATAAAAGTATCTTTAGGTATAAAAAAAGTACTTCTCGGTACACTAAAATCACTTTTTGGACAACACCAAGCAATTTTTGGGTAAAATAAAAGTACCTTTCTGTACTAGTTTATACATCTGTACTAGTTTTAAACTTTTTTCGTATCGTAATAGCATTTTAATGGTATGAATAATAATGTTTGTACAAAAACATAATTTGTTGGGGCACTGAGTACTATTTGATACAACAAAATGAATTTATGGTGCTATTAAGGCCATTGATACAATAAGAGTACGTTTTTGTAAATAACAAAGGTACTATTTGGTACAATAAAAGTACTTATTGTACAATAAATATAATAAAGTTCCTTTTTGATAAAATAAAATCTTTTTTTTTTTTGAAGATTTTAAGCATCTGTAGGTACAATAGAAGTACTTTTTTAATGTCACAAAAGTATTTTTGGTACTTTTCAAGTATTTGTTGTTGCGTTAAAAGTACTTTTTGATATAACAAACGATTTTTTAGTACGTTAAAAGTACTTTTTTGTGCAATACAAATACTTGTTGGCACAATAAAAGTATCTGTTACATAATTAGATTGGGACCGGCCGTGGCATAGTGGTTAGAACACGCGACTACCATGCGGGAGAACTCCTGGCTCCAGTCATCTTAAAAAAATAAAAAAAAAAATAAATTTTTCTTTCATTGTCGGCTCCCCTCGAATGTTGTCGACAGCAACTTCGCAGTATTAGTGCCGAGTCAATCGGCGTGTCTAGTAAGAGCTTCTCAAACAGTGACGTTTGCATTCGTCGATAAACAAGTAGATGCCGTTAGTTGTTAATCTAAAAATAGAAAGCGTGTTAATTCACAACAACGCGAGAAGCTATCCCATACCTCATTCATGGGGTGTAAAGGGAAATTAAGTTAAGTAAAAAGTTAGATAATGGTACCTTTTTAGTATAATATAAGCACTTTTAGATACTATAAAAGTACTTTTTGGTACAAGGAAATGATTTTAGATATACAAAAGTATTTTTTCGTTTAATAAAATAAGAATATTTTGTGGTGCAATAAAAACACTTTTTCTACAATAAAAGTACTTTTTGTTTAAAAAAAGTATTATTTTAATAAAAAGTACTTTTTTGAGAAAATTAAGCAATATGTAATACAATGAAAGTATCTGTTGGCACAATAAAAGTACATTTTCGTATAGCAAAAGTACATTTTTGTAGTAATAAAAGTACTTGTTGGTACAATAAAAGTACTTTTTTGTATAATTAAAGTCTTTGATGGTACACTGTAAGTACTTTTGAAAATAAGTAAAAATGTTGCTGCACTAAATGTACTTTCGATACAATTAAAGTATTTGTTGGTACAATTAAATAATTTATCGGTGCAATAAAAGTACTTATTGGTACAATAAAAGTACTTATTGGTACAATAAAAGTACTTAGTGGTACAATAAAAGCACTTATTGGTACAATAAAACTACTTATTGGTACAATAAAAGTACTTATTGGTACAATAAAAGTACTTATTGGTAAAATAAATGTACTCTTTGATAGAAAAAAGTACAATAGTAGTGCGCGTTGGTACAATTACTGTACAATTTGGAGCTTTTTATGTACTTGTTCGTAAAAAGTACTTTTTGTATAATCAATGTACTTTTTTGATATGATACATTTTTTTGTACAAGCACAGTATCTTTGGTCTAATAAAAGTACTTTTTTGTACAATAAAAGTAATTTTTGGTACAATAAAAGCACTTTGCTGAAAAATAAAGATACCTTTTGATAGAAAAACGTGTTTTTTGCTACAATCAAGTACTATATGGCACAAAATATGCTTCTTTGCGTTTTTTTTTCGATTACAAAAGTATGTACATTTTTGAAATATCAAAGTTACTTTTTGGTACTAAAAAAGCACTTGTTAGAAAAAAGTAACGTTTAATACAATAAATTTACTTTGTGATACAAGTAAAGTAACTTTTAGTGCAAAAACAGTGATTTTAAATGTACTGAAAGTTTTGTTTGTACCAAAAAAGTACTTTTTGACATAATAAGTATTAAAAAGTACTTTACTTTGTTTAGAATGGGTTGAAATAAATTATTTAATGACCTCTATAAATTTCTTTGTAAATACATTTTCAGATGTTCTCGTCCTTTAAAGGTGATCCATTCAGAAAAATTCGTTTTCTTACCTAATTCATTACACAGTATAGGGAATCAACTCTGAGAGCTGTACGTGAAAGTAGCCCCCAAATGAAGAAGTTCTGCATCATTCGTTTTGTCAAGTTACATGCTATAATAATTTAATATCGATTAGAAGTTAATAAGTATCGTAAAAAGGAATTTGTCACGTTTTAGGATCTTTTGTTAGATTGTTATAAGGTGGTGTTTGATTATCATAAGCATTATTCCACGTAAATTATACGCCACAGAGTACAATAGTTTTATTGCAATTGCTACAAAATAAACCCAGTTCAAAATCATTTGATGAATGGAAAAGTGAAACTGTTGCTTATGTAGGGAAACGTTAAATGATGAGATTAAAGGAATTGCAATTTTTAATTTTTTTTTTTAAATTTGTTTCAACTAAATCGGACTGGTGGTTCTCTAATTATGTCAAAAAAAGTGCCTAATACATGACAAATTCTCCTATACGATACTTACTAACTTCAAAGCGATATTAAATTATTATGGCATGTAACTGGACAAAACGAATGATGCAGAACTTCTTCTTTTTAGGGCTACTTTCACGTGCAATTCTCAGATTTGAGTCCCAAATCAACCCTACAAATAACACGACTTTTTCATACACGCGTGTAAATTATATTCCATAATAGACGAGGAATAGTCCAAAAATAATCCAAATACATGGAAAAACCTAACCCATTTAACATTACGATGTTGTAGGACTGGACCATATAACCCTGCTTTGCATTACATCAGAGTAGTCTCAAAACTACTCCACATCATTACTCTATGGTACACCTCAGAGGATTTTTCTTAACTACTTATTCTTAACTTTTTTGGGACCGGCCGTGGCATAGTAGTTAGAACACGCGACTACCATGTGGGAGATCGCAGGTTCAAACCTGGCTCCAGTCATCTTAAAAGAAAAAATAAATAAAATTTTCTTTCATTGTCGGCTCCCCTCGAATGTTGTTCGACAGCAACTTCGCAGTATTAAGCGTCGATTCAATCGTCGTGTCTAGTAAGAGCTTCTCAAAACAGTGACGTTCGCATTCGTCGATAAATAAGTAGGTGCCGTTAGTTGTGAATCTAAAAATAGAAAGCGTGTTAATTCACAACAACGCGAGAAGCTATCCCATACCTTATTCATGGGGTGCAAAGGGAAATTAAGTAAGTTTTTATTCTTAACTTAACTAGAAAATCTTGTTTGACAATGACATGGTCTATGACAGCATTACATAGGACAATGTTGTAACTAGTCCATAGAAGCTGCAATGGATCACGTAGCCCAGTATTATTTGCAGAGAATGAGCTTAAAAATTTTATATTGTGTTAGACGCACACAACTATGGCGTATGAGTATTATAAACAGCCAGTACAAAAACGTATGATTAATACGAATAATTCTTAAATGTGAAAGCTTATAAATTTAGCAGTAAAATAGATGAAACAGTTTATTACGTTTTCATTTTTCGCATCCTCTAAATTTTGTTATCTTTTTCGCAATACTTTGTATACCCTGACACACTGTGCTGTGTTATAGTGTCCTAGCAGCTATGTCAGTAGTATGTATAGCTTAACTGTTAAAGCAGATAATGTTTGTTTGATAACATTATAATTTAATTACATACATTTTGGCATAACTTTTGTTAATTAATATACCCAAATATAAAGTTACTTTCTCAACTGTGTTTAAGAAAAAAACACAGCTAAAAGTTAATAGAGATTTTTGCACGTACATAATAAAGATAACAGATACGCTTATAAACTATACTTAAACAAAAATTAGGCAATACGAAAAAGTTTACAAGTTTTCTCTTTCTTCGTTTGCTTTTGCAATAGTTATTTACCATATCCTGTGTATATGACTGTTGGTAATTGAGGTTTCAACTAACACAAGTAGTTAATTGTATCAGAAAACCGTAAACATCGGACAGCCTTACAAGATGTTATGCACGAAACTTACCTGTAAAGAAAGAAGAGACAAAGAAAAAAATTAGATTAAAGTAAACTAACATGTTGCGAATTAAGGATGAAAAGATCAGATTTATTACACAAGTAAATACACATAAAGTAAATACACATTTTTATATTGTAAGCTGAAGCTAAACTTCGATTAAAATCCTCATGTACCATGAAAAACAGCTCCAAGATGTCAATGGTGTTAGCTGCATTACTTACGAACTCAGAAACACCTTATTTAATACATATTGGAAAAATGTGAAACACACACGAAAACATTATTTTAACATACCCATTTACAACGACTAAGACTACAACGATCCACCTCCCTCACCCTCGAGCCATTTAACCTCTATAATCAATGTACATCTCTGGAATCTTTACTTTAATTTTCCCACCTTCATCAGGGATTGCTGCAATTTATAAAAGTCACCGTGTTTCAATGAACCTCTACTACATCTACTACACAGACATTCAATAGAAGATTTCCTCCTTCAGTGGTTGTTGTTGCTGTTGTTGTTGGCAAACATGAAAAAGTGCCACTTTGACAAATAATTAAAAATTAATTAAAACATTTCTTCTCTACGCTGGCTGCCAATGGGGACCTCTTTTGTCGCTGTCATAGCATCTTGTACTAACTGCACCTTATAAGTTTGTCTCTCTCTCTCTAACAGAGCAACAATTGCAGATTGTATGTACTATTGCTGTAGTCCTGTCGGTCGGTCGGTTGGTCGTATGAACACTCTAAATCTTGTCCAATACATGCCAATGTAAGAAGAGTAGCGTAACGACAGTATGATTGTAGATGTACATGCTGATTGTCAGACACATGGTGTCACAGACACATAAATATCCCCACACACACACGCACATTGCTTATACACGCATACCAATATCAATTCAATTTAAATAAAAAGCACTACGGCGAAAGACAAACAAAAATACAAATATACTGTTAAGAAATTGAGAAAATATAAATTAAGGGGTTGTACCAAGGGAACGTCTGAATTGGACAATTGCCATGACAAGTCTTTTGCTGTACATTGGCATGCTTGCGATTGTAAATCACCGTAAAGAAGTCTCGAGAAATTTAATACCGTTTGATTGGTGTAACTTTGGTAAAGAAAGGATTTAACTTTTCGCTTTTGAACTGACATTAAGATTAAAGGGTCAAGTGGTGATGACCTGGATAACAAATATATACTAATAATATGACAACAAGTTCGATATTATCAATATACTTAATAGTAGCGGATATTTAAGGGAAGGGTAAAAGGTCCTTGAGAAAGCTCAGCAGTCTCATTGTCAATACAAAAAAGTTATGGGAATTTTCTTTTTGCAATTTTGGGGCGAGTGTTTACAATCTTGTACTTATGGATGTTACTCGCAATAAAATGAATTTATTGACAAATTTTCGAGGATATTCCAAAAGGAGGAGGACCTAAGAAATTCGGAAAGGTTTCATCCGGCCTAAATTTACAAATACTTTGATATAAACTTGAGAAAATTGATCACTATTGTGTTGAGTTATGGTAAAATGAAATCACAAACAAAAATTAAAGCTCTGAAAGAGGGAAAATGCCCTTTAAACTTCAAAACAAAAGTTTGGGTAGTCTAACGGTCAATCGTCACTCAGATTTAGTTAGCGCAATAGTAAAAAAAACATAAATATTATCTGTAACAACAAATGACTGATTCTAAATTGTTTTCTATAATTTTAGCGAAAATACGCATATTTATTTTATGGGAATATTCTTAGAACATTAAAAGGGAAAAAGTCTTTGATGAAGCAAAATAATTTAGTTTTCTCGCCATTTTATGACTAATTTAAAATTTTTTGTTAAATCTCGTTATAAAATTTTTAACCTTAATATGTATCCTGTAATGGTGTTCAAAATTGAGGGTTAGTTTTATTAAAAGGTACCAAAGGACTTTGAATAGGTAGTCAGTGCGAATATGCCTTCTTTGCAAACAAATAATTAGGTAAGTACTGCCATTAAAGGACAATTTAAAGGACAAAAATAATAAAAACTTAACAACTTATTTTTTAAGAATTTGTAGCGGCGCTCTTATTATTTACAATTATTATTATTAATTATTATCATTTTATACCAATTATATTAAAACTAATGAAGTTATATGTTATTTTCCACTAATGACCATTAATGGTTTCGTAATGACAAGAAGTCTTTTTATGTTATGTTCATGTTAATTTAGAATCACACATTATCTCTTATTCTCACCAGCATACATAACTACTAATGTTCTCAATATATATTAAAACTCATTCTCACGATCAAACAATATCACTCATATTCTCACTATCATACATAAACACTAGACCGGGTCACGAAAAAATTTTTCCAAAGTCGAGGGCAAATATTAAAGATCACCTTGAGACAACTTCAAAAAAAAATTTTTTTCCTCCCCCACCCCCCGGAAAAACAGCCAAAATCGTTTTTTTATCACTGCTTTTTTGTTTGTGGTTCAATCGTAACATTCAAGACATCGGTGTATAGGTCTCGACGAGTTCTACATTTGTCCTATAGATGTCGCTGACATACGACAACATCTTGTAATGATGGCCTCATTAAGAGCAATTTCTACCCCTAAAATTTAAAAATATTTTTTCCTAGGATTAAAGCCCTTTAAAAAACAAGAACATTTTGCTTTGGAAGTATACAGTTTTATTCAAAAACAAAAAAGTTACGTATGGAAAGATGTATTTACAGCATCAACACTAATATTTTTTCCTGTTGCTTGTATTATTACAGAAAATTATTGCATACTTCTTAGCGATATCGAAAAAAATGAAATACAAGTTATTGCATACTTTTTAGCGCAAACAGGGTTTTCAAACATGCGGATGAAGGTATTCAGTGTCACCAATATTCAAGAAACAAAGTTATAAAGATACCTTATCCACAATGGAAGTATTAATAATAAAATATAGACATAACTTTGCACTTGTATTCTTCCCATGCAATATGCAACACTCAACATTTGTGCGAAATGTAAGTGAATCAGCGCTTGGAAAGACTAATCACAATGGAAAATTTTTGCAAAACTTGAAAGTAGTGAACGGAACTTGATAATATTTGTAATTACATACATATCTTTGCTCTTTTTGGGATTTTATTTGTAATACAAATCATATTTCGTCGGTAACTAGATAAAAAATGAATAATTTTTTTCGATGTCGTTAAGACTTATGCAACAATTTGAGTATGGAATCATTTTTATAAAAATTTTCCGTCAGCGCTAAAACGTATGCAATAATTTGCTATAATAATGCAAACAACAGGAAAAAATATTAGTGTTGATGCTGTAAATACATATTTTCATACGTAACTTTTTTGTTTTTGAATAAAACTGTTTTCTTCCAAAGCAAAATGTTCTTGGTTTTTAAAGGGCTTTAATTATAGGAAAAAATATTTTTAAATTTTAGGGGTAGAAATTGCTCTAAATGAGGCCATCATTACAAGATGTTGTCGAATGTCAGCGACATCTATAGGACAAATGTAGTACTCGTCGAGACCTATACACCGATGTCTTTTTGAAGTTGTCTCGAACTGATCTTTAATATTTGCCCTCGACTTTGGAGAAAAAAAAAATTTGTATGGGGACCGACCCGGTCTAATAAACACTCACATTCTTATTATCTAACATTATCATTCTCTTTCATATTTATAATTTTCAATATTCTCATACTCTCGTAACCTGTTACTCTAAAGCTTTGTTTTGTTTGTGTAATAATCATTGACGCTTGCCATTGCCAGTAATTTTATCACTCATATGTAATGAGAACAAAAGATGAAAGCTCAATAAATAACTCTAGACTACTTTAATGATTTTACTAGGTAGTACTTAAGCTCCTCTTAATGTATGTTAATTTCTTCAGATGTCAAACAATATAGACAAGTCAAATTAAAAGCGCATTATTTTATTTCGAAAGGCATAAATTAATAATTACACTAAGACTCAGGAAGCATTGCTTGCTACTGTGGCTAGTGTACAGAAGACGAATGCTGGAGTTCTGCCTCATTCTGTCTCTGAATAAATAAATAATAAATAAAAAAATATTTAAGGAGATGCGTCCCCTTACAAATTTTATCCCGGAAATTTAAATAATTGTGTCCAACACTTGCAATATTAAAGTCAATATAAATATTTTCATAACATTAGATTATCAAAATTTATAACTAACTTTTTAACAAATTTCAAATTAGTAATATGTTTTGAAGTGAGAACTTTTTCGAAATTTCAAGGATCTGATATCCTTTCAATGTCCTTGAAAAAATATCATTAATTTCTCATTGTAATTGCAAGTTACACACGGAAATGTGAAGTATTTATATTTAAATATTTTGCAAAACAAAAATTCCAACCAGTTAATTTTATGCAAAGGGGACTTTCGGTTTCCTTGGATCCTTTTTCATAATTGCAGACTATTCGTGACGGTAACACAGTAAAATATAAAAATGCGAATTAAAAAAAAAAACAAATTTCAAGTAATAGATTTTACGTTGGAGGGGACTTTTGTGCTAATTAAGGACATTTCGGTGTCTTTGAAATTTTTGTCCACAACTTTTTAAGATTGTCATTACTGATAACATACATAACTATAGAAGAATAAGGTTTCATCTAACTTATTCAAAAAAAAAATGTTCACATTAGTCATTTATACGACAGTAGATTTTCTTTAATAATTCAAGGACCTTTTGCTCTTGTTTTGCATTGTAGATCTATATGTGTAAATAATGAATGTGTTTTCATCTTTCGGTGCAAGATCTTTCTATTATTGCTAATAGAGTTTGTTTTACAAAAGTTGTGTGAAATGGATTCTGTTGACAGCTGGCACAATCAGCATCCTTTGCTGTGATTTCTCCACTATCATCACAAACCTTAAGTGTTAAGTGTTCAAGGACCTCTTTCTCTTTTCATGTCCTTTGTAATTTTTTCATAATTTCAGATTATCATTTCAAGTCGTTACCTTAAGTAACCTGGTCGTACTAACACGAAGTCCACCTGCATATTAACGTCTGAAATCCGAAGTACTGCTTGGTGTCAGCAACAGCATTGTTTTATTTTATAAGAATACTAATAATTTTTGCCGTTTTGTAGTACAATAAATAGTACAATTCGGTACCATCAAAGTACATTTGGATATCATAAATGTACTATTTTCGTACAATACAATTACTTTTTAGTATAACAAATTTGAGTTTTATGTACAAAAAATTGTACTATGTAGTGCACAAAATGTACGTTTTTGTACAATAAATTTTGCTTTTTGGCACATTTTATGTACTTTTTGGTACAATAAATAGCACTTTTTGGTACAATAAATTGCACTTATTGGTACAATAAATTGTATATTTTACTTGGCATGTCGGAATCCTTTGTTTTAATATTTCTTTTTCTTTTGTAAAATTTTGACAGAAAATACTGACAAAAGCTGAACAAACCCAATCCGCCCGATAATCGAAAATAAAAATGTACATCTGTTGTGTCGAGTGCTATCTGTGTACTCACTTTCATCTCTCTGAGGACAAAAACATTTTCGACACGCCGGATCGGAGACGAATATAAAAATTTCGTCTGATAATTTGAATATGAACCTGTATACCTAATTTTATCATTCTAGAGCTAAAATACAGATCGGCTACTCTAATTACTATATATATATATGTCAAATTGTAGCTATATAGGGCTAAAATACAGTTTTGCCACGCTCTTTCCGATCACTGAACCAAAATCCAAAAAATTTCATTTACATATTCATATCCGTGTTGTTTATCTAGGGCAAAAATATAATTTTGCCACGCCCACTGATCCAAAATTGAAATTTCGTCTACACATTCATATTTGTGTTGCCTATTACTAACTTATCTGGGTATCATATTTTATCTCCCTAGCTCTAAAAAGATTTTTGCCACGCCTCTCTCCGCCCACTTAACCAATATGCAAAAAATTTGATCTACATATTCATATTCCTGTTGCTGATTACTATCTGTATACCAAATTTAATTTCTCTAGGACAAAAATATATTTTTGCCACTAACCCTCCACCCACTGAACCGAAGTCCAAAAAATGTCATCTACATATTTATATTCGTGATGCCAAGTGCTATTGGAGTACCAAATATTATTTCTTTATGGCTAAAATACAGTTTTGCCATGCCCCTCCGCCCACTTAACCAAAATAAAAATTTTGACTGAATATTCGTATTCGTGTTGCCGAGTACAATCTGGGTATCAGATTTAATCTATCTAGGACTAAAATACAGTTTTGCCATGCCCCCTCCGCCCACTGAACCAAAATCCAAAAAATTTCATCTACATATTCATATTCGTGTCGCAGAATACTATTTGTGTACGAAATTTTATTTCTCTAGTGCTAAATTCCAATTTTGCCACGCCCTTTCCGCCCACTTAACAAATATTTAAATTTTTCTTGGATATTGATATTCGTGTTGCCGTATACCATCTGGGTATCAAATTGTATCTATTTTGAAATAAAATACAGTTTTGCCACGCCCTTTTCGCCCACTTATCTAAAATTAAAATTTCGCCTGGATTTTCATATTCCTGTGGCCGAGTGCTATCTGGTATCTAATGTTATCTATCTAGTACTAAAATAAAGTTTTGCCACGCCCCCTCTGCCTACTGATCTATAGCTAAAATTCCGTCTGCATAATCATATTTGCGTTGCCAAGTACTATCTGGATATCAATTTTTTTAATTCTAGCTCTAAGAACAGTATTGCCACGCCTACTACGCAAAAAAATTTCTAAATTTCTAAAAATTGACTAAATTTCATTGAAACCAGCCGCTTGGAGGTGATTGAACCACTAACGAACAAATAAACAAATAGATAAACATTGACATTTATAATATTAATAGGGATTGTCATACCTACCACGCCTCCTTAAGGACTTAAAGAATATATAACTAAACTGAGTACACGCTTCGGTCCGTCGCGTGCGCGTTGTGAATGGTATAAAAATACTTACTTTCGCTTTTACAATCTATGAATGAGATATGTGCAAGCTTTTTACATTTAAGTGAATTTACACTATTTTATTTTTGGAATCACACAAGAAACCTATATTATAATGACAAATCCGAACGTCAGGTTTTCGTGAGATGCTTTTACTTGGCATGCCGATACTCGACCTGAGAAAACTTACTGTCGAAAATGCCGAGCTGCCACCGATTAACGTCATGTATATGGCTGTGACAGGTTTTGATCCCAGATCACATGCTAAATATTTGTGTGTTCCAACCATCATGCCACGCTCCCAAGTGCAAACATTAACAGGGTATTATATGTGTTATAATTTTGCATTGCTGTAAAAATAACATAGCTCTTCATTAGAAATCTAATCACTGATAACAACGTGAACTGCTTTTGCGATGCTTTTATTGAAACTACTACAAGAGTCTTAAATTTTTTTCACAGCGCGTCATCTATCGGGACCACTTGCTTCCATTCACCTAATATACATAATATTGGATACTCTGTTATGGTATACAGGGTGGAACACGGTAATTTGCTTATTTTTTTTTAAATTGTGTATCTGGCAAATGCCAACCTTCGCTATCCACACACTGCTGCATACGTTTTCTGAAGTTTTCACGTGATATGGCGTACCACACAGTTACGCGGTCCGAATGCAGAAGGGTTTTACTGTAGTACCGCATATTTTGTTTGTTTACATACCCACTGAGGTGAAATTGTGCCTCATCAACACAACTGCGTCCCGGGGCTATTGTTGCAAGAATGTCTTCACAAAATGACCTCTCCTCACGTATCCAATGCATGATGGCAGCTGAAAGGCAGACGAATAAAAATCTCCCGAAAAAGGAAATTACCGCGCTTCACCCTGTATAAGTGCTGTGTTTTATTTTCTGTGTTTAACGTACTACTTTCTATTTATTTACTAGATTATTTAATCGGTCAATTAGCCTCCTCACTATGACAAGACCCTTTATAGTAAAATTCTGCCTGTCATACGATACTTGCGACTGACCTGATGAATTTATACTGAGACTGGCACAATGAATTTATACCACTATCACTTCTCCCACCCCCCTCCAGCCCAATGTCATAGTTCTGCCCAGTTTTGAACAGTCCAATGGACAAAACGTCATTATAGTGCAATGACAGCTGCACATACCAATCAGACCATATTGCAAATTGCATTTAAATCTTAAATTCCATTAGGTATTCTGACACGTTTTGCTCATGATCTTGTTAAATCCTTTGGAGTTAAACGAAAATTGAAATCTTCGTTCATTGAGATGTTTTCACAACAACAACACCTCATCGATGTGTAGACATAAAATATTTGGTTCACTGAGATTTGTTAGCTATACATACTCGTATAGTTTTTGTACATTTTGCGCAAAATATTTACACTTCATTTAACTTTCTTCCCCAAAGGATAGACGTATGGGTTGGTTGGTTGGTTGCATTGCATTGCATAGCATGCCAACACATAAGCAAATGTCACATACGTCTCTGATGGACAGACATGCATGCTGGCGTGAGGAAACACTATTTTATGTTTAACCAATGTTTATTCATTTCATTTTTAGTTTCGCACATTGTGTCCTGTATGTGTTTTTTGTGTTTTTTTCTATTTTTTTCTATGCTGTGCTCATGCACTTAGAATGCAATTTCAATCAATGGGTGATTAAGAATCAATTTTCCATTTTTTTTTTGTTTGTTTGCATCATTCTCCGTTTTTTCTTACTCACACTCGCATACACACATACACACCTATTTCCCCAGGACTCTAACACCCGTATTCTGTGATTTGTGAGGGGAAACACCAACAACGACAACAACACCACTACAACTATAGTCAACAATAAGAGTCAAGTTTGCAGCATTCGCAAAGAAAGGAATTTGTGACACAACTGTTGCTGCTGCTGTTGCTACGAAATTGTTCGGAGGGGACTCTTATCCTGCAACACTTCTATTGAAGCCAACAATACTAGAGCTGAATTGAAGAAGTCGACAATAAAGAAAACGAAACAAGCCGGAAAGCGAAAAAAAAACATGCAACACTAGAGACCTGCCCATTGAAAAGTTGCGTGTCTACAAGAGCTCATGTGTGAATTACAAAAAAAAAAAAAAAAATAACAACAAAAAAAAGTTGTTACGCTCCTTTTCGTTCGCTTGTAAGGTTACAAATGTCTTGGTTGTGAATAGAAATTCCAACAAATAGTGTTAAATGCCATCAATAGTAATGACAACGTAGGCGAGAATGTGTGCTCCCTAGGGTAGCCTAAGTGTAAATTACTTTAGGGACCAGTGCAAACATGGCAACTAGTAGTGGCGGCAGCGTACAAGTAGTGCAGTAGCAGCATAGTAATAGTAACAACAAACGTGCCAAGAATCCCAATCACACGGCCGAGACTTACATATACACAAATTGGTGTTGAAATGGCTAAGATAACGCGAAACTTTGTGCCTGGAACCCATTTTTGAGTGAAACTTTAAAACTAACTGAATCAAAAATTTACACAAAGCAATTTTAAAAGTTATTTTACAACAACTTTTCGTTTTTGTTTCCCCAAAAAATAAAAACCAAACAGATATTAATAATATCCCTAAACAACGTAAGGCAACGGGGAAGACAATGACAGAAATACAGCAAAACTCTGCTCAAGATTAATGGGATTTAGGCAGAAGACATGTGGGACTTTTATGACAAATGCCAGTAAATAGACGAAACAAATTGAGGGGGCAGCAGGGGGATGAGACGTGCCAACATCAATCTAAGTGTTATAAAATTTGTCATTTTGATGTTTAAAAATTTGTCTCCATGTGGTGGGACATTTTAAAGTTATCGCCCCTAAAGGTATGCAATGCTAATTATGATCTGATTAAGCCCAAGCGAAGGCTATACATTTTAATTTAGATTACGCAAAGATCTCATAAATTATTAAAGTTTATTAATATATCATCTTATATTTTTACATGGGGAATGGGGGAATTTTTAATTAGAGTATTCTGATTATTATTCATCTGGGAGTAACCAGAATCTCTCTTTTGGAGGTCCCCAAGCAGCTAACAACGGTCAAGTGATCACGAATTCCCCGAGCAATGACATTGAACATCCGTTCAGTGGTAGCAAATGTGAGAATGCGCAATAAAGAGTAACCTAATCGGCATGCTACCACCGATGCGTCTTAGGAAGTAGGTAACAGAAGTTACTGAAGCGCAACACAATGGCTCTCTTAGTGGCTTTGGCAGCCCCAAGAAACTATGATCGGGCGCGCTGGTCTAATAAGCCACTCTCTTAAAATTAAATCAATTATTATGAAAACACGAAGAAAATAAAAAACTAGACCCCCTCAATGTTGACGACCCCCGCAAACGTTATAAGGACCATGATTTACGGATATACAACTGGAATGTCCGAACTCTTTACAGAGAAGGTGCCTCTATCCAACTGGCGGATGTCCTCGACAAATACAAGGCTCACATCACCGCCATACAGGAAATGCGATGGGCAGGACAGGGATGCACACGTCGAAAGAACTGCGACTTCTTTTTAAGCTGCCATGCAGAAAGACACGAATTTGGATGTGGATTCATAGTCGGCAAGAGACTTCGATTTGTGTACACGTCCCGACGGAAGGCAAAGATGAGGACATTAAAGATGCATTCTATGAGCGCTTGGAGGAAATATACAACCGTTGACCTGCACATGACATTAAAATTTTAATGCTAAAATAGAAAAGGAAGATGCTCTTGGTTCAGCGGTCGGAAAATTTAGTCTGCACAACATCACCTGCAATAGCTTCGCGTCGGCAAGAAACATGGTAGTGAGTGTGACGGGGCTTTATAATAAGAAGAGGAGGGAAATGACACGCCTCATCCGGCGGAAAAAGCGTTTATAGAAGAAAAGTGAGAGCCAGGATATCGAAAATTACAGGGATAAAGGTGAAGTCCGAAAGTTCCACCAAAACGTAAAAAGTAAATGTTTTGAACCAAGGATTCCCACCTGTAAGGACGGAGACTGGTCACTGGCATTCAGAGTGTGCTGCAAATATGGAGGGAACACTTTTGATCTATACTCGTTCCCGAAGGCAGCATAAGTAACGAAATCACACCAATCATCGCCGATGGAGTAGACTGTCCACCACCGAGCCAAAACGAGATCAGCACAGCAATTGCACGGCTTAAAAACAATAAAGCTGCGGGAGCCGATGGACTACCGGCAGAGCTTTTTAAATCCGGCGACGATGAGCTTGCAACGTGCATGCGCCAACTCATAAACACAATTTGGCTCGAGAAATACATGCCCGATGATTGGAATCTGAGTGTTCTATGTTCTGTTTTAAAAAAAGGTGATCCAAGTGTAGGTACCAATAATTGCGGGATCAGCCTTTTACCCATCGCATACAAGGTCCTGTCTAGTGTGTTATGTGAAAGACTAAAGCCCATTTTAGGGAACCTGATTGTACCTTATCAGTGTGGCTTTAGACCTGGTAAATCCACGACCGACCAGATATTAACACTACGACGAATCCTGGAGAAGATCCAGGAAATGCAGATCGATACCTACCATCTGTTTATCAACTACAAAGCTGCATTTGACAGTCCGATACGACAGAAACTATTAGATGCTATGGCTGAGTTTGGAATCTCCGCGTGCTAATACGACTGTGCTAAATGACGCTGACAGACACGAAGTCTTCAGTGAAAATATGCAAACATCTGACAGAGCCACTTGCTACAAAGGGAAGCTTCATGCTCCAGGGGCAGTGTGTCTTGCGATCTCTTTAGCATCCTAATGGAGATCATGTGGAAGGCTGCATTAAACACGATTGATCTTTAGAAAAAGCCACAAGCTGCTCGCGAATGCCGAAGATATAGATATTATTGGACGAGGTCTGCGGAATGTCACTGCGGCCTTCTCAAGCATTGAGAAGCTGTCGGAAAAAGTGGTTCTGGTAATTAATGGGCGCAAAACAAGTTATTTCTTTCAATGAACAAAGAAGTTACTCGTTCAGGACGCTACTTAAACGTTGACAACTACAACTTTGAAGTGGTAGACCTTGCTACACAAGCGGATCAATCTTTTGAGGGAGTCTTCAAGAGAAAAAAACACAACATATTTGGACCCATTATCGTTAAAGGCGAGTAATGTCGTCGAGTGATGCATGAGCTCAGTGAACAATAGCTCCAATAAAAAATGGCCCCAATTCAAAAATGAAAAATTGCACCAAAATGTTCGTATAACACGTAAATTTAGGGGATTTTTCATATTTTGCTTAAGCTATCGTTTATTTTGAATTTGGTGTACATTTTTTTTATGAAAAATTTTTATTTTTTGTGAAAAAGTACCCAAATTTTATTTTAAATAAGGGCCCTGTAATCATCCTTTGCCTTATTTTGGGAAGCGTGGCATAAGGGCTGGCAGACAAGAGCTTATGAATGTTGACGTGTGATCTTCGTTGATACCATTTTCGCACCGGTGTGTTTGGGCTTCACGATGAGTGGAGAAGAAACAGCAAAGGGTGCTGATGAAGATGGTTTAGCAACCATCGAAATAGCTGTCTGCCCTGCCAGCTGTCAACATAATCCATTTCACATAACTCTTGTAAATCAAATTCTATTAGCAATAATAGAATAGATCTTGAACCGAACGATGAAAACACATTCATTATTTACACATATAGACGCCCTACACATATATGACGCCCTATGCTCCAATGGAAGTTAGAGGAACACATATATACACATATATATAGATCAACAATACAAAACAAGGGGTGAAATATATGTAGTTTTTACTACAATAAATGTACTTTGTGTTACAATAAATTGTAATTTTTGGTAAAATAAATGTACTTTTTGATAATTAAATTATACTATTCGGAATCGAATATTATCTGTGTATCAAATTTTATCTCTCTAGGGCTAAAATACATGTTTGCCACGCCCACTCCCTCCACTGATCCAAAATTAAAATTTCGTCTTCATATTCATATTCGCGTTGCCAAATACTATCTGTGCATCAAATATTATCTCTCTAGGGCTAAATTCAAGAGCTTAATAGCGAATCAAGTGACGTGTGATCTTCGTTGATGCCAGTATGCTTTGACTTCTCATTAATTTCGTGGAGATTATAACGCTTATGGTTTGTCATGATAGTAAAAAAGCAAAGCAGGTACTGGTTAGAGAGTTTGGCAACTATCTAATTAGCTATCATCATATTATTTAATAAAAATCAAGCACCAATAGGCTTAATGTCATCTATAATTAAGAATTCTACAGTTAAAAATCATGCCCCATTAGGATTAATGCCATGAATTCTATACTTAAATATCAAGTCCCAGCAGGCTTAATGTCATTTATATTCAAGAATTGTATAATCAAAATTCCAGCCCAAGAGGCTTAATGTCATCTATTATTAAGAATTTTGTACTTAAAAATCAAGCACCACAATGCTTAATAACAGCTACAAATACGAATTCCAGGCTAGGTTTTTTCGTTCTTGGATCAAGCATTTTGTACTTGATTTAAGAAAATCCGTACTTACCGTACTTTTGACACCGCTAGGGAATGATTTAAGTACGGAATACTTGATTTTTTTTTTGAGTGTACTATCAGTAGCTGAAATTAGAGAGTGGCTACGCCCCTCCGCCCACTGCTCGAAAATTAAAACTTTGTTATATTATCATATTATATCGCAATTGTCAGCCTATCAATTTAACTAAAAGAGTTGTATAACATAGAGATATATTGCATTAAAAAAAACCATAGTGTCAGTTGGTTAAGTGAGACGACACTTTCAATTACTCTTTCGTAGAATACCAATATACCCACCATCACTCAATTGTTGACAATTGTAATGTGACGGTATCACTTACTTATATTACAAATAGTAGTTTTTAGTAGTTCAATAACAAATATTCACATCAAAGTCGCAGCCAAACTCAATCAATTTCGAAAGAAAAAACTTTCCTCCCAAAAGTAGAGAGTTGATATTTTGTAATGAATAACGAGCCCTTTGTTGCTGCATGCCACCACCAGCTAGCCAGTTAGTTTTGCAATTGTTTTATTGAGCTTTTGGTTTAGTTATAAAACTTAAACTGAAGTAAAATATATTGACAGATTCTATAGTGACCGGTCGACAACTTTCGCTTTTAGCTGCTTTACACCGCCCCGCCCCCTCTTCATCTACGGCAATTGATTAAGGTTCAGGAATTTAATTTTAAATGCTTACCAAATAACAAAAACAAAAAAAGTAATACATAGTTATTGAGGAATGACATATATTTGATTTGATTTGATATTGTCGAACACAAAAGTTACCAATTGTAACGAGAAATTGTTCGGAGTGTTTATGTGTTTTATGGTGGCATTTGTAAAAAGAATTTAAGGAATTACATAGTGCACACAATTTTTGAGGGAGGCAAATAATTGCATATGTGTAAAGAACATATAAAGGAAAGTTTTATTTTATAAGCTGTGTAGAATCTTGATTGTTGTGTAATGAAACTATTTGAGGGTTTTACAATAGCATTGCGACAATACTAAACAGCGATGACCTGAGTGATAAAATTTTAGATTTACTCGTGTAGATATATTTCTGCATATATTTTTTTATGTCAAAAAGCTAACGCGTCTCTTTAAGACTGTCTACATCTATTGCCTTACACAGTACAACTCATGATTTTGGGACTCAATTCTGAGAACTGCATGTGAAAGTAGCCCCAAAAAGAAGAAGCTCTGCATCATTCGTTTTGTCAAGTTACATGTCATAATAATTTAATATTGTTATGAAGTTATTAAGTATCGTATAGTGGAATTTGTCACGTTTTAGGTTCTTTTGTGATATTGTTATATGGTGGCGTATGATTATCATAATATACCATGTAATTCATACGCCACGGAGTACAACAGTTTTATTGCTACAAAATAAACCCAGTTCAAAATCATATGATGAATGGAAAAGTGAAACTGTTGCTTATGTTTTATGAACAGATTAAAGGAAGTGTATTTCTTAATTTTTTTAAATTTTCTCCAGCTAGTGGTTCTCGAGTTATGTCAAACAAAAGAGCCTAAAACGTGACAAATTCCATTATACAATACTTACTAACTTCAACATTAAATTATTATGGCATGTAACTTGACAAAACGAATGATGCAGAACTTCTTCTTTTTGGGGCTACTTTCACGTGAGGTTCTCAGAATTGAGTCCTATTTCAATGAGCTGAAAAATGTTGCACTCTTTAAGCTGTTTGGAGCTTTATTGCTGTGTAATGAAACTATTTGAGGGTGATACAATAGCCAAGCAACAATACTTAACATCGTTAACTTCAATGATAAAATGTTCAATTTATTCATTTAGTTAAATATCAGCATACATTTTTTTTCATCAATAAGCTGACTCGTCTCTCTCCTATTGTCCACATCGATTGCCTGATTGAAGACCATGTTCTATGTTCTTTATAGTTATCAACAAATATTTTCATGTAAAACGACCACATTCTGAAATCCTGTGAATATTATAACGAACCCTATGGCCGGAAATTCAACTCATATTTTCCTTCCATACACTGACAGGGTTTCCTGTACATTCGCAACTTTTATTAATATTTGTGTTCTGGTCTTTATTATTATTTGGGCTACCACTTGTACTATGGTTAAATATGTACAATAAGAGGTTTACTGGTCAACGCATCAACCTCTGGTAGCTGGAGAATATTTGTGGTCTGCAAGAGATTTTGAGTGTTTTTGTTCGATACCAAATATTGTATTCTGTAGATTGACCACAGGTTTTATTAACTTTTTTTTTTGCATATTTCTCGTTTATTGTGTTTTTTTGTTTTATAACAATGACTCAAATGTTGAAAATATTTACCTTTACCCGTCACAAGGACTCGCACGGACTTTTATATGATTCACATCAGATTGTTTATGAAGGATAACGAAAAGGAAGAATATAAGTGTGGGTGTGTGTGCCAGCCATTGTGTGTTACACACACACACATGTATGTATAAAGTTGTTGATATTAAGAGTATTTATTTACATGAGTATTTTCTGGGAATCGGTTTTAAAATATCAAAGATTGACGATTATTCTATAGTATTGTGACGATTTAAGTCAATGCATATAAAGAGTTTTGTGTTCCGTTTTCAGACGGTTAACAATGTCATGGTGGGGACTTAAAAAAGTTAAAAAAAAACAAGCTAAAAAAAATGCGCCGCACATTTTTTTAAATAATCGAGTTCGAGTTAATTTCAGAAATCTGACGTAGCATGGAAAAAAATTGACTTCCATGCTTGTTCAAAGTTCATTCTCACATTAAAATCTCAGTATTTTTTATATTTTATTATAATATAATAAACTCCATTATAATTAACTTATATTTTGGGATACCATCCAATACTATACCCTCTATAAAATCTCCTGTAAGACCCCTTTTTCCTTTTACACAAAAGGTCTCATCTGATGATTTTACCTTTTTGATTGTTAGCTTTAAACAAACCTTTACCATACCACACACCCACCCACACATCAAACACCACAGTCTCTGGTGCCACCACACCAATGACGTGACAAAGTCAGACGAAGGTTTCCATTTGAAGAGCACTACAGCAACATCAACAACACGAAAAAAGGTAACTTGGCCCATTTGTATCATATGTTGTTGTTGTTGCTATTATTGTTTCTGATGTTGTTAATATTTTTGTGTTGTTATTTCAGTCATCTCTATCTATTGAGGCATGTTTCATCATCAGGCATGATTTGTATTATTCTTTACGGTTTCGTCCTTTTTTGTTGTTTTTTTTTTTTCATAAAGGTCTTTTTATTTTATATTTTACCTTAGTTTTGGTTGATTTATTTGCTTTTGACATCTTTTAGGTTTATTTGTTTTTATTGTCCCACTGCCTGAATGTTAAGGGCATCCCACCCGCCGCATATTGTCATTGATTTTATTGAATAGCTGAATAGTATTTTAAGAGTTTTGGGCAAAGTCTTGCCCCAAAAAACTTTGTTATTATTTATGAAATTCATTTTTATTTTATCTTGAGGGTTACGTATTTTAGCCACGTCCTAATTGAATTCAATTGTCAATGGGATAGAATATCATCATATGTGGCAGAGAAATCATCAACAGCAAATTTGTGTTTTATTGTTTTGAAATTACTTTTTTGTGAGGGGGGGTGGGGGGGGGGCGGGGGGAATAAAGGGTCCTTTGGTTACAGTGACCAATAAAAAAAACACAAATATTAATAAAGGGAACTTAATTTAAAACGTATGCATTGTGATTTGTATGTTGTTAATAGGTTCACGTTATCAGACTACATATTGTAACACTCATTATGTTAATAAAACAGCCAGATAAAGGTGATACAGCGCATACATTTTCATAATTCAATACTTTGAGTGCACAAAAAAGTAATTTTTTTGAATCAAAAAGCACACTTATTCTAACAATAGGTCTTTTTTTTTGTACCAACAGTTATTTTTTTTTACTAAAAAGTACTTTTATTGTATCACAAAGTACTTTTATTGCATCACCAAACGTAGCCTTATCGAACATAAAGTACTTTTAATGTATCAAAAGGTATATCTGTTATACAAAAAAGTACATTGATTGTACCGAAAAGTATTTCTGTTATTTAATAGTACTTACAAATATTATACCAAATAAACTTGTAGTACAAAAAGTACTTCTTTGTACCAAATGTACTTTATCGATTAAAAAATATTTTTATTGTACTTTTATTAGACGAAACTACCTTTATTGCATAAAAAAATACTTTTATTTTTTCAATAAGTAGTTTTCTTGCATTAACCAGTACATTCATTGTACTTAACTGTACTTTGTTTGTACCAAATAGCATATAAATTGTACCTTATTGTTCACTTACTAACCACAAATAACTTTTTATGTATCAGAAAGTATATCTACTGCATTAAAAAGTACTTTCATTGTATCGATAAGTACTTTTAATGTACCAAGGTTATCTTTTCTGATATTAAATTGTACTTTTCTGATACAAAATAATACATCTGTACATCAAAAAGTGCATCTATTTCACTAAGTGAACTTTCATCAACCAAAAAAACTTTCATTGTAGAAAAAAGTACATTTATTGTATAAAATAGTACTTTTATTCTTTCATAAATGTACTTTTATTGCATCAACCAGTACTTTCATTGTACCAAATAGTATATTTCTTGCACTCTTGGTATCATATTTTATTTGATCCAACATGAACTTTTGTTGTACCATTTATCATTGTACTTTTATTGTACAAACATTGTACTTTCGTGATACCAGATAGTATCAGAATGTATTTCATTGTCCCAAAGTGTACTTTCATCCCAACATTTACTTTAACTGTATAAAATAGTATTTTTGAGCTTTTGTCGATCAAAAACAATTTTCATTGTACCAACTAGTACTTTTATTGTATCATAAATGTCATAATGTTACTACAGGAAAATTTCTTGTATCAGAAAGTACTCTTATTTTTTTTAAGAAGTAGAACCAAATAGTACGTTTACTATAGCAGAAAGGATATGGTAGAGATGAGTACCGAAAGTTCTACCAAAAGGTAAAAAGTAACAGTTTTGGACCAGGGATCCCCAACTGTAAGGACGGACACGGAAATCTGGTCACTGACATTCAGACTGTGCTGCAAATATGAAGGAAACACTTTCGATCTCTACTCGTTCCCGAAGGCAGCATAAGTGACGAAAACACATCAATCATTGACGATGGAGTAGACTGTCCACCACCGAGGGAAAACGAGATCAACACGGCAATTGCACGGCTTAAAAACAATAAAACTGCCTGAGCCGATGGATGCCGGCGGCAATGAGCTGGCAACGTACATGCACCAGCTCATAAATACAAATTGGCTCAAGAAATGCATATCCGATAAATGAAATCTAAATGTTTTATGGCGATCCAAGTATGTATACCAATACTCGCGAGATCAGTCTATGTGGAAGACTAAAGCTAATTTTAGCGAACCTGATTGGACCTTATCAGCGAGGCCTTAGACCTAGGAAATCCACGACCGACCAGATATTCACTACGATAAATCCTGGAGAAGACCAAAGAAATGCAGAGCGACACCTACCATCTGTCTATGGACTACAAAGCTGCATTTGGCATTCCGATACGACAGAAACTATTTGATGCTATGGCTGAGTTTCATAGCCGCGCGAAGCTGATATGACTTTGCTGGATGACACTGACTTACGCGAAGTCTTCAGTGATAACAGGCACAAATCTAACAGAGCCATTTTCTACCAAGCGAGGCTTCAGACAAGTCGATAGTCTTTCAAGCGATATCTTTAATATGATCATGGAGATGTACATGCGGAAGGCAGCAGTTAACACGACTGGCACAAACTATAACAAAATCCACATGCTGCTCGCGTATGCTGATGATATAGATATCATAGGCCGTGGACTGCGAGATGTTACTGCGGCCTTTTCGAGCATTGAGAAGCATTCGCAGAAGTTGGTCTGTTGAGTAATGAGGACAAAACTAAGTTATTTGTTTCAACGAAGAAATAGTTTACTCGTTTGGGATGCTGCGTGTACGTTGACAACAATAGCTTTGAAGTGTTAGATGATTTGGTCTACCTCGACTCTGCCATAAACAAAAATAATAATGTCAAACTGGAAATCTAGAAACGAGGATTGATCGCAAACCGCTGCTATTATGCGCTGAGCAAGCATTTTAATGATAAAGCCCCCTCTCAACGAACGAAGCTCCAACTCTACCAGACATTGATCTTGCCCATCTTACTCTACAGCGCAGAATTCTGTGTAATGACGCAGGCAAATCAATCTATTTTGGGAGTTTTCGAGAGCAAAATACGACGCAAAATATTTGGACCCATCGTCGTAAACGGCGATAACGAATGAATCATGAGCTGTATGAGCTGCACAACGACATCGACGTTGTCAAGCACGTTTAAATAGGCCGAATGCGCTGGCTTGGACACGTTGTACGAATGGAAGAAAACGCTCCGGCTCGAAAAGTCTTCGGCAATAAACTCGATGGGCGGCGCAGGAGGGGCGACCAAAACTCCGATGGATGGACCAGGAGAAACAGCTGTTATCTAAGGTTTGTGTGAAGAACTATCTACGAAGTGCAAAAGACTGAAGCGCTTGAAATACTTTTCTACGTGCGGCTACTGATAGTTAAATTTCTTTTGTTGCCGCCACTAAAGAAAAAGAAGAACTATTGTTGTACCACAGAGAACTTTCATTGCACAAGGTAACATTTACCTACCAAAAAGTACTTTCATTGTACCCAGTATAACTTTCATTGTACCTTATTGTACACTAGATAGGGTCGCTCTATACGGCGAAAAAAATGCTTCTGTTTTCTCCCCCCAGATTTGAGGTGTGTCTGAAGACGTTTTGAGGACGTACAGTTTTTTGATCCATGCACTCTATAACCCCCCGAAATAGTATTTATTATGCTGTATTGTCATTAGATATCCGATCGAAATGAGGTACATACAATGTTTTGAAACGATTTAATATTTCCCCAAAACTACTTATGGTATTTGCAAATGGGCAACATGGTCACGCCCCTTCTGGTACCTCTCATAAAAATATATATTTTTCCGACCACTTTATAAAACGAGTAATAATATCAATACTCCCAAAGCGGTCATGCCGAAACTCTGAAAAGCTATAACAGGACAAAGTTTTGGAGAAAAAGAGAGTGGTAGTCTAGCCACGCCCCTTCTGGTACTTCATATACAAATATATAATATAATTATAAATCGAGTAATAATATCACTACACCCAACGCGATCGTGCCCAAGTTCTGTACTTAGCAAAGCTATAGCACGATAAAGTTTTGGTGAGAAAAACTGGAAGTCTATCCACGTCCCCTCTGGTACCTTCCATACTCACCTGGTACCGCCCACTTAAGAAATCGATTAATATTGTTAATAGCCTCAATGCGATCGTGCCCCAATTCTATTTTTAGTAAAGCTCAAGCTAGATGAAGTATTTGACAAAAAATTTGGAAGCTTATCCACGCCCCTTCTGGTTCTCCCAATACAAATGTTCCATTCCGTCCACTTTAGAAAACGAATAATAATATCAAAAGGGAAAAGGTAAAAATTGTGGAAATTTTGAAGTCTAGTCACGCCCCTTCTGGTACCTCCCAAACAAATGTACCACTCCGACCCCTTCAGAAATCGAGTAATAATAAAAATATACTAGAAAATTTTATATTTTACCGAGGATGAGGGTAAGTTGGTATTCCCGACTGCAAATTTCTTATTGGTTGCCTTTTTCCTTATTAACTGGTACTTTTGTTGTATCTTAGGCTGTTGGATGCCTATCGATGTTTTAAGACAGTGTCAACAAATTTTCTCGCCTATTCTTGTATATATAATTAATAAATAAAATTGAAATCTAATCGTGTAAAGTTTTTTGCAATCACTTTGTTGCAGCCCCCTAGCACTCTATGAATCGCAATTTCATTGTCTGTGTCCTATTTCAGATACATTGCCTTTTCCATTTTCTTACCGAACTTCCGACCGAAAAGCTTTGCTCATATTATTTTTGTAATGATGACATGGACCATCTCTCGCGCTGCATATGTCACTCCCAATTATTGCAACATAAATGTCTGTTTCATAGAGGGAAATAGTTAATGCATCATTGTTAGTCTTTGTGTAACATTTGTTCATTCTGCTAAAAGTTAATGTAACTTTTTAACCCATATTGTTGTGTTTTTTTTTGCAGCACAGAAACATCACAGGAACAGACATACGAGTCCGCCATAAAACACAAAAGACCCCCATCACACAAGCATTGTCATAATTGTTACACGCACACAGTCATACGCACGTACACACACTTACACATACACATAAGCAAGAGAGCGCGAGCGCCACAACTGACATACACATTTATATTTCATGAATTGTTTCTTTGTAAGGGGATCGGGTCATAACATCACCAGTAGTCATGTCTTAACCATGTCAAAGTACACAGACACACAGTCACACATATACAAGATAGACAGTTTACACTTACTACCACTACTAAGAACATTTTGCCCGGTCATGATTGCCGGTGCTAACTGCAGTTGTGTGGTTCCCTATAGTTTAACAGTGGTAAGGCGTTAAACAAAAACCTGTTTGGTTGCAAAGTAATATAAGGTAAGATTTGATTTCTGAGTTCACACATAAGATAGGATACAGCATCATGTAAAAATTGCTGGGAATAAGTTCATCTAAAAATGATGTTTTAGTGTGGCAACATATCAAAACCCACTGATACATCAGAATCTTACTTTATTCTGTTCTATGACCAAAAACATTTTATTTATATTTTCTATTAATTTTCCTTTTTTTGTCCCAACGTCTTGCAACACAGTAAGCTCTTGCAATGCTGACTATATACATATATTGCTGCCACTGCTTCCTTTCGTCTGCAGCTACACAAGTATTTGAGAGAAGAAAAGCATAATAAATTTTCATTTATTTTTATAAACATTGTTTTATTGTGGCTGTGTCATCTCTCTTTCATTTATCCTGAATGTGTGAGTGTGTGTGCGACAACTCTGTGTGTCACCATTTCGTTGTCTTAATACACTATATTGTCTTCAAAAGTTCTTAGAGTTTTCATTTGGTTGCATTCTTCTCGTTTTGTTTCGTTTTTTCTGTTTTTTGGGTGACATGTTATGCAATTTATCTTTGTTGTTTTTATGTGAGCTCACATTTTTTTCGCTTCGAATTATACCACGAACTGCAAGAACTGCAGTTGTGTTGGTTGTGCTACTTCATGTCATGTGAAAGACAACACAAAACAAACAAGTATTTACTTTTGGCTTTGTTTTGCTCTATCATCCAATTGTTGTTAGGGGTTTTACTTGAAAATGAATAGTGTTTTCATTTGTGATTACAGCTGGGGAGGATGAAGCGCGAGCTTTGTAAAAACATAATTAATTGATGTTAGATATAAAAAATTGTTTCTTATTAAGGATAGAGACATGGTGGTCCTATTGGCGTTGAAGACATTTTCATTGCATTTAAGGATCGACGACGAAGAGAGTAATTTTGCATGAAATTCAAAGAATGTTGTAAAGTTGGATAGAATAGAAAATAATTTTATGAAATGTTCTGCATTTACTTGCGTACACGGTCCTTTAATTTATCAAGAAACAAGGGGTTGCTGTAGAAAACTATACATTTAAGGATTTCCTTAAGAAAAATTTCATTGAGGATAAGGCTTGACTACAAGGTGGCTAATGTCACCTCTATTGGCAACTACTTTTTACCCATAAATTTCGCGATGTGCACCCAATAAGTCGTTGGAATCGTGATATGCTGCCCCAGTAGCTTAACCCACGGTCATTGATTTAAAAAATTGAAATTCTGTAGCGCTGTCTCATAAAAGCTTGTGTAGCAGGTCAAAAGGTATTCAGTGTAGCAAGATTTCATCGTTGACCCTCATTAAAGTATGGACCAGTAATGCTGAGATTCTAGGTCGGGTCTTTGAACTTCTGCACCTATTTTCTTATTAAATACATAGCCTACTTTTGCATTTCGTATCTACATACTCCCGAGATAGCTAATGCCTAGCCCAAACAAGTACTGCACTGCCGCAAAGACCTTACTTGCAAAAGTATGCTGCATACTAGAAACAGTGCAGCCAATGTTAACTCATAATTAAGGAGAACGATATAAGAACAAGAGAGCCGAAACACCTGTTCAAAAAAACAAAAAAATTAACGTCTATGTAGGAGAACAGAAACCAAACGTATCGACTTTTAAATCGATATAGGTGAAGCCGGAACATTTTACCAAAACGTCGTATGTAAAAGTTTTAAAACTTGTATCTCAACGTGTAAAGAAAGCCAAAAACCTGTGTGAATTTTACACATAGAATCACCGAGAAGATCTGACTAGATGGTGTGCTCCACCCCACCCCACTACTGTAATGCTACTGTTAAGGCCATCAAAGACAGATACAGAAATTTGATCACGAACACGCAGAGAGTGCTGTAACTATGAGGAGAACAAGTGAAGAAATTACGGCAATCACGTAAACTCTGCACAGAAATAAAACGAAGTTAGTGCGGGAATTACATAATACTTACTTGACTTCCCATTACACCCCTCGAATAAGGTATGAGCCAGATTCTTGCGTTGTTGTGTATTAGCATTTTTTAGATTCACAACAAACGGCACCTACTTGTGTATCGACGAATGCGAATGTCACTGTTTGAGAAGCTTCTACCAACCATGCCGATTGACTCGACACTTATACTGCGAAGTTGGCAATGAAAAAAATGTAGATGACTGGAGCCAGGAGTTGAACCTGGGATCCCTCGCATGGTAGACGCGTGTTCTAACTATTTACGCGGTTTCAAGGCTATATTTAATGAACACCACTAGACTTAAAAGTAGTTAGGTATGGCCAAGTTCAGATTCCCCTCACCAATTATAAAAATGATGAAAGAACTCTTTATTTGCACTGCAATTACATATATTTTATTAAACTTTGTACCGCAAAAAAGTGGAGGTTGTATGAGATCTTAGATTTTAACATCATTTTAGAGGATAGAAGCTTACATACTATACTTTAGCTCGATAGTTCTAAAATTACAGCTGTGATAGCGTGGTCAGACAGGGGGGGGGGGGGTGTTTGTATGGCAGGTGGGAGTGGTTTTCGTCTGCTCTTGTTCATCTTAGAGAATAGGTAGGAGGATAGAAGCTTTTCTAACATCGCTCTTAAACTACGGCAGTAATCGAGGGTAAAGACAGACGGATACCCCTAAAAAGGCAGATCTTGCTTAACTTGGAAAATAACCTCCGCTTAGAGAATAGAAGCTTGCATACCAAATTTCAGCTCGATTTTTCTTCAACTACGGTTGTTATACAAAATTTTTGCAAAATTGGACAACTTTAAGCAGTGCCCCCAAAGAGGTCAAAGGTCAAATCTATATATATGAAAATGAGTGTGTTTTTGTTTGCATTTTTAGTACCGTATAGACTAGACAACGCCTTGACCAATACTTTTAAAATTTTCACGGAATGTAACTGAGATAAATCAAGTGGGCGTGGTCCCGCCAATTGGATCAATAATCTGGCTAGAGGAGAGCATACCCGGGGATTGGAGTCTCAGTCTGTTAAGTCTCATATACAAGAAAGGAGATCGTAGTGAATGTAAGAACTACCGCGGAAAAAACCTATTATCAATTGCGAACAAGGTTCTTTCAAGCATATTGTGTGAACGTCTTAAGCCAATTGTAGAAAAACTAATTGGACCATATCATTATGGCTTTAGAACTGGTAAATCTACGACGGATCAAATATTCACCTTACGAAAAATCTTGGTAAATCTCATGTAAAGCTGATCGACACCTACCACCTCTTTGTAGACTACAAAGCTGCCTTCGACTCTCCGATAAGAAATAAGCTATATAAGGCTATGTCTGAGTTTGGTATTCCTGCAAAGCTGATTCGACTTTGCAGATGTACCTTGGAAAACACCAAATCCTCGGTTAAGATTGGTAAAGATCAGTCTGAACCATTCAACACGGAAAAAGGTCTTAGGCATACGATAGCTTGTCCTGTACACTATTTAATATAGTTATGGAGACGGTGATGAGAAAGGCTGGTGTCAACATGTATGGAACCATATTCCACAAGTGCCACATGCCACTGGCCTATGCCGATGATATAGACATAATTGGCCGAAATCTGGGGGATATTACTTCAGTTTTCTCATCACTAGAAAAGGAGTCAGCAAAAATGGGTTTAGCGGTCAGCGAAGACAAAACAAAAATAATGATTTCGACGAACAAAGAGTCCTCTTGATAGATGAATTTACCTACCTCGGATATTCAATGTTCGTCAATAAGAAAAATAATGTCAGCCAAGAAATCAAGCGGAGTACAGTGCTGGCCAATAGATGTTTCTACGGACTTCGGCAGCACTTTAGTTACACCACCTTATCTCGGAATATTAAGAAACAGCTTTGCCAGGTGCTAATCTTTCCCGTTCTTTTGTATGCTGCCGAAGCATGGATGCTTACGACAACGAACATACAAAACCTGGTAGTATTCGAGATAAAAGTACTCCGAACAATATATGGACCTATCTGTGTCGACGGCGAGTTTTGCCATCGAATGAACCATGAGCTGTATGAGCTTTACCACGACATCGACGTAGCCAAAAGAGCCGATGCGGAAAGCTGCAGTAAACTATTGCTTAAGGCGTATTACAAGTCACTTAAGTATTTATGGATGACACCATGTCATCGGTAATGAATTGGTGTCATTTCAATGTCGTTCCAAAAAGTATTGATCGCAAACTGCTGCTTCTATACAATAGAAAAGAGTTTAAATGACAAAGCTCTCATTCGATTCGATTCGAATCCAACTCTAAATTCAGGTGGAATCACTATCTGGTTCCCGCTTGTGTCACCAGACAGATCACCAGATCAATCTATTCTGGATAACCCAATGATATAGATTTTGTTCCCCGAGTGCGACTGAGGAATGTTACTGCGGTCTTTTCAAGCTATGGAAAACAGTCTGGTGGGTTTGGGTCTGGTGGTAAACGAGCACAAAACCAAGTTATTTGTTTGAACCAATAAATTTTCTACTCGTTCGGAATTATGCTTAAACGTTAAATATTACAATATTGAAGTAGCGAATGACTTTACCTTTACTTGTCTCTAACTAATAATGTCGAACTTACGCGCTACGTAAGCGTTTTAATGACTAATCTCTCCCGACAACCTGCCTTACTCTACGTCAAAGAATACTGGGTAGTGATACCTGCAGAATATGTAGTGGGAATTTTCGAGAAAAAAATACTTAAAAAAATATTTTAAACTCATGATTGTTAATAAAGATTACCTTCGTCATATGAATCTTGGCATTGAATTAACTTTATAATGACAGCGACATAGTTAAATGCATCCAAGTAGACCTAACACTAAATTTCACTCAATTGCCACCTTATTACACTTTAATGACAAACAACACAAGCTTTCCTTTACACAGACACGTGCCAGATCAAACATACAACTGACACTCTTCAATCACAGTCATCAAATTTATAATTTATATTAAAAAAAAAATACGATATATATCACTAATTTGGATGTCAGTAACTTTTCTTAAATAACTTCAGTAAATCCCCGCATATCTATCCTACAACTGTCGGCTGGAAATAATCCGACCAACAATGACAAGTTTTCACAAATAATTTGCTCTGGACCAACATAATTAAATGGCACGAACTTGTGTGACGTTCAAACAAACTGCAGACTGACTGACTGTACAGAAAACACAAATGTCACCGACAAATCTGTGTCTTATTAATTGTGACATTGTGTTTAATCCTTGAACTTTTAGGCTATGGGACAGCAACTAATACAAAAAAAAATAAATGTAAACCGAAATAGAAAACCAAAAAGAACACATACACCCAGGGCAACTCTGAATTACATATGTACGAAAGTGTACATATGTAGCTATGTGTTTCTACCCGACAGATTTGATACTGACATTTTCATGTGTAAGAGTACACATGGATATTTATTACAATTTAAGCATTAATATTTGATACAAATAAAACCACACAAACAGCATTAAATCAAACCCATACATAGTACAAAGTCACTCATACTAGCTTACAGCTAAAGGATCTTGATACAACTCCAAACCATGCACACACACACACGAACGGATATGGCAGACAGCCAGACCGACACATACAATTAAGGTAACACGAAGTAACAAACAAGTGAATCCAACAACAACAACGCCAAGGAAAGCAGCATAGAAGTTCAGTTATTTCGGTTAGTATACATAGATGTGTGATGTTACAGCTTTACTGTGCGTAACTTAGCCATGCTGCACAACACTACTCCTAACAAATTGCTTATTTTCAATTTAGTGTAATGGTGGCAGCAACACCGCCCTTTGCCAACCTACTCTAAAAATTCCTAGCTATTTGTTTTTGCCACTCTTTGAGGGGGCAAACGTATAGGTAGCTCTAGCATTTTTGTCTGACTTCAGCAATGTGTAATACGATGCTTGAGGTTAAACGTTAAAAGAATTTTAATTGAGACAGACATGTGACCTTTGACATCTGCACCTGCTAGATACACGTGTAGCTAAATCCTGTGTTAATATTTTTGCAATAACTATGAATGACACTTGGCGAGCCGTAGTCATGCGATGAGTTGACTTTACCAATTAATGCAACCGTATGTTATATACACGGATGTTGGACACAAATGACAGTTATTAAATTACAAACACACAAAAACAACAAAGAAAACCAACTAATAATGAAACATAATAACAAGAAATTGATTGTATTTTTAATTAAATAAATTTCAAAAATTTTTAATAATGGATATAAAGGAAAATATCGAATGTCAATACATGGTGTTTTAAAAAGGAAATGTATTTTTTCGTTGTTACTGTTGTATACATGTATGTTTTCTAATGCAGAATGAAATATATTATTATTAGATACAAATTTATAATATAATGAATGCCTTGGCGCCTGTGGCTTAAAGTAATTGTATTCATACTAAGAATATTATGGCAGCAATTAACTTTTTACTGAGAAACTATAGGCTAGTGCAAGACGAATTGATTGGATTGTGATTGGTGTGACATCAATTCATTGTCAAGCTATGCTATGTTGTTTCGACATATTGCATGTTCGCATAGGACAGCAGTTTTCTTCGAACGTGTTATGTTATACTAGTATTATTGCATGGTGCATACAACAATTCATTCAAGTATGTGTAGATGACACCATGTCATCGGATATGAATTGATGTCATTACAACGTCGTTACGAAAAGTTTTGATCGCAAATTGCTGCTACTGTACAATAGAAAAGAGATTTTATGAAAAAAACTATGATCAATAAAGATCCAATTCTCAATTCAGGTAGAATTAGTGTCTGGATAATTATACAAGGGGATCAATCTAAAGGGTGGTCTAACCATAATGTACAATGTTAATTGTAAATAAAACAATAAGTTTTCAGAGAATTATCTTTATATTTTCTATTGTGATAGAAGGATCTATGACAACTACCTGTAAGACAAAATATCGGCCAAATGCAGGCCACGACTTCGGTGGCATACCTCTGTCCGATGGTCCATATTTTCTATGACTCTGAGACAAAAAAGACGTTCAATGTCGGCAAAGTGCTGAGTATCTCATCCTTTACCTCTTGAATTATTCTTAGCTTATTGACGTACACTTTTTTTTTAAATTTCCAACGGTGTCAAATCATATGATCGCCACGACTTGAGATAACACGCCCTTTGAATTTCTCGCGTAAAAGACGCTTTAAATGGTCAAAAAAAAATCAAGATGTGCACGAAGTTCATTTTGATTTGAACGCTCATTTTCGTATAAGGATTCAACAATCCTAATGCGCTGCTAAATTGTGTACCTATCCATGGTTGAATTTGTCAAACACTGAAACAAAGAAATGTCAAATTAAGTTGAGCAGAAAACTAGACGTTAAGGTGTGAATTACAATAAACATCGTACTATTTGGTAAGACCAACCATTATTCTAGTCTTCGAGAAATAAAATTATGCATAAAATATATTGACCCATCATTGTTAACGGCGAGTACCGTCGTTGTATGAAGCATGTGCAGTATAACGGCATAAACGTAGTCACGTGCTTCCAAGTAGACCGAACTCGTTGGCTAGGACATGTAGTACGACTACTCCAGCTCCTGTTTTCGGCAATAAACCCGATACAGAATGACATATGCCATAGAATGGAATGAATCATTTGGGTCCTTAATGACATGATATGAATTGAACAATTGGTTGGCATGGCATGACATGAATTGATGTTGTCGTAGTCATTTTACGACTGGTATTGATTTTTGATCGATAAATTTATTGAATTAAGACACACACTTGCGCACAAACATAAAATTAAAAGCTGGGCATTAAGACATCTTTGTAACTCCAAGTTGTTATATAGATTCCTTGTTCGAGGTATGTTTGCTCGTAGAATGTTAAGCGCGTTTGGATGGACCAAAAGTTGTTGTTTTACATTTCAAACAATAACAAAAAATCTGCACGAATAGGGATTTAATTTTTCTTAACATTGCTGTATCCTGAAGTAGTGACTTCCATTGAAGGCTTGGCAGATGTTTCGTGAAATACTCTGCATATTCTCGCGAATATGTTTCCTTAATTCCTCAATAGACCGGTAGGGTGATTAAAAACAAAATGAATTTCTTAGTTTCAACGAACAAAGAATCTACTCGTTTAGGAAACTGCGTGAACGTTGACAACTATAATTTCGAGGTGGTAGATAATTTTATCTACATAGGATCCGCCATCAACAAAGGCTAGAAATCCGGAGAAGAATCCGGCTTGCTAATAAATGCTTCTACGGACTAAGCAAGCGATTCAATGACAGAGCCCTCTCTCGACGAACAAAAATCCAGCTATACCAGATACTGGTTCTACTTGTCTTAATGTATGGTTCAGAATCCTGGGTTATGACACAAGCGGATGAATCGGTTCTGGCAGTATTCGAGAGAAATATACTCCGTAAAATATATGGGCCCATCATGGTTAACGGAGAGTATCGGCGTCGTATGAATCATGAGCTGTACGAGCTGTACACTGACATTGACGTGGCCAGCCGCATTAAGGTGCAGCGGTTGCGTTGGCTAGGTCATGGTGTACGCATGGACGAAAATGCTCCAGCTCGAAAAGTATTTGACCCAGTGTCGTTAAAGATGTAAATTCAAAGAAAGAATGGTGCAAATTTTTACACCTCAATCGCTGATTAAAACGATAGAAATTTTGTAGTAATGGAGTGAAAAAGTTCTTTAGCCCAACAATATATAGCTCTGTATTCACTGTAACACTATGTTCTCTACATAAAAGTAACGGAGAATAATGCCACTTGCTGACAGAGCTGCCCATACAGTAGTGAATTCACTTAAGGATCAGTGTCACTGTAATACCGGAAATTTTGCCTGTTTGCATGCCTATAAAGGCTTACGTGTGTGCCTAGCCCAAGAAACAAATGTTGGCTAGGGCGGCAGCGAAATTTATGGACAATTATTTTTTTGCGGAAATTCAAAAATGCCCGACCGGAATATTGTGCCACTTGATATAAAAAATACATGACGGAAATTTGAGTAAGTCGGACAACTATTTCTTGTGCCCCAAAGAGGTCAAAGGTCAGGTACTTAGTAAATCCAATATTTTTTTCTAATGTTCGATTAAGGAATTGTATTTTTTTCTCGCAAATATGTTAGAGTCAAATATTGCCATGTGTGGGCGGCGCCCCTTTTGCCAACTTGGTTCCAAATAGCCCGGCTATATCTGCTATACTGTGAATTTTTTAAGACGATCAAACTATTATTATGGCTTTATAAAGGTTTCTTTTGAATGGGGCGTGGTAGAGCCCATTTCCACCCTAGCTGTAAGGCATACTGTACCAACAACACATAAAAATATCATCTTTATACCTCTTATGGTTCATGTGATACAGCCTTTTAAAGTTTCATGAGTTAAAATACGCCCACTGATCTGATCCCGCCCATTTTTGTTGGATCACGAACTTTACTGTCAGATCCGCACACACAAAATTTCGAGACGACTGTAAAAAAAAGTCCTCCAGATGTTGTGGTTTCAAAAATAGGGTCAATGAGCGGGGCCACGCCCACTTGATATATCAAAAATGCAAGTCAGTACTTTCACCACCGACAACACATCTACATTCTGTGAAAATTTCAAAAATATTGGGTCATACACAAACTTATTTTCACACATATATATAGATTTGACCTTTGACCTCTTTGAGGCACGGTTAAAAGTTTCCCGATTCTGCTTAAAATTTGACTACAAACGTTGTATAACAACTGACACAATATTCCGCTCGGCCAATACCAAAAATCCAAAGTTCGCTGCAAAGTTCGTTAGAAAACTGGAGCTTGTGAGTATGATCTTGAGGCCTTAATTCTTGTACCATTTGAATTTTCAAGGATATAAATGTAAATCTTTGTAAAGAATACGGTTTAATGATGTTCTACGCCAGATTATTTTCAAGTTGCGAGTCTAGATTGTTCACGAACCGACTTGAATGACCTCTACGTTTTCGGGATTTCTTGAAGTTCCAGTTCGCCGGATCGTAGTTGATTCATTGTTGAACCTGTCGCTTCGAACTTCTGCACCCACTTTCCAATCAAATGAAATGACGGAGTTTGCTTTCTATGAAGAATCAGCGCTAAATTTTCTTAGAGCTGTTATTGTTTCAGTAGTAGTCGCTTAGGCAGAACGCAAGTTCAGCTCCGCTAAATAACGCCATGAGACCATCGACTGCTCATGATATTCGTAGACTCTCCGCCTCACCCCTTCTTTAAATGTTAACCTACTTTTGGTCCACTCTATATAGTGCAACTTAATATTCAAAATACTTTCTTTACTATTTGTGCCCCGTTTCGGTAAATGGTGACAAAGAACTAAGTCTTTGTTTCCTTTCCCATTCCATATATACAAAAAGCAAATTGCATTTTAATTACAATATAACTTAAACAATTTCCATATACTAAACACTTAACTAATTAAACAATGTCAAGATAGATTTTAAGTTTTTCTTTTCTCATTATATGTACGTTATTTTTTCTGCTACGCCTAATTTATTAATATTTTCTTGCAAAAAAAAAAAAAAAACCAAATACTCATCAATCATAACAATTTAATGAAATTACTTCCCCCCACTACAACATCCTTTGCTGCCAGTAATAATGATCTAAAACAATAAAAAGGAAAAACAAACAAACACAGTCTCATATGCCTTTCACGCAAAAGTATTATAAGGTCATTAGTAGTTAATGGTTTGTTGTTTCGCCTCTCTTAGTTAATCTCAAATAGTTTACGCTCTAAATACTCATCGAGAAATGGTGAACGAAGAAAAAACTGTTAATGTAGTTGAATTAACTACATAGATAATTGTACTGTGCAAAGCTATAAAGTCTACAGAAGGATACATTAAATGGCAAACATTGAGCAGGCAGCGCACTAACACACAGCGAGAGAGAGAGAAAGAGTGACTGTGTCAAAGTGATGTTTGTATTACAAGAAGGAAAATGTTTAAAAACTACATACAGTGCTGGCGGATCTGACATTACTTTCAAAGTTAATAGTGGGAATGAAGAATAAAGAAAAGTGCGTATAAATTTGTAAAATGATTTCTTATTAATTTTAGTATTACCAGTTTTTGCACTACTTCGTTTCTGCATTTTTTTCTCTTTTTTTCAATTTACTTTATGTTAAATAAGTAACTTTAATTATAGCTTTCTGCCCGCCAAGCACAAGTATGCAACTGTGTTCGTTTGTAGTATAAAAATTTCTTTATTATCCTCTCATAGTTGCATACGTTGTGGCGCACGACGAGATAGAAGGCAATACAAATGTATATACAGCTGTCAGTAGCGAAAGATAGCCTTTTCATCGCCATTTCTGGGATATAGTTTACTTTTCGTTTTACCATGTAGCCATGAAGTTTACGCTCAAATGCTGCTTTATGCATTGTTGGCTAAAAACCATTTCGTATGTAATTGTATTTCTTGATACTGTACCAATTCAGTAGATGCATTACGTTATGTGTGCGTGTAATCTCTAGAAGAAATCTGATATAAACTTTGTGCATATCCGCATACATGCGACTGTTGCTCTCATTTCGGTAAAGGTTGTTTCTTTGAAATTGCTGCTGATCATTGTTAACAGTATTGTGTTGTGCAGCAGTTGAAGGCTAAACGGATGTCCCGGAATGTGTTTGTCACGATGTTCTTCTTTTGCTTTAGAAAGTCACCAACGGCATAAATTGTTTGTCAGGTGTGCTGCAGTTGGTGTATGCAAATCGTCTTTGTTGCAAGTGTGAATGGATTTATTGTTATAGCTGTGGAAATTTTACATTGTCAATGGTATGAATTATGGATTTCTTCGGATGTCAGGGGGGGGTATGGTAATTATGTGACTACGTTAAAAGTCTATTGCTTTATCCATTACAACAATGGTAGTAGTTAGTATCCTTGAATTCTTCCTGAAGTTTATAATTTTGTGAATATTTTCGTGAAGGCCAATTATTCGGTACCCTGTTCTTTAAACATTAATTAGGGGAGTTTGCTTCTTAGTGGCAAGGATTATGGAAGCGGTGAAACAATCTTTCAGTATAAAGACAAATCAACTTGGTTATCTACCATCAAAACACCAAAAATCATATTGATCATGTGGTATTCGATGGAAGGCATTTATCTAGTGTCAAGGACGTGCACGTGATTCTTGGTGCTAATATTACCTCGGTTTATTACCTGATTGCAACTAAGGTGCGCACTAGGTTGTGCAGATTGCAAAATGTAAGTAACAAGTCACAAAGCAAGCTAGACATCTCAACACTGCAAATAACAGACATAGCCACTGCCTACTACAAACCAACTCTCCCAACTACTACGACACAACGCCTCTACTTCTGACGTTCCTGATTCACAGTGTAAGCATATTGCGCATTCCATGGCATTACACCGCAACAACCGTACCTGCATATAAAAGACGGCTCTCAGACAAACCCTGGTGAAGAATGTCGCATAGCGTCTGAGGAACAGGATGCTGCGTTTAGGACCACGCTACAGCTAATTGTAAACCGGGTTAGTAGGCAACCACATAGAAAACTGGACATTGCAATGCTGCAAACCACAGAGATAGCCACTGCCTACTCCAACCAGCTCTACGTCTGACGTTTCCTATACATATTGAAAACTCAAACTGCATTCCGTTTAGAATATGAAAAACGGCTATCAGCCAAAGAGAGGTAAGATGTGAAAGCGTCTGAGAAACAGGGTGCTTCTTAAAGGGCAATGCTGCAGCTAATTGTAACCTGAGCTGTCAGGGAACAGCACAAGGATACAGTAAAACAGGCGGTGCAGTTGTTAGCGCAAAAAACTTTAGCTAAAGGATCAGAAGAACGAAGATATAGAGAAGTACAGGTACAGAGAGTAAGGAACGAAAATGTAACCATGAGGTAGAAGGAACAGTTCACCGTACTGGAATCCTTTCCTGTAAAGACAAGTTTGGAAATCTGGCAACAGATACGCAGAGTGTGTTTTGCGCATATGGAAGGAGCACTTTCACCACTTGCTGGCATCGCAAGGCAGCCCACGTGAAGATATCCCGCCAATAGTCAACGACGGCTTAGTTTGTTCACGACCAAACCAAAACGAGGTGAGAAGAGCAATATCTTACTTAACTTAACTACCCTTTACACCCCATGAATGAGGTATGGGATAGCTTCTCGCGTTGTTTTTTTATTTCTATTTTTAGATTCACAACTAACGGCACCTACTTGTTTATCAACGAATGCGAACGTCACTGTTTGAGAAGCTCTTACTAGACACGCCGATTGACTCGACACTTATACTGCAAAGCTGCTGTCAACAACATTCAAGGGGAGCCGACAATGAAAGAACATTTTTTTTTTAAGATGACTGGAGCCAAGTTTGAACCTGCGATCTCCCACATGGTAGTCGCGTGTTCTAACCACCATGCCAATATCACGTCTGAAAACTAATAAAGCAGCCAATGCCGACTGACTTCCCGCAGAGCACTTCAATACCGGTGGTGGTGAGCTGATAACGATTTTACACCAACTCCTACACACAGTTTGGCTAAACGGGTGAATGCCCTTTGCTTGAAATCTAAGCGTAATATGTATTGTGCTGAAAAAATGTATTCCAAATGTGTGCTCCAAATAACGCGGGATTAGCATTTTACCCTTTGCATACAAGGTCCTGTTAAGAGTGTTATATGAAAGACTACAGTCAGTCTTGTGCAACTTAAATAGGCCTTATGAGTCTGACTTTAGACCTGTTACATCAATAACTGACCGAATAATCCAACTGCGACAAATCCTTGAAAGGACTTACCAAAAAAAAGTCAATATGTACCATATCTTCGTCGACTATAAAACTGCCCTCGACAAACCGACACAGCAGATATTATTCGACGCCATGGGTAAGTTTGGTATTCCAGCAAAGCTGATACGCCTTTGCGGAGTGACGATGACTGACACGAAGTCTTCAGTGAAAATCGGCCTTGCTGAGTAATTTTATACCAGATAAGACCTAATATTAGGCGACATCCTTTTCAAAATAGTCATGGAAATAATAATGAGGCAAGCGGCAGTAAACACGAGTGGCAGCAAAAATCATATGATACTTGCATACGCTGATGATGTAGGCATCATCCGCCGAAAACTGAGAGTTTAAACTGCAGTCATCTCATGTATACTGAAGGTAAATAGCTCTAATCGTGAATGCTTGCCAATATATACTATTACAGATTTAGCAAGCGAGTAAATGACAGGGCCCTCTCTCGACGAACAAAAATCTAAATATAGTGGATACAATTCTACCTGTCTTGATGTATGGTTGAGAATACTAAGCGGGTGAATCGGTTCTGGCACTATTGGAGACGAAATTACTTCCTTAAATATATGGGTATATATCGACGTCGTATGCAAGCCTTGTACCGAAATCAAACGCATCAAGTGACAACAATTATGTTGGTCTCCCTGAGATTATAAATAGGATATCGAAGCATAGTATCGACGTCATATGCTAGCTTTATACGGAAATTGACGTGGTCAAACTCTTCAGGTGGGACAACAGTTGTGTTGGTCTCCCTGAGATTCTGTATATGGAAGTTCTACTGTATTAACATAATTTGCATACATTCGTCCACTTTTGAATATCGAAGCATAGTATACATATCAAATACATATCGTAAATACCCCAGAATTTATAGAAAACGGAAATACACATACAATTTACAGTCGTCTGAGAATGTTAATGTTCCGGCAGTCTATCTTGGACACAAACCTACATTATTTCAATGATGGGAGAAGAGTTCTAAAACTATTGCATATTTGTAGGTAAATATGAATGCTATAATATTTGTTTTCTTACGAAATCCGCTGCAGAAATCGTTGGCAAAGTAAAAATATACTAAACTTTGTATTTGTATGTCCAGTTTTTCATAATAGCCCTGCAGTTCTGAAGGTGTCGATTGGCCATGCTTAAACAACCTACCACACTGACCCTATGGTAAAAGAGCGCCGAACAACCGAGTAAAAAAATTTATGCGTACGAAAGCGACAGAAAGCGTAAACGAAATGTTTAAAGCTATTGCGTAGGGTTTGCAAATTAAGTACAGGTGGTCCCCTATGAAGTAGTGATGATTTCAACATCTACGAACTGGAGCCCAGTTTTAGAGGTAATGTTTGAGATGTGCATATTGAGATCATTCATTTGGTAGTAAAAAAAAATCCTGTGAAAAAAAACTCTGGAATAGCAAAGGTTGTTTTGGACATAATTTGTCGAACTAGACAATACAAAGAGTAGAACACGAAACTTTTAAACTTTAATATCGAAATTTGTAAAAAAAATATGTAAAGGCAACCCTAATTTACATGAACAAAAACGTCATTTCCATTTGCATCCCATGAATGAGATAACCACTGGCATTTAAGCTATTGGTTATATTTTTAGACAGACAGCACGGGACCTACAGTTTAGCGATGACTGCGAAAGTTTTTTTTTAGTTTTTTAAGAAGCTTTTACTTGACATTTGCCGATTGACTAGCCTTTCAAAAAATTGCTGTCTTCAGCATCAAGGTGACACACGATTCAAGTACTGAAGATGTCTGTGACAAGGATCAAACCTAATTTACTCGCATGAGTGTTGCTTGTTCTAACCAACATGCCACATATACATGCTCCGTATACAAAAGACAATTACCACATTCACAGTAGCGGCAGAAGGTACAATAATGGTATTTTTGATAAGACACAAAACAAACTAAAGCATACCCTAAGGAGGAGTATATGAATTATTGAGAAGCATATTTTTCAGCATTCTCATAAATAAAATATTCTGCATCAATTGTAATCACTGGACAAATTTTTGTAATAAATATATTTTAAATTTTCTTATATTTGCAAACTAAATCAGTAATGGCTAAAAATAATACATCAAAAACAAGACAACGACAATCCGTGGATATCCTTATGCACAAGTAAAACACAAAATGTCCAACGCACACTATGTTGCCATAACTCGTGCCATAACAAATATGAACTATATTGAGTGTTATAGCAAAGGACAGTTGACCGAACATGGTATCGTAATTAAAGATGGTTCGCGACTTTGACATATAATGAATTTTTACGAAAACATAACAGCTTTCGACTAAACTTTCGTAGCAAAGACCTTACTAAACTGAATATTCCTTCACATTAACCTACGGGTTCTTTACAGAGAGTAGACTAGACTACAACCCCATATAATATGACAACACTCTTAGCGAATTTATCAACCCTCGTAACAATAAAGGACCTTTTGCTATTCGTAAACATAAGTATTCGCTACAATTACAACATTCACAATAGCGACAGCAGAAAATAATGGGAGTTTTGCTACGACACCAAAACAAACTATTGCATATACTAAGGATGTGTGTATGATTTATTGAGAAGCATATTTTTCGGCATTCCTATATATAAAAAATATTATCCTAATTTCAATACAACAGAATTTGCTGCCATAGAAAATTTGTACGATAACTGAATTTGCTGTCATAGCAAATTTTTGTAATTCATCTCATGTTCATCTTGGCTCATACGATATTGACCTCAATTTGCATTGAAATTTAATTGGTATTAAAATCAATGGAACGAGAAATTAATTAATGAAACAAAGCACAAAAACACAAATCACTTAAGTATGTTGTGCAGAATATGAACACAAATCAAAATGTTAACACGTGCTAAAGTGGTGAAATAAAGAACAAAGTACTTTAGACGTCAAACGAGCAACAGCAGCAAAAAGGCGTGTTAAACCGCAAGAATCCAGTGATTAAATTACTCAAGCTAAAGCTTAAGCAAACCAAACTTGCACTCAGTGAATTTTCAAATGTCAAAGCATCAGCGTAGGATTCAAAACACAACACAGCAGCACTTGATGATGATTGTCTGAAAAGCGTTCGTTCGGGCTACAGAACTGGCAGAGAGGAAGACAAAATGGGGCCACAAGAGAATAGTTGAGTCAGTGCATATTGGTTCGGCCCCTGTTGTCACATGCTAAATATCAAAGGCAATTGTTAATAAATTCAACCATAATGCCAAACCAACAAATACGACAATAAATCTTAAACGATTTATTATTGTTGTTGTTGGTAAAACCATCACATTTACATTACATCCTAAGACACACATACACATATACACATTCATACACAAACTCCGTAGCCACACAGACTGGAGCAGATTGTCAACTCTATACAAAAGCACAGGATATGCGTGTTTATACAAATGGTTCCTCTATTGAATGTCCTTCTAGGAAGCCACAGAGATAGAGAACGCACACAAAAAACAACAACAACAAAGAAATAGACAGCTAGAGAAAGTGAAACGACTGGTAGAAAAAAATAAACAAGACCTCCTAACGAAGGACAATGTAGGCAACAAAAAAAGAGAAACAGGACTAAGGAATACAGCGGTAACAATAGGCACAACAAACAGCCAACCATACATTATACACAAACATTTGCATATGTATGAGTAAGGACGTCCATACCCAATGTTATAATTGCGGATCTACCATGTGACAGCACAAAAAGGCAATGGAAAACGAAACCTATATTGTCTGGTTGTCAACGTAGTTTGCGTGGTTGGAGTGTAAAGAAAACGTAAGGAAGCGTATTCGAAAGCGCTCCCGCTTTGTATTGAAATGCCATTTCAAACCATAAGCTCTCCTGACTTAGGGAGAGAGCTATAAATTATGTCATTGTTGTTTAAATAAAAAGCGCGAGGAATTTAATAACCAAAATTAGATGTAAAGCTTTTTTGTTAGGCCACTGAAGAGAAGGAAATTGGATGACAGTGTTTGTCGTGTCGTCTTTTTATATCTTGAAAACATATCTAGAGAATGCCGTGGCCAAGTAGGTAGGTAGGCAATCTATTTTTAATTATAATTGGCGCCTGTCAACGTGCAATACACCTTGGTAAGTGAGTGTGTGTGTTGGAAGTAACAATATAAGTGATACACAATATCCCAGTAGGAAGTGTCTGCAAGACATCCTCAAGGATAGGTGCACGACCATAGTAAATCGTTGAAGACACGTAGGGGACCGTCCATACAAATTGTCGACGAAATTTTCATACAAGTGTCCGCTTTGTCATGCACGATCTGATGAGCGACAATGTCGGTCAAATTTTCGTTGATGCCTAAATAAGCGACATGTCGCCCACACAATCATGCACGACATAATGAACGACAATGTCGGTCAAATTTATACTTTTCAATTTCAATTTATAAAATTCAATTGAAAACCGTAACAGATGAAAGTGTATGACAGAGGGAATAATAACAGCTGGTGGCTCTTAGCAACTCAGCAATGATCTCTGCTTGGTTGCCCCCTACATATTAGATGACCAGGCTGGCAAGCTGGTTAATATCCCGCAAGCAAACTTTCAGTCAAAGCTATGAAGCAAATCCCTAAAAACAAAAATATCTATAAATTGTATAAAATTATGAAATCAGTCTTCCTATTTTGTGAGCTGGAGCCAACATTAGTTTAACGTGGCTCTCAGCTTCGATCTTAGATACAAATTTTGAATGGTAAGCGTACCGTTGTTGTTGTTGTTGTAACAGCTGGTGGTTAGCTGGGGTGATAATTCTTCTTACCGATTTTCAACTTATCGGCACTCGATCGGGCATATAATCCGATTATCATACGATCATTGTTGGCAACTCTGTGTCGTTCCTTTGTAGATAACAAGGTTTGTGTCAAGGATTGTTAGGTGTTGTTGTTGTTGTGAGTTTTAACCGCCAAATTCCACCAGAGATGGCGCCAGCTGGCTTGTTGATTTATATGAGATGTTGATAAATCATTTTCCTATTTCCTTGGTCCTTGGTCCTTGCGCAATCTGTATTTTTGTAGTGGAAGCGTCTAGGATGAGTTTTGTTGGCTGGAGAACTCGAAAGTATTTGAAAAGTAATTAATTTTTCATCGATGTTGATTTGGCCAGTGCCCCGGCCGGGAATCGAACCCGGCACCTTCGGATTGCTAGACTACGTCGCTTCCACTGAGCTATCGAAGGCCACTAAGCGTACCGTGATGTTCGGCGGTTTAGTCAAAAGAGCTATAACTGACATAATATTTATATAAGTAACTTTATTAACCACATTCACATGGCATTACAAAACTGTAACTTATTTTCTCTTTGTATCACATTCCAAACTTTTATAAGACGATTGCAAAGTTGCTGCCTACAATATTGAAGGGACCGTCAATCGCAGAATTGTAGATGGCGATATCAGAACACTCGCATAATAATTGCTTGTTCTGATTACCATGCCACTACCGGTCTCATCGTATAGGACTATTCTGTTGCATTGTAAGTTACTCATATGCACTCCTGTGTACTTTTCACATGTTCATTAAGTTTTTTGCTTATTGAAACCTAATCTGCTAAACAAAACATTTACAATAACACCTACCCTAAATCACAAGCTTTTAAGCATTTTTTCTACTGACAATTGCCTTCTTGAGATTATTTCACAAAAACTAGCATATAACAAATAAACACTGCCCCAAGATATGCTTTGCATCTGCTGCATATTTTCAGGATGGGTTATAACCTCCTGAATTAAATATCATTTTAAAAATTAAGTTAGTTTTCAACTTAAAGCATTCGACTAACAATTTAAGCATTAAAATAGTTTTTCTTGTTCTTAACTTTATCTTTTAATTTCTTTGCTGCCTAAAACTATGCACCAGTTTGTGGCTACAATACAAAGACACATACACATATGCAATTTAAAATTTTACAAGGTACATTTTAAAATAATTTTTTCTACAAAACCACAAAAGTGCATTCCTGTATATAACTTTAAAGAAGATTGTGTGCTGAATTTCAGTTTTGCAAGAAAAACCACAATTATTTACACTTGTATGTACAAGTTCATGTATATAACACAGTCGGAAATATGTATAATAAATAATCCATAGGATTTTTTTTAGGGCTTTCACTCCATTGCCAATAAGGTTATGTACTAATCTTGATATTTGTCTTTAAGCCACAAGTAGAAAAGCAGAAAGATTTTATTGCTTTTTGTTTTTGTGTTGAATTTCACAGAAACTTAGTGGGAGGTTTATTTCCACAGTAGATTGTTGTAAGCTAACGGATGCTAAGTTTAATAATTTAAATGTAGTTTTGTAGCAACAGAATAACAGCTAATATTTCATAGTCCATCTTTAAGGGTAGCTTATAAAATCAATGTATATATCCTAGACTTCTTGTCACGTACATAAATTATTATTTTGAAAACGGAACTTAAGAGAATGTGGAGCAAAACTATGAGGTTTTCCATTACACACAGTTTTGCTCCACATTTCTATAAATTTGGATCTGTTTTATCTTTTAAATATTATTCTGAGACAATGTAATTTTTGATGATTCTGGTCTGTGATATATTACCGTTTCCCCTTAGACCTCATGAAAAAGATATGCAATACATTCTCCCGTTATTGTGAATTTACTCGTTTCTACCATTGTATCCTATCCTCGTATCCTACATTTCATAGACGCATCCGAACTTCAGATGTTTGAAAAGCTTTTACTTTAATTTTTGCTGACGACAATAACGAGGCGAACTTCAGATGTTTGAGAATCTTTTACTATAACGACAACATCGACCGGTAAGCCCATGAAAGAAATGTAGATGTCTGAGACAGAAATCGGAATCTGGCCAACCTTATGATAGTCGCGTGTTCTAGCCATCTTTACACAATCAGTCCCTAAGATTTGGAAATCAAACAGAATCGGAAAATATCTTGCATATGAGGATGACCTGCTCCCACATGATACCGCATATCATATGTAATATACCTCCGATCTGTATGGGCATATATCTTATATATGGGGGTGATGTGCTGCCATTGGGCTATGGCGTAAAGCAAAGACATTTATTTACCTCTACCTTCGATAGCTCAGTGGAAGCGATGTAGACTAGCAATTCGAAGGTGCCGGGTTAAATTCCCGGTCGGGGCACTTCAAATATTTTTGAGTTCTCCAGCCAACAATACTCATCCTAGATGCTTCCATTACAAATATCCGGATTGCGCAAGGACCAAGGAAAAAGGAAAATTATTTATCAAATAAATCAACAAAACCAGCTGGCGCCATCTTTTGTGGAATTGGCCGATTGAAACTCACAACAACAACACCTAGCAATCCTTGACACAAACCTTGTTATCTACAAAGGAACGAAACAGAGTTACCAACAATGATCGTATGATAATCGGATTATATGCCCAATCGAGTGCCGATAAATTGAAACTCGGTATAGAGAATTATCACCCCTGCTACTTCCACCAGCTGTTGCAACAACAACATTTACCTCTGCCCGTAGTCGACATTGTAGACAATCGAATTTGCTACTACTTAATATTATATATACCGCTTATACTATGTGACATATTGCAGAGCTGAGCCTTAACACGGATATGTCCTATATAAAGGTGTTATCTGTTACCACCAGGCTATATCGTGATTCAAAGGACGTATATATACTTTCGCTTGGAGAGGTCTACCTAGGTCCTAGAATATGTATATACTTAATATCATTTATACAGCATCTACTTTGTGATATATCACCGATATAGAACAGAATCAGGGTAGATTCTGTATATGGGGGTGATCCAACGTCATTTGGGCTATGGCGTGATGCGATGTACCTTCATTCTCTTTGGCCCGGAGTTGCCAATCTAGGCACTCGAACATGCCCTATACTCATTACGGCATCCACTTTGTGATATATCACCGACCTGAAAACTAATAGGGATATATCTCGCATATGAGGGTAATATGCTCCCATAGAGCTAAGGCGTGTGACAAAGGACATTAATTTATCTCCGCCCGGATTGGTTAAACTAGCCAATGGAATGTGCTACTACTCAATATCATATATACCGGATATACTATGTCACATATCGCCGATCCAGAACGGAATTGGGATACGGGATCTATCCTGCTTATAGGGGTAAACTGCTCTCATGGGGCTAAGCATAAGGCAAAGGACATTGATTTACCTCCGCTCGGACTGGTCAATTTTGGCACACGAATTTGCTACTAATGAATATCATACATACAAAATATATTTTGTGAAATATCTCCGATCATAAACAGTGTCGGAAGATATCCTGCATAAGGATATCTTGATCTGTTGCCACAAGGCTATGGTGTGTGTGATGCAAAGAATAAATGTTCGCTTTCATCCGAAGTGGTAAACCTTGGCCCTCAAATATGCTACTACTCAATATCATATATAAAACATATAATATGTGACATATCTCCATTATAGAACAGAATAGGTATATATCCTGCAAATTAGTACGGGTCGGTCCTCATACAAAAAAAAAATTAGACAAGGTGGACACTCCCTTCGATTAAAGATTACCCAAGAAAATTTCAGATAAGCAAATTTTTTTTCTGATCCGTGCACCCTACATGCGTCCCAAATATGTTTTAATGAACTGCCTTGTTATTTGATGTTATAGCGAAATAAACTCATTCCATTGTTCTAGGACTATTAAAGGCTCTATTTTTCTCTTTAGACACTTTTGACTTCGAAGTCAATTTTGACTATTGACATCCTGTATTTTGTTTTCTATATCCATATGATGCCCATTTCTTGTTATGCCATGAAGGTCACTCCAACCCATGAAACTTTGGCTTCAGAAGTATTTACTTAAATTCACAAACACAAAGGTTATGGAGGTTTAAAAAAAATATTGGCCACCCTATCAAAAAATTCATTAATTTGTTGTGCTGAACTGTCATTTGGAGTCCTATCGGGACGAAATTCACATCATTGTTCGTGGTTTATCAAACGCAACTTTTCGTCCCTCAAACACTTTTCACTCCGACGTCAGTTATGAAACTTGACTTTTCATAAACGTTTCCTTACTCCACAAAGATTAAAAATTTTGTGCTCTGAAATTGTCATTGCATAATCTTCAAGCATCAACTTTTTTTTCGACCCACACTACAGCACATAGAGGTGAACTGCTACCATTGGATTATAGCGTCAAAGGATCTTGATTCTGAAAAGTCAATCTTGGCACAGTAAAAGTCTACTATCCAATCTCAATGAAGTAAAATCAGTATATATACTGCATGCTGGCGTGATCTATTCCCATTTGGCTCAGGCGTAAGGCAAATCATGATTGACCATCTTATTCCGGAGTGGCCAATATAGGCACTCGGATCACATCAGAATTTTTTTTAAAATTCACTAAATGACTTGATAGATTTAGAGCCTAATGACTCTTTATAATTTTACAACATTAGAAATTGATTGCGAGATCGATGTGCTTCGCATCTTAAACTCATTTTTAGAGAATCAAAGTTTAAGGTGAAACCAATATTTGGAGGGAAAATGGTTAAAACACATGTAAAACTTTTCTTAGCTACACGAAAATGATTTGAAATAGTGTGACGCATATCAAAGGCCACACATTTTTTAATAATGCATACTTCTGGGCTGAATGAAAATTCGACATAATCTCCGTTATAGTTCACATTACAAATAGTAAAGCATATCTTATACCAGACATTTTATTTTAAAATAAAGTATACTTTCCGCCTGAAATCTGATCCCAATTCCGTTACGGTTTGTATTAAAAAAAACAACAAATTTAAACAAAATTTTTTAAATTAAGTTAAACCAGAGAATATTCCTTTATCGTTGTGCTTTATATTAATTTCACCCCAAATCTGTTAAGACCGAACATAAAAGCTTCTAAATGAATCTCAGACAGTGCATGTGAGCTTTCACCCCTTTTTTGGTCTCCTTGTTTATTCAATAATTTATAACTCATACTATGAAGTACAAGACTTCTTTTATAGCGTAATGATAAAACAAGAACTATACACATGCACACCCTCAACAGCTGTTGCAGCAAATTTAATAATAATAACTTAACTTTAGAACATGATCGAGGGGTTTAAGAAAAGTTTCTATGTTTCTCAGTCATACAAGTTGTGCGTGCGTTATTCTATTCTTCCTGCGATAGATAGAGGAACATATTTTACTAGAGACCAACACTACTTACAACTAATATAAAACTACATGAATAGTCTTATTATTTAATACATTTTGTGATTTGTTTAAATCGATTCAAAGGCTTTATATTAAAGAAGTAATATTCATTATTAACATTACGATAACAATATTATGTTGCCTATTATTTAGGCTTGTAAACACTATACTTTATACTTGCATACTTTAGGGATCACACAACTCTGGTCATTTCGCCAAATTCATAATGCTGCAGTTTTCTGTTGTCAAAACACAACTGAGAAATAAGCCAAAGAAGCAAACAAACAAACTTTCCGAATATCTCTGAGTAGTTAACTACAAAACACGTGTTCAGATTACACATCATATGATACCATACGATATTGAAACTCTTATACTCTCATACACACAAAGCAGACCACCCACAGCCTTACAAGCATGTATTACTACAAGTTTAAAAATATGTGCACAAACACCAGCAAAGTCACCAAAGTCAAAGTGACTAACATAAAGTTCTACAATTTCCTCTCAAGTCCACCCTCTATGTATACAGAATTAAGTTTATGCAGAGCAACAGCATAAACTAAAAAAAGAAACAACTTTAGTTTATGAATTTTTAATTATTATTTACTATTTTAATATATAAAGTTAGGAAAAGGGATTTATGTAAAGCCTAGACGAAAAAAAAACTCAAGGAAAATATTTTAAGATTTACTTTATGGATTGATAGTTAAGTTAATATAAACTACATTCAAGGGAGACAAAGTTGGTGTGTACGTAAATTGCTTTACCTACGAGATTAGTTGAAGTTATAGGTAATTGAGGTAAAGTAAAAAAAAAGAAAGAAGTATGAGTTAAGGAAAAGTAAAATCTTAAGTGAAAAGTGTACAGTAAGTTTATGTACTGCAAGAGTTATGGTAATTTTGCTGAAACTACATTTGTACTGTGGTTTAAAAACTGAGAGTCACAAAAAAACAGGACTAGATTAAGTTTATATGTGGTTGACATCTGATTAAAAAGTACAAAATTTTTGAGCTCATTGATTTGGGACTCAGTTCTGTGAATTGCTTATGAAAGTAGCCCCAAAGATAAGAACTTCTGCATTATTCGATTTGTCAAGTTGGCCCAAATATAAGAACTTTGGCATCATTCGTTTTCTCAAGTTAGCTGCATTAACAATTTAAAGGCCATACGAATTTTGGGGATCAAGGTGGATTTTTTAGGACTTTTTCAACATTTTAACGCATCAATCTTTAAGAAGACAACCTGAGCTCATGTCCTTTAACCAATAGGTTATTGGTGAAAAGGAGAATTTTTGCGACTTTAAGGCACCGGGTGCACTTTTTTTGGGTAGGTTTGTTCCGCATTTCTTTTCTACTAGTCAATATCTACACCTTTGTTTCAGTCACAAAAGAGATATTCCGTACGTTATAAGGAGATATAACCATGTTAAAATGTAGAAAAAGAAACAAAAAACCACTTTGAGCTAAAAAAAAAGCATGGCCATTAAATCCCACAGCTTCTTGATTTGGGACTCAACTCTGAAAACAGCACGTGAAAGTAGTTATGTCAAACAAAAGAGCCTAAAACGTTTAAAATTCCGTTATACGAAACTTACTAACTTCAAATTGATATTAAATTATTATGACATGTAACTTGACAAAACGAATGATGCAGAATTTTTTCTTGTTGGGGCTATTTTCATTTGCAGTTCTCAAAATTGAGTCCCAAAATCATATATTGTACTGTGTTATTAATGCAGCCAACTTGACAAAACGAATAATGCAGAAGTTCTTAATTTTGGGGCTATTTTCACATGGAATTCTCAAAATTGAGTCCTAAATCAATGAGCTGAAAAATTTTGTACTGTGTAATCAAGCGTCAACCACAAATTGACTTAATCTAGTCCTGTCTTAATCATATGTTCTATATATCCATACCCTTGTGACATTCAGCCGCCTTGCAGGTTATGCAGCTACATATCTGTTTTGACACTATATCGTGTGCGTAAATAAGAATTGTTAAAATGTGACTTGGGTTATGTATATGATGAAATCATGCCCTTACAATGACATCTAGCCTTAAGCCAATTACTCGGTCATTACATTGCCTCCATACGAATTACTTTCTTATTTATTTCGTTTTTCTTTCAAATACAATTCCAACTAAAATTTTTTTGCAAGTTGAGACTAATTTATGACCTCTCCCTCTCTTTGTATAAATTTAATTAATAATATTTTCAAACTACAAACATTTTTCATTTAAAGCTGCACAAAAACGTTGCGAGCGAATAGAAAACTCAAATAAATTACCCTTAAGCTGTTATTAAAAACTAACAAAGTTGTAAATGCTTCACCTTTGCCAGGATACACCAATATAAAAAGGAGTTTAGAAACTGTACACACACACACACGCAGCCATAACTAGGAAGCGAGTGTGCCATATCTTGGCTACAGCTTTACGATCACCAACAATTTTTCATTTGAACAAATTTTGGAGTTAACAACTTTAGCATATTTTTGGGAGAATTGTTCACAGTACAGTACTCGTACACTGTGGCTGGTTGATGTGGTCGCTTTGTCGTTGTGTTTGATACGGTAGCCTTTACGGCTTTTACTTCTTAGTCTGTCGTTATCGTTATCCTTGTGGCCGTCCTTTTTCAGATTTTTTTGTGTTACGTTTTTTTGTTGAGTCCTTGTTCCTTCTGCTAGTTTATTTGCCCGCAGTTATAATCACTTTAAGTTGAAGCATCTTTTAGGATCTTTAGTTTTTTACCTCTTTCTAGCTTTTGTTAATTATCAACTTTTTCCCCGTTGCTGCCGCTGCTGGTACGAGTAAATGCCAACAGTGAGGGAAGGACAGCATGACAGCTTTGAAGACGCTGCCATTTTTTTTTTTGGTGTTTGTGTAGCTGAACCTAGTTTTCTTTTAGTGTTTTGTCTGCCTTTGTGGCCCTGATAAGCCGCTAAAAATATGCTTCGCAAAGAAACATTCAACCACTTTCCCCTCTCCGCCCTCCTTCTACCGAGAAAAAAACGAACAAAACTACATGGACACAAATATGCATCACCAAAAACCTCAAAACACCGAAATTGGTAAAAGAACAACTCAGCTGGATAAGCACAATGTAATACAAAGAAAAAAAAACAACAAAGTTTTTCCAGCTTTCTTTTTTTCTTGCCAGCAGTTTTCTTTGGGTCCCCTAACGAACATGGCCACAAGAAATGAGTTAGACTTTTCATGTTGCCACACCATCTATCTATCTTATATAAGTTGCAATTTTCTAGTTGCAACAACATCTTAGTGTGGCTGCCAGCTTTGCGGGCAATCTGACCTGACCGCCTGTTTGGATATTGCGCTGCAGACACCGTGGCAGTATAGGACAACAGCTCTGGCAAAAGTTGAATTACTTTTTGACTTTGTCAGCGGAGGAGAGTTGCTTATCTCTGCTGCCACCACTTTGCCATTGCCCTGGTCTGAGCTGCGGGGCTATGCGGTGCACTCTATAAAACATAATCTTCTGTGTTCTGTTGTGTTGCTGTAAACAAAAACAAAATTAATTGATTTTATTAAGTATTACTTGAAAATAGTTTAGGTTTCTTTGAAGTATACGTTACGATACGCTACTTGAGAATAAGCTCGAGGTTTTGAGTGGAGTTAAATTTCATAATGGCCAATGGCAGCAGTATAAGCCTTGAGCTGCACACAAGATGTTGTGTTTGGGTGAAAATTAACTAAATTAAAGGGTCTAAGGAGAGCCTGATGAAGGAATTATACAAAGGCAAGTAAATAAAACTATAAATAAATATAGAAAAGATTAACTAATTTCCATAAACGGTAAAATTGACTATTAACAACATTTTTCAGGTCTTTGATTTGGGACTTAATTCTGAGAACTGCGCGTGAAAGTAGCCCCAAATAGAAGAAGTTCTGCATCATTCGTTTTGTCAAGTTACATGCCATGATAATTTAATATTGATTTGAAGTAAGTAAGCATCGTATAGGAGTTGTTCTCCGTGGCGTATGATTTACGTAAAATATTTCTTATGATAATCATACGCAACCATATAGTTTTTATGTCATGTCAAACAAAATAGCCTAAAACGTGGCAAATTCCCCTATATGTTATTTACTAACTTTAAATCAATATTAAATTATTATGGCATGTAATTTGACAAAATGAATAATGCAGAACTTTTTCTTTTTGGGGCTACTTTCACGTGTAGTTCCCAGAATTGAGTCCCAATACCATGTGTTGTACTGTATTAGTTGTATATTCACGGCACGGATGTTGATATATGTGTTATTCATTTAGAGGTTTCTTTTTCATCTGTTTGTCTTAAGAGATGACGCGTAACCAATGTCAAGTTTTCATCATATTTTTAAACTGTATTCTTTGGCAATTTGTCCTTGATAGACTCACACCGCAACTCACACTGTGCGAGATGTGGTAAGTTTACGCAACACCACGAGTCTTCTTTTTCCAATATCATTTGCAAATTTGAATCTCGATATTACGTTATTGGATAATATGCGTAGAAAACCGGTATCCCGTCCGTAATGTGGAGAATATTGCGTTAGCAGCACAGAGAGTGGCTGACGACTTCGACCAATTTCGTCCACACCGAGCGCATCACATCTTGACCTTTGTCTTACGTTATGCAACAACTATTACGAGTTTTACGCAAGAACTTTTTCCCTCCTAAATTCGAGATGTAAACTGTTATGCAATCATAGAAAATTAAAAAAAAACCCCTAAAGTATGCAATAGAAAATAGAAAACAAACAATATAACCCCTAAAGTATGCAATAACAGCTACTCAAAAATATTACATAATACTGTCATGTATGCACAAGCTATAACGCCCAAAAAAGATTAATAAAAACATCTATTTTGAGAACAAATATTTGTGAATTTTCGATTCAACACCAACGCACACAAACTTTTCATTTGTTTCACTTTCGTCTACCTTCTTCAACTACTTAATTATTATTCTTTTTTTGTGCGTACACACTCTTTGGCTTATGGCATTTTATGAGGTATTACAAATTCTAAGCACAACTGCAATCAAAAACATCAATCAACAATTTTTGCACAAACATTAAACCAAATACAACTTGATGGCCTCCAACCCTAAAAGTATGCTATAAAATAACAATAACAGCAGCAGCAACAGCAATAAAGTAATAAAACCAATCGTCTTGTTTGTGTCTGTTCGAGTACTATGGGCCACAATACATAATATGGAGGAGTATAACAATCTAACGACTAGAAGTTAAAAATCTAAGAATCTTAACCCGGAAAGGTAAGAACAGAAAGCTGAACACACAACAAACAAATATAAAATTTTACTTACGCTCATATAAAAATGTTCATTGCCCAGCAGTTAAACAATACCGAAGGATGTCAGTGGCGACCTCGAAGTCAAGACATTCCCGGTACCTTACTACCCACCGCCCCGTGCCCAGTATACACACACAGCCTCAAGCAATTGTGGGCGGTTGAGACGACATAATGTGGTAGTAAAACAAGTAATAAAATTGTTAACGCAAGACATGTCGAGTTACATTGACACTTACCTGGAAAGAGAGCGAGAAAGAAAAATTGGTTAAAAGTGTTTGACATAGTAGAAGTAAAGCACAAAACAAAAGTACCAAAAGAAATTGATTTAAAATTCAAAGCACACAAATCTCGCCATAACTGAAAAGGATTATTGATGGGCGCTAGATGTAAAGTATCGCTAAAGCAATTAAGATTTTTAAGGCCATACAAGTTTAACAAACAGAGAGAGAGAGAGAGAGAGGGGTAAGCAAGCAAGTTTTTCTTTTTATGGGGCATTATATAAATGTTGATTGTTTATGGGCGAATGCTATACGTAAGGTTTATTTGTTTTTCTGTTATTCGAAAATGTTTAGCATATTTTAGGGATAACGAAAAATAACAGTTTCAGAGTATACTTTATGGGTAATACAATACACAAGATTTGCCTTTTTCGAACGGACAGTTTGGAAGGAATATACGTTAACGGTTTATTATTTATGTGCAATTATAAATTCTGGGTCAGAAAAATGGTTGTTTTAAGAACAACCTTGAAGTTTAATATAAAAGTTAAGAAAATGTGTAATGTTATGGCAAACTATGTCCTTGGGAAAATCTAAGCCTTTCCGTAAGTTCTTGCTTGTACGATTCCAAATGATAAATATGAACAAAATGGCACATTTTTAGCAGTTTTGATGGTAAGCAAGGTCACTTAACCTAATATACCTTTACACCCCACGAATGAGGTGTGGGTTAGCTTCACGCGCTGTTGTGAATAAAGTTGACAGAAATGTTAGTAATATTATTTTTAAAATTAATTAATTCTTCCTCAAATATTCGTAATGTTACAATGGTATTAAATTAATGCGGGTCCCCGTTTTTGTGGCGGAAACTGTGTAACATTTACTTAATTTTCAGGTACTGATGCCAAATTACCACGACAAGTTATAGGATTTAGCAGAATATCCAAATAATAAAAACTTTACTATGACAATGAATAAACGTTAGTACAAATGTTTCATACATTTTTAGATGAATGAATGATCAATGATAACCATTCAATGTTGACCCGAATTAAAAGACATGGACAAGGAGGACATGTGCTTCCAGCAGTACGGAGTGACGTGCCTCACAGCAGATTCCTCGTAGAGATGACGTTAATTGTATAGCAATATCGTGCTTTCATTTGACTCCGCAAGAGATTTTCGGTCGACCAATTGAGGTCCCCACAAAATAGTATTGGATGATCTTCAGCTGAAGGTGCATGAGATAACTGATATGATAGGCATTTCAAAAGTTCTCCAACAACTTTGGATTAGGAAGCTGAGTGCCGCGTTTGCTCACAACAGAACAAACACGAATTTTTGGCATCGATAAGTAATGGGTCGACCACTTCACACCTGTAACAAAAAACTTATCAAAGCAGTGGACTAAAATAAACAGAGATTACAACTCTTATTGTCTACCACATCTAAACCTGTACAGTAAATTTGGAGGATTATTAAAGTTGTGCCTTTAGAATTATTTCCTTGGAAGATATTTCGTGGAACCCAATTAACTACTATTTGAATAGAAGATTTCCAAGAGCCTTGGTATTGTGCACTCCGTAGATAGCCCGTCACACAAAACAACAGCTCTTTTAGCTGGTCCATCCAACGAAGGTTTGGTCGAATCCCAATTGCGCTGCCCATCGAGTTTAATGCCGAAGACATTTCGATCTGAAACATTTTCATCCATTCGTACAATGTATCCCAGCCAGCGCATTCGATCTATTTAAACGCTCTTGACTACATCGATATAGTTATACAGCTAATGGTTCATTCGACGACGGTTCTCGCCGTTAACGATGAAGGGGCCAAATATTTTGTGAGATATATTCACCCGGCAACCCACAGTATAGATATATCAACATTATCCAGGAATGTTACTGCGGCCTTTTCATGCATTGATTAAAGATGGTACCAGTGATGTATACTGCAGCCTTTCGCATAATCATCTTCATTGTAATGTAAAGGACATCGCATGACAGACTTTCGTCCTGTCTAAAGGCTTACTTGGTATAAAATGGCTATGTCAGATTTGTTGCATATTTTCACTGAAGACTTTGTGTCAATCAGGGTTGGCCTGCAAAGTCGTATTAGCTTCGCGGTGGTACCAATCTCAGCCATAGCATCTAATAGGTTCTGTCATGACGTATTGTTGTACGCAGCATTGTATTCGATCTGCATTACTTGGGTCTACTCCAGGCTTGTGTTCAAACGGGTTCTTTCAGGTGGGCTTAGTCTTTCACATAATACACAACACAGGACCTTGTGTGCGATGGATAAAGGCTGGTCCTGCGATAATTGGCGCAATAGAACACTCAGATTCCAATCATTTGGCATGGGTTCCTTTAGCTAAATTGTGTCTATGAAATGGGGCACTCACGTTGCCAGCTTATTGCCGCCGGTCTAAAAAGGCACTTCCGATAATCCGTCGGCTATTGCAGAATTATTGTTTTTAATCCGTGCAATTGCCGTGCCCATCTCATTTTGGCTCCGTTCTGGACAATCTCCTCCGTCGTCGAAAATTGGCGTGATTTCGTTACTTATACCGCCTCCGGGTCCACACAGTGTACGAAAGTATTCCCTCCATGTTTGCAGCACACTCTGAGTGTCCTTAACTATATTTCCGTCTCTGTCCTTACATGTGGGGATCCCTGTGCCAAAACCTTTACTTTTGACCTTTTAATGGAATTCTAGGCATTCACCCCTATCTCTGTACCTTTCCATATCCTGGCTCTCTCCTTTCTTACATAGACGCTTCTTTCGTCTGAACAGGCGTTTTATCTCCATCCTCTTCTCATTATAACGCTCCGTCACCGCACTCCTTCCCATTGGCTTGTATGCAGCATAATTTTCCTCAGACAACTCGTGACATTCTTCATCGTACCATTTGCAACACAATCAGCGTGTCCGCAACTATATTTCTAACTCTGTTCATACAGGTGGAGAGCCAAGTCTTAAAACTTTTTCTTTTGACCTTTTGATATAACTTGCGGTCTTCAACCCCATCCCTGTACGTTTGCATATCGTGGCTCTCTCCTTACTTACATAGACGCATCTTCGTCCTTAAGAGGGGTTTCGCCTCCTTCGATTTCTCACTATATCATTCCTTTACATAACGCGTTACTATAGGCTGCAGTTTTGCCTTATATGCAGCAATATTTTCCTCAGACAACACGTGACATTCCTCACCGTACCCGGGGTTTGTCTGTGTGTGTTTTTTCACAACTCAGCTCGGCCAATGCGGCAGAGATCATAGAACATGCTGCCATTGTGCATCGGAAACATTAGAATTAGGCGCGTTGGTTTGCAGAAATTGAGAAAGTTGGTCGTACTAGGCATTGGCTATCTCGGTGGTATGCAGGTTTGTGATGTATTGTTGCCATTGCATTCGGTAACAAAAGATTTTAGCAGAACTAAATTGCTTGTGACTTGTCTTCCATCGATTACAACATGAACAATTTGATTTTAATCGGAGGATGGCCAAAGTTGCCTTGTCTTAATATCTTAATGCGGGAATCTGTATCACTTCCTACCACGATTCTTGGCGACGCCAAGCTAACCAGTCTGGATCCGTTATTGGAGCTTTTGTTGTGAAGACTGAATATTTCGACTACTGAACCAAGAGCAGAACTATTTTTATGTCATTGGCAGGGCAACGGTCATATATTTCATCTTGAATGCAGGGTTAATGTGTAAAAATATTAAGCCTATATGCAGAGAAGAGCAGTGCTGAAAGGTCACTCGTCGGGTAGCACCATATACATTGGAATTATCTTGGATAATTACAAATAAAGAATATAAATGTTCCAACAATTGTTCGCGGTTCGCAAAACGATCATGATAATTAAACCGCGAGTCCAGATGTCGATGTCTCTTGCCGATAATGAATCCACATCCATATTCTTGTCTTTCTGCCTGGTAGCTGTAAAATATGGCACAGGTCTTACCTCGCTCGCCTACCTGTCTCGCCCATCGCATTTCCTGTATTTCGTTGATGTCATTCTTGTATTTATCGAGGACATCCGCCAATTGGATAGAATCACCATCTGGACGGATGTTAAGTGGCACTGCCGGGCAAAACGAGATCTATCGGATTCCAAAGAGAGATTCTGGTTATTTCTATGTGAATAACGATCAGAGAACTCAATTTAGAAAAGCCCCTATCAAAGTGTGCTTACACATTTATTTAACACATTTCTACTAAACCATACAAACCAACCACCCTCGTAAGCTCAGCAGCACTGTTCTTCACCCGCTTAAATTATCACCCCGGCTAGTGGGTAATGCAATGCGTTATGGTCCACAGAACACTATTGTTCGCCATCTACAAATAGGTTAACCCTAACCATTCCATACACATGGCACAACAGCCTCATTTAGTATTGTCAATAAAGGATATGGGCTAGGCAAAAATATCTAAATTAACATTTCAATTGTGTTCAATATTCATAATTTCCATTTCAATTGTTGTGCACAAACCAAACATATAATTTCACGCTTTTCCGTATAACAAATGCAATCAGACAAAAATTCTAGCCTCACGCACACACAGCACCACACCAAAAACACGCACTTAATGTGAATGCAAAAATCATACACTGCGCCTAAAAATATGCCGTATGGTAAATGCCGTTGCATATGCAATACACAAAAATGTAGTGCAATTACGTATATTTGGTTATGCAATACCACAACGAGATGGCGGATATAAACACAAAACTCAATTAAGCAGAAATATCATAAATGCGACGACCAATATTTCCGGCTACGGTAGCCGGCCTTCCAGCCATCCCTTGTTACTGTTACTGATTAAATAAAGGCTTAAAACGGGCTGGCAAAAACAACGGAGGGGGGGCGATGCAATAACAAATGAATACGTAATTTTTGCTATTTAACTGGAAAAGAATATGGCGTATAATTTAAATCATAAAAATATTATTATTATAGTTTGAGCAAACATAAACTGCTTGTAAAATAAAAACAAACAAAAGTTCGCAATGTAGCTGGCAGACAAACAATTGCCTTTGCAATTGCCTAATTTGTAAAGTATGTATAAATTTGTACAAAGTATGTAAATATTTAGGTAGTATTTAACTAGTTTAATGATTCTATTGTAATTATATGAAATGCAGTCGTTCATTTATTTATATCACCTTTGACTAAAAATATTATTTGGATGGGCTTATGAACTTTTTTGTTGTAAATTTAACTAGACATTGCAGGTTTATTGGCGCTCAAACTTCCCAACGTTTATTTAATATAACTGATACATGATACTTGAAAATCTGAAAAATTTCATTATTCTAAAATTCAATCAGGTGACTAAACGAAATATATTAACATTTTATGCAGGTCAATTTTCGTTGTCTCACAAACCATGGCCAACATTTGCTTAAGGCTTTACATAGCCATACTCTACTCTGTTGGTTTGTTATATAGTTATCTGTTATCTGTTTTCTCTTTGCCCTTTGTCTAATCTCTTGCCTTCCCTTGGCTATAATTAATTACAGGCCATTATAAAGTACTTCTCCTAGCGCTGTTAGCTTGTTATCCTAAGCATTTTATCTGGTTGTTTTACAATAGTTTCTGCTTAATCAATTAAAATTTCAAAAAAAAAGTTTCGTTTTTGTTTTACAACTTAGTTTATATACAAAGCGTTCGTACAAGTGCAAGTAGAACACCACAATGCATCACCATAACTTATCGCCATCATAACAAACAATATCGTAAAATATCACGTACACCAGAGCACCAACAAGGGAGGAGGGGGGTGGACTCCTGCCAACAGCACACGCTACAAGTATTATGTACAATGGACAACAAAACGGATACGCACGACGTAAGTCCCAGTAAGTCTTGCACTGAAAGCTAAAGTTCTACAGAACATCGCATAATGTCCCACCAGACTGACGCAGTAGTACGAGTAAAGCGAATTTAAAGACAATGAATAAATATTATATATGCAAGGGAGCAAATCGAAATTAATCATTAAGTTTTCTTTAAATTAAAATTAAACCCGTTTGTAGCTTAAGCATCTCAACGATATACACAATGGTGTGCGCCAGTAAGTATGCTTTAAAAGTAACATCTTGTGGTAAGGCCTTAAGATATGCTACGGAATATGATTAGCAAGCAGAAAAATAACATACATTAATAGAAAAGAATTTCATGAAGTGTTTTTTTGGTAATAAATAAAAAAATATTGTATTGTGGTTACTTGTTAAGCCGTAGCTTAAGTCATTATATAATATAAAGCGTGTTTCAGTGTAAGTTTGAAAATATTATGGTTTTCAGTGCAATCAGAAAGCAATTAGTTGATTCAGCCATAAATTGCCGACAGTCATTAAGCAAAAGGTGTGAGTTGTGGGCACTTTTGATAAATGATCGAAGGAGAAACTTGAAATTTTGTAGGCAAGATATGAAGTAAAAGAGAAAGAGGGAGAGAGAGGAAATGAGTCGTTACATTAAGTTATCCTTACTGAGCGTATATAATAACATATTTAAAATGAGAAAAGAGAGAGCCAGGATATCGAAAACTACAGGGATATAGGTGAGGCTCGATAGTACTACCAAAAGGAAAAAAGAAAGGTATTGGAACAAGGATCCCCACCTGAAAGGACAGAGACTAGTCACGGACACTCAGAGTGTGGTGCAAATATGGAGGGAACACTTTCAATCTCTACTCGTTCCCGAAGGTAACATAAGTGACGAACTCACACCAATCATCGACGATGGAGTAGACTGCCCACCACCGAGCCAAAACAAGATCAGCACGGCAAGTGCACGGCTTAAAAATAATAAAGCTGCGGGAGCTGATGGAGTGCCAGCAGAGCTCTTTAAAGCCGACGGCGATGAGCTGGTAGCATTCATGCACCAGCTCATAAACACGATTTGGCTCAGGGAGTGCATCCCCGATGATTGGAAACTGAGTGTCATATGTCCCGAGCTTAAGAAAGGCAATCCAAATGTGTGTACCAACTATCGCGGGATTAGCCTTTTACCCATCGCATACAAGGTCCTGGCAAGTGTGTTATGTGAAAGACTGCATGCGGAAGGCTGCAGTAAACAGGAATGGTACAATCTTCAACAAAAGTCACATGTTGCTCGCGTATGCTGATGATATAGATATCATTGGACGTGGATTGCGAGATGTTACTGCGGCTTTTTCGAGCATTGAAAAACAATCGGCTGAAGTGGGTCTGGTGATAAACGGGGACAAAACCAACAAAGAGTCCCCTCGTCTGGGACGTTTACCATGGCTCCGCCATAAATAAAAATATTAATGTCAGTCTGGAAATCAAAAGATGAATATTGATCGCAAGCCCCAGCTACTATGCGCTAAGCAGGCGATTTAATGACGAAGCGCTCTCTCGAAGAACTAAGATCCAGCGCTACCAGACTCTGATCCTACCTGTCTTGCTCTACAGCGCAGAATCCAGGGAAATGACACAAGCAGATAATTCTATTCTGGGAGTCTTCGAAAAATACTACGCAAAATATTTGGACCCATCATCGTTAACGGCGAGTACTGTCGTCGAATGAATCATGAGCTGTATGAGCTGTACAACGACATCGACGTAGTCAAGCGCGTTCAAATAGACCGAATGCGCTGGGTTGGACACGTTGTAGAATGGACGAAAATGCTCCGGCCCGAAAAGTCTTCGGCAATAAACTCGATTTGCGGCGCAGGAGGGGGCAACCAAAACTCCGATGGATGGACCAGGTGAATGAGCTTTTAATTAAGCTTGGTGTGACGAACTATTTAAGGAGCTCAAAAGACTGAAGCGCTTGGAATACTTTTCTACGTGCGGCTACTGATGGATAAATTTCTGTTGTTGCTGCCATTAAAGAAGAAGAAGGATGTATTTTAATAATGAGGAAGCAGTTAACCCATTTCGGACCGCTACCTGTTACAGTTTGAACTTTCTTATAATTTTTGGACCACTACTTTTATGGTCTAATCAAGAACATTTTTTAAAAAAATGCTGATATCACTATTCATTTTGAGATCAAGGGTAGAAAACTACCTACTGGTTCAAAAGGGGTAATGATCATTTTGTGTTATTTATCTAGTGTCTTTATTAACATTTAAAAAACAACAAGATTAGCTAGCCCATGGATGTAGAGTATGTACTCTTTATCATTAGAATTACTGTCTCCCTCTTTGTGATACAAAAAAAAAAACTTTTGGTCCTCCCTGTATTTAACAGCCAAACAAAAAAGAATTTTCTCCCATCTAAGTTCACCAAGTATTAACATATCACACATACTGCACGCCAACAATACTCCATCCTACCCTAGTGTTCAAATGCGGCTCATACAATGCGCATTTATCGGTGAAGAGTTGCCCTATCCAACAATAGCAAATTCAACAGAGGCCAAACGTCATTCGTTGAAGGTGGCTGTGCAAGCAACGTTTAACAAGTTAATAGAAATAACTTTACAAAGTCCTCCAAAGATGGCAAAAATTCTCTGCTTCTGTTATTTTGTTTGGGATTTTAGTTGATGTATATTTCGAACCCCTTTTTTCGCCAAAACCCTTAAATACAATAGGAAACAACTTTAGCTAATTAGAACTTATTGCAGAGGAAAACAAGTCAAAGACCTATTACTCAACAGAGGAAAACACACGAATGCTCTTAATACTGTGGATGCCAAGGTGGGGGATGAGAGGGAGAAGTTTTTCATAGGGAAGAAGTATAAACGAGCTGAGGGTAATTCGCTATTAAGGCTAGGGTTTGTTAAATAAATAAAAGTAATTGAAGGATTTCATTAAGATTCTTAGTTAACTTGTGCAATATTTAAGGTGCATCATTTAGAGATTTTTGAAGAAATGTAAAAAACTCAACTTATTTTCCTTTTCAACCACATAAATGTGGTATAGGATAGCTTCTCGCGTAGTTGTGAATTAACATGCTCTCTATTTTTAGATTCACTACAACGACAACTTCTTGTTTTTCGACGAAATTCACTGTTTGAGAAGTTTTTTCTAGATATGCTGACTGACTCGACACTATACTGCAAAGTTGCAGTAAAGTTGGTCCGATAAGTACCTTAAATAGGGTCGAAAAGAAAGAAAAGCTGATGCGTTCACTCCCCAGTTTTGCTGTTTTTGAATTATGCACCACAGGACCCATCGAAATAGTATTAAGGCTGTATCGTTATTTGAGTTTCGAGGACTACGTTACGCTAATTGGAAGTTTCTGACTCTGACATCAATCGTAAGTTCGTATCCATAAACAAAAAGTTATCGAGGTTTTAATAACACTGTTCGGCAGGCAAAATCGGCGGGGGTTCTGACTACCGGAAATGTGATTTCGGTTTTCGGTCAACAAAAAAAGGTATACGTGCCCCAGTTGGGTCACGTTTTAAAAACGAGATATATGGTTTTGAAGTTAGTTAATGGGACGGGAGCCGAAAATTTAAAACAAATATACTATTCTTTTCGTTTTGGTCCCCAAACATCTGAATGGTAGGTCAAAGTTGAAGCCGAGAACTATGGAAGCATGAAAGTAGGTTGGATTTTTCTTGATATGAGGACTTAATGGGGTCATTACAGAACCCAAGAATCTTCTTTTTAACCCCCCCAGGGCCCTATTGTCCTCGGCACCAACTTTGACCTACTGAATTTTATTTCTGGAGACATTACATTTTGGCACATAGACAGTACTCGGTACTACAGGTAAAAATTTGTTTATATTTGTTCTGTGGGCGTGGCAAAACTGTTTTCAGAGCCTGATAGATAAAATCTGTTACCCAGATAGCATGAAAATGAAATTTTTAATTTCGATCAGTAGGCGTGATTAAAAATATTTTACACAGATAGTTTCTAGATTCACATTTACATGTTATAATTTCGATCAGTGGACGGAGGATGAAGTGGCAGAATTGTATTTAGAGTACAGAGAGGTAAAATTTAATATATATATGTCGAAAGGCCGTTTGCTTTTGTAAATTCATCATTCATTTTATTCAGTTTATTCGAATTTAAATAAAACTTCAAAATATTCTGTTTCAATATTTATTTTCTCGAAGAAAATCATCTTCAGTGATGAGGCACATTTTCACCTAAGTGGATTCGTCAATAAGCAGAATTTTCACATTTAAGCGAATGATAATCCAAGAGTGATTGTCGAAAAACCAATGCACCCACAAAGAGTAACTCTTTGGTGCGGTTTATGGGCTGGCAGCATCATCGGGCTGTATTTTTTCCAAAATGAGGACGGTCAGACAGTTAATGTGAATGGTGTTCTCTATCGTCAGATGAGAACGAACTTTTTATCGTCCGAATTGGAAGATATGAATGTGGACGATATGTGCTTTCAACAGGACGGTGCCATATGTCACACAGCTAACGAAATAATGGCTCGTTTGCTCGACAAATTCAAAGGTCGTGTTATCTCACGTGGTGGCGATGTCAATTGGCCGCCAAGATCATGCGGTTTGACACCGTTGGACTTCTTTCATTGGGGTTATTTGAAAGAAAAGGTGAACGCAACAATTCAAGAGCTGAAGGATGAGATAATTCGGCACATTAACGGCATAGAATCTCAATTATGCCTCAGTGTCAATGAACATTTGGACAATCGGATGGAGGTGTGCCGCCGAGGTCGCGGCTGCCATTTGGCCGATAATTTGTTCCGTACATAATTGAACCATACCAATATAATCATAACATCATAAAAGGAATGACAATAATTTCTTAAATAATTTGTTTTTTATTCAAAATCAACATCGGCCCTTAAAATTTAACCACCCTTTATATATATCGTTGGAAAGAACATAGTCTCTCCTTTCCAAATTTGCTGTGATACTTAGAATACTTCCAATTTTTTGTTTTTGCATGTAATGAGACATTATTCTCATATTTTGACAGTGAACATATAACTAACAAAAATTACTCTATAATTTTTTTATGTTTTTGATTTATTGATTTCATTTTCTGACATTGTATGAAACTATTACAAATTACTGTGGTGTTACATACAGGCCTGTTCCGAAAATCACAAAAGTAATTTGAAATCTTAAAAATTATGTTCTGCACAACAAACTTTTTGAAATTTTGTGATTTCAAACCATTCACCTAAGCACCTATCGATTTCAAATCACATCCTAATTTTTACGAGTACTTTCATAAGAATTTAAAATTAAATTGCTTAACCTTTTAACAAAATGTGTTATTTCTTAATTTATATAACATAGTAAAATTGCACAATTAGCGCAGTAAATGCGCTATGATTTACAATTTTTTGAGACACTACCTTTTGTGTATCTGTTTTGTGAATTTGTTTGTGATTTGTTACTGATGTGCTTGTGATTTCGTTTAGCTTATCCATAGGGTTGGATAAGTCCCGAAATTTTCTCTTCCTTATGCGTACGTTGTTTAATTGCGTCCTTCGCAAATTTTCCAGAGCAAAAAATAAAGCACCCGGCATTTTACTTTAAACCTTTCTTTCTTTTTTAACTTAAAAACGTAAAAATTTCTACTCACTTCAATAATCTAAATTAAATCACAACAAAATAAGTCAAAAATTTAGCTGTTTTATTATGATTTCGAAAAATTCAAATCACACCGAAAAAGACAAAATCGTGTAATTTACAGAACAGGAAAAAATCACACGTGTGATTTCAAATCGGCATGTGATATGAAATCACGTGATTTACAGAACAGGCCTGATAATTGGCGTTTTACAGCCGTTCCCATATTAAAAACCTTACAATATTTCACTAAATGAAAGAAAACGCAACGAACTGCTTTTAATTTCATGCACTCCCTTAATAAGACCCTAAACATTGTATACCATACAGTCCATAACAATAAGTACACCTAGGACAAAATACCAAAAAAAAACATCACATAATCATAGGGGGACTTGCCACCTCCAACATTTATTGCATACTTTTAGACATTAACAAAACATACCTTTACCATTCTGCAAAGGACATTATCTTGCTGATTTTATTCCCTTTGTGCTGCATATCGCCACCCACAAACAATGTAGGCTAAATGAGCAGCATTCACTCGTCCGCAATACTTTATTTTCATTTCAGCTCATCACGTATCACGTGATGTGCAATGCATCACTGTCCCAACGACCACCACAATAAGAAACTTCTCTACCACGCAATGTGCAAATACCCGTGTATTTAGCATTTGATGCTGCCTTCCATCTCTCATTCTTAGGAAATGGTTGTGCAAATGTTGATGCAGCCACTAGAGCAGAGAGGTCAGTACTTCCTGGACTACAGGAGGGCTATACTACTGTGTCTTGTTGTTGCAAGTGATAGCAAAAACCTTTGACTCTGTTGTCAGATACTGGAGATTTGATGTGTTTGGTGGAAAGAAGTTTTATTTTGAAGGCTACAGTAGAAGGCTAATAAAGTGTGCAGAGATTTTGTTCCTTTTATAAGTTTGTCATTCAGTAACACTGATCAAGAGTGTTCACGCCATTCGAACTGTTATAGGAGATCGTCTATCGACTAAGTACTCTCATTATGAAACCCCACCTAATTGCTTACTTACCTTGCACATCTTTGCAATCATATAGGATTATATACCGCACGTAGAAAAATATTATATGCGTTTCGATCTTCTACGCTTCTTCTGCAGTTAGTCACATCAAGTTTTGCAATGTTCTATTTAACCTGGTCTTTGAGTTTTGATCGCCCTCTTCTGCGCCGTCGATCGAGTTCATTGTCGAAGACTTTTCGAACTGGAGCATTTTCGTCCATGCGTACAACATGACCTAGCCAACGCAACCGCTGCACACCCCCTCCGTTTATGTTTTAATCACCCACAATTTTCTTGTGGCGAGTTCAGTTTTAATAACGCATTGGGTTATGAACATTTTACCAATAGAATTTGATCCTGCTCCGTGGCGTTTGTTTGATGACCTGTGTATTTTCCTACTTGCTGTCATAATCCACTGGCCATTCTCTGTAACCTAGAGCCATAGAACAAACATATGTATATAAGTGTGCATGTGTGAGCTCGTACAGGCAAACAGGACATGTCTGTTTAACATTTTTGCAATGTCATAACAACGTTAGTCTTTTATTTTGCACAGAAAAAATTTTAAACCTACAGAAACTCAACAAATGTAACCAAAAATTGCACACATTCAACGAACGCAAGTGCACCCAAACGCCAGTAAACATGTGCAAGTACAAGGAATGCATGCATATGGGTGTGTGTATGTGTGTTCTTATAGCCATAGTGGTCAGCAACTAGAGAGTCATATGAATGTTTGTTAAAGGGATCTCAGTGTGTCCTTCATTTTGAATTTTCAAAAACTTTGCAACCAATTCTATGAACGGATACGAAGGAATAGGAATGAGTGGGATTTCACATGAGACCGATGATGAGGACGAAAATGACTCAGTGTATGCTGGTGGAAATGATGTTGGTAATGGTGATGATGATGATGATGATAAAGATGATGGTGGTGGTACTGTTGCCTGTGGTGGAGTTTTATTCCCGATGCTGCTGGCCAGTTTTCGTTTTTTTGTTGTTTTGTTTTGTAATTTGGAGTGAGAGTGTTGCCCGTACAAAGGTTATGTTTTATAGCTATTTTCGGTCTTGTTAATGCAGTCAGTTTATAGTCTGCCTGCCTGGTTATGGGTAAGGGTTAGCAATGTTCATTCGCCTGTCTGCCTGGCCATTTGACTGTCCAATGAGTTGGTGATACTTGTTTGTGGTTTCTGATGTCCATGGGCTGCAGATGTTTCGAAATGTCTAACCCTTTATAAGCTACCACTACAAGAATTTTGTTAACATACATACTCATACACGCAAATCTTAATGTTCAGTCTACTTGAAGGTTATGGTTTTTCTTATTGTGTGGAATTTTTTTTCTCCTCCTGATTGTTAACTCTTTGCACTTTTTCTCTTTCGTTACAAGTTTACATTTCGGATTTCACTTTAGTGTTTTGTAAATTTCACAAACTTGACATGGTCATGAATCATGGTTTGGGTAGGGTCACATATCAAAACTGTCGGGTCTAACATGTAGCATATGTAAAATGGGATTTTCATCATCTACATATGGCGCGTGAGTGGGAGACAAATGAGGGGTAGGCAAAAAGAGCATCGACATTGTAGAGTTGCGGTAAATTTAAGTTTGTTTGCATTTTCGGTTACGACTATTCGAGTTCACCTTCATGTAATTTTCTATGAAATCTTTGAGCAAAATTTTTCACATTGACATAAACGAAACAAATTTCTTTCTCCTTTATTTTCAATTGCAGATGCAAGAATTGACAAATAAAGGTATTCTAAGGAACAATCGAAAAAAAGGAAATTAAAGGTTTCCTTAGAAACTATCGGAAAAAGAGAAAATCCTAACAAATACTTCGGCTTATTAACTGGAGGATTCTTACTCTAGAGGAAAAAAAGGTCAACTGCTGGCAAAATTTACAAAGGAAACTGAACATATCTAAGTTGAGGTCAGCTTAAACGATTAAAATATTCATACGGAAAAATTTCCTATGAAAAAAAAAACGGTATTAACATCTCTATGGATGTTTCTTAAGTGTGATTCAATTAGAGGTTTTTCTTTAAAGTTGTTTTTTCTTACAATGTACGCTTAATAAGTGTCAAGATGTCGTTTTACTTAAATTCGAAGTTGTTTGGCAATTTGTTATAGAAAGACTCACTGCCCAGAAATAAATCATTTTGATATATAACAGAAGCAACAACTTGGCGATTTTTACCCAAGAATCTCATTCAAGAATTGTATCCGTTAGTTAATAATTTACGCTTCAAATATATTTAATAATATATATAAATAAGACGTAAAGTGAATCTTGCATCTTAATCCGACTCACAACCTCATCCGTGGAGGCTCCTGGCAACGGTGTTCGTAATATTTTTTTTATCATGAACAGCGGCTGATAGTGAGCGACGAAGCCTGATGCTTGGGCTAGTCACCCGCCTTCAGGTCCTTTACTGGCTATGAAAACATGACAAAGAAAGAGTAACGAACGGAACCCCCCAAATGTTGATGACCCCCGCAAACGAAATAAGGACCATGATTTAAGGATATGCACCTGGAACATCCGGACTCTCTATAGAGAAGGTGTCACTATCCGAACTCAAAAAATATAAGGCTGACATCACCGCCATCCAGGAGATGAGATGGACAGGACAAGGATGCTCGCGACGTAAAAATTGCGACATCTATTACAGCTGCCATGCTGAAAAGCACGAGTTTGGATGTGGATTTGTAGTTGGCGAGAGACCCAGACATCATGTCTCGCGATTCAATCCTGTTAGATCGAATAGCTGCTTTGTGCTCATGCCTCAACGTAAGATAAAGACGATGAGATTAAAAATAAATTTTACGAGCGCCTAGAGGAAACATACGACCGCTGCCCTGGCCACGTCATTAAAATTGTTCTGGGAGACTTTAATGCAAAAATAGGAATGGAAGCTGTCTTGGTCCATCGATCAATAAATTCAGACTTCATACCGACACGCCAGACAACGGGTTTAGGCTGGATAGCTTCGCAGCGGGAAGGAACATGGTAGTGAGTGGAACCAGATTCCAGCACAAAGATATCCACAAGGCAACTTGGCTATCTCCCGATCAAAACACCAAAAATCAAATTGATCATGTGGTAATTCATGTATGTAGTGTCAAGGACGTGGTGCAAATATTGGCTCGCATCATTACCAAGGTGCGCACCAAATTGAGCAGAGCGAAAAACGCACGTAACCAAACACAAAGAAAGCTGGAAATCGCGTAGCTGCGAACCCCAGAGATAGCCACTGCCTACTTCAACCAGCTCTTCCAACTACTACGAAACAATGCCTCTACTTCTGACGTTCCCGATACACAGTGGCAGCATATTGCGCATTCCATGGCAACCGCCGCAACAACCGTGCTAGGATATGAAAAGCGGCGCTCAGACGAATCCTGGTACGATGAAGAATGTCGCATAGCGTCTGAGGAACAGGATGCCACTTATAGGGCAACGCTGCAGCCAATTGTAACCCGGGCTATTAGGAAACGGCACAAGGAGACAGTAAGACAGGCGAGACAGCTATTTAAGCGAAAAAAACGTCAAATGAAGGAACGGGAGAACGAGGATATAGAGCGATACAGGGATAGAGGTGAAGCCCGAAAATTTTACCGGAAGGTAAAAGCAAAAGGCTTCGGTAATGGGCTCCCCTCCTGTAAGTACAAGGATGGAATTCTCGTTACAGATACGCAGAGTGTACTGCATTTATGGAGAGAACACTTCCAGCAACTGCTGGTTCCAGAAGGCAGCGCACGTGAAGGTATCAAATGTCGACGATGGCTTAGACTGCCCACCACCAAGTTAAGCCGAGGTAAGAAGAGCAATATCGCGGCTGAAAAATAACAAAGCATCCGGTGCCGACGTATTTCCGGCAGAGCTCTTCAAGTCCGGTGGTGAGGCATGCACCAGCTCCTCCGCACGGTTTGGCTTAAAGAGTTCTTGCCCGACGATTGGAATCTAAGCGTAATATGTCCTGTGCTGAAAAAAGGTGATCCCAATGTGTGCTCCAACTACCGCGGGATCAGCCTTCTACCCATCGCATATAATGTTCTGTCGAGTGTGCTATGTGAGAGACTAAAGCCAGTGTTATCCTGCCTGATCGGGCCTTATCAGAGTGGCTTTAGACCTGGTTAATCAACAACTGACCACATACTCACACTTCGGGAAATCCTGAAAAAGACCCAAGAGAAACATCGACACGAACCACCTTTTCGCCGACTAAAAGGTTGACTTCGAAAGGCCGATACGTCAGAAATTACTCGAAGCCATGGCCAGCGAAGCTGATACGCTTTTGCGGAATGACGCTGACTGACACGACAATCTTCTTCCACAACACATGTTACTGCCCAATCTGCAAATGTAGCAACACCCTAAGGAATGAATTATAACGAATGCGAATATAACCCCCACAAAACGTTGGGGATATTTTCATTGAGGCGTAAGTTTATAATGAAAACACACCTAAATCTTCACTGAATATGAACTTAAAAGTGGACCCAAACGAAAACAAAGATAACTCCAAAAACGGGGTCTACTTTCATTGGGGCGTTAGTTTATAATGAAAACACAACTCAATCGTTTATGCGTATGAACTAAAAAATGGACCCAAACAAAAACGAAGATTACCCCAAAAAAGAGTCTCTTTTCAATGGGCGTTAGTTTATTATAAATCCGCACCCGAATAGTAAGTGAATGTGAATGTGTAAAATATATCAAAGATCACCCCAAAATTTCGTGTCGTTGTACCCTGTATATTGATTAAGATTCCATTTTCATTTCGCAATTGGAGTGTTATTTTCTGGGGCCCATCTTGATTCCGCCGTCGCAGGTCTATTCCAAGGCGGCGCAATTGACCGATGCCCATAAGGTCAACATCAGCCAAGCTATCGCTAAAATCGACATTTATCTTACTGAGTCTTTGATAGTTGGACCGAAGCACATGTTTCGTATTGTGATTTTACAATTTAAAAACGACTGGTCCATTACTTTGTAAGGTGCCATGCTTACTATTCCCATCAATCCCATTGCTGGACAAATTACTTGCATAAGTATCAAAGGAACTCATACAAAGTTCTAAAACTCTCACTTTTACTCATATCTGATAAAAACACTTATTTTATATAGGAGGTGGTGCCACGCCTACCAGTCCATCCTGTCCCTTTACACAAACTAGTGGAGGATGAACTCATACAAAGTTTTAAAGTACTCCCATTCATATTAAGCCGAATATTGGATTTTTGTTAATAGTATCGTATTGGCACACAACTTTATAATACGTCGTACACTGATCTTTAAAGGATCCATACCAAATTTTAAAACGAATGGCGCAATTTACCTCCGGAAGAAAAATGTAGATGACTGGAACCGGAAATCGAACCACGGATCTCTCGCATGAGTACTACAGTCCATATACAGTGCTTAGTATAGCATCTAAGCCATTTTCACTAGAATATGTTTGCTAATCAAATCCAAACCAAATATCAAGAAGGACGGTGTAACAACCATCCATATATTGCATTCTTATAAATAGAGACCTAATGGTGGGAATATGCCAACTTAATATATCAACATTTCATGTAACCTGTTGTTTTTTCTAGACAGACAACTATATGCTGTCAAATTTTAAGAAGATATGTTGAATGGTATAGGTTCCTATAAGCTTAACATTGCAAATTTTGGGAAACAATTTTTGAGTAAGAAGGCGAAAGTTGACTGGTTGAATGGACTGAATGTGAATTATGCATTGTTGTAGTGGTCTTAATCCATCTTGACACCACTGCCTTTCTAATGAAACCGGTTTAGGGTAAAACGCTTGGATGGTTTCAAATTCTCTAACGCACAGAGATAGAAACAATTTGTATGTGTTATAAAGTTATAAAGAGTACATTATGTACTTAAAGGAATACTTTACAGGGTTCGATGTGCAACATATCTAAACAATTGTTAATTTTCCTTAAGAACCTCTTGAATTTGGTTAGAAAACGAATTGACCAGAGGATGTCGTCATATTAGTAGACAACAGAAGACCTGCCTTCGGCATCATTCTCAAAATAACACTAAGTCTTTATTGCCTGTTGGAAGCACCCCCTTGGCCATGTTGTTCGTTTTCTTACCACAAAGTTTCATAACTACGTACTTCATTTCCAACCGCTGCTATTTCGCAAACTCATATCCTAGCAACATTTGCCGAACAGCAATGAAGTAAATGACGAGTAAAAAAATCTTAAATTTTTTGCTGCAAATGCAACATTTGTACACTCGTTTGAGCCAAAAATATATTTTATATATATACCCTGACTATATACGTCATAATGTTTTACTATTTTTTGTGGCCCACCATTCCATTCTCAAGAAACTTAAGATGAGTTGAGCGTTATTTTTTTCCTCTCGCTCTTTTTTTTATACGAATAGCCATAATTTCACTAAAATAAATTACGCTTTGCTGTGAAATCAGTTAACGTTGCATGAAGTGATGACTGCAGATATTGTTACTAGAGCCTGAAATGCTAACTTCGCTGATATTTCAGGAAGCCTCGTCTCTCTTGACTTGTTAACTTTTAGGATGATGGCGGTATTTTGATTACCATTGGCTAGTGAATGTTCAGAGTAGACCATTTGGAGATGTTTTTTTTTTTGTGTGTTTATTTTATGGGAGCCTTTGAGTGAAGTAGCATTGGAGTAAAGAGTTTTGTTTTTTTTTTCTTCTTCGACTAGTATTATTACAATTTTCATTCCCAGACATTTTAGTAAAATACATAATAATAAAAAAAAATAATAATAATTAATGCAAACAAAAAACGAAAGCACCCTAGAGTATGCAACAGAAAGCTTTTCAAGTTGTTGGTCATTCATTTCAACAGGAAGGGCATGAAGAGGAGAAAATACGATAGCTGAGCTAAAAGTATATTTTTATTTATTTTCCTGTTGTTTATTCTTCATCTTGTTGCTAAGATGACCATAGTTTACGCCCATAATGATGATTGCATTTTAATAAGGACTACATTAAAATCAAGGCAAAAAATGTTGTATACTTTTGGGCTTTGGCTGGTGCTATGAAAAACCAAAGGTAATGACATTAAGATGGTCGTAGCTTGATATTGGGCGAGTAATTTTAAAGAACATCAGCTAGTTCATAGTTTGTAATTGTTCATAATTATTAAGCGCATATCAAGGGCGTCGAATATTTATCTAATCAACGATTAATTTGATTGCAAGTATTGAAATTCGCTAATAGCTCTGCCTCACACCCACTGCGACTCTGTAGAAACATTGCAGAAACTCCCAAAACATCTCGATGTCCTTGTCGTAACAACTACAAGCAAAAGTTGTCAATCCACACATCGAACATTTATGGTCATTTTCATAAAAGTGCTACATTTCGAAATATCTTAATTCATTTCGGGAAAAAATTAATTAAATTTATTAACAATATTCATAAACTACATTTTTATAAGCGTAGTCGTGGCACTAGCAGTATGCTTGGCTCTATGTACATATAGCGCGGTGTATATCAGCGAACTCTGCCAGCTACGTAAATAAATATAATTAAAATTGTATAACACAAACTCAGTCGTACCGACACAGACCCACTAGCGTATATATACAAATTCAATGAAATAATAGGAAACAATCTGTGGTCCTTTGGGCAACTGCAGGTGCTGTAGCAGACGAATCAATCGCCGGATCGATAGATGGTCAAGTGATGGTCGGCTTGGACAGACAGATAGATGGATGGTTGGATGGATACATGGATGACTGACTGAAAGGACAGATGGTTGCTTGCACTTGATGTGACCTTTTTTCTGCATTTGAGCAAAATATTGAACACCGATTGAGAACTGTGTAGACACAATGCAGGTTCATTTAACAGTTTTGCGGTATGCCACACAAAATGACGCACACACGCAAACCACCCATTCGTCCCCTTAAGCGAGACAGGTGACCAGATTGAAGCAACAACAACACACAAAAAACACAGTGTAGGACACTTTCGATGCTACAACGACCGACAGTGACTGATTGTGCGGTTTTAACCATTATTTACCAACCAGTCTTTCTAAAGGACAGACGACGAGTGAGCGAATGACATTCAGGAAAATACTAATGCAGGTCATTAAAAAAGGGCGAAAGGGGGAGGAGGAATGACGAGGTCACCGTAAAAAAAAGTTGTGAATTTAATTTAATATATTTTAAAAGGACACGTAATAAGGTAAAGCTTGTAATGTCAAGCTATGATGTTATGTACGTAGGAAGCGATTCCTATTACGATATTGTTTTCTATAAATATCAGCACAAATTGTTTGAGATAGGGTATTTAGTAAATTTTAGTTTTCTAATGTTGCTTCACTTGGGAATTGCCCGAATCTCTCTGTGGAGAATCCGAAGCAGCTTACAGCGTAAGTAGATCACGTGTTCCCCGGGCAATGCCATTGAACATCCGTTCAGTGCTAGCAAATGTGACAAGGCAAAATGTTGAGTGACCTAAATGGTATGCTATGCGTCTTAGAGATTAGGTAACAGAAGTTACCGAAGCTCAATGCCACGGCTCTCTTAGTGGCTTTGGTAGGCTTAATAAAGTAGGATCGGGCGTAGTGGCTTAATAAGCCACTCTTCTAAAATAAAAACTATTATGAAAACACGAAGAAAAAATTAGAACCCCATCCCCCAACTGTTGTTGACCTCCACAAACGTTACAGGGACCTTAATTTAAGGATATGCGCCTGGTATGTCTGAACTCTCTGCAGAGATAGTGCCTAAATCCAATTTAGGGAACATCCTCGATAAATACAATACAAACGCAAAGATAGCTAGACATCTCAAGGCCGTATACCACCGAGATAGCCAATGCCTACACCAACCAATTTTGATGTTCCTGACACCCAGTGGCAGCATACTGCAAGACAAGTCCTAGTACGATAAAGATTATCGCAAAATGTCTGAGGAAAAGGATGCTACATGCAAGCAAATCTGCAGCTAACGATGACCGTGCTGTGACGGAACGATACAATGAGAAGAGAAGGGGGGGGGGGGTGGGATGAAACACCCCCCCAAGCATCCACGAAAAAGAGCAGGATATCGAAAATTACAGGGATAAAGGTGAATGCCGAAAGTTTTGCAACAGAAATCCCCGTCTGTAAGGACATACATGGAAACCTGGTCACGGACTAGCAGAGTATGCTGCAAATTTGGAGTCAAGACTTTCGTACTCTGTTCGTTCCCGAGGGTGGCATAAGTGAAGAAGTCACACCAATTATCGGCGACGGAGTAAAATGGCCAACACCGAATCAAAACGAGATCAGCACGGCGATTGCAAGGCTTACACACAATAATGCAGCGGACGTCGATGGAGTGCCGGCAGAACTATTTAAGGCCGGTGGAGATGAGCTAGCACCGTGTATGAAGCTAATCATCAACACGATTTGACTCAAGGAATGCTTGCCCGATGACTGGAATCTGAGTGTTCCATTTCCTTCGTAAAGAATGGCGATCAAAGTGTATGTACCAATTATCACAGGATGAGCCTTTAACCTACTACATCCATGTGAAAGACTAAAGATCTTTTCTAGCGAACCTGAATGGACATTATTAGTCCTAACCTGATAAATCCACGACCGACCAGATATTCACACTACGACAAATTCCGCAGAAGATCCAATATACGCAGATCTGTACCTAAAACAAAAACTTAATTTCCTCTTACACCCTATAAATGAGATATGGGATAGATTATCGCATTATAGTGAATTTGCGGTGCCGTGACATAACCCCACACGGAGATAATCGCCAAAACGATTTTGGGGCTTATGTCCGGACAACTTGCCGGACATAACCCCCAATTTTATTAAGATACTGATCTGCAGACATAAGCCCTAATGGGGATTATGACCGAATTTGTTGTTGTTTTTAATATTTCAATATATGAAGAGAACAGTTTGAAATATTGTTACTGTAGCGAGGGAGGGCACGAGAGCACGCCCCCCGCCGCATTCGTCGTAGTTTGTAAGTTACTTAAAAAGTCACTCTGTTTTTCATCAACTTCATCAAGCTTTTTCATTACTTTCAGTCGAAAAATTAGTTAGGGTGTTATGTCCGTTATATTTGTTGGGGCTTATGTCCGCGGGACATAGCAAATGCAAATTGGGGGTTATGTCCGCAGAGTGTGGCGGACATAGGCCCCAAAATCGTTTTGGGGATTATGTCCGTGGGGGTTATGTCCGGGCACCGAATTTGCACGCTTTCTATTGTTAGGCTCAAAACAAACGGCAACTACTTGCGACGAATACGAACGTCAGCGATTGACTATATACTATACACTATACTGCGACGTTGCTGTCTTCAACATTGAGGGGGCCGGCAATGAAAGAAACATGTAGGTGACTGTATCCAGGAATTGAATCACGGATCTATGCCACAGCCGATCTACACCTAATATCTGTTTATCGATTACAAAGCTGCACTCGACAGTCCGATGCGACAGAAACTATTAGGTGGTATGGCTAAGATTGGTTCTGGATGACACTGGCTGACACCAAGTCTTTAGTGAGAATTGGCAAAAATCTGACAGAGCGATCTGCGATCTCTTTAACATCCTAATGGAGATCATGTGGAAGGCTGCAGTACACTATTGGTACCATTTCAAATAAAAGTCACATGCTGCTCGCACATGCGATGATATAGTTAACATTGCCGAAGACTGCGGGATGTTACTGCGGCCTTCTCAAGCATTGAGAAGCAGCCGACAGAAGTGGGCCTGGTGATTAATGAGAACAAAACCAAGTTATTTGTTTTGACGAATAAAGAGTATACTCGTTTGGGACCCTGCATGTTAAATGAGACCCATCGAAACTTCGGGACACGTATAACTTTTTTTTACCTTTATACCTTTCTCCGGTAGTTTGAACCCATTCCGATCACTGACCTTTACCATTTGTCGCAGAGTGTTATGGAAAAAATTTGAAACCCAATTGCCCACCATTTAAATTATCTGTTGCATTGACTTTTAAAAAACATCACTATGTCGGCTGAGTTTACTAATACAGCCATGTATGTAGAAAATGTAGTGAATTCATGTAGAATTTTTGTCAAACCGCAACTACAATGCAAACAAACAAAAATTAACATTAACTAAACACGACAACAGTCAAGTGATTTGTTGTTTAAAAACATAAAAAAACACAATTTCACATTGTACGCAACAAGCCAAAAAGTATGCTTTAAATTTATATGTACATACTTGTTGTTAGTTTAACTTTAAAGCGTGGCGGCAACAACACGCTGCCACAGACTCACTTGTATTTAACTAATTTGGTAAATACCAGCACCTCTAACACCCTCGATAGTATTTTGAGCCTATTGTCAGTAGTTGTGGTGCTTGTTATTTTCGACATTTGTTGCAGCCACAAGTGACTGTGTCTATGTTGGAGGCCATGTTTCGGCGTTTATTGCTACCAGTTTGACATTAATTTGTTGT